>CM037879.1:109274988-109874988 GCA_021292165.1 Shinisaurus crocodilurus
GGGAAGGAGGGGCGCTTCTATTTTGAAACAGCCCTTACACTAAGCAGGAGTGCCAACATTACTTTAGGACGAGGTTTCCATTTCTTTAAAGAAGGCAGAAGCTCCGCAGGTCTCGCCCCACAGCAGCCGTGTGGATGCACCTGCTGACTATCACCCACTCCCCATTTCTGGCCCATTTCAAGGGCCAGACCCTGCGGTGCCCATCCTGGACTAGGTCCCTGCCCGCCCGGATGGCTCTCTCGCCAGAGGTTGCGCGGACTTCCGACTGCGTCTCAGCGAATCAGGGCATGGCGCCCCGCACAGAAGGAGGGAGGCAGCCAGAAACTTTCGCGGACAGGGAGCGACGAACACCACGACACCCGCGCTCGCTGCCTGCCTCTCTCGCTTCCTTACCAGGCCCAGGAAAGCGGCGCACACAGCAATCGAAGTGCACCACTTCAGCGCCCGCCGTGGATCCCCCTCCGCCTGCGGCTTCCTCGCGCCAACACCGTCTCCTGCTTGGCTTCTTCGGCCGCTGCCATCAGCTACCGTCACCACCGGCTGAAGGACAGGCCGCGCCGCGCCGCGGAGGGGTTCCTTCGAGGACGCTTCTCCTGCCGCCGCCGCCACCAACTCCTCCTCGTCGTCGTCGCCCTCTCGGCCTCCCCCTCCATCATCTTCCTCCTCTTCCAGCCGGGCGAAGCGAACCTGCTTCTTTCTCTCCAGAACCCCCGCCATCTCACCAAGGAGCCGCTGCCGCAACTCCGTGCTAGCACCCCGTGACCTCGTCACACGCGAGCCAACGGCATCTTTGCCGCTAAAGAGAGGCTTCTCTAGAAAGACTACAACTCCCAGAAAGCCCTGTGAATAAACAAACTACAGCCCGGTTGCTGTAGCGATATAACATACCACCCCATGTTTCAACGGTGAGGTCCGTCTAGTGCTCCTGGCCTAACGTTGTGCGAATATTTTTTCGATCACCAGTCATTCTCCAGAACGATGCCTGCTTTATGGCAGCGGCTTTGCCCAGAGTAAAAATGGCGGCCAAGCTATTTTGCCCTGTTGCTTATCCTTTATAAATGGTTTAGAGGGAATGGAGTGGTCATAGAGATAGGGGGGGGAAGTAATAATAATTCAGTTGTGAAACAGGAAATCCTGCTGACTTTGTGTGTGTATTTTTCTTCACCGGGGCGGAAGTGAAAGCTGAACCTGCCTGTAAGAAACAATGGAGTAATCCACGAATCTAGAGTAATTGACTGGGCAACAACGCGTCCACTCAGTAACAAAAGGCAGCTGCAAAGACACAAGGTTTATGCTGTTACTAACTCTAGTCTATTTTGTATGAAAAATATGTGTGCTTTGTTTTTCGTTTTTAAACATTTTCAAAAAATGCTCTGCCAGTATAGTTTCCCATACGGTGGGGCGGGAAGTGTGTGTATGCCGGAGAGTTTAGACAGCCCTGCAGTCCATAATTAAACAGGTTTGATTTTCCGGCCGAAAACCTCATTAAAAGCACCCCTCAGGTTGCAATAATGTCTGCCTACGTAACTTGCTCCCTCAGGCCCCCTTTACAACCCAAAGCCAGTGTCTTGTGCTCCATTGCCTCGCATAATTACGTTTTCAAAAATTCCATTTTCACGAGATCTCGTCTTTGTTGCTAGCTTTCGTGGGGGCAGTCCTGAGGAACCTGAAAATCCAGGAGTTCTCCATTTTCTACAGGCAGTTCTCACTTCCCCTTGGGAGATACTCACAAAATGACAAGTTTTGTGGCACCTAATTAAAGACTTAACAAATTTATTCTGACATAAGCTTTAGTATGCCAAAATAAATTTGTTAGTCTTTAAGGTGGCACAAGACCGTCATTTTTACTGCAGCAGACCAACACTGCTGAAGCTAAAGTTGTTGCCCAAAACAACTTCGGCGTTTTGTGCCGAACCTCAACGTGGACGCTGAGCAGCGTGCGAGTCAAGCCGTTCCCCGGGCGGGCGAGTGCCACGTGTCATGCCAGCGTAAACGGAGACTCCCTTAGCCCCGCCTTTTTCTCCTCGTCGAGTAGCACGCCTATTGGCCAAGCTCGTGTGCACTTGGTTTTTCGAGCTCCGTGAAACAGGGACTGCCCAAGCGGGGAATGTTCCCTCTCGTGAAATTTAAAGCGGCTGTTGCATGAGAAGCCCTCTAGAAGCACGTGTCAAGTCCTCCTTATCATGTTTACGATATAGGCTCACGGAAGGCAACTTGCCCCTTAAACTAAGCTCTCTCCGCTATTTGTGTACTCTCCGCTCAGGGGAAAGAAAAAGTTGCCTCTGCCCAGGCATCGACAACCCAGTCGAATATGTTTACTCGAAAGCAAATTAGAGCTTGAACTCTATGTGGTTTAAGCAGTAAAGATTTTTTAGTAGAGAAATATACATTGAAAAAAAATTGCCTGTTGTAGCATTTTACTTGCATAGTCGGAAACTAGACATAGTGTGCAGACCAATTTTTTTTTCACAGGGCAGCTAAAATATATCTTGCAATTTTACAATTTGACTAAGCGGCCTTAAATGATTAATGATTACTGTACTTTTCAGATGGATAAATAATGACTGGAAAGTTATAAACTTGTTTCCACCATAACTAGAGGATATGGGACCAGGAATGTGTGAGGAGTCTATGTTGTTCGGCTAAGGAATTATTACTGGGTACTTTGCAAGTAACTATTTACAATAGATTACATTCCACAGATAAGGTGAAATGTTAAATGGTGTAATTACTGATCTCCCTTGCTTGGTATATATGGTTATACTTCAGTTCATAAACAAGTACAAAAAAAAATGCTCCCTCTCCTCCATTTAATTACAAAAGTACATTTTGTTTCAATGTATTACTAGTATTTCTGACAATCTTTATTCTCAGCCACCATTGTACTGCATTGCATTATTAAGAAGGACCAAGACTTGATTGTAAACTGTTTATAGGATTGTGCATACTTTTCATATCACACAATATACATTTGCAGGTATCCATAAGCAAACTTCTGCAGAGCAGATTTTTTAAAATTACATTTTCTATACATGGGAATATACATTTGGTTAGGTATCTCTACATGTTCATATCAAGAATAAAGCACTGTGTAGTTAATTATCAATATTCTGTCCATAATGTATTACTTTGGCTCAAAGTAGTAATCTCCTTTTTTGCTATTTGAGTATCTCCTCACACCCTTATTGGGCCATATAATTACCGATCCAAAAATCACAGCAGACATCATTGTTTGCAATCAATAATTGGTCGCAATTCAACATGGAGTCCTAACATGGCTACTATTTATTTTAAACAACACCTTACTCGATGGAGTGTATCCATTTAATCATTTAAAAACTAAAATCACATGTCCCCTAAAGTAGGAATTGGGTTATATATTCATTTGATAATCAGTAGGATCCAGTATAACACAGACACCAGCATTACATATATATCGACCTTTTTTAAAAAAAAGCAGTTCTGATATTGGATATCAAAGTATGGATTGTTTAGACTTGTGATGTCAAATACGTACTGCCTTATAAAATGCTACCAAGTTTCTTTCCTTTATATTATTCTATATAATTTGAAGCTCAGATTATTATAATGCAGGGAGTGCAGGGGGAATCACCAAAAATCACCTCACTTCCCATTCTGCCAATGGAAGCTTGCACTGCATTCCCTCAGCTGGGTGACACCAATTGGATACAACTCATTATTTCATAAGTGTCTATACTGCCAATTTTAAAAGTTAAGGCAACTGATGCAAAATGTTAATCACTGTAAAACATAAGAGCAAACATGCTCACTCACATGAGTTCAAATCCTTCTCAGTCATACACTCCCCACCTTCACATGTTCTAGACCCAAGCTGGGGAACATATGGCCCTCCAGATGTTCAACTGCAACTCCCATTGGCTCCAGCCATCATGGCCAATGGTGCTGTAGTCCAACAAAATCTGGAGCGCCACACATTCCCCATCCCTGTTCTAGACAGACAAACTCCAGGGCTTTACAGTAAAACCTTGGATTGCAAGTACAGTAATACCTCGGATTACGAGTAACTCGGTATGCGAGCTATTCGTAAAACGAGCAAAATTTATCATTTATTGACGTTCGGAGGACGAGCAAGTTTCGCATCACGAGCCACATACTGTGGCCACGACGAGCACTTAAAGTGCCAGCTCCCCGGCTTTGCCTAGCCGGCAGGGAGCCCCATACAGGCAAGGCGCAGCCACTCACTCTGCGGGCGCCTCGCACTGCTGCGCCAGCTCTCTACCTGGGAGCCCCATGGAGGCGAGGCCGCTCGCTGTGCGGGCGCCGCGCCTCGCTTCGCTGCCTCGCGCCAATTTGCCAGCTCCCTCTCGCTCTGCGTGCGCCTCGCGCTGCCGCTTTGCCGGCTCCCAAGCAGGGAGCCGGCAAAGCGGCAGCGCGAGGCGCACGCAGAGCGAACGACGGCCAGGGCTCCTTCGCTTCACCTCCACGGGGTGCTTTGCTAGCATGGAGCCGCTCCAGCTGCTTCCTACCATTGCAAGCGGCGGCTCACGGAGAGGCGAGCTGCCCGCGCCGCCTTCGGTCCTGTCGCGTCACATCCGGCCCCATCATTGACGGGGCCGGATGTGACGCGACGGGACTGCAGGCGGCGCGGGCGCCGCTTGCGACGGTAGAAAGCAGCTCCATTCTTCGGCTCGCGCCTCCATTCTTCGGCTCCCTCCTTGGGAGCCGGCATGCAGCAGCGCCAGGAGCCTCCAAGCAACCCATGGAGGTGAAGCGAAGGAGCCCTGGCCGTTGCTCGCTCTGCGTGCGCCTTGCGCTGCCGCTTTGCCTGCTCCCTGCCTGGGAGCCGGCAAAGCGGCAGCGCGAGGCTCACGCAGAGCGAGAGGCTGCGCCTCGGAGGTGAAGCGAAGAGCCCTGAGAGAGCGCTTCTCTCTCCCCCTCCCCTTGCTTCCCCCCTCGCTCCTTTCCCAATTGGTTTGTCCCGCTTTGGGCCCGGTGGGGCTTAGGTTGAGTTCTCTCTCGGAGGGGATCATTAAACACTGAAGGGGGGGCAGGTGGTGGTGTAGGGGAAGCGAGAGGACGATTTAAAGAGACAGGCGCCCGGGTGAGCGCTTAGCTTGGTCGGAGTTGAGAGGGAAGTGAAGGCGAAGAACACGCCCCTCCTGCCGAGCGAGAGGAAAGAGAGCAGCTGCCTGAGCGAGCAAGAGGATCCTCCTCCTCCCCAAGCGGCGGGGGAGAGGTCCCCCGTCCCCCTCCCTCTTCCTTTACCCCCCATGCCCCCTCTTCCTTTACTCCCCTACGTCCCCCTCCCTCTTCCTTACCCCCCCTTTCCTTCCCGCCTGCCCCGTCCCCTTTTCCCACCCAGCACTATCAGCAGCGATTTGGGATTTCCCTCCCTCCCTCGCCCCAGCCCTGCTATTGCTGCTGCTTCTGCTTCTCCTTCCTGCTGCTCCGAAGTCTAGAAGAAGCCGTGCCGGCGGGGCGGGTGGATTGATGTGGGGGGGTCTGACATGAGTCCGCCGGGAGCCGGTATGGCGGCGCGCCCGGGAGCCGGCACATCAAAGCGAGTTTCCCCATTAGAAATAATGGGAACTCCGCCGATTCATTCCACAATCATTTAATCACTGCTTTGCCGGCTCCCTTCATGGGGCAAAGCAGTGATTAAATGGTTGTGGAACGAATCGGCGGAGTTCCCATTATTTCTAATGGGGAAACTCGCTTTGATGTACGAGCATTTTGGATTACGAGCATGGTTCTGGAACGAATTATACTCGTAATCCAAGGTACTACTGTAACTTGGTCTGCAAGTATTTTGCAAGACAAGCAAATTTTTAAAATAAATTTTAACTTGATAAACAAGCGATGTCTTGCAATACAAATACTGTAGTACGGTCAAGAAAAATGAAGACTTTACACTATCATTCTTTATTGCAGCTTAAATTAAAAATATGTGTACAAATTTCTTATGGGGAATTTCACTTTGATATACAAGTGCTTTGGATTACAAGCACTTTTCCGGAACGAATTATGCTTGCAATCCAAGGTATTACGGTATTTTTATGTGACCTTTGTGGCGTCATGGCTGCTAAAAACCAGAATAGCATCAGCATCATTCAGCATGGGAATTCATTTGTGTAAAGGGAGTCAGGATTGCACTGGCACAGTTAAATTTAATAGTCATGGGTGACTATTGGGTAAGCTACACCACAACAGCATGCACCTTGTTTCTGTTGCGGCTGCCATGCCACAGAAGCAAATTATGAATTAGTGTTAATTTAGTATTATTCAGTCAAAGTAACTTTACTATCTCATATGAAAGACTGGAAATATAGACATTAAAACCAAATTAAACATAAATATTTGCCTCCCACTTGATTTTTATTCAGAGAAAAGAAATTAGTCTTAATTCTTAACCTCTTCTGGTCATCTTTGCCATTCTAAAATCTAAACAGTTTATATAAAGCTGCATGTAGAAATGAATGAAAATCTATGTATAGTTTCTCTTGTCAAGCCTTTTATAAGTGGAGAGGGGACATCTGATACCAGCTGTAATATATTTGCTAGGCACTTCCAGGAAAAAATCTCTTGCATCCGCAGGGACTTAGACTCCAATGTTATAGCAGTAGAATCAGGAGAGGTACCCAGAGCACAGCCTGGTCTAGTTATTTTGGATGAGTTTCAGTTGGTACAGCTTGAGGATGTTGACAAGGTGCTTGGACGGGTACATGCAACCACGTCTGTTCTGGATCCTTGCCCCTCTTGGCTTATAAAAACTAGCAGGGAAGGAACGGCCGGCTGGGCCAGAGAGGTGATCAATGCCTCCTTGAGAGAGGGAGTGGTCCCATGCCACCTGAAACAGGCGGTGGTGAGGCCACTCCTGAAGAAACCCTCTCTGGACCCGGAAGATCTTAACAACTTTAGGGCCGGTGGCGAATGTTCCTTTCCTGGGCAAGGTCCTTGAGCGGGGTGGTGGCCAACCAGCTCCAGTTGCTCTTGGATGAGACTGATTATCTGGATCCATTTCAGTCGGGGTTCAGGCCTGGTTTTGACATGGAAACAGCTTTGGTCGCCCTGTATGATGACCTATGTCGGGAGAGAGACAGGGGGAGTGCGACCCTGTTGATACTCCTGGATCTCTCGGCGGCTTTCGATACCATCGACCATGGTATCCTTCTGGAGCGGCTGTCTGAGTTGGGGGTGGGGGGCACTGCACTGCAGTGGTTCCGCTCCTACTTGGATGGCCGGCTCCAGAGGGTGGTGCTTGGGGAATGTTGCTCGGCCCCATGCACTCTCCAGTATGGGGTTCCTCAGGGGTCGGTCTTATCCCCCATGCTATTTAATATCTACATGAAACCGCTGAGTGGGGTCATCCGGAGTTTTGGAGTGCGTTGCCATCAGTACGCTGATGACACGCAGCTCTATTTCTCCTTTTCATCTTCAGCAGGTGAGGCTGTGGATGTGCTGAACCGGTGCCTGGCTGCGACAATGGACTGGATGAGGGCTAACAAACAAGACTGAGATGCTGTTAGTGGGTGGTTCCTTTGACCGGATGGAGGGTGTTCAACCTGTTCTGAATGGGGTTGCACTCCCCTTGAAGGAGAAGGTTCGTAGCTTGGGGGTGCTCCTGGAGCCATCTTTGTCACTTGAGTCTCAAGTGGCCTCAGTGGCAAGGAGTGCCTTCTACCAGCTTCGGCTGGTGGCCCAGCTACACCCCTATCTGGACAGGGATAGCCTGGTCTCAGTAATCTACGCTCTGGTGATCTCTAAACTAGACTACTGCAATGCACTCTACGTGGGGCTGCCTTTGAAGACTGTTCGGAAGCTGCAGCTTGTGCAAAATGCGGCAGCCAGGCTTATTGCGGGGACTGGAAGGTCCGAGCACATTACACCGGTTCTGGCCCGTTTGCACTGGCTGCCAATATGCTTCCGAGCTGAATTCAAGGTGCTGGCTTTAACCTATAAAGCCCTACACGGCTTAGGACCACAATACCTGACGGAACGTCTCTCCCTACCGCAATCTACCCGGACACTACGCTCACCATCTGGGGCCCTCCTCCGACTGCCACCTCCAAGAGAGGCTCGGTTGGTGCAACGAGGAGGAGGGCCTTCTCGGTGGTAGCCCCCCAATTATGGAACAAGCTCCCCACTGAGACCCGCCTGGTGCCAACCTTACTATCTTTTCAGCGCCAGGTTAAGACTTCCCTCTATGCCAAGGCATTTAATAGTTAGGAGCTCGGAATAGCACCGGGGGGGGGGGGTGTCACCTGTAGGCTCAGTTTTATTAGTTTTTTTAATCGTTATTTTAAACTGTTTTTAAAATTTGGTTTTTAATCTTTTAAACTATTTTGTATGTTTTTATTGTTGTTTTTTATGTATTGTGAACCGCCCAGAGAGCTTCGGCTGTGGGGCGGTATATAAATGAAATGAATGAATGAAATGAAATCTGGGAACAGAGTGTTCAGTTGTTTCCAATCTGGAGTGCAAATGAGAATTTAAAGATCTGCATACCATACAGAAATAAAAATGGCTTGTTAGGTCACTGCTGGATATTTTCAATATAAAAATAAACTATACAAATCAGACATTACCAAAAGCATTAAAAGAAAAAGAGCTGCCCTTCTGAAATTTCTTCAAAGATAAAATCTGAGACAGTTCATAATAAGTTGTATAAAATACAGTAACAGTGCAGTCCTATACGTGACTACTCAGAAGTAAGTCCCGTTAATGCAGAGGTTCTTAACCTGTGGGGTACACCTCCCCAGGGGAGGTTTGGACTGACTCCAGGGGAGGTGTGAGTAGCCCCTCAACTATAAATTGTTTATTTCATAAGTACATAGCAGCGCAGCTTGGCGGTTGGCTCAACCTTATTTCTTTCTACTAATCTTGGGAGCTATGCCATTCATTTAATTGAATATGCATTTTTTTAGTCCAGAGACAGAGCATAAACTAAAAAATGCAAACTCGTCCTGCCTAAGCCTAAATTTTGGGCCGTTAAAATAATACATGGGAGGCGTGGGTCAAAAGATTTTTCACAAGGGAGGTGTGACACCAAAAAGGTTAAGAACCACTGGGACTTGCTTCCGGTGAGTATACGATTGCAGCCTCAGGCTGTAGTCTTATTCTCATTTATTCCTAGGTAAATCTCACTGAAGTCAGTGGGCTTTACTTCTGACAAGACCTGTATAGGATTGCACTGAAAAACATAACTGCCTAGGTAAAATATTTTATGCACGTAACACATTATACTGAGCATATTAAAGGGGTTACTTAGAGTTAAGAGCTATAGTTAAACCATTCAGACTCATGCATTTAAGTTTAATGGGCTTTAATTAAACTTGGGCATTATGAACTCTCAGTTAAGGCCAAAGAAACTGAACTGAAAATAAAGGGCATGTAAGAGCCAGTTCAAATATTATGCAGTACAATTGTATATACTCAAGTATAAGTCGGCCCTAACATAAGTCGAGGCCCCTAATTTCACCCCCCAAAACTGGGAAAACTTATTGCCCCCAGTATAAGTCTAGGGTGGGAAATGTACGAGGGGAGACTCCCGCCGCCACCCCCAGACACCCCCGCCACCGTATCTGTACCCGCCGCCGCCAAAGCCCCGCCACAGCCAAAGCCCCCCCAGGACCCCCGCCGCCACTCCCAGACACCCCCCACCCCCGTACCTGCACCCGCTGCCGCCGAAGCCACGCCGGGGCTTCGGCGGCGGAAGTTGGCAGCAGTGGGGCTTCGGCAGCGGGAGCAGGTACGTGACGGGGGGTGTCTGGGGTGGTGTGGGGGTGGGCGGGGGGTGTTTGGGGGTGGCATGAGGGTGTCTGGGGGGGCTTCAGCGCGGCTTCGGCGGGGGAGGGGCTTCGGCGGCGGCGGGTGCAGGTACGGGGGTGTGGGTGGGGGTGTCTGGGGTGGCATGGGGGTGTTTGGGGGTGGCGGGGGGTGTTTGGGGGTGACATGAGGGTGTCGGGGGGCTGCGGCGCGGCTTCGGCGGGGGAGGGGCTTCGGCGGCAGCGGGTGCAGGTACAGGGGTGTGGGTGGGGTGTTTGGGGGGTGGCGTGGGGTGTCTGGGGAAGCTGCGGCGCGGCTTCGGCGGGGAGGGGCTTCAGCGGGAGTGGGAGCGAGGCTTCGGCAGCAGGGAGGCTTTTCGGTGGCAACGGGGCTTCGGTGGTGGGTGCAGGTAGGGTGGCGTGGGGGGGGTGTCTGGGGTGGCGTGGGGGTGTCTGGGGGGGCTGCGGTGCGGCGCGGCGGGGAAGGGGCTTCGGCGGCGGCGGGTGCAGGTACGGGGGTGGGGGTGTCTGGGGTGGCGTGGGGGTGTCTGGGGAAGCTGTGGCGCGGCTTCGGGGCTTCGGCGGCAGGGAGGCTTCGGCGGCAGGGAGGCTTTTCGGCGGCAACGGGGCTTCGGTGGCGGGTGCAGGTAGGGTGGCGTGGGGGGGTGTCTGGGGTGGCATGGGGGTGTCTGGGGGTGTCTGGGGGGGCTTCGGCGCGGCGGGGCTTCGGCGGGGGAGGGGCTTCGGTGGCGGCGGGTGCAGGTACGGGGGTGGGGTGTCTGGGGGTGGCGGCAGGGGTCCTGGGGGTGGAGGGGGGTGCCTGGCGGTGCCTTGCGGTGGCAGCGGGGGTCCTGGGGGGGCGCTGACCCACGTATAAGTCGAGGGGGCATTTTTCAGCACAAAAAATGTGCTGAAAAACTAGTCTTATATTTGAGTATATACGGTACTCTTCTGTTGAGCCCTCAACAAGATCTGAGAGCTACAGGGATCACCTAGGTTTCACAGATCCTAAGGTAGGCCCTTCTTTGCTCATTTATAACAGAAGTAGGGAAAGCATAACCATGACTCCTATTTCTGCTTGTCCTTAGCTCTATGTAACTCTGAGCTGAGTATAATGAACTAAACTGGGGATAAAGAGACGAAAGCAGAGCGTGTTGAAATGTTCCTTTTATTTCTACAATTTTTAAGTATGTATGATTGCTGCTGATGTTATTGTAACGTCATTCCTCGGGGCTTCCATGAACATTACCTGTTCTAGTGGCTGATTCCACTTCTAGTGAATCACTGGAGCAATATATATATATATATATATATATATTTAAAAAAGGCAGTTCACTCCCACACACTAGAAAATGGTTTTTTTTAATAATATTTATACATGGTCCTTCCTTTCCTTCTGCTATTTTGGGTAAACGGGGGACACACTTCAATTAGGCTTTAGGTTCCTGGTTTGCTGTAATCTTTCTAACTTTCCATTCTGACTTATTAACTATAAACTCAAATGCTTGCACATTCTTAAACTAAGTTCTGTATCTTTCCTCTCTAAAGCTCTCATAAGCATCAGTTTCTGCTCTGCAGAGTATCACTGTGTATACTGGCAGATTAAATAACAGTAATGTACCAACACACGTCAGCAAGGCTTTGGGCTTCCATCTGATCAATGGGACAGAGGGTGCCAGCCAACACAAGGCGCTGCTGTAACTCATTAGTTTTTTGCAGCTTTCATTCCTTGTACTCTCTTCCCTCAGGCCCAATTTCAAACATGATGCTAGGAATGTAAAAAAAGTTGCACATGTGGAATTCATTACACCCATGCTGCCTAACCTGCATATGCAGTGTTAGCACACTGGGGATATATAGTCCAGGCAGGTGCCACACTGGCATGTTAACACTGCATGTGTGTGTAGCAGGTGAAAACTAGGTTAACAACATGAAGCCAGGTACATAAAACCACCACTTTTAAATATGTGCTTCTGTGACATGAGTGTCAGGTTCAAGACCTCCCTTCTGAGGTCATTTTAACACTAGCAAAAGCAAATCAACAGGATCAGACTCTTTGAACCAAACTATACATCATGCTAACTACATATTCACATTTCCATGTGTGTGACGGTGGATTTGCTTGTTAAAGAAAGAGCAGCCAGTCACCTCCGGTATGGATCAGGACTGCAGCAAAGGTAGAGGGAATTTAACCACCCCACCCACCCTGCACTCGAAGCTGCCATTTGTCCCATAAAAGCTGCTGCTATTGACATAAACAGTAACTTCCCTCCCAGGGCAAACCTGGGGGTGGAGTCATTTTCATCATGACTGCAGGACAAGGTTTTTTTTAAAAAAAATAATAATTGTCCATTAATTCAGCAGCCTGATTGGGGGCGGCTGCTACTTTAAAATATTATTTTATTTCTTTAATGTATTAAACACCTTATAAAATAAACTTCTCTAGGTATTTTGCAATTTTACAAAATATACACCAAACTTACAAAGGCAACTACTTATTTAATGTAACATGTATAGTTTGGCTCTAAGAGTCTGATCCTGTCAATTTGTGTTTCCTGTTAAATCATCATCATTCAAACTTATGTCTTTAGCAAATACTGCTGGTTATTTGGGTAAGATGCACTGTAAAGACAGTGACTACATAAATACAATCAAAGCGTAGAGCATGATAAAGATATATTGAAATTGGCAGTCACTTGCTCTTCTACATCAATAATTTTTGGTTTCTTTATTTTTAAAAAAACCTTCAGAGATGAAAAGGTTAATCTGGTATGATTTTTATATATACCATACATGTGGCAGTGACTTATCCACAAATGGGCACTTATTGACAAGGAATGATACATTCAAAAATTGTCTGGATTACTTGAACATTTGCATTGTATTGTTTATATAGATGTCACATTTTTAGATACTCATAAGGACACTGCATGTTCATTGTAAAATAAATATGCTTCTAACCAGCGCAATTATGTTTTACAATAGTCTATTTAGGGCACAATCCTATGCATGATTAGATGGGGAAAAGTCCTACAACTCCCAGCATTCCCCAGCCAGCATGGAGTTGGTTAGGGAATGCTGGGAATTGTAGGGGTTTTTTCCCCATCTAAGCATGCATAGGATAGCATCCTTAAATAATTTATATGCCAGGAAATAGAAAGGTTGTAACCCTGTATATAACTGGTGCACATATAGACCTACTGGAAAGAACCTTGGTGTACATTAACGCTCACTTGACTTGCTGCAAGTGTATTCTTGAGTGTTGTTCCTCCACACAGGCAAGTCTTTCTTCTGTTTATACTTTGCAGTCTCAGGGAGGACAGCCTGATATTGGAAGGCAGTGGGGAAAGATCTCCGGACATAGTCTACATTCCTGTGCTTCACTACATACAGCATGCTTCCTTTTTCTCCTGGGAGGTTTCTCCTGGGAGGTCACAAAGGTTTCTTCTTGGCTTCCTTTTTTGTTCAGAAAGTGTCTACAATTGTAAATTCATTTTCACTGGATGGGTCTTTACCACCATTTCTGTCAGCAGGTTTGCCACAGCCTTCAGCTCAGTTTGCAGATCCGTCTCTTCAGACTGGGTTTGACTTTGTTCCAGTTACTGAGTCAACTGTGGCACAGTTTATTTCCTCTTCTCCTCCTACCTCGTGTCCTGCTGACCCTTTCCCGTCCTTTCTTTATTTGACGCTTTTACCTTTGTTTTTGCCTCATATAACTTATCTGGTGAATTCTTCACTTTCACTGGGTATTTTTCCGGAATGTTTCAAGCATGCTTCTGTACACCCCTTGTTAAAAAAGCCTAATTTAGACCCTTCAGCTTGTGTTAATTACCGCCCTATTTCACTTCTTCCTTTTCTTTCTAAGATTTTAGAAAGAGTAGTTCTCTCCCAATTGATGACTTATTTAATTAGATTTAATCTCCTAGATTCTTTTCAATCGGGGTTTCGTTCAGGCCACTCCACAGAAACAGCCTTAACTTATGTGATGAATGATATCTTAGTGGCGAAAGCTCAGCGTCAAACATCTGTGTTGATTCTGCTGGATCTTACGGCAGCTTTTGACACACTCGACCACCATATTCTGCTTTCAAGGTTGGCATCACTGGGAATCAAGGGCAATGCTTTATCTTGGTTTGGTTCCTTCCTTTCTAATCGCTCTTGTTCTGTTTTGTTTCAGGGTTCAGTTTCAGATGTTTTCCCATTATTAGTGGGAGTTCCACAGGGTTCAGTCTTGGGTCCTCTTCTTTTTTCATTGTATACTTGTCCTCTTGGGACGTTTGGTTTCTGATCGGGGTTTTCAGTATCACACCTATGCAGATGATACACAGATATATCGAAGCTTTGCATCCATTGATACTGCAGTGTGGCAGTCCGTGACGGAATGCCTGTCAGGCGTTTCCTCATGGATGACCGCACATCATCTGAAATTGAACATGGATAAGACTGAAATTCTGGTATTTCAACCTGATCGTGTGTCAGCTCCCTTATTATGTCCTTCTTTGCATATCCAGGGCTCAGTTGTGGCCCCGATTTCAGCTGCCAAGAGCCTTGGTGTTTTGCTGGATGATCGTTTGTCCTTTTGCGTCCTTTTATTAATGGATGATCGTTTGTCCTTGCGTCCTTTTATTAATAGAACTGCTAAGGCATGTAATTTTCACCTTTTGAACATTCGCAGGATTCGCAAGTTTTTGTCTCCTGAAACAGCCCATCTGCTTGTTCAGGCTTTGGTGGTATCCCGCTTGGACTATTGTAATAGCTTAATAGCTGGCTTGCCCTCTTCTGTGCTTCTTCCACTGGTTCTGGTTCAGAACAGCGCTGTTCGTGTTGTTCTGAACTTGCCCCGATACTCCCATATTACTATGGCCCGTAGGAATCTTCATTGGCTACCCATTCGGACTAGGGCCCAATTTAAATTACCGTATTGGTTCTTGCCTTCAAGGCTTTGCGCTCTAATGTCCCTCATTACTTATCATCTAGGCTTTCCTGGTATGTTCCTGGTAGGAATTTAAGATCAGTGGGCCAGGGATTATTAGCAGTCCCACCGACACGCTCTGCCTTGTCAAGGCTGCGAACCTTTCAGGACCTGGTTCCACTTTTGTGGAAGAGGCTTCCCATGGACCTCCGATTGGAGGAGGATCTTTCCCGCTTTCGAACGGGATTAAAGACTTATCTTTTTAGTCAGCCAGAATGAGTGGTTGGGCTAATGTGGTGGTTGCTGGGATTTGATACTGCATAGTAAGTGGTTGGTGTTGGTTATTTTATTGTATTGTTATGTTTACTGTATATGTTATTTGTCCCGCCCTTTGGTATAAGGGGCGTTATAAATAAACGTTTATTATTATTATTATTTCTCTCAAACCATGAAGGCTGTGGAGATATCAGGGGACTTCCAGGCATTATTGTAACCTTTCCTCTATTTCTGTTCATGAGGTTAGGAACAATGTGCCTCTAGGATATGAGTGAAATACAACAGCTACAGCATGAGCCCACGCCTACTTCTAAGAGTGCTTCCATATGGGCAGCTCCTGGCACTAGGCAACCATTGCTCTTCCGCTGTAAACTACAAGCAGAACTGCAATGGACTTTCTGCACTAACAGGGGTATGGCACCTTTTTGCTAAGTTCCATTCACATTATTGAGTGTGTGACATAGCCATGTGGCAGGGAAGGACCAATTCAGCTAAGCATACAATTTTGTTTTCATCTTTATCAATTTTTTTGTTTTTCATCTTTTTTATCAATTTAATTTGCACTAAAGTGCTTTCTTAAGTGCTATTGCCCAATTGCTTTCAAAACTTGTAGAAAATATACCGTAGCTGAAAAAACATTTGGCACTAGTTAAAGGACTGATTGGAAAAAAATTAAATCAGTGATAAAAATGTTGCTGACCAAAATGGTAATAGTGAAGGTGTGCCAAGTGGCAATAGGTTCACCTGCACAGTATGACACTACATGTTAAAACTGCTCCCCTTGGAGGAGACTGAAAACATTTTCTGTCATGGGGCGGGGGGAGGATGAAAGAACTACAGGGAAAACACAAGAGGGCAATGATTTGATGGTGACTTCATGAAGCCGCCCCATAAAAAGTGAACAAAGTGTAGCAAATCCACACTAAACACCTACTGTGGAAGAACCTTTAGTTACTGTGCACAATATTCTGCACCTCTTTCATGCTACAGTTCCTGAGGATTACTCCCCTCCCCACTTCTCCTTACTCCCTTTGGAAGCGAAATTCTCTGTCAGACATCTTCATACCCCCCATACATACCTTCAACGTCTGAAGAAGCAGCAGCAACTGTTAGTCCCAGTAAGTTTTTAAAGCTGTGGTCAAATGGTCTGAAAGCAGCCTATCAAGAGAAACACACACACACCCTGTGCACATACAGTCTCTGCAAGCCTCTCAGGTCCTCCTGGGGACCTTGTACATCTATTCTTATGGTGGGAGCTAGGCAGAGACTATCCCAACCTGTTATCTCATGCTCTGAGTCTCCTTTGGAGAAGCTGATGCAAATGTATTTTCTACTGTTTCTTTCCTACAGATCTTTCAAGGTCCCACAGTGAGCAAGGTGTATGGGATTTTCAGTGCTCAAGAACTAGAAGAGAAGGAAGTTATTTGGACAGAATGGTTTTAGACCATTCAACTGAAAGCTGGAACTCTTTCAGGACCATACAAACACTGGGGTGTAAATACTGGAAGAAAGGGTAGACCATAAAAGACAAAAGCAAGTAGTGGAAGGGCGCTACTATGGGAGAGGTCTGAAATATTCACAAGGTACAGCGTGTAGTTCAAAACATGTAGATGTGAGTAAAAGATGTATGTTGCCATGTTGGTATCTGTGTCTGTCCTGAATCCATTCCCTCTTCCTCAGATCTGCTGTTATGCACTAAGGAAAAAAGCAGAGTCTTGCCTTTACATACACAAGGTGTCTTGCTTCTTATAACTGTACTACTAGAAGGGAAGGACCAGTAGATGTGTGGCAGGATTGAAACAAGATAGCTCTAAAATTATTCTGAAGTATGGCCTTTGAAAATAAAATGGATACAACAAAACAAATCACTAGTAACATTACTGTACTTTGGGCCAAATAATGGGAAAATACACAAATCTAACGGAAAGCATTCATATCGCTGTAGCTATATATATATATATATATATATGGTTTTAATATTACTAGCAACCAATAAACAAAGAACTGCTTGAACAATAATTTCTAGGCACTAAAGATAGAAGAATAGTGTTGTTTTTAGCATACACCTTTGCACATTCACATGAATAACTTGTACTAACCCACCAGCTTAATTATTTAAAATAAGGCAGTCATAAAGTTAACAGAATGCCACCCGGCTTCAAAATATTGAATGATATGAAGCAATGCAAAAAGAGGCCTATTGCAGAATTAAGCATTTGAAGACTTACACAAATGTAAAAGATGGCAATACTGTATTATGAACTTATGTTTCATAGTTTAATTCTCCATTAAACCATTGCTGAAAAGGCTAGGGCTGCAATCCTATGCAATGTTAGCATCCTTAAACCAATTGAAATCCATGGACTTGGGCATTTCTAACTCCACGTAGGATGTGACTTTAAGACAATTTTAAAAGCTGTGAATCCACACAGACAAGCCCCACAGACCTTTTAAAAGATTAACAATAATAGCTTTAAAATATTCAGATACTACCAGACATTCCAGATGAATCATTCCATTGGACAAATTATAAAACTAATGAAGGATCAGTTAATAAAAGGGGCACAGTTCTTGAGTTCCAGAAATGCAGTCATATGTGTGCTTGTTTGTTTTTAAAGTTCTTCTTACATATACATCACTAGCATGTATTGTGATGATACAAGACTTCATGTAATTTGTACTTTGAAACCGTACCCAGAAACAAGTGAAAGGCATTCTTAGCTGTTAGCAATTTTGTTTTAACATTCACCACTACTTTTATGGTTCTCGTGGCTTTACTTTTGAAGTACAATCATATGGTACGTTCAATTCATAAACAGAAAGTTAACCTAGTTTTTATAAAAATAAATTCAATCTGGTAGAAAAAATATCAACCATTAAATAACAGACTCTGATTCTTTGCTAGGTTTCTCAAATGAGTCCGAGGTGCTTTTGAATTCCAGCATTTTATCTGTAGTTTCCCCATCCACAGCATTAGCTCGTTCTTTGGATTTCTTCTTTTCATGTACCCATGGGATGAAACATAATACAGCTCCTCCAATAATAGGGGGAATTCCTGCTAGGTAGAATGCTACGTCATAAGTACCTAGGTGATCACGTAGCTTTCCTGAGCAAAAAGAAAATTATTACCACTAAGATATGAAAGACAACTTAAGCCAGATTTCTGGCATGTTCAGTGACAGATTAAGATATTACAATATTAATTAAGACCATAAGAATCACCTGCTGTGAATAGAATACAACGCATACAGTTTAATATAGCTGCCCCCAACTTTAAGATGTTATGGACAAGTGAAGTATCATTAAGGGGGGAAGTAATATTGAGTTGGATCCAGACTTGTGCTCAGTGAAGTTGTGCTGGCACTGGAGGAAGGGGGCAAGTCAGCAATCTTCTCTGATTCCCCTTTGCCCCAGCCCCCTGAGCCACCTCCGACACTGTTCCAAAGGATTGGGGGACCCTCTGGAACAGTGTGGGAGGTGGTGCTGCAGGAAGGGAAAATTGGAGGAAACTGCTACCCCATGCTTTTCCTCCAGCAGGATCCCCCCCCCCCAGATCCTAGTTACCTCTGTGAATTGAAGTAGCCCTTCTGTTCGCAGAGGATCCAATTCATTGATTTGAAATCTCTGAGGTGTCGGGAACATCCCACATTCTGTTTGGAGTGGGATGTCAAGAGAGAGCCAATTCCAGGTTTTATGCCTAGTGGCAAAAGACTTGCCCAGCAAAAGTACACTATTCACATTAATTCTGAAATATTTAATCCATTCTCCCTGCTAGTCTTTAAAGCCCACTGAGAGTGCCAAGATAGGTGGCCTGAGGATTATGCAGGCTTCAAGGCTCAATTTGGTATGCTCGTCTTCAGCCCCTTGTGTGTCCAGGAACACAGGAAGCACCTAACCTTACTGGATGTTAGTACAGTAATACCTTGGATTGCAAGTAACTTGGTTTGAGAGCGTTTTGCAAGACAAGCAAATTTTTAAATATTTATTTAATTTTTTTCGACTTGATATACAAGCGACATCTTGCAATACAAGTACTGTAGTACGACTTAAATTAAAAATCTCTGTACAAATTTTTTGGGGGGGATTTCGTTTTGATATAAGAGTGTTTTGGATTACAAGCACGTTTCCGGAACGAATTATGTTCTCAATCCAAGGCATGACTGTATAGGCCATTGCTGAAAGCATACTACTGATTCAAGGTGCTGCTGGTGACCTACAGAACCATAAGGGACTATTCCAGCCCTAATAGGAAAGATTACTTGCTCTCTTACATCTATCACAAAATCTCTGCATCACTACAAGCATTGCAAGATCATTTTATTTCACCTTGCCATTGAGGATCAGACTTAAAATAGAGGTGCTTTAATACTTTTAATGGGTTGTAATGTATAATTGAATCTTATTTTTATAAGATTTGATATGCCTTTTAATCCACCATACCCACCCCTGATATTTTGAAATTGAAAAGGCTATAAAAAATAAATTTGATTAAATAAAAGAACATTGTTAAAAGTCTGTACTGTATAACCGGTTAGAACTTTGCCATCTTCAAACTAAACTAAATACACATTACACTGTGTCTATTATAGGGGTAGTCATCTGACTAACCTATATGGGTACAAAAATTGTTTCTAGGTAGGCTCTTAACAGCCATGAAATCTGCATATATTTCCATGTCCCCCCAAAATTCTCAAATTTGCTAGATAGGTTTAAAGAAAAGAACCCTTTCTTTTGACAGCTGTCAACGGTAAGTGCTCACAAAAAAGGGATAGGATGTAGATCTCCACTTTCTGGAGTACTTAGAGGCTCAGGGAAGTGTGGAAAAGGTGAAGGACACTGTGAACTGTCAGGGGAATACTTCCAAACTAGAGGATTGCACTGCTAAGGTGGAGATATACTTGCCACACCCTTTTGGGGCAAAAGCACCTTCACCGCTTTGCTTTTCAATTGACAGCTCACCAATTGACAACTGTCAAGTGTGCGCGAGGCAACCTATATGCAGCCTCACTTGGTCAATGTTCGTGGATGTTACCTACTGCACTTTGACAGCTGACACTTACCAGGGCATTGGCCAGGCAAGACTACATATTTCAGGCAGGCATTAAGTGCACACTTACGCACCTCCAAAAGACCGGGGGGAAATTAATTTTAAAAAATTACGATTTCAATTGCACACATTTGTGCCACCGCTCCCCCGAAAAAGAATGGGTAACAAGCCAGTGATAGATGCTCCAAAGTGCCGTTTGGGCATCGGTGGAGCAGCTGGCAATGGCAATGGCACGGGCCAGATCGCCAAGAGTGTCAAGAAGTGGATAAGAGCCCTAAAGCTCTAGAAAGTTTTGCCACTGGGAGAGTTATGTACAGATCCCATTTCTATGGCTGCACAGAGGCCATGAGAACTTTCTATAAAATTTGGGAGAAGTTGAGCCTGGTTTCAGAGATCTGTAGTTGTTTTTGTTTTAAGACAAACCTACAACACTGAAGTGCTGGATTTCAGTTTACTTTGCATGTGAAACAAATATTTTAATATTAATCCTGCAGTGTTTTTCAGAGAACATGTAATATTATAAGGCTAGCACTTTCATTTTTATTTTATTGGAACTGTTTATTTTCAATAATTGTATAGTTCAAACAACAGCCACATTCTCACAACCTGCACTATGTCAAATATCGTTTTCCCCCAAATGCCTCTTTTAAGCCCACCTATTTTTACGAAATGGATAGTTTAGATCTAGCTTCTTCTTAGGTGGACAGAGCTGTACACTGGACAACCGCAGCAGCTGCCTTAGAACTTTTCAGTGGACTCCAGGGCAGGGGTGGGCAGCCCACATGCAGCCCTCTAGTCCCCCAATTCCCCCCTGCACTGCTGCTGCCAGCCAATTCTCCTTGAAAACAGGACATGCAGGAATGGCTCTCCTTGCATGCCTCATTTCTCTATAGAATCAGGCTCCTCCCAGCCTGCCAAACAATTTGACAGGAGGCTGATTCTGCTGGGAAACAAGGTGTGCGGGGATGGCTCTCCTCACCCACCCTGTTTTCCTCCAGAAACAATGAACCTGACTGCCAGGGGTGGGCAGCTGCCCCTCCCCCAGCAACTAAGAGAGAGAGAGAGAATGTGTGTTTGTGTTGTGAGAGTCATGGGACCCATTCATCAGCCACCCACTTGTGCAACCTCCAAAGGCTTCCCCAGGGGCCAATGTAGCCCCCCAACCCCAAAAGGTTGCCCAGCCCTGCTCTAGAAGATATAACGCCATCTATAATATCAATTTGCAAGAGGCTGGTACCTGTCTAAAAATACATCAACAAATGTGCATGCCTGTCAATGCCAGAATTCAAGCTATACAAGAATTCAATGAATTAGCCTGAAGCAGGTTAAGCAATGACCTGGTATAAACCCATTTCATACTTTGGAGGTAATGACTACTAATTACCGTATTTTTCCGTCTATAAGACGCCCCCATGTATAAGACGCCCCCCACTGGGCAGTTTCGCAACCACGCGGTTCTCTCCTCGGCTTACTTCCGTGTATAAGACGACCCTCAATTTTTAGTCTAACAAAAAAAGTATAGTCTTATACATGGAAAAATACTGTATCTCCAAATTGCACTGCTCTGCTTTACTGTTTTTACTGTGTTTATTATTTTATATTGTTTTTACATAGGTTTTTATATTGTATTTTATGTATTTTTTATGTAAACCACTTAGAGATCTTATGATACCAAGCGGTATATACGGTATATAGTCTAAATAAATAAATATTACTTTATATGCTTTCTACACAGTTAAGAAAAAATATATTTTCTACCTACCTGCAATAGGTGGACCAACTGTCATTGGTATAGCCATGAAACCCAAGAGGAATCCAATTGCCTGAGAAACATGCTGTGCACCAACTAGTTCAAAGGCAATAGGTGCCATAATGCTAATGAAGCAGCCATCAAAAAGACCCATGAAGAGGCAGACAGCAATGAGACCTCCAAAGGAATGGCATAATGGAATCATCATAGACATCAGGCCAATGAAGAAAAATGAAATAACCTACACATTGGGAAAGAAAAGTGTAAGTGACAAATCACATCATAAAGATATAGCACATACAGTCTGGGGGCAAAATAAATGCCCAGGGTTGTATCCAGCTGAGTCTCTTCACTCACAGAAGGTTCTTGGATCAAGCAGAGGCTTCCATGAGCAGAAGAGAGGAGGTGATTTTTGCTGATTCCCCCTTCCCCCAGCACCCCCCCCCCAGCCTGCTCCAAAGGGTTGAGGGATCCTTTGGAACAGTGGTAAAGAGGATCCTCTATGGACACACATATAGGGGTATGTACAGAGATACACATGTCTATGGTTGTAATTACCACTAAGATATGAAAGACAACTATGGTCAAATCCGCTGCCACCACCTGTCAGGCCTCCCTCCGCCTCCACCATGCCCAGCCCACCACCTCTGCTGGAGCTTCAAAAATCAACACTCTTTTATCCTCTGCTGCCACCAACCCCTTCAAGGTAATTTATTCAGACCACTCCTTTTACCGTAAGTTTTAAAAAGGAAACAAGTTTATTTAATTACAACTAAGGGTAGGGAAATAGACAATGCTAATAGATTCTAAACGTTGAAAAACCCCTCTCCCCCCCCTCCACTCAGACTTCTCAACCCTCTTTCCCCCTCTCTCTTCCTCAGACTCTCTCTCTCTCTCTCTCTCTCTCTCCCCCCCCCCCAACAACTGTGTGGCAGGAGGCATGGGTGGGCTGCAGGTGAAAGGTTTTTTTTGTTGTTGCAAAAAATGCCTCCCTCTTCCATTCAGAGAAGCCTCCACTGGAGCAAAGAGCCTTCCATGAGTGGAAGCGCACAACTGGATACAACCCACTGATGTAACCCTTCAAAAATAAGCCCCCCAAAGTAGCAAATCAGCAGCAAGGCAAGGCTTTCTCCCTGTTGCAGTGTCCTGCCGCTGTATAAACTTTGGGGAGAGGGGAGAAACATTTTCCTTGAGCACAACGGCCCTGCATCCTTTCTCTAGTCAAATTCACAGCACTGGGTGCCTCAAAAGCATGGAAATATTCTTTCCTGAATTCATACTAGCCAGCCCAAATCCCACATTCTGTCCACTGTAACATAATGACTGAGTCTGCACAACACGCGAAGCCACCGTGGCTTAGCATGTTGTGAGAACCCAGCGTACTTTCCACAGGGTGGCTTGTAAGCCACCCCAACAAGGCATGGCTTGTTCTAGGGTTTTGTAGCCACCACTGGGCTTGCCATGTCGTCCGAACCCGGAGGACACAACAAGCCCAGCAGTAGCCCAAAATGCTACAGAGCTGCTTGACAAAAGAGTGGCAGAAAGGTTTACTGCTCTGGCCAAGTGGCTTTGGGTGAGCACCTCTGACAGCCGTGCCAAAGTGCCCAAGCGGCACTTGGGGACCGCTGTCAGAGGCTCCCCTCACTGCTGCACTCTGATCGCCTCCTCTAGAGGAGACCGATCAGAGTACACGGCCCTGGCGGTGGGTGGGGGGAGGACAAGTGCAGCTCATCCCTCCCTCCCTGCTCAGCAGCCCGATCCCAGCAGAGTGGTGTTACCGAGTAACCCCTCTCTGCCAGGATCAGCAGCGGCCAGCCCCACCACTGTGCACCAGCCCTCAAGCCCTATTTGGGGCCTGGAAAGGCAGCGCGCAGGGGCGCCACCAGTGCCCACTGCACGCCGCCCCCTCAAGCCCTGAACGGGGCTTGAGGGGCCAGTGCACAGCAGGCACTGGTGGCACTGCCCCGAGCTCCTGCTGATGGTGGGAGAGCAGGCTTGTTCACAAGCAAGCCCACTCTGCCAGCATAGGCTCTTCCTTGCCAGCCAGAGTGGGGAGGCCACTCCTGCTTGTGATCACCATGCGTGTGCGGTGATAACATACAGGAGCACAGCCGCCTCCCTCAGCTGGTGATCACTCCTCGCAAGCTGGGGTGAATGAGCCCTACTCCTGCTTAGAGCAGGGCCGCCAGCTCCCCCGTCCCCCCTGCTCCCTGCCACCACTGGGACTTTCGTGGTCGCAGGCAGGGGAGGAAAAACTCAGTGGTCCCGCGGGGTCTCCTGGGATACCTGCAGGAGGACCAAGGGGGGAGGAGGAGGCACCCTACCCCCGATGTGCCCGATCATCTGTTGGGTGCTTCAGGGGTAGGATGTCTTATAAGCCACACTGTGTAGTTTTCTAAGCAGTGTGGCTTATTATGTTGTGTGAACCCTCCTGGGATTTTTCAGGCAAAGTAGTGTATGCTCATATATGATTTGGTGTGTGGGTGTGGGTGTAAAACACCTTATTGACATATTTAATGTGTTTTTAAGAGGAATAAAATTACCCTATCACAAATATATGCTTAAAAGCCTATATTCAAAATCCTATGCCATGCTAAGTTTAGGATATTGGGTTTCAATATTTCTATTAGGCAAGGGGTCAATCACTGTTGATCTAATCTCCCTCTGCTCAGACTTGTTGTTTCCTAACATTGAAACTTCAAAGAGGAATCCAGTTAGCTTCTCTTCCTGCTATCTGCAAACTCCTGTGAATCAACCATATGTGTCCCTTCCTAATCACACAGGTGAGGAAATATTTACTCAGACTGCAATAGACAGAACAAAAGGATTTACTTCGATGCCATCTCCTGCAAGTGGGCCTGCTGAGTCTTGAACATAAAGATATCCTTCTTTGCATTTTGATTAAAGTTCTCTGTGGGAGCCAAACTTCAAGAGAAATTATTGTTTCATCCTGTTGGTTTCCCTTGGATCCAACAGACTTCCTATCTGATAAGGTTTTCCACAAAGGCAGGCCTCAGCATGCCCATCATTCTATTGGATCACAGCTGGTCCTGGACTGCATGGGTCCAAACCTCATGTTTAGCCACTTGTATCAAGTGGTTTATAATCATTCTAGCAAAATATAACCATTATCCTAAAGGATGCAATCTTGCATATGCAACCCTATGAAGGTGACAGAACACTAAGGAAAGAAGCAACAAATGCAGAAAGGCAAAAAAAAAAGCAAGAGTGTAAGGATACAGAAGACAATGTGGGCAGGATCTCCAAAAACTAGCAATGGGCAGACATCACCATCCCATATCTGATTAGGAGTAGATCTTTTAAAAACCGGTTAGTGTGGTGGGCATTCATTGAACACTCAAAATTAATCTGTTCTTTTAGCTGGTCACTTTCAAATCAGTGTGGTCTCTAGACCCTATTCCACTCCTGATTATGTCAACAGGAACAAGATGGACATAAAGGACCGCCTGCAGTCTGCACCTCCAGCCCCCCTTCCCTTTCTCTAACTAACTGGAAGACAAGATGGTGAGGATGGTCCTCAGTTAAAGCCTAAACATGCCACATGTGTTTTCAGCAGGATTCAGGGATTCCAGAAAACATGCAAAATGTATGTCCCCATGGTTCCCTGGACACTGACTTACATGCTTACTGAGGTATCCAGGAAAACATGGGAAATACATTTCCCATTGTTCCTGGCATCCCTGGATGCTACTCTAAACATGCAGTGACTGCATCTGAGGCCTTAATGAGGCTCTGCTAGCAGTCCACTGGGAGCCTTACTTGCCATTTCCCATCTCAATCAATTTGGAAAAGCGGGATGACAGAGAGAGCTGTCTGTAGACTAAAAACTCTACATTGTTCATGCTTTGTAGAGAAGGAAGTAAAAGGAAAGGTTTTCTTTCTTCTTCTACCACAATATAGTTGCATTTTGACTTGGCTGGCCCTGTAAGCAGCAAGTGACGCATTGTCTTATGTGAACAGTATGGGAGGTGGAGGGAAATAAGGACCATACTTCTCTAGCACACAGCGGATCCTCAGACTTGTGAGTGTTTGAATCCGTCCCAAGAGCCACTAACGTCCAGATATGGTAAGAAGCTTCCCTTGGAAATAGTAATACCACTTGTAATCACCTGAAGTGTCAGACAGATGACACATCCTCTCTCTCCTGCTATCACTACAGCACAAGTGATGTGTCATTCAAGACCATGTTGTGCATGTGCAGCCCCTAGAACAGCCACTGCTGCTGGGCCACAGTTACTTGAGCATCTATAGTGGGATACTGTAGAGAGAGTAGCATGAAGGCAGCAACATTTTAAACTATAAGGAGACACTGCCACCTTTCCTTCCACAAGCTACTCATCGTCTCTCTCTCTCTCTCTCTCTCTTCCCAGCCCCCCATATCTACTCTTCCCACATTATACATACCAACAGCATCTAAAGTGAAAGCCTAATATACAAGCATAACAAGTTGAATGGGTAATAAGGAGGTGTATATATAGGCTGTAGATTGGAAACCATCACAAAAAACCCCAATAATTTTCATATAACTTGTATAGATAGTTCTTGTTGGGGCAAGCAAAGAAACTGGAAAAAGTATTATTGTAATGCAGTGGTGCACAACCTGCAGCCCAGGGGCCACATGTGCCCGCCCCAAGGCCTTAACTGTGGTGCCCCATGAATGCCCTGACCCACCGGTTCCACCCACCCCACCGATTTCTCCCTCACCCAGAGAACCTCATACAGATGGTTCTTTTCCCACCACTGCTAGCGGCAAGAAAGAGCAATCTGTTTCAGATTGCTGAGATGTGTGTGCGCAGCTCCCAAACCAACATCACATGTGGCCCTTGGGGCTGAAAAGGTTGTGCACCCCTGTTCTAATGTATCTGCTGTTTTTTTCTTCTCTAAACATTCAATGTAAGAGCTTTAGTAGCCCTATCCAGGCCTTCTGTACTTTAATAGGGCAAATCTATATATATAAAAGAAAGTGTCCTGACTGACTGACTCATAAACGCCCAGCTCAAACCATTTAATCTAGGAACGTGAAATTTTGAAGGAACATTGCTTTTATGACATAGAGCCCCACTAAGGAAGAATTTTTGGAAATTCCGTCCCTAAGGGGGTGAAAAAAGGGGGCAAAATCGCCCCACTCTCATATCTCCTATGGGCAAAACAACAGGGCAGCAGTTATGCAAATCGGCCTTACCTCAGAATTGCTGCAGGAGCCAATAGGAGCAGTTATGCAAATAGCCCATAGGACACTTAGAATGCTCATATGAATTCCTGCAGGGGCCAATGGGGTGGGTATGCAAATCTCCCCTAGGCCGTTTAGACTGTTCTCTGAGGGGGTGAAAAGGGAGGGAAACTTTTTAAATAACTGCCTGATTGAATGACTGCTGTGTGCGGGGCGTCGTTGCATAGGCTCCATCACGTTTTGACGGATCTGCCCCAAACTTGGCACGCATACTCTCTATCACCCAAGGTCAAAGACTGGTGGGTTCAAATCTACGAAAAACCCTCGCTGCGCCTGTATGGCCCAAAATAGATGAGAGCCAATGGCATCACTTGAAATGTTTGCAGGGGCCATTCAGGAGCAATTAGGCAAATCGCTCCAACAACATATAGAATGTTCGTATGAACTGCCACAGGGGCCAATCAGGAGCAGATATGCAAATCTCTCCTGCATCAAAACAGAATGTTCATATGAACCACAGCCGGGGCGGAGCTGGGATTTCATTGTGTAGTCCGGGGGGGGGGGGGAAGCAGGGATTTCATTGTTGTGTGGTCCCAGGGGGAGAGCAGGGATTTCACTGTGTAGTCCCGGGGGGGGGGGGCAGTGATTTCATTGTGTAGTCCTGGGGGGCGGGGGAGCTGGGATTTCATTGTTGTGTAGTCCCGGGCGGGAAGCTGGGATTTTATTGCGTAGTCCGGGGGGGGAGCAGGGATTTCATTGTTGTGTAGTCCTGGGGGGGGGAAGCTGGGATTTCATTGCGTAGTCCTGGGGGGGGAGCAGGGATTTCATTGTGCAGGCCTGGGGAGGAGAACAGGGATTTCACTGTGTAGTCCTGGGGGAGCAGGGATTTCATTGTGCAGTCCCGGGGGAAAGGGAACAGGGATTTCATTGTGTAGTCCAGGGGGGGAAGCAGAGATTTCATTGTGCAGTCCCGGGGGAGGAACAGGGATTTCACTGTGTAGTCCTGGGGGAGCTGGGATTTCATTGTGTAGTCCCGGGGGGCCAAGGATTTCATTGTGTAATCCAGGGAGCAAAGCAGGGATTTCATTGTGTAGTCCCGGAGGAGGAGCAGGAATCTCATTGTGTAGTCCCGGGGGAGAAGGTAGTCCCGGGGGAGCTGGGATTTCATTGTGCAGTCCCGCGGAAGCTGGAAGTCCCGGGGAAGCTGGTAGTCCTGGGGGAGCTAGGATACCATTATGTCGTCCCGGGGGACCTTTCCTATGGAGCGATTTAAAACAGCGGTCAGCAACCTTAAGGAATTTCAAACAAATAGTGCCTATAGGAAAATGACGACCCATGCACACTTGGCACGGTCATTCTTCATCACGCGAGCGAAGCCGCGGGCAAAAGCTAGTACACAATGAGAGGGAGTGTGCTAGCCCCACCCCCTCTTTCATCAGATCTGTCACCCCTCTACTTGTGGAGGGTGACTGAAGAGGAGAGCATCCTGTATTCCAGAGAGCTTCGGCTATTGGGCGGTATAAAAATGAAATAAATAAATAAATAAAATGTGAGGCAGAATGCTGATTTTCTTGTGTGTTTGCCCTATTCAGGTACAGAATGCCTGAATCGGACTAGTGTTACATGCTAATTAGATGTTTTTATTATAGACTGCTCTCTGCTCTTTACATGCCCACTCCTGGGAGCTTGCTTGCAATAAAAGTTTGAAGAGGAAGGGGGAAGGGCAGGAAGAGCTTCCTGTGAAATACTGATATTTCACACAATGCCTGATTTTACTGCTCCAAAACTTGAATCTCACTGGCTTCAGCACAGCAAGGAATTTAATTAGCCTTCACAAACTTCTCCCCCCACCCCCACCACACACACAACTTTAACCTCTCTCATATAGCTACAGGCTATATACCAAAAAGGTATATGCCAAAAAAGGATTAAGACCAAACAATGTCATATTCCAGGAAGTGCTAGGGAGGCTGTGTGCAGAGTGCCTCATGGTACTGCCAGAAGGTGCAGGGCGTTTAAGTTTTACAGTTTAAGAAAAAGCAAGAAAAAGCCCTCAGTCACCTCACCTCATAAAGCTGATTAAGGTATGTGCAACCCTACGACACACACCCAGTTCCTCTGAAATGCTACCCATCTGAAAGGAGCCACTTGGCTTGGGGAATTCTCCCCCCCCCCCCTCCATTTCCGATCACCATTCTTCTTTTCCTCTTTTCCCCTCCCCTATCCTGGTCTTTCTTTCACTTCTTTATTCCATCCAGAGCAAGTCTTGGGGAATTCTCAAGAGGGGAGGTTGGTTAAGAGAAGTTCTGAACTGTATTTGACTTTATATAAACAGACAAGGGTATGTTTTTGTTCTCTTACTCCTCCACACCCTTCAACTCTTTGGGGAAAGTGGGTTCACGTAGTTGAAGAAGAAGGAATCTGGGGCTATTTTGTTTATCAGTTGCCATTATCCAGCAATGGAATGACAAGCTTTAATTTAAAAACAAAAACAACAGGAGTTATACAATCCTATGTATATCTACTCAGAAGTAAGTCCCAATGTCTTCAATGGGGCTTACTCCCACAAAAGTGTACACAGGATTGCAGCCTGAGTTCCCTTGTCTGTAGCCTGATCCTCCATAGAAGTCCTGAGTTGTGAGCATGGTACTACAGGCTTAATAAACTGCCCACCCCATTCCATTCTACTGACTTGGCCCTTTCTGCCCAATCCTATGCATGTTTTGTAATTTGTTTTTCTTTTTTGCATGGACTCTAGCTTCGTTGTTGAGGTAAAGGGACTTGGTAGATTCTCAGAGATACTTTCCCCATAACGTAGCCCTAGTATTGAAAGCAGACTCCTTTGCTGAATCCTGGTGAAGTCTGGCACAAATTAAGATATGGGGAAGAGGAGACTAGGAGAGCTTGCACATTAAAAAAGGAGTTTTTTACAAAAACAAAATTCTGTTTTTATGTTCAGCTGCTGGAGGAAGGGAAAATGAAGATGGATTGTTGTGTGGAAGGAAACAAAATTTATGTGATCTGGTTTTCTTGCTGCAACAGGCATGGACAGTGCTAAAAACAGGAATGCTGAGGCTTTAATCTGTGTGGGATATATTCCATCACTATCAAGCGTGGGGGAGGCTGTAATTGCTTAGTAATGAGAAAAAAGTGTTCACTGTTATTTTTGCTAACATTGTTGAAATGTAAATAAATTCCAAAAGTTCTAAATCTGCACATAGGCCTGGATCCTGGAACTTTTAAGTACCTAGCAATGCCCCTGCTTACAACTGTTCTAATCTTTGGTTGCTTCTCGTCACATAGTAGGTTATTTATTTATTTATTTATTTAATATATTTATTTACCGCCCATCAACCAAAAGGCTCCCTGGACAGTTTACAAGAAAAACAGGATAAAAACAATCTTAAAACCAAAAACATCATTAAAATAGAAATATAAATACAGTATAATACAATAAAAGAAAGCAGCCAGATGAATCAGACCGGAGGTACAGCAGTGATAATAAAAATGGGAATAAAATTCTAATCATTAAAATATTGGGTAAAGTAAAAGGTCTTCACCTGGTGCCTGAAGGAATAAAGAGTAGGTGCCAGGCACACTACCTTGGGGAGTTGATTCCAGAGATGGGGTGCCACAACTGAGAAGGCCCTTCCCCTAGTAGCCACCCTCCTAGCCTCTTTTGGAGAGGGCTCTCTGAGAAGGACCTCTGAAGAAGATCTCAGGGTTCGGGTAGGCACGTATGGGACGAGGCATTCCTTCAGATAACCTGGCCCCAAACCATTGAGGGCTTTAAATTTCAATGTTAGCACTTTGAATCGGGCCCGGACTTCAAGGTTATGAAGAGGTGTCCAACAATTATGTGTTATATTGCAAGTAAAATGCATGTGTGATAACACACAATGTTAAATTTGATTTTAGTTTATAGGATTTACCACGTACAGATAATGACATGAACATTCTGTATCACAATATGCAGGCCAGCGATGCAGAGAGAGAATCTGCCAATGGCATATAATAGTGGCATTTGACCTCTTGTACTATATTATTTATAATCTTATCAATGTTGTGCAATAGCCGTACCTGTAAATAAACCTTTTTTGCACCAGGAATATAATCTGCAATTCTGCCAAAGAGCAACCGGCCAACTCCTGAAGTAATGCCAAGGCAAAGCAGAAGAGTCACATCTGGAACATCTTCACCAATGCGTTCTTTCACATGATTCAGCTGTTCAGAAACAGGAAAAAGATGAACTGAATTTCACAAGAAATCATACCTTGCATGTAATCACACGAAGCGAGTTCTTCATACTCCTGTCAGCCATATTTTTACATCTTCCTACTTTCATAGGTCCAGTTTGGATCATCATATCTTTGCTAGTAAGCCAAAGAGATGAATGAGCCTTTTCCCCAGTCATTAAGTCCCTCTGTCCCCCACTTTGTGGCATGCCTAAATGCAATGTAGAACTAGCCAGGATCCTAAATGAACTTCAAACTGTGGTTTAGAATCCCGGCTTGTTCCAAAACTGCTAAACATTGCCCAGTTCAGACAAAATTGGAAACTGGGGTGAATTAGAGATTTCCTGGTTTAATCACAGCTCATGCAAAAGAAGGAAGGGACTATGCATGGGCAAAAGGCTTGTTCACGTGTCAGCTTATTAAGCCAAGTTATGATTGAAGAGTGTTGTTACTTATAAATCATGGAAATCATTGATATAGTGCAGTTCTTAAAAAGAGATCTTAAAGAAACGATGCTCTGGTTTTAATGGCTGATCTTAGCAATGGCTTGGAAAAATGTATTTCTGTCTACTCAGCTGAGGAAGACAGACATCAGTTACAAATGAAAGTAAGCCCTACTAAATACAATTGAATGAACATGTAGAGCATTGGTAAGCCTGTTAACTAGCAAAAGAAATCACTGATAGATCAATGTGTTCTTCTTGAAAGAAGAGTTTTTTTCTCTTGAAAACTTCTTGAGTTTTTTAAAAAACAAAACAGAAAACCCAAAAACCTTTTAACTTAACCTTAAAATCTGTATGTGGAGAAAAAGCCTGATGGAGCATACACTTTGTCCCACATACCCCTGCATAATCCCCGCCAGGGGCAGAGGAGCCCCAGTGAACTTTGCATTTCTCCCCAAGAGGCCAGGTGGGGGCCTCCATGTCCTCGACACATTCAAATGCTGATGATTTCCCCAAGTACCCACAATGAGTTTCCAAGTACCCTCAATCACCTCCCCAAGCATCCTTGATGGGTCATGGTCCAGCCTGCACCCGGAGCCACCTCACCCCTCCTACCTGGCCGGACCGGTTTGTCCTGCCCGAGAAAGGAGGGGTTGGGCTATTGAGGGGGGGCAAGGGAGAGGGATAAACGGGCAGCCGTGACTACTGCTCTTGTTGAATCAAGGTGCAACGAAGCACCGAGTGGGTCATCGGCTAAGGCCAGCCCGGACATTCAACCCCCAAGCGGAGCACTTGGGTACACTGATGTAAGTTCTCGGCTGCTAGTTTAGACTAGTGTAGGTTCTCGGTTGTTCGGTTGTTATTTTGTAGTTCTGACTGTGTGTAACAGGTATTCCATTCTGTCAATTTCATTCCCCTTATCTCCCTACCCAATTTGTAACTGACTAATCCCTCAATAAACTTCCTTTCACTTTACCCTAAATAGAGGCGTAGTTTCTCTTTGACTCAGTGCTAAATTCCAGTGTTTCCCACCCAAGCTGAGTCAGGGATTGCGTGCGGTGAGATCAAGGCTGTCAGTGAAAGCTGCGGATCTCCCGTTCTGCAGTAAAGGACAAGCAGTGGTCTTTCACACTATATACTTAAAGCTGAAGTACAGAGAACAGTACTTCAGTTCTCTGTACTGTGTTTGCCACATTTGTGGAATGCCCTCTTATCAGTCAGGCGATCACTCGTGACCGAGTAAGATTGTCTTCCAGGATAAAATAATAATAATAAAATAAAAATAAAAAATTACAAAAATTACAAAAAGGAGATTTTAAAAGGAGGAAAATTCTAAAGAAAATTGTGTAGACTCTAGCGATGGGTCCGTAAGTGACTGTGGAGGCCAATTCTAGGTCCACACAGCTTCCCACAGTGAGGACACAGGTTACCAGATGGAAGATGGTCCTGTAAAGGATTCATTTGACGTGCTTTTCGCTTAGCACGTTTCTCCCTTTCACCTTGCACCCGGGCTTCTTCAAAGTCCATAGAACCTTTGTGAAAGGCCAACCTCCAGTTAGATCGTTCATGGGCCAGAGCTTCCCAGTTTTTGATGTTTATATTGCATATTTTTAGATTAGCCTTAAGAACATCTTTAAACCTCTTATATTGACCACCAATATTCCGCTTTCCATCCTTGAGTTGGGAATAAAGTAACTGGTTTGGGAGACGGCAGTCAGGCATTCGAACAACATGACCGGTCCACTGAAGTTGGCGTTGAAGGATCATATTTTCAATGCTAGTAGTCTTTGCTTCTTCCAGTACACTGACATTTGTTCGCCTATGTTCCCAAGTAATTCGCAGGATTTTTCCGGAGGCAACGTTGATGAAATCTTTCAAGGAGTTGGAGGTGACGTTTATAGATAGTCCATGTTTCGCAGGCATACAATAAAGTTGGTAATACAATGGCTTCATAAACCAGTGTTTTGGTCTTCTTACAAATATCCCGATCCTCAAACACTCTATGTTTCATTCGAGAAAACGCAGCACTTGCGGAGCTCAGACGATGCTGGATTTCACTGTCGATGTTAGCTGTAACAGAAAGATAGCTGCCAAGATAGAGAAAATGATTGACATTTTCCAGTACTGTCCCGCCAAGCTGGATAGATGGCATCACCAAAGGGTTAGCTTGCACTTGCTGATGAAGCACTTTGGTTATTTTGATGTTAAGTGAGAGACCAAGTTTTCCGTATGCTTCTGCAAAAGCATTTAGGATAGTTTGGAGATCATCCTCTGAATGTGCGGAGACCACATTATCATCAGCATACTGAAGTTCCACAACGGAGGTTGTAATTACCTTACTTTTTGCTTTCAGCCTGCTGAGATTAAAAAGCTTTCCATCTGTTCGATATATAATTCCCACACCAGTGGGAAGTTTCCCGTCGACAAGATGTAAAATCATGGTGATGAAAATAGCAAATAATGTTGGGGCAATAACACATCCCTGTTTAACACCTGATCCCACTTTAAATGGAGCACCATGAGAGCCGTTGTCCAAGACCGTAGCCGTCATGTTGTCATGGAGAAGTCGCAAGATATTCATAAATTTATTGGGGCATCCATCCAATTTTCATAAGGATAGTCCAGAGAGCTGTTCGGTCTTATCAACCCAAACCTAATTGATGATCAACTCTGAAAACACTGTTTTTAAGCTGGGAAGATGTGAGTGGATTCAATGTAGATCCTACTTCTTCCGCCTCTGCTAGTTAAGTACTGCCAGAGTCGACAATGTTAATTATCTTTTTGGTAGTAGAATGTGCAATGGTGCATACTGGGGGCTGGATGCAAGGTTCTCCCCTCAGCATCCTTCTTTCATGTGGTAGGGAAGATCAAAATCTCTCATGCTCGGTTAGGGCAATAATAATGTGTATCAAATAAAAATATCTTTTAAAAAATCTAAGATTTTAATAAAAAAACAAAGGAGCAAGAAGATAATAAGCAATCAGAAACTATTATTTTACACTAAGATAATTTTTTAAAGAAAGAAATTAAGATGTATATTGTAATCGAAGGGAACAAGATTAGTGGAGGCGGGAATGGTAATACAGCATGTATGACTATTAGTTTATATCCTACTGGAATGCTCAGATGAGTTACAACATATTTAAAACAAACAGAACAACACAACAACCAGAATCCTAATCAACACCCCCACAAACCAGCTTAACTGAAACCATTAATAGTTTTATTAAGGAGCTGCACTGATATAAATTAGTTTTAAAAGGTAAAAAAGATAATTTCTTCAGACAACTTTAAAAAAAACTGGATGTAAAAGCTCAAACCCTTTAATTATGCTAGCTTTAAATTATAGAGCAAACACTTCATGTAATGGATGATAAAATAGAATTCATAATACAGAGAAAGGCAAGAACTGGCTCTTTACTACAAAAAAAAAGTCTTTCTTTATAGAGTGGGTTCTATATTCTTATATATGAAATAGAAAGCCAGTTTATTCACTTTCAATTACTAAACTGATTCAATAAAAGCATGCATTTATCTTTTTAGCATAATTGACAAAGCAAACTAGTGTCTTCCATCTCGACTGTTCTCCATAAATAGTCTGCTGCAAAACATAGGATGCATAGGTGCCGCTGAGGAATAGCCTGTTAGTAAATGGAGTAAATCTGAAAGCCTCAGTGCTGAGAAGCAAGGATAACCCTGGTTACCTTAGGATGTGCTGCTGTTCTCCTCACTCTTTGGCATGCTGATAACTCACATCTGTAAGTATGTCTGATTTATTTCAGTATAACTTCCTTCCAAGTAAGTGTACCCAGGAATTCTCTACTAGGACAATTCTAGCTTAGGTTACGATCCTGTGTTAGGATCTCCATTCAGCCATGAAGCTCACGGGGTGACCTTGGCCCATTCACCCTCTCTCAGCATAACCTACCACACAGGGGTTGTTGTAAGGGTAAAATGGGGCTGGGGGAATCATGAACTCCGCCCCAAGCTCCTTAGAGGAAAGATGTAATAAAATAAATAGCAATCTAGAACACTCAAGGCAAAAACAGCAACAGCTTACTAGGTTAGTAACACACACTGTGGACCAAGGAAAAGGGAAAGCTACCTGACCCTGGGATATGCTTTTAAATTCCAAAAGGAAGCAAGTGGCCCAGGAAAAAGACCTAAGCTTGCCCAACAGCATTCATCTTGTTTCAAAGAGCGCACACAGCCACTGGAAGGAAATAAGGTCAGTATTATATTATTATAATCACTGCCCGGTGGGAGGGGTGCTGCTTTCCCCCCCACAGCCTCCTCCCAGGGAGACCATGGGGGAAAGCCACTCCACTCCCCTTTGCCAGGCATGAAGGACCCGCTGTGCTTGCCTTCCTTGAGAGGAACACGAGCACAGCGGGTCCTTCAGAAAGTGGGGACATGGCAAAGGGGAAGACAAGCCAGCCAAAAGCTGGCTGCTCTTCCCCTTCGCCGCATCTCTGCCTGCTGTTTCCGGGGGAAAGGACAGCAGCAGACGCAGGGACCCAGGCTTCCAGCCCCACTTGCTCGAAAGCAAGCACAGCTGGGCATGTGGCTACAGGACATCAGCAGGAGCGCACAGGGAAGCCAATCACAGCCACTCCAAATGCCACCTGGCTGGCTGTCATTGGCCACTCTGGCCAAGAGGCTTGCAAGTGTGCCCTCCAGGTTCAGATGACATGCTAGCCCAACTAGGGTTTTCTAAACCCTAGCGTAAGCCATGGCTAGTTGGGGTGGTTTAGAAAGCACCCTCAGGTCACTTCTAAAGAAGTGGGTTCAGACAACACGCTAAGCCTCAGTAGTAATTAACCTGGGTTGATTAACGTGTTGTGCAGATCCGGTCAGTAGCTCCTGCTCTGAAAAGAGTCCCAGAGCTGCACTCCACCACACCACCAGTGTTGTTAACTTGCATAGAGTTGTTTTAGCTGTTATCATGCAGGGGGAACATTTGATAAGGTAACAGCACTGCTTGCACAATTTAAGTGCTTTTACGTTACCTCTGCTGTTAATTCCTCAAAGGTAGAGTGTGCCTATAGCCAACGTCTCACTTCCAATCATCACTGGTGGTAATTTCCAACAGTTATAACTCCATTTACTTACTCTTCTGGCAGTAGATACGCTCAATCATTGTGAAACAACTAACACCACTGGTGCTCAAATGTGGTAAATGCATGAGACCCGACCTTCCATTGAAATGCTTCTTTATGACAGATAAACTACCACAAAATATGATTGCATATTCCTAATTCCTAAGGAAAGGGAAAGAGCTTGAATGGGAGCACATATGATGTTGCTCAATGAGAAAATAAGAAGCAATATATAGAGAAATACCAAACACAAAGCAAATAAATTGCCCACTTTTGTTCCATATTAACATAACTGCTTTTGAATGCTGAATACAGACTATTGAAATATATTCAACAAGAATATAGCCTTCCTACCCCTACTCAGGTACCAGACTTCAGGGGGGCCTCAGGCATGCTGCTGCTGATGGGGCCACACTGAAAGACTAGTGTTTCTCCCCATCCCCCAGACTAGTAGGCCCTCTCCTGTCTGCCCACCTGCCACTGCTGCATCTACCACCAACCCAGCAGTCACTCACCTCATCAGGCATTGATGTATTTTCCCAGCAGGTGGCAGCAACACTTTTGCATGGGAGCCAAGCTGGCATTCAACTCCCACCTGTGCAGGCTGCCAGCCATGTTAAATTACCCCAAATGCAAAGCCCTACCCAATGCTGACATCAGGTCAGGCACTGTATTTGGGGTAATTTAAGATGGTAGATAGTCACTGTGCATGGGAGGTAAGCACGTCAACTCGGCTCCCAAGCAAAAGTGCTGCCACCTGCTGATAAACTTCACTTGCAGGGGTGAGCAGGGTCAAGATGGGCCCTTCTGAGCCCTCAACAGCTATTCAAGTGTACCAACTCCTGACACTGACCCTGCCTCTACTCATGACATACACATTTCTGAAGATTTCAAGAGTATAACACGATTACATGCTGTAATAACCCACAAATCAAACTACTATGGTTATAAATGCTATGTTTTGGCAAATAAGGTTTTATATGCCCACGGGGTACCTTGCTTTTTCCTCCCAAAACATAACGCCTCCTGCTGCGTGAGACTCAGCTTCCATTCCTAGCATTCTCTCAGTTTCAGAAGTGGCTTGGTAGGTGGCACAGAGTCTGCTTCTGAGTCTGGGTGGAAAGGGGCTTTAGAAACCCTACTGCATTGGTGGTGCTCACTGTACTGTCCTCAAGGTTACAGACATCATGCTTTGTGTGCATTCATATTAAGGTTCACAGCAGCAAGCTCTTACTCCTCTAAACAGAGAATGAGTAATTGGATTATAAATGTGGAAAGTAATACAGTGGATGACAAATTTCATGTGGATATGGGAGATTCAGGCTGCAGAACTATACACACTTACCTGGGAGTAAGCCCCACTGAGTTCAATGGGAATTACTTCTGAGTAGACACATACATAAGATCATGCTGAAAGTATTAAATCCCTAAGCTCTGTGATACAAGTACATTTTAACCTACTCTGAACCCTTTGAACGTAACAAAGAAGTCAAATGGCAAATCATGAAGAATGGTCCTTGATATACAATGCCAGCCAACATTAGCCAGATCTGCTTATTTTATAGATGTACTACCTGCTTTCCTTTAACTTTCATGCCTTACCCTCCTTTTGTCCTTCTAACTTTTTCATCATCTAATATTTTATACAAATTCTGAGCAAAGAATATCTCCTAAGAAACAAAGTACTGAGAAGTAGTTGCTGATAATTATGATAGATGGTCACCAGTTCTGCCTGGTGTAAACAAGGTTAAAGGTTAAAGAGAGCAATGTGCTGTGGAAACTTTCCTGGCATTTTTCACAGAACATGTATAATGTACCACTTTCAGATGGGTGTAAAGGGGCTAGGCTAATCAAGCATAAGCACTGCCAAGTCAATACTGACAAGTGCAAGGAAGGGATAAGAAATGCAGAGAAGTCACAGAACTGTAAAAAGGGGGGAAATGTCACTAACCTGGGCAGTCAAATTGCGGCAGAAGTTGAGATCTGAAGGAAGATAAATGTAAAGATTAGAAAAGCAAGTAAAGCACACAGGAGCCACTGAAGATCTGGTGCCTGAGAAAACATCCATCTAAAAACCAAGGTGGCACTGTAATACAGGTACCATATTAACTTTGGATAGGAAAAAAAAATGTGTGGAAGGTGGCATGGATGAAGGAGAAACAAAAAGAGAGAGAGAAAGGTGGAGAGAAGGGGAAGACAAAGAGGTCAAGAGAAAGATGGTGTGAAAGGTTATTATGTTTAACAGTCATGCTTGTGAATATCTTTTAAAATTCTGAAAATAGTAATACTTGACTTACAGTATTACTTTAGTGATAGACACAGAAAATAAGAATTGTTTTAAAGCAGCTACTTTCTATCAAGACACCTATGCAAAGAAAGTGGCAGAAAGTTGCTTGAAAAACTTAGTAAAAGTAAATTAGCACTGAATTCATATAGTTATAAGTGAATTATATCTAGGATTACACAGCTTGGTTAAATGTGCCTCATTCACATTGAAAATGAATGCATCTTATGCAAGTCATGACTGGATTGTGCCCTAGACACTTGTTTTAAAGAACAAGGTAGGTAAGATAGACACACAGTATTCTCCATTTCAAGGGAAATAATTATATTCCAGTACATCTCCCATCAGAATTTGATTTACTGAACTTATCAACAAAGTTATAAAGAAAGAAATACTGAAAGATATAGATGAGAATTATTTGAGGCCAGATCCAAAGGGCAGCTCTGGCAGTTGGAGGAGGGGGGGGGGGCTGCAATGTTCTCCAGCTCTCCCTTCCAGCTGCAGCTCCCCACAGCACATCCCATGCTGTTCCTCAGGATTGGCTTTTGAAGGAAACATAAGTTACCATCTCCAGGAAGGAGGCAGGAAAGCCCCATTCCACAGACAGAACTCTGCTTGGATTGTTAGGATCAAACCCATTTGAAGGGTATGTCCCAGGAACAGCCGATGCCACTTGCACATCATCCCAGGTGAAATCTATGAATGGTGCCTTCTTGGGCTTCACTCTAAGGCAGATAACAGTTGTTTTAACTACTTTGCATGGTAGTCTAAAGTTGAACAGCAGAAATTTAGTTTGAATGTCAGGGACTAAAACAATTACCGTAACTGTTATCCATTGAGAAGTCATTAAAGCTCCAGTCACTATGTAGAGGTTAAGATGAGGCTAGATAAGCCCCTAATCAGGGTGATGCCCTCCAGATGTTTTGGATTACAAATCTCATCAGCACCAGCCAGCATGGCCAACAGTCAGGGGTGATGGGACCTGTAGTCCAAAACAGCTTGGGGGCATCACATTGGAGAAGGCTGCTTTAGGTATAGGTTTTCCTCCATAAATCAGACTAGATAATGCAAATGTGCTTTTCCAGTCAGGGCTAGCCATAGTATCTTCACAGCCAAGCTGAGATGGCCACCCACCACTGCTCTGCATCAGGTTGCTCTCCAGCTCCAAGTTGACATCAGACACACATTGTGCAGGCTGTTGCTCCTGGGAAGCACCATCTTGTCCAACATGGTGCTTTCTTGGCACAATCAATGCACATGCCTGATGCTATCCTTCAATCCGCCTCATGATCAGGCCAGCCTTTAGTACCAGTTCAACCTTTAAAAAATGCAGTTATGAACAGAGAAACCCTTGACCAGTACAAGAATAGATGCACAATCTGAACAAAATAGGACTGGGCAGGAAATATTCTAGATCTGCAGAGGCAAGGACAGATGCTGAAACCAAGATGCTCCCTTCCTAGCACTCTTCCTAAGTCACAAGGCAACCCTATGCTGTTCACACAATTGTAATTGCAGTTATTCAGCAACAGACTTTCCCTCCCATGGAGGATTTCTATACTTCACAAATAAGGAAGGGAATTCCCTGAAAAAGCAGCATCAGTAGTGTCAGACTAGAGTTATCAATCAATTTACAAAACATCAGATAGTGTTGTAAGAGTACCAAGTCAAATGCAAAAACAAAATCTCCAAGTAGTAAGCAAAGGCACTGTAAGTTGTATTAGCTGCAAAGTAAGTACATATTCAAAATATCAAATGATACATTGCAGCAAAACTAAAGCAAATCTTCTGAATATTTTCTTGCCAAGTCTGTGGGAACAATCTGCATGCAAACTCCCTTCTACCTATAAAATGGTGTCCCTAAAAAAACACACTGCTATGTGCCCTATCTATTGAAGAATGAGTCGGTTTTCCTGCTCTCCATCTTTGTTTTGTCACTGCTGGTTGCATCTATTTTTTCCTTACAAAGATTTTATTGATTTGGAGAAAATATAATCCAAAACAATAGAGATGGCCCAACACACACAACCTCCTCTTCCCCACCCTAGCCCACCCAAGACGGGAAAGGAAAAAAGATGGAAAATGGGAGTAGGATACTAGAACAAGCAGCTGGATATAGTAAGAGAGAAGACAAAGAGAAAGGCTGAGTGCAGAAGAAGAAATGGGGGGGGGGGGAGGTACAAGAGAGAGGTAAAAGGGAAGTGCACTAGCAGAGGAACTGAGGTAACACATGGATTTGCAGCTGTATCTATATGCCAGTTTTGTTGTGCTTCACAAGACCAGACAGAGATATAATGTTTCCTTTTATCTGCCTCACCCCATGGGCTTCACATACTTCTCTAAGGGTGCAACCCTATGCATGTTTAGACAGAGAAAAGGCCATGTTTAGACATGGGAGGCTAGGGCATCCTGGGAGTTGTAGGCCTTTTCTCTGTCTAAACATCCATAGGATTGCGTCTTAAGAGGTCAAGCGTCACAACTGAGCAACAATACTGAACAACAATACTCTGGTGTTTCTTCAGATTGTATAAATCTTTCACCTTTTACTAATATTGAGCAAAAATAGGGTGCCTTCTCCCAATACTCACCAGAAACAAAGGAGGGGACAGAAGACTTTTAAACGAGTTGTGTTTCATGATTGTAAACTTTTTGTAATGGAACAGAATCCAGAAAAAGATTTATACTAGTTACAAGGATTTTACAAATGTGATTGTCAAATGAAATGTGCATTAACATTTTAAGTAATGACCAAGGTTTTATATCTTGATTTTAAAGCTTATCAGTCTCCCTCCTATGTGGCATCTTTGTCTCATAACCTCTGTGCCAAGGGTGAAATAGAGACTTCCTGGTGCAGACAAAAGTCTCATTCATATCTCAGATTATTAAGGTGAGATGTGATTGTCTAAAAGGCAGTGATATGGAGCCATCTGCAGTCCTTCTCCTCCCCTTATCCCCTGCCCAAAATAGCCTTTGACAACATACATTTATTCTTAATTACTGCAAGATGCTAATAAATGTATGAAATAAGGAAAATGCATAGTATTTTAAAATGTTTTTAGCTAAAGAGAAGGCTTGTATAACTTCTGTTTCTTCCTTGGGTCTTCTTCAATTAAAACAGGGGCAGGCAACCTTTTTGGGCCATGGGCACACCAGGCAATTTGAGAAACTGTCCTGGGCTCCACCACAAAATGACTGCCGAAAAAGGTGTGGCAAAGGACAAGTCACCAGCCCCAAAGACTTGAGTACAAGGCAGAGCTGGGTTCTGAGCCCCAACACACTGAACAGCTACTTTGAACCCACAGTTTTCAGCACCAACAGAAACCTATTTCACAGCAATCCTAAGTGCCAGTGAGAAAATGTGTTAATTTTAAAATAAATGGGAGGAGTAGAACACCAGGAAAGGTATCTGGGAGCACACTGGTGGTCACAGGCACTATGTTGCCTAAGCCTGAACTAGAATATAAAGAGGAATGATTTACTGCTCGAAAAATATGCATCAATTCATCATATTCAGTTACATGAACAATAAAACATAAAAATAGGGAGAAATGTATATACTTACTAGGTGAACATAAGGTATGAAGTATCCAAATAAGGCAGCTGGGATCCCAAAAGCCCAGATGCGATAACTTGTAACTTTGAAAATGGAAAAGTTGCAAATCTTTTTTGCAGGAGGAAATTTGAACTTGCCCTTCTCCCCACTTCCGTTGGCACTAGGAATGAGAGGCTTATAAGTAAAGCCAGCCAGGAAGAGAACAAACACAAGAATGCACAAGACGCGGAAAGTGTTGTATAGGCCAACTGAGTCAATCAAAACATTTAAAAGAAAAGGAAGTGTTACAGTAAACAAGCTACTGCCAGCAGTGACAATGCCATTCACCAGTCCCAGGCGTTTCTTGAAATAATGTCCCAAAATGACCAGGGATGGCTGATAGGCAAATGAGCAACCACAGCCAAATAAGATTCCATAAGTGAAGTAGAGAGGTCCAAGTGAGCTACAACAAACAGAAAATAGTTGTTAATCATAATGTACTGCATATTTTATTTTTATTTATAAAATATTTTTATACTACCTTTCAGCCCTAACAAAAGTCTCCAAGGCTGTTCTAGTGATGCTGCTGAAACTTGAAATTAGTCAGTTCGTAAGTCAAATCTAGCATGTTCATAATTCTCAAATGTATAATGAGTCCTGGCTTTAATCCAATGAACTTTAATATTTTCATAATTCAAAGCAAAATTGATTACATGTTCATTTATATTTTCCATGTGGCTGGTTTGGTTATCCAGCAAAAAATACCCCATATGCATGCACACATGCACGCACACACACACCTCAGGTCACAGGTCAGTGACCTCTCAGACCTGCTCACAACCCAAATCCAATGCTCAGTTGCATACAGAAGCTTCATGCTCCATTGACCTGCATGTAGCCACATGCACACTGAACTTTTGCCATTGTCTGACCGTTCCAAATCGACCTTTAAACTAGGCAGTATGTCACTCTTCTCCTGGTAAAGCTCCTGGTAGTCCTTGAGCCCTTTATTCCTACACATTCCTACTGGAATCATGTCTTGCAGAAGTATTCACTCCCTTTGACTTTTCCACATTTTGTTGTGTTACAATCTGGAATTGAAATGGATTTAATTGACATTGTTACTACTTGATGTACACAAGATACTCAACACTGTGAAGATGCAAAATATTTTTATTGTGGCGCAAAAGTTAAGTAAACAAAAACAAACTGGCATCTGTTGGTTGCATAAGTATTCACCCCGAGGCAATACTTGGTAGACGCACCTTGGCAGCAATTACAGCTGGGAGTCTTCTTGGGAAGTCTCTATCAGCTTTGTGCATCTGTATTCTGCAATGTTTACCCATTCTTGCTGGCAAAGTTGCTCCAGCTCTGTCAGGTTGGATGGGGGCCATTGGTGAACAGCAACTTTCAAGTCTTGCCACAGATTCTCAATCGGATTGAGGTCTGGGCTTTGACTGGGCCATTCTAAGACTTTCAGGTTCTTATTTTTAAACTACTCCAGTGTGACTTTGGCTGTGTGTTTGGGTCATTGTCCTGCTGGAAGGTGAACCTCTGCCCCAGTCCCAGGTCCCTTGCAGACTGAAACAGGTTTTCCTCCAGAATTGCCCTGTATTTGGCTCCATCCATCTTGCCCTCAATCATGATCAGTTTCTTGGTCCCTGCTGCGGAAAAGCATCCCCACAACATGATGCTGCCACCACCATGCTTCACATAGGTATGGTGTTCTCAGGGCAATGGGCACTGTTGGCATTTCACACACAGCATTTTGCAGCAAGGCCACAAAATTCAATTTTGGTCTCATCAGAGCAGAGAACCTTTTTCCACATGCGTTCTTGAAACTCCAAACAGGCTTTGATATGGGTTTGTTTCAGCAATGGCTTTCTTCTCGCCACTCTTCCATAAAGGCCAGCTTTGTGGAGTGTCCAGGTGATAGTTGTCCCATGGACGGTTTCTCCCATCTCAGCTGCAGATCTTTCCAGCTCCTTCAGAGTTCCCATTGGCCTCTTGGTTGCTTCTCTGACTAATGCCCTCCTTACCCATTTTGGTAGACCACCTTCTCTAGGCAGAGTCATAGTTGAGCCATATTCTTTCCATTTTGTAATCATGGATTGAACGGTGCTTTGGGGGATGTTCATACTTTGGGATATTTTTTCATAAGCCAACCCTGATTAGTGCTTCTGCGCAACTTTATCCCGGAGTTGTTTTGATAGCTCCTTGGTCTTCAAGATGCTATTTGTTTAGATATGCTCTCCGACAAACTCTGGGGCCTCCCAGAAACAGGTGTATTTAATCTGAGATCATGTGGCACAGGAATTACACACAGGTGGACTCCATTCAGCTACTTACAGTATGTGACTTCTGGAGGCAGTGAGTTGCACCAGAGCTTATTTAGGCATGTCACAGCAAAAAGGGTGAATACTTATGCAACCAACAAGCACCAGTTTGTTTTTGTTTACTTAACTTTTGTGACACTATAAAAATTATTTTGCACCCTCACAGTGTTGAGTATCTTGTGTACACCAAGTGGTAACAATGCCAATTAAATCCATTTGAATTCCAGGTTGTAACACAGCAAAATGTGGAAAAGTCAAAGGGGTGTGTGTGTGTGTGAATACTTCTGCAAGGCACTGTAGGACTGCAGATCACTGTGTTCTGCCATCTGACAGTGAGTTACCAGATGCACTTGTACGAATTTGCATAAATGGGCCTTAATATGCCTCCAAATAATTTGAGTTTTAAAGGTGTAAATGTATATTTAATCTTTACTAGTATCTATCATACATATAATTACAACAAACATTTCAAGAGTTCCCTCCTAACAATATATTGATTCCATAATAACTGCTTTATTTCGGAAGAGCTACCCATACTATATCTTTAACAAATTACCCATGTTACAGCTTATCAGAGAAATTTATGAAACATTTTATTTGCAGCTGTTGTACTTCCAAGCTCTCTATTTGCTTTCCTAAGTACCTGGAAGTGGAAAACATTACCTATGCCAAAAAATACAGATGTGACTGGGATGGACAGGTTGCTTACCTGTAACTGTAGTTCTTCGAGTGGTCATCTGTGCAGTCACACATATGGGCTCTGCGCCTGCGCCGAGCTAGCCTCGGAAGATTCTTTAGCTGAGGCGAAATGGGCGGGAACCCCTCCCCCACGGTGCTCGCTCCTAGCACGGTTCCCCCCCATTCTCTCAGTTCCTATGAGACCACTTATTGTGACCCCATGAACCGAGGGACAGTTGGTGGTGTTATCCCTATATGACCTTTGGATCATAACAGCAATGTAGTTTCTCATCTTTAGGACGAGTTGGAGCGACACACCCAATCTCCACTGGCAGGTCCATCGAAATCTATAATGACGCCGAGCGGGGATGGATGGGTGGGTTGTGTGACTGCACAGATGACCACTCGAAGAACTACAGTTACAGGTAAGCAACCTGTCCTCCTTCTTCGTGGTCTCTGTGCATCACACATATGGGCAGAGTAACAAGCTGACTTACCGGTGGCGGGACGGCATCACACGTCACTGCAGCACCGACGAGAGGACTGCCCTGCCAAAGGCGTTCGTTTCCCGAGCTCGAAGGTCAAGTTTATAGTGCTTGACGAACGTCGATGGCGCGGACCAAGTGGCCGCTCTACATAGTTCTTGTAGAGGAATGCCCTTCCCAAATGCCGCAGACGTTGATTGCGCTCGGGTTGAATGCGCTTTTATCGCACCAGGTAACTGTTTGTTGTTTAACTGGTAAGCAAGCTTGATTGTCTCCACAATCCACTTGGCAAACCTTTGCCTGGATACAGGTAGGCCTTTTGATTTTTCGCCATAGCAGACGAACAGCTGTGTCGATCTCCTAAACGAGGCCGTTTGGTCTTTGTAAAAGGCCAATGCACGGCGAACATCCAAAGCGTGCATTCCCCTTTCCAGGTCTGTTGTTGGGTTCTGAAAGTAGGCTGGTAATATTATATCCTGGCTGGTATGGAATTCCGACACTACCTTTGGTATGAAGGAGGTGTCTGGACGTACGATCACTTTGTCCTTGTGAAAGACCATATAAGGTGGGTCCTCTCTTAGTGCGCATAGCTCGCTGGATCTTCTTGCCGAAGTTATGGCGACAAGGAAGGCTGTTTTCCACGTTAGTAATCGATAATCTATAGTAGCGAGCGGTTCAAATGGCTTTTGTTGTAGCGCGCGTAGTACTAATGGTAGGTCCCATCCTGGTGTCAGGTCTTTCATCGGGGAATGGTGTTGCGTAGGCCTTTCAGGAATTGTTTCACTATAGGGTGAGTGAAGACTGTCCCTGTGATGGAGTAGGGTCTATTGGCCGAGATTGCTGCTAAGTACACCTTTATAGATGAAAGCTTTAGCCCCCTCAGCATCAAAGTGTGTAGATATTCCAGGATAGTTTGTATTGTGCAAGTCTTTGGATCTTGCTTCTGTGCTGTGATGAATTTTGAAAATGCCAGCCATTTTCTAGCATAAGATGTCCTTGTTGCTGGCTTGCGGGCAGCTGTTAGGATGTCCTGGATTGCTACTGGCAAGCTTTGCACTAGGAGTGACGTATCCTCCATGCCGTAAGCGCCAAACTTTTCAGGTCTGGGTGCCGGATCTCGCCCCGAGCCTGCGTTAGTAGAGTTGGCATGATGGGTAGTGACCGATATTCTCCTCTGGAGAGGTGAAGTACCTGGGGGAACCACGGCTGTCTGGGCCACCATGGTGCTACTAGGATGCAGTTCGTGCAGTCGTTCCATATCTTCGAGACGACCCTTGTCAACAGAGGAAGGGGTGGAAAGATGTAGAATAGATGCCCCGACCACTGCATCATAAAGGCGTCTGTAATGGATCCTGGATCTGAAGCTGCCCTGCTGCAGAACTGGTGGCATGCGGTGTTCTCTGAGGTAGCAAAAAGGTCTACTTGAGGGTGACCCCAAGTCGAGAAAATCCAATGGAGGACGTCCGGATCCAACTGCCATTCGTGGGACTGCAGGGAGACTCTGCTCAGAGTGTCTGCTAAGGTATTGTCCTTGCCTGCGATGTGGATCGCCACGAGAGAGATGGACCTTTGGATCGTCCAGTGGAGGATTTTGAGGGTCAACCTCGTTAATCTCATGGACCGCGTGCCTCCTTGTTTGTTGAGGTAGGCCACGACGGTCGTATTGTCCGTGACCACTTGAATGTGTTGGTGGTACAGCTCGGACTCCAGAGCCTTCATGGCGTTCCAAACAGCAAGTAGCTCCAGTATGTTGATATGCATCTTGCGTTGAATGGAATTCCATGTTCCCTGGGTGGTAAGGCCTGCACAGTGTGCTCCCCATCCCAGAAGGGAGGCGTCTGTTGTCAGTATCTTTGTTGGTGTTAGTGGATGGAAGGGGACTCCCTTGTTCAGGTTCCTCTTGTCCGTCCACCATAGCAGAGTCGCTTTGACCGTTCTTGGAATAGGAAGGCGAGTGGAAGGGGACTGCCTTTGCGGGTCGAAGGAGCGGATGAACCAGTTCTGGAGGGTTCTCATGTGTAGGCGGGCGTAGTTCACTACTTGTATCGTTGAGGCCATGTGGCCTAAGAGGCGCTGGATTAATTTCGCTGGTGGTGAACGAGACTGGTATAGACTTTTTGAGAGGATAAGTATTTTGTCCAATCTGTCTCGTGGCAGATACGCCCGGCCTTGGACCGAGTTGAGAACCGCCCCTATGAACTGGATCTCCTTGGCCGGAGTGAGGACAGACTTCTTGGCGTTGAGACATAGTCCTAGTTCTTCGAGTAGGAGTAATGTTGTGCGAATAGCTGACTCTAGGCGAGATTTCGTGGAGTCCACTACCAGCCAGTCATCGAGGTAGGGGAAGATCCGGATTCCCCTGGCCCTTAGACTTGCACAGACCACTGCCATGCACTTGGTGAATACTCTCGGTGCAGAGGAGAGGCCGAAGGGGAGGACTACGAATTGATAGGCCTCATCCCCTATCTTGAACCGCAGGTACTTCCGACTGTCTTGGTGAATGGCGATGTGGAAGTATGCGTCTTGCAGGTCTATCGACGCAAACCAATCCGTCTCGCAAAGTAAAGGCAGTATCGACTGGATGGTGACCATTCTGAACTTCTTTGCTGTTATGAAGAAGTTGACGAGTCGGAGGTCCAAGATCGGGCGAAGTCCTCCTCCCTTTTTCGACACTGTGAAGTACCGAGAATAGAGCCCCTCCTGGAGGTGGCATGGGTGGACAGGCTGGATGGCACCCTTCTGCAACAGAGAGTCCACCTCCTCCAGTAATGGTGAAGTGGGCTGTGTGGTAGTGATGCCGAGGAAGGGGGGGAGGACATCGAATTCGATCTGGTACCCGTGTTGGATGATGTTGAGGACCCAGCGGTCCGTCGTAATAGAGTGCCACGATGGAAAGTAAGTGGCTAGTCTGTCCGTGAATAGAGTAATTGTATCCGACATTTTTGACGGATCTTGCGGGGTTGTCACAATCGGTGGTTTTGTCTTGTCCGGTGTTTGAGTCATGTCCAGTAAGTATGTCTCGATTCGTGCCAAGTCAAAGACGCCGCTTGCCGAAAGAGTTGCCCTTCCTTGGGCCTTGGTACTTGGGTTGGAAAGGCCTCCTTGATCCAGAGGGCTGGCGGTCTCGTACCCGCAAGTCTTGACTTTTTTGTGGGAAGCGCGGCCGGAACGGCGTTGCTGGCTGGAACTTCGTCCACTGTTTAGTTTTGTATCTCTGTCTTGGTGCTGCGTTCAGCCCCATCTTTTGTGCTGTGACCTTCGCTTTCTGCGCTGCATCGAGGGAGTCATCGGTTTTGGTGTTAAAGAGTTCCTCACCGTCAAATGGTATGTTCTCTATACGCGCTCTCGCTTCCGTGTTCAGTAGTGTTGAGCGGAGCCAAGCATGTCTGCGGAGTGCCACCGAGCTGATAAGTGCCCTCGCGTGGCAGTCCGTTTGGTGTCTAGCGTTGTTCATTTGGAGTGTTGCCATGCTCAGGGCCTCCGCCTGTAGTACACGTGCCAGTTGTCTTTTTTCTTCCAATAGGTCTTCGCATAGGTTGCCCAGTTTTTCCGTCAGGAAATGCTGGTACCTTGCCATTATTGCCTGGTAATTTGAGACCCGGAGTCCTAGGGCGCTGGATGAATATACGCGTCTGGCGCAGGCGTCCAGCTTTTTGCCCTCCTGATCCACCGGTGTGGTGTGTAGTTTACTCGAGGTGGATTGGGCAGACTCCACTATAATAGAATTCGGAGCTGGATGGGTGAAGAGAAATTGGGCATCCTCTTTACGCACACGATAAAGAGATTCCAGTCTCTTGCCTGTTGGAGGAATTACTGCTGGTTTGTTCCAGGTATTCTTGACGACTTTCAGTAGTGCTGGTAGGTAAGGTACCAGTGCTGGCGATGTTTGCGTCGATTGCATCATGTTGTACACTGGGTCGTCATCGTCAGGTGACTCAATGACAGTTTCTATCCCCAGGGATGCTGTCATTCTCAGCACGTGGTCAGCAAAAGTCCCAAGGTCCTCTGAAGGTGATACTGCCGCCCTCGATTCGACCTGGAGATCTGGTGACGACTCGAGGGGGCCTGACAATGCGGAGTCTGAGTCTGAGTACGGTAAATCCGAGGAAGACTCTGGGTCTAGGTCTTTTGATGGAACTGGTTTTTCCAGGTGCTTCTTTTTACATAAGGCCTTCCTTGGGGATGCTTGAGTTGTAGAATGGTGATTTTTTTAACTCACAGCATGTTGTCCCTTTCGTGGACTAATGCCTCGTACAGTCTGAGCGGTGCGGTGGTATCGCTCGAGGGGACTCCTACTACGTGTCGTACCTCTGCGTTTGTGCCGTTCAACATCGGGAGATGAGCTTCGACGCCGACGGCGATCGATATAGGGGGAGTCGTGGCGCCGTTCGACATCGATGGACGGTGTTCGACGTCGATGGTGATCCCCTTGGTGGGAGACTCCATGTCGATGTACGCTGTCGGAGGAGGCGCTTCGGCGCCGTCGGTCGATGGCGCGTGGTGACACCTTCCATTGATATTTAACATTTCGACGGTGATGTTTGTCGGCGTCGCTTGAGTGGCTTCGCAATCCGCGGTGGCGGCGGTCGGCATCGAGTGAGCGGCTTCGATGGCGACGTCGGTCGATGTCGGGCGAAAGGGTCGGGCGAGTGCGGTATTCGGTGTCGGCCGAAGTCCTTCGGTGGCGACGTTCGGCACCGTAGGAAGGACTGCGCTCGGTGTCGGCCGAAGCCCTTCGGCAGCGACGTTCGGCACCATAGGAAGGACTGCGGTAGCGGCGTTCGACGTCGAGGGAGGGGCTGCGGCGACGGCGGTACTCAACGTCGTGCTTTAGGTTCCGGCGGCGAGAGCCCTCGGTGTCGACTGATGAGTGTCGATGTCGGGGGGTTTCGATGTCGGTAGCCCCTCGGCGTCCTGGGCTGCTAGGAGCTGCCGGCTTTTCGGCTCTAGCGTGCGGTCTACTACGTCGAGTAGTCTCATCTCCGGATGAGCTATCTGGACGAGTACTGTGAGACCTGTGGTCTCTTCGGCATCGAGGCAATCGATGTCGAGGTGATCGACGTCGTGCCACGCTGTCCTCTCGGCCCCGGCAGGTGAAGTCGTCTTTGGATCGTATAGAGTGTCTCTTGGACGTCTGCGATCCAGACCGACTGCGGTGTTCCGGTGATTTTGGCTGGGGCTCCTCTCCCCTCTTAGGTGAGGTGGAGTGTTGCGATCGAGCCGTCTTTGTCGGGGAGTCTAAAATTTCTCCGTCTGAGATAGACTCTGCCCGATCTATCGCTGTGTCCAGTTCGATGATCCTCGGTGTCGATAACTCTTTATGTATCGATGTCGAGCGTTTGGTTGAAGACGGGGACGCTACGGTTTTGGTGGTCTCCTGTTTTTTTGATGCTACCGACCCAATCGGTGATAGGGTTTTTGGTTTCTTTTTGGGTTTCTCCCCTTTAGGGCCCTTATGAGATTTTTTCTTTTGAGTTTGGTCGTCCTTTTGCCCGGTGACTTTTACAGTTGAGGGAGAAGGTTTCTTTGAAGTTGTGGCGCGCGGGAGAGAAGGGCCGGCCGCTGAGAGGGTTTGCTGCCACAGCGAGGTTTTGAGTTTTAATGCCCGCTGTTTCCTAGTCACTTTTGTGAACTTTTTACAATGGCGGCAAGTCTCTACGATGTGCTCTTGCCCCAGGCATAAGAGGCACAAGGCATGCCCATCCGCTGGGGGTAGCTTTGCACCACAGTCGATGCACTTTCTGAACGGGGCCTTAAGGGCCATCGTTCTAGGGGGGAAAGTCAGAAGGAAGATTAACTAAGAGGGGGTTTTTTGTTTGTTTTTTTAAGAGAGTGAAGAATGAAGGGGGGAAGACAGTTGAACAAGGAAAATAGTAATCTACTCAGCCATTCGCTAGAGGAGTAAACTCCTGGAGAACCTTTCGAGAGCTGCCAGTCGCAATAGCGGTCGAAAAGGAACTGAGGGAATGGGCGGGAACCGTGCTAGGAGCGAGCACCGTGGGGGAGGGGTTCCCGCCCATTTCGCCTCAGCTAAAGAATCTTCCGAGGCTAGCTCAGCGCAGGCGCAGAGCCCATATGTGTGATGCACAGAGACCACGAAGAAGAACCAAATAGTTACTTCAGGTGCATCCAAGGACATGGGCATGCAGAGTAGGAGTTTTTGATTCCTCCACCACCTGTAATTCCCAAGCCATTTCACGAACTGCTTTGAACATCCCCCAAGTTTCAAAGAGTGTTTGCCATGTGGCGTGGGAAAAACAACCCACTGCCCAAAACAGCCACAAACCTAAAGTTCCTTTGGGTACACAGAACTGGTTGCCCAGTTCTCTGGATCTTAGGAACCCTGTGATTGTTATCAGAACTAATTGACTACTATAACCTCTACAAATCTGATAGTGTTTCTATAATATCACCAAAACATAAGTAAGAGTTCAATAAAAATAACAAATCTTTATGTTTGATTAACTAAAAATAGGTGTGTGACTAATTAGGGAGGTAGGAAGCATGGAGAACTCTCAGAGTAGGACAAATCAATGCTGTCTAAAAAATAATAATAAAAAATATCTGCTAAATATGCAAAAATAATTAAATTGCTAGGAAAAACATTTAATGAATATTAATTCTACTGAAGCTTAAAAATACATTACAGGCCAGCTATACTGGATTCCTGGATGAAATAAATACTACAGATAACCCGGAGTGGGCCCAGTGAGGGTGCATGGCCTGGGCAATGGGGCACAGCTTGGGGAAGATTCCAGAGATCCAGACTGAGAGGCCTGAATGTCACATTTGACCCCAGCCAGAGGATCCCCAGCCCTGCTTTTTGAGTCTGTTGTAAGGACTCCTGAGACTATGTATGTGAAGTGCTTTTAACACTCAGGCAGCGCAATCCTATGAGGCTGCCCATAACGCTCCCAACTCAGAGGATTACAGGCATCCAACTGAGGGCAGGAGAAGCACAGAGGATAGGATATCCTCCATCTTCCTTCCACCCTCAGAAACATCTAGACTGCTGATCCCGCCCCAGGGGAACCGAGCATGGTTTTCCACACTCGGTTCCCTTCTGGCGTGGAAAGAAATGTGCCAATTACAAGGGGGGGGGGTGCTCCAAGGTGCTGTACAAATACAAAACATTATCAGAATCGTCATCATGTTAATTAATTCTGTTCCTTTTAGACAGTATTTATGAGACAGATCTAAGTGGCCAGGGTATTTAAAATATAATTTATACATTTAAATGCTAACCTGCGAAAATTAATTTCTCCTATACATATTGAAAATAGACCACACAGATGAGTAGCTTAATACTTGAAGGCACTTTCAAATGTAGCATGATTCAGAGAAGCAACTAATTACATAATGCTAATTACATAATACCTATGTCAGAAGAAAGATGCAACAAAATGTAAGAAGATAAGGATTACAATTTACTTGTTACAGTGAACCTGTGTAGTGATTTGCAGTAACCATACTTTAAGGATATATGATCAGGGTTCCAGGAGATCACCAGATTTGTCAGCCAAAATGGCCCAGATTGTGATACACTGCCAAAGGCCACCTGCATTCAAAGAGGTCAATGAAAAATTGTATTCTTACCTTACGAATGAGCTTGAAAGGAGCCCAATAAAAGCCACTGCTGCTCCAACAACAGCTACAGTCCGGCAGCCAAATATGTTGGTAAATACACTGACTATGGGAGAACAGAAGAAGATCATTCCCATGGACAGGGAATTCACTAATGCTGTAGAAAAGATTAAGCATAGAAAAGTTTAAGTATATAAAGTGAACTTGTTTAATATGACATATTTCATAATAGAAGTGTATATAGTGGAATTGTTACTCTAGTTTTAAGGGAACATAGAAAAATCTGTCAAGATATTTAAACTGCTAACCAACAATTAGCTGTACCATCAGTTTGATAAACCTCAAATAGGCTTCAAACTAAACACTGCATAAGATAGTCGTGGAACTCCCATTTTGTTATGCAAACTAAATAGGGAGACTTATTAAATTCTGTTGAATTATATGAAACAGGAGTTCTATGACTAGATGGAAATTGTCTGGAAATCATGTAGCCATAGATTTCAAATATCAGTGCTAGTTTAAGAATCTGTGAATCTGACCTAGAGACATAAAACTCAAAATCAAGCCCAAATATTGTACATAAATTGAAGTTGTAAAAGGAGACGGAAAGTAGTATTTTATTACTTATGAACACATTTTCTTACTTATTAAGCAAACCCCTTCAGGAAAGCATTTTTTTTAATTCTAGTGTTATGACACTAAACTAACATATTTGGTATAATCTTAAAGGCAAAGGAATTGAAGTGACTGTGGGCAAACCAAGAAAACTCTTAGCAATTCTCCAAGAAAATCTGCATATGGCAACCAAGGGGGGGGGGGGGGAAGCCACTAGATCAAAGAAAGGCAGAAATAAAATAAAGACATTTGCTGATGCCAAGGCCTGATTCACACATAACGACAACCCAGAGTGCAAACCCTGCACTATGGTTTAACTATGGGTAGTTAGCCACAAACAAGTCCGAGTTCAACAATTAACCATGGGTTCTATTCCTGGGTTGCTCATGGCTAATAAGCCCATAGTTAAACCATAGTGCATGATTCTCACATAACAACAATCCATGATTCAACAGCAATGCACGATTCAACAACAACCCACACTCATTGGTACTCTGGGTTGTTGTTACGTGAGAACCAGGTCTAAGCAAGAGAGGGAGGCTCAAGTCAAAGAAATAGAAATACTTGGGCAGCCTTTGCTCAATAGTGAATGAGTTTACATACAGCAAACATCTAAAGTACAGTATTGACATTATTTTAAAAGATGTAAGCTTTAAAATGATTGATGTGCTAATTAGAGTTAAAGTTACCTTCAATAAGTAACATACAGAAAATTAGTGCTTTGGAAGGAGACATGTAAGAATAGGTGCAAAAAAGTATCTAGTAGTTAAGAATTTCAAATTTATGAGATAGTGTTCATTTAACAAGGTTAATGTTCTATGGGTTATGTCATGCCCTCAAAGAACTGAAGGAGAAAGAGAATTCAGCATCTAAGGACAGGACCTCTCCCCTTTCTCTGTTAAAAAAACAGAATTTAATCCCCCTCACTAGCTATGTAAATCCTTCTTAAAAATTGCATAGTCACTTCCACCAGGGTTCCTAGATTCTGCATAAAGAATAGAAAATTCAATCCCCTTGCAGTTTTGTTTTTTTAAAGGATTTTTCATTCCTGAAAAGTAAGAAAAAAGTAAGGCTCTACTTTGCTTCACACAAAACTAAGTTTCAAGTTTCACGGTCTATTGGGAGAGCCACTGGTAATTACATAGTGTCCTATATATTCTCATGCCACATCTTTCAAATACCGTTATAGCTTTCCTCAGTGTATCTCGATATGATTCAAGCCTATACTAAATGAACCATTTCAAGAGATACAAGTTCATTATTCTAGTCTACTATTTTACATTAAATTGAACTGGTTATCACTAGAGTGAAGGACATAGTTCAACCATCAATAATTCAAACCATGGTATGGAAAATGAATCCAGTTACACCCAGTTTCAGCAGCAAAATCAACATGCAGAAGAGAGGGAGAGAGTGAACGCACGAACATTCATATAATACAATTACAAAACACAAACAAAAAACCTCAAGGAATTTATCATTGGCTGCTGGCATCTCAATTCTGGCCAAGGGAGAGCCAGTGTGTCGTAGTGGTGAGAGTGTTGGACTGGGACTAGGAAGATCCGGGTTCTAGTCCCCGCTCGGCCATGAAACTCACTGGGTGACTTTGGGCCAGTCACTGCCTCTCAGCCTAACCTACCTCACAGGGTTGTTGTGAGAATAAAATGGAGAGAAGGAGAAGGATTATGTAAGCCGCCTTGGGTTCCTTGCAGGAAAAAAAGCGAGATATAAATATAATAAATAAATTAATTAATTAATAAGGGCAGAGGTTCTAATCACAAGCCAGTCTCTTCTTTTTGCACACAACATAATCTTGCATATGTGTGTGTGCACAGGCAATGCACACACCCTTTGAGCAATGGGAGCTGTTGTACCAAACAGAACAAGAGAAGTTCCAGATGTACATAGTTCTCTCCCCTACATGCATATTCTTTCTTTGAATTGGGTCCACATACATACCAGCCTTCTTCCCTCTGCAAAAGTTACTACAGTAATACCTTGGATTGCAAGCATAATTCGTTCTGGAACCGTGCTTGTAATCCAAAACACTCTTATATCAAAGCAAGTCTCTGGCGGGCGTGAGCGGGGCCGATTTCGGCCCACTACGCCCGCTCGAGGCGAGCAGTTACATCCCTACAAGTTGTCTTGCAAGACCTTACTCATTTATCAAGTCAAAAAATTTTTTTTTAATTTGCTTGTCTTGCAAAATGCTCTCAGACCAAGTTACTTGCAATCCAAGGTATTACTGTATATACTTTGCTATATTATCTTCACTGCTTCCTGGTAATAATCATGCCTTTCCTACATACACAAGCTCAACAGGTTTCTTCCATCTTTTAAAGGCATGCTGACTCTGGCCTTGCTCCTTGCCCCAAGCAGAGGACATACTGGACACCCTGCATTCCACCTTTGTGTGTGTGTGCATGTGCGCGCACGCACGCGTGTGCGCACGCACGCACGTACGCGCACGTACACGCACGCACCTCTCTACAATTTCAGTCAACTTCTCACGGCTCTTGCTGAGAATTCTTCAGAGACTTGGTTTGGTACAGCATTCCTCTCATCTCATCCTATGTCACTTTGTGGTTTCTTGGTGTACATGCAAGGCTCTTTCTTTCTTTCTTTCTTTCTTTCTTTCTTTAACCATTTACAGCGCAAATAGATTCCAGGAAGTAGATTCTTCAACAAGGGTGTTTTTGAAATTGGGGCACATAGAGCACCAATTTCCCTCTCACCACCATGCACACACACAAAACAAAAATACCACAAACAAAAAGTAACTCTCCCAACCTTTGAAAAACCTTTCTCCCTTTTTTGTGCAACTGCACATGTGGAAACTGGTAACTCTGCACAAAAATGGGGTTTCTCTCACCTCGCTTTCCAGAAAGCCTTAGAGGATCATGTATATGCCATAAAGCTTACTGAACATCCAGCTATTTAATTAAAACCAGGGAGCAGCTGAGCTGCTGAAAGGATTAAGTGTGCTACCTATTTCAATGAGCCTGCATTTTGGGGGGAAACGGGCTGGAATAGGGTGATAGTGTTACCATGTCTAATTGCGAGTAAGAAATTGAAATGTCAGCAATGAATAGAGCAAGTGCATAGAAACACTCTTCCTTACCACCTTGCCCTTTCCTTCTGTTGAGCAAAACAGCCCTGTCCCCCTGTCCCCTGCCCCTAGGACATCAGGGTATGTCTGTGGATAGGGTATAGCATTTGACACGCATTCTGGGGGGGGGGGGTTTCTTAGGTAGATGGCTCTACCAGTCTTAATCCAGCTCTCGGTCCCTTTATACCCTTTTTCAGTACCGTGTCCACTCCACTCCACTCTAACCCACCCCATTCCTGTTTTGCTCTTCTCCAGATCCCCTATCTTTCTGCTCCCCCACCCTGCTACCATCCAGATCTGTCACATACTTTCTTTCCTGTATGACAAGCAGTGAAGATTCTTTGTACCCAGATTGTGAGTATGGTTGGGTAATCAAAGAATGTTAAAGATTTACTAATACATGTCAAGCCACTTTGAGAATGAGCAGTGCGTGTAACATGTATTCAGTATAGCTGCTCTTTGCTTGTGACATGCTGAAGTGAAGCTGTTGAGATGGACTCATTTGCAGGGCTTTGGATATTGCCTTTCAGCTTTAGTTTCCCATCTGCATGTGGTAGGAAGTGTGTACTTGTCAAGGTTTCCTTTTAAGAGGTAATTTTAATTGCCAAGTCTCTGCCTAAAATATGAATTTGTTCAGAAGACTGAACTAGTTAATCTCTAGGGAGACAATTTATTCATATAGTTAAAAGATTTCCATTTGGGGCTGAGGAAGGTCACAGCTTAGTACACCCCCAATGGACAAATAACCACTGTTCAGGATATATCTGGGTATAGGCATACCTCTTCAACAGAAATTATTTGAGGGACCCAGATTATGCTGAACATCCACAAAGTGTTTGGCAAAATAATCCAGTCCATGAATTGATCTGGTGTGGACTGGGCTCTATCTACCACAGCATCCCAACACATCCCTGTCACACTTTCTCCTTACTTCCTTTCCTTTACATGGCTTGTGCAGAGGTAAGACTCATCGCTAGCTTCCCACTAGATCAGTGATGGCGAACCTTTTTGAGCCCGAGTGCCCAAACTGCAACACAAAACCAACTTATTTATTTCAAAGTGCCAACACTGCAATTAAACCTGAATACCAAGGTTTTTGTCCGAACTAATTAACATCTTTTGTCTTAAAAGAAAAACACAATAACAGAGCTTTCAATGATACAGTTTTTTGTTGAAAAAAAAATCAACTCAAAAAATTATTATAGTACTACATTGTACACATAGCCTGAAGGGAATTTATACAAACTTTTTAAATATTTAGGCACATGTATTTTTGGATAAGGGATTCTCAACTTGTAATATGATTATATGCTAGACTGAAATTGTATGGGGCAAGCTTTACCCCAGGTCCTTTCCCTGCTTCTACAGGTGTCGGATTAGTAAAAGGAAAAGTCAACCTGTACTAGGATGAGCAAGATAAACAAGAAAACTAAACGTGCTTAACACATTTTAAACACTTTATGTCTTGGACTGCAAACACTGCATTAGGTAAAAGTTTGCATTGGGCATGCTTTTGCACAATTAATGTGATTTTTGCTATTGCATTCATGCTGATAATTTGTCAAACCTTGGCTCATACTCCGTTAGTTTGAGAGCAACACATGCAGCACTCAGGTCAACTGTTAGGGCTTTACATCCAAGCCATGCTCTGTGCATCATTCTTCAAAATCTTTTAAATGTGATAACAATGTAGAAAAGAATTCTGTAACAGGAATTCTAGAATAAAATCATTCTGTTCCACACTGCGAGAAGGAACAAAATCATTAGTGTTTTGCAGAAGGGGACAGTCTTTTCGCGATCTGGTGACCAATGGCTCGAGTGCCCACAGAGAGGTCCCTGAGTGCCAGCTGTGGCACCTGTGCCATAGGTTCGCCATCACTGCACTAGAGCATATGTTAAGACGCAGATGCTGCTGCAAGCATGCACAGCAATGTCCAGACACACCAGAAACAATGTTGCTGAATGCTGCCACAGAAGCTTGCACCAGCATCTTGGGCCTAAATCCCAGGACCCAACCTCTGGAGCCCTCACCACTCCCCCACTAGTGTTAATTTGTTTCTGGAGCAGGTATGTCAGATAGTGGCGAGTGTGGTGTTTGTTTTGATTCGTTTTTTAACTGCTTGCTGCCCAGAATAGGCCCTTGAAAAGGTTGATTATTCTGAGATTTTATATAGTTAGTCCTACATGATATACTAGTTTAGTCATTTAGGATGGCTTGAAGGTTGTTGTTCCATATCATATTTGCTGATAAATAGCCTCTAGCAGAGAACAAATTAAAATGTTAATACATGTTTCTAAATCCTAGAACATCGTTTCAAGTATCTAACATATACTGATGCTGCTGTTGTTCGCAACATTTCATTCATACGCCTGTTCTGCACTGTTTCAGCGTGTACTCTTTCCCCCACGTTTCCTATCCCCCACTCTCCTCAGCATACAGGAAACAAAAGGAAATGAAATGTTTCAACACAGAGCTTGAATATACAACCTGTTAGCATCCAAACCGGTGTGGCTTTGCTTGAACAGCTGCTTTGTTAATTGTGCAAATATTCAAACAGAAAAATATTTAAGCAGCAACCCTAAGCATACGTACTAGGAAGTAGCTTGTTAAACAAGTATAGATGAAAGCCTTGCAATGGAACTATCCACAGCACTTGATTCATATTACTCTTACAGACACCTTTGAAAAGCTACTAAGTCATTCTGTGGTTTCAGAAGCAAGCTATAATTACTTCAGAGTTGTGTTATAACAAGTGATTAAAGTGTGGCTAACAGAACTAACGAGATTTTTATGGGATGGTATTTGTGTAATTAAAAATAATAATCTTCCTGCTCATATCCTGACTCTAATCCAGAACAGCTAATACAACTAATATTAACATTTTCTTTAACAAGTGCCTTCTTATGTGTAATATATTCTATGACCGTGATCTTCTACTGATGGCTGTAACCCCAAAGGTTGGCCACAGCAGAAATGCCATACCAATTCATTTTTGGGTTATTTGACGTTAAGACAAGGGGGAAGAAGGGGAGCATAGAAGAAGCAAAGAAAAGAGGGGGAAAGAGGGAACATACACTGCTTTTGTGAAACTTCCTTGCCTCAGTGCTTGGAGACAATTCTTATTTCATAGATTTCATAGATCATAGAGTTGGAAGGAGCCTACAAGGCCATCGAGTCCAACCCCCTGCTCAATGCAGGAAACTAGAGGAGGGATCTCCCATCCAAGTAATAACCAGGCCTGACCCTGCTTAGCTTTCCACACTCAGACAAGCTGAGCCAGCATAAGCCACAGACCTGCTTTACTCCTATTGAAATGGATGGTAAAGTGAAACTACCAAACACCTAAGCTTAACTAATTGGGGTCCATCTATCCCCAGCAGTCTTTCACAGTAGAGTATAGAAAATAACTTCACATTTTGCATCATAAAGTCTGCTTTTTGTGTGGTTATACCACTTGATTTTTTTGATTTTGTAAAAACCAATTCTGTACATTTCTGTGTGTAAGCCACAGGCCTGACAGAGGTATCCTGGCAATTGGCCAGGCACAGAACTGCAATAGTCCCATGGCAAAAGAAATTTTGGCTGTGTTAGGCAAGGTTCCATTTCTACAACAAACCATACATATAAAAGAAACTGGCAAGATGTAGTACTCAGGACCAAAAGAAGTGAACCTGCATCATATCAAACAGAAGTTTTGCACTGTACACACAGGCCTACTAATAGAGTAGTGGGGCCCAAGGGAACAGATAAGCTTTACCATGTTTTTTCTTCTTCTTTTCTTAGAGACAATATTAGCTGGGTACAATATGATGGAGAAGTACAATACTAGTAGTTGCTAAGGGTTTCTTAGAGTGTTTTTTTACTGTCCCTACCATATCCATGAAATATTTTCCAAATGACATACTTTGAATTAATAGGACACAATTAAGATTACAAAAAAAATATGTATCTATCACTTTAAAACCTAACAGTAAATAAATTAAAGTTAGGCATTGGTTTAACTACACTTTATAATGTAATGCTTATTTTATTTAGGGTGCAATCTACAAGCTAGTATATATAGTAAGATACAGTATTTGGATTCAAACCCCTCACTTCAATGAACAGACTTCCACTGGCCCCTCATCTGGGGCTAGGGAGAAGATTTGCGAGTGGGGGAGGAAAGGGGAGTCAGGTAACAGGTCAGGTTGGTCACAGATACTGAGCCAATGGCTCAACTAGGGCGGGGACACAGGAAAGGGCTTATCTAGGCACCTGGGTTCCCGCCCACGGCCTCTTTTGCTGCTGTTTTCCGGATGAACACACATCCATCGTCCTTGCTGATCCATCTCTCGTGGTATCGTTCCTTGGGTGTGTGTGTGTGTGTGTTTGAACCTGGGAGGGAGTACCGTGTGTGCTTGCTTTAAAGTTAATTTTGTGCTTGCTTTATTGTTAATTTTGTCTCTGATTTAATTGAGGTGTTTTGGGAGAATCAATTACGTGTGTTTGAATCTGGGAGGGAGTACTGTGTTTGCTTGCTTTAAAGTTAATTTTGTGCTTGCTTTATAGTTAATTTTGTCTCTGATTTAATTAATTGAGGTGTTTGGGGAGAATCAATTACGTTTTGTTGTCACACAGTTATGGCGGGACGGGTGGCTGCATTGTTTAAAGCAGACTTGCCCTAATTGGAATCTGCAGCGCTGCTTCAGTCCGGTTGCCGCGTTCCCCCCCCCCCCGCCAGCACAGCTTCTTCCCCCTTCCATTAAGCCAGCTGCAAAGCGGACTTACCCTAATAGAATCTGCGGGGCTGCTTCAGTCCGGTTGCCCCGGTATGGTTGTTTGCCCCTTCCGTTTGGTTTTTTGCAAGAAAGAACAGCTGATCTTCCCTCAGCTGTTTTGACGCCTTTTAATTTTCGTGCCAAGCAGCTGCTCTTTGCACAGTTGCTTGGTGGCGCCGGCTTTGCTGCGTGGTTGCCTCTTCCACCGTTGTGCGGCTTTGCTGTGGCCGCTGGCTGCCGCCTTTGTTTTGGTGCCGGGGCTTGCTGCCGGTGAGCCACGTGGCCGGCAGCCCTGCAGCTCTTTTTCGGCGGCGCCTCTCAGCTGTTTCCGGCAGCGCGCAGGTGACTCGTTTCCGCTGGGAGGGGGCTCGCTGGGCTGCGCGCAGCAGCTGATGCCTCTCAGCTTTTCCTTTGCTCTGTGACTGGGGGGGGGTTGTCGCTGCGGCGCCACGTGGTCGGCAACCTTGGCAGGGCAGAGCCGCTGACTTTCCGGGCTGTCAGGCTCCATTTATAGGTAGCCGTTCCCCCCCCCTTGCCTTACCCCACGTGGCCGGCCGCCCCTCAGCTGTTCACAGCAGTATATTTTCAGCGGTGCCTCCCAGCTGATTCCGGCGCCGCCGCTTCTCAGTAGATCCCAGTGCCGCAGAGACGAGCAGCTGGGAGTTGCCAGCAGGCTGCTCGCTCAGCTTAATTTTGCCTCTGCATCTCAGCACCTGATTTCTGTGTCGGACCTGGGGTTTTGGGAAGGTTGGTGCCTGGCCTGGGCGGTGCCTCGGCTGCTCCACGTGGCCAGCCGCCTCCCAGCTGTTTCAGCGCTGAACAGCTGGGCTCTGGGCTCTGGCGCCATTTGACTTACAGGGTGGCTGCAGCACTGCGGCGCCATTGTGCTTAGAAAGAGGCTTTAGACAATTTAAATCAATTAATCCGCAAAGTCATTTAATCAATTATTTAATCATTTTAATCAATTTAATCAATTATTTAATCAATTTTTATTTATTTATTTATTTTTAAATCAATCTAATCACTTAATCAATTTTATCCAATCAACTTAAGTGAGGGACTGTGGCTCAGTGTGATAGAGCAGCTGCTTGCCTGTCTCTGTGGCTCACGCTGGCTCAGCTTGTCTGAGCGTGGAAAGCTAAGCAGGGTCAGGCCTGGTTATTACTTTGATGGGAGACCCTCTCCTCTAGTTTCCTGCATTGAGCAGGGGGTTGGACTCGATGGCCTTCTAGGCCCCTTCCAACTCTATGATCTATGAAATCGATGAAACCAGGCCTATGAGAATGTCTTGCATGCAGAGGGTCCCAGGTTCGATCCCGGGCATCCCCAGGTAGGGCTGAGAAGAACTCCTGTCTGAAACCCTGGAGAGCAATAGCTGGCTGTCAGTACCGACATTACTGGGCCAGATGGATCAAGGGTCTGACTTCAATTAGATCAGCTCAGTATAAGATAGGTTTCTGTGTGCCATGCAGATAATGTAGAAAGGTGGATATGAACCTTTTACCAATTGATTAAAGCAATTGATTTAATCCCCCCCCACCTTCCCCCCCTCTTTCCCCTGTGCCTTATTGTTCTGGCACAGCTGGTCTGAGCGTGAAAGTTAAGCAGTGTGCTACTGTAATTTTGCTCAATTTTGCTCATTACTCTCATCAAGTTCTTTTAGTATTACAGCTTGAAGTCCCAGTCCAGACGCCTCCCAAGAAAGATCAAGGTGGCAGGAAGAGCAAAGGGCGTGCCCCTAGGCAACCAGCAAAGCATCCTTCACCCGACTCGTGTTTCCTCTTCAGATGAAGAGGACCTGGATGCTTCAAGGGTTGCCAAGAAGGGGTGGGCTGGGCAGGGCCTCTCCATGTGTAGCAGATCACAAGATAATGTTCTGCATTCATTTTCAGCATGCTTAGATCTTCACGGCCCTGTGACCAGGCAGATGCAGATGCATCCAACAATGCGGGGGGTTCCCCAGAGAGTGGTGAGTGCTACCCACACAACAGCATGGCAACATGGCCATTCACGCAAACAGGCTCACCATTGAGCATTAAGAAGACACTTTTGTTCCTACACAGTAGAGCTACAAAATAACAAGGCTGGTTCCTTGCTTAGTCCTCTCCAAGGCTTGCCTCAGCAGGTAGCCCTAGCCCGGGCTTCTTCATGTGCAAAACCCAACAACAACAGAAACCAGAAGCCACAGCAGCAGTGTAGATTCTTTCCCCCCCCTCCAGTGGCCCAGCTGTCTTTGGCCAGTCAGGATGAACTTCACTTGGCACAGGCAGAGGGGAGGGGTGGCTCATGGCTATGCTTGCATTTGCATTGCACTTTCATATGAATTGCTGAGGCACGTAGACATCAAGATGGTGGCTCATGGCTATGCTTGCATTTGCATGGCATTTTCATACGAATTGCTGGGGCACATAGACATCAAGATGGGGAGCCTCTGAGGCGCCATCTGAACTATGTACATTTCGCATTTCCAGGTCCCCAGCTGCGATTATACTTGTTTGCGCCTGAAGAGGTGTGTGTGTGTGTGGTGCAGGAGACTTTGAGGTTTTTTCCTCCCCTCTCCAATCGGGGGAGGGTTCTGAGTTTTTCCTGCACCGTACACGCATGCTTGTGCTGAGCGTCCATACAGGCCAGCACCCACCTCCTAAATGGCCCCAGCCCTGTTAATTTGCCCAGGCTAGTAATCTAGGCAGAGTACATGGCCCAATCTGAAATTGATAAAGAAATGGCAGCAAGAAATGTGAGTTTCACATGATCCGTTCCTGTGGTCCCGGGGTCTTGAGGAAAAAATGCCATATTAAACCAGCATTTAAGCTGCTGCCTGTCCACCCAGATGATTTTGACCTTCTTGGGTTCTGTTTCCGGGGCAAAAAAATTATCATTCAATTGGCCTGACGGAAGGGGACGGGCCTCGAACAGGTTGTCCACTATTAGATTATTTGTTCGAAGGCCTTTTTGTGAATTGGCGTTTGATTGGGGGTACCATTGCCTGTTTCTACACTTAATTTTTCCTGTATAGAGCTGGTACCATGGCCTGTTTCTACACTCAGTTTTCCTATATAGAGTTGGGATTCAGTGCAGCAGTATTCCCACATCTCTAGCAAAAAATAGTAGCCCTAATTAGGCGTATTTCTACGCCAATTACAAGGCCTGGTTGGCCATCTCAAATTGTGCTGGCAGGGTTATTGCCCCTGGTCGTGCATTCTTGGCAGACCACTTGGCTGACTAGGTTGTCCAATTTTTGTGTGACAATCAGGCTACAGTGCAGATACTGAACACTATGTCCTCTAAGAACTCCAGAGTTATGAGCTTGTCTGGGCGCTTACGTTGCACACTTTAAAGCACAATATTCTGCTCAGAGCCTGGGAGCAGATGTAGAGATGTCGGGCCCTGCCCCGTGGGCCTACAGTTTGCCATTCTCTTTGCCAGACGGTCTTATTTCATGACCTGTTGGGTAGAGGGTCTATCATCCTGCTACATGCGGAATCAATGACAGAGCTATGTCCTGGCAGGGCTCTACACCTATTCATGGCAGGACGTGGACTTGCTGAAGGCAGTCTGTTTTGTCAGCAGGATGCCTTGCCCATTTGCACACATTTGTGGCTGACCGTGGACTCGCTGAGGGTAGGCTGTTTTGTCGTCAAGACGGCTAGCCATTGACTAAGTGTCGTTTTTGTTCGGTGACGAGGTCTGCTCTCGTGGACTTGAGCCTGGCACATTTGGGTTTCTGAGCCCACTCCATGGCCTGGCACATTTGGGTTTCCGAGCCCACTCCATACAGATTGGTGTCACATCCACTGTGGGCAAACTGGGGTTTTCTCTGAGGTCCCAGTCATACTGGTCCTAGGTGCGAAAATTTCCTTAATGGTATGTCAAAATTGCCTTGATGGTACTGCCGTGGGCTGTGTTTCTCTTCCAGGTCACCAGGGTGGAGGCAGGACTGTCCGTGTGCTGATTTGTGGGCACAGTATGATTTACCGGGTGGCAGGACTAACTGCCATGTCGGGCTTCCTGGCGGTTGAGCCTTCAGCGGACGTCCAGTGGATGGGTCGCCGGAGCATGAGATGGCAGAACCTCCTCCACACTTTGTTCCGGGCTTGTTGAAAGGCAAGGCCCTGATCTGGGAGGCGTCATGCGATATGGCATACATACGGCACCGATGGGGTGTTCCTGGCGATTGAGCTTTCGGCGGACGTCCAATGGATGGGTCGCCGCGGCATGAGATGGCAGAACCTCCTCCACACTTTGTTCTGGACTGACCAGTGTTCTTCCCCCCAGATGTCCTGGTCTCCATTTGGCGGGGAATGATTTGGGCTTGTCAAAAGGCAAGGCCCTGATTTTGCAGGTGTCATGTGATATGGCATACATACGGCAACGATGGCCGGGAGTCCTGATCCTTGGTCGTTCATGATACCACGTTTCAGTTGGCCCAAGGCCTTGAACAGAGCGGTTAGAAAAGTGAACGGCGAGATTTGTAGGGCCGTAGGAGGGATTGGGTTTTATATTCCCCATCCCACAATATCCTTGGCCCGGAGGGAGCTGTATCGCCCAGATGGGGTTCGCCTGGATGGGGTTCACCTATCCGGTGTAGATAATGAGAATAATATTGGAGATCTGCGAAGGGCCCTGCTCGCTTGTTTATCGGGCAGGTGGGGGAGATTCGACTAAGCGATAGCTTGTCTCTCTCTGTGGCGGGAAGTGCGGGATTAGGCAGTATGGCTTAAGCTTATGGTGATCATCCAGTGGCACCTTTCAAGGTGACTGACGTTTACCCAAGGCTGCCCTCGCTAATGCCCTGAGGCTTGCCAGGAGGGAGATTGGGACGTCTTTGGGGTTTTGCCTTTCTCGCCTACATTGGGTGCCTGGAGGCGTCAAAGTAAGGCGACGATGGTAAAGCCCTCCAGCTCCACATGGAGGGCAACTGGCCGGGGGCGGACCAACCTGCCTCCGGTGCAGTGCGGATGTATTCGCCCAAATATTGGTTTTTTCCCGGCCAATGGCCGGGCTAGGTTAGTACCGCACTTCGCCCTTCACAGATCTTCAATTCAATAAATGTGGCCCTGATTTGAAACCATATACTCTGTGTCTGACTCTTCTTTATCTCACCCATACACTCGCAAATCACTTCAATGAATTGTTTTTAATTCCGTTATTGTAACTGCTGCTTCTAGCTCTGCTGTTTGTTTTTAATCTGTGGTTTTAAATTTTATATTGTATTTTATGGTTTTAACTGTTGTAAACCGCCCAGAGAGCTTCGGCTATTGGGCGGTATAAAAATGTATTAAATAAAATAAAAAATAAATAAATAAATCCAGACAGCTAACAGCCATAGGAGGAAATAAAATTATTTCTAAATTACAGCAACTGGGAGGAGCCTAAAAAGGCGAACCTGTTTTGGAAAAGTCTGAGAATTAAAATCCACAAGAGTCAGACCAATATACTAGGTCTATTCATCCCAATTACAATTTTTTAAAAATATATATACTAATACATACAGCTGAAGACACAACAGAAATATTACTAACAGACTAACAAGAGCAGCTATTGCCCTAATCCTGGTGCAAATAGAAGTTGCATACATGCCTGTGAGAAAGATAATCAGACTACTACCTTAGTGAATTCTCAAAGATTTAATATTTATTGATTGAATGCTGATTGTTTTGTACACGTATACTATGAGCTTGCAACTTTATTCAGTATCAGTATTTATTATTAATGCTTAAGCCATAGGCCATTCGCATAGCAACTTTATTCATCTCAGATCCAAACCATCATTGATCATTTATGGAGCAATCCTATGGGGGTGCCCATAAGCCCCCCGAACTTGGAGGTTTACAGGCATCCAATGCAGACGAGGAGAAGCAGTAGAGGTGATCTTTACCTCCCTGTTCCTCCTGCTCTGCATTTTTCCTAGACGGCCAATTTCAGCCATCTAGTGAGGGCACTTCAGAGGGGGAGGGAAGGAGGCTGGAGCAGCTTCAGGATGCCTTGTATCCTGGCCACCCCAGTCTCCTCCCCTCCCCTCCCAGCCCCCTTCCCCACCCCCTTTGACTGCTCTCCAAGGTTGTTTTCCTGACCTCGGAGAGGAGCCAGTGTGGTTCTTTCTGCACCAGCTGTGAGGGGGTGGGGAGTGGGATTGGAGCACGGATTCCCAGCTCCAAGGTCAGAGCATAGTCTCTGACCTTGGAGCTCAGAATCCAAACTATCCTATGCCCTCCCAGTCAATAGGACCATTCCCTCTATGTGCATTTCCATTCTACCACTGCCTTTACATTTCACTTTTTGTGGTATCTTTGAGGACTAGATGCAACAATGTTAAATAATTTTAAAGTTAAATTTGAATTAAATATCAAATGTGTGTTTTCTCCACACACACAAAGTACATAACACACATACTCGTGAGACACACAAATAATTTCCCAGTATTTTCATAAAGGCCAAGAATGGGCATTTTACAGGGGTTTCGTTTTCAACAACATTGATATTGCGATTTTACTATTCAGAAACTTGAAACAAGAGCTGGTTTTAATTATTAATAGACCATACATATAGATTGGAGAGAAAATTCAGGTTAAATATTTACATTTAGTCTGCAAACATACCCTCCAATATTTCACAGATGAAAACAGGGACATGCATTTCACCTTTCTTTTGTAGTGGATATGTTTGCAATCCTGACTTGTAAGGAGAGCGACAAACCAGGATCCTCTGTTTGGACAACACACTTAAAAGCCTTTGCTTAATGGTTGCGCTGCCAGGGAGGAGCAAAGCAGGAATGAATGGGCTGCACACACCACCAGCACACACAACTCTTTCTCTGGAATCCTGGCTTATTGTGCTGTGCAAACCCAGCCAGTGAGCCGGTTCACACATGTCAGTCCACAGTGGGCAGATTCTTTGAGGACTAAATGCAGCAACTCCACATATTTTGAAGTCACATGAATCTGAGTTAAGTGAACAAAATATTTTAATTTAATGAAAACTTAATTAGCAGCAGGTAATCAGTCTTACAATGTGTAAATTTTGTTCTACATGGCAAATAAAAGAACTGGGATGCTATGGGTAGTATCCAATGTTAGTCCTATGTATAGTAGACCCATTGAAAGGAATGGGACTTAAGTTAGTTGTGACTGTCCCATTCATTTCAATGGGTCTGCTGTACATAGGACTAATATTGAATACTACCTTATCTGTAGTAGTATTTATATCATCTACACCATTTAGAGTAGGGATGATCTGTGGGCCTCTGGTTGTTTTGGATTCCAACTCCCATCATCCCCGACCATTTGTCATGCTGGCTGGGGCTGATGGGAGTTTGAATCCAACATAATCTTTACGGCTGCAGGTTTCCCACCCTGATTTAGAGAAAGCTCCTCCGCTAGATCAAAAGTCTTTAGCAGACAGAAGGTGCCCTTCCATTTGCAGAAGGTTAGGTTAGGTTCCAAACAAATATATTTTATCTTGATTTGGTGCAATATTAAAGATCTGCTTTAGTGCTGTTACAGCTATGCAGAAAGTCCACTAACCAGGATACTAGACCATCAGAGTATTCCTGTGTTAATAAGGCACTCCCAATCACAGCTTAAACTACAAAGATTGGAAATGTTGTTTGAGAACTCCAAATTCCTGCAGTCTAGAGGCCCCTGGGACCTTTCAACCCTCACTAGACCCTCAATGGCTCATGTGTCTGACAGATAGATACAGTACATGTAGTTTGCAGCGCTGACTACCTGGGCAAGGCAGACATTTATATCACTGGGGTAAAAACATTGCTTCTTTTCCATGGGATGATTCTAGTGCTCCCAGCTGGAAGAATGGGAAATTGCCTGTCTGAGTGAATCTTTTTAATCATGAAATGCTCAATTTTCATCCAAAAAACATTTCTAGGCCTCATGATGGAAACTTCTTGAAAAACTACTATTGCATCAAGCACTGCATATACTTCCCAATTGTGGCCACTAGGGTGCACTGGGCAATCACTTTCCAAGTCCTTTGGGGCCTGAATTTCAGATTATTAATACAGTCATGCCTTGGATTGAGAGCATAATTCGTTCCGGAAATGTGCTTGTAATCCAAAACACTCTTATATCAAAACGAAATCCCCCCAAAAAAATTTGTACGGAGATTTTTAATTTAAGCCGTACTACAGTACTTGTATTGCAAGACGTCGCTTGTATATCAAGTAAAATAAAATAAAATAAATATTTAAAAATTTGCTTGTCTTGCAAAATGCTCTCAAACCAAGTTACTTGCAATCCAAGGTATTACTGTACCTGTTATTAAAGCTGCCAGTAGCTGTTGGAATTGATGGAAAACGGAAAGCAGATACAGAAATATCGGACCAGTTCCCAGTGGACAATATGTATAACGGGAAAATGGGATGAGGAGGGGGGTAAGCAGCTGAAAAAGGACATGGTACCGAAGGGGCTAAAGAGGTATACTAGAATCTGATTAATTATATAAAGGGAAGATGAAATGCACAGCACGAAATGGGCTGACATTTTGAGCAATGTACTAGTACAGTAGTTCAGAAGGATGATTCTTAAGAGTCCAGGACTAGTGCAGAGGCACTGCTGCTGCCCTTGAGCTGGCATTGTGTGAGCCAAACTACAGCAGCTGCACAGCAGCCGCCACTGCCATAATCTGTATTGCTTTGCTAAAGCTTAACCCTGTTCCAGCATGGAATGGACAGAGTCCCATGGAGAACTACACGGGGGTTGACTTCCATTGTAATGGTAAAAATCATAGCTTGTGCCACTACAGTTACAGCCAATTTATAAGATTAAGTTACCAGTGTATTTAAACACCACAATTTGATTAATGTAAACATCTTAGGATGGCAACGCAGAAGGAAATCTAATCAGATTTAAACACCATTGGTAAGGATCCAAAGAGAACCAGTGGTCAGATCCAGGCATGCTGAATCTGACAGCCCACATGACAAAGTGCCTATTTGCAGGTCCATGAGATTTGCAGGCCCATGATGAGATAATATGATGAGATGCAATGAGAGTGGCAAAGAAATATATTTTCTATCCTACTATTGCGTTAGCTTAATCTTGTCCGCTTTGAAATTTTCCAGGTGGTAGAGGGGTTTTTTGTTAGGCAGGAATCTTTAGACGCTGGGTCCCCCGTAGCTAGCTGTGTGGTTTTTGTGGTTCAATTCTCATCTGACAATGTCATTCTTATTTGATCTAGTTTGAGCTCTGCAGTTGATGTGGTCTACGTATATTACAGCTGCTTTGGAAACACCTACTTGGGTTCGATCATGTTGATGACGACTCCTCCTTGGAGATATGGACTTGGTATTTGCATGTGGGGTCCTTCACTACCACAAGTAGGACCCTTGCCCACAAGTTTTGTGGGCATTTGATCAGAACTGTCGATCCCCCCTTGAAAGGGGGTAGGATTTCCCAGGTGTTGAAGGTGGCACTCTTAAAGAAATCAGGGTTAGACAAGGACAATGTTTAGACCTGTTTCAACCTGTTTCAACCTCCCTTTCTCAAGGTGAATGACCAGTGTGGTTTTATGCAAGGAAGACAAATGGCAGATTTAACAAGAAGAGTATTAAATATAATATATTTAATAAAGAAAAATAAGATGAGAGCAGGGGCAATAGCATTAGATATTTTCAAAGCCTTTGATTGCGTGGAATGGCCAGCATTAAAAAGTTTAATAAAGACTATGGGGTTTGGAGAAAGATTTAGAGGAGTAGTTAATCAATTATATTCACAAAATGTTTCGTCAGTTGTGGTAAATGATGGTTTAACAGAGCAAATTAACCTAGGTCGAGGAACTAGACAAGGCTGTCCCCTTTCGCCTATTTTGTTTGCATTGGTGATGGAGATTTTAGCAAATGTATTTAGAGAAGATAGGAATATATGTGGGATAGGGATTAGAGAGAAGATAAAAATAAATCTTTTTGCAGATGATACTCTTTTTGACAATCGAAAACCCTACGGAAAATATGGATAGAGTGGAGAATCATTTAAAGGAGTTCGGGGAAGTAACGGGGCTACAGATTAATTGGGACAAATCTAAATTTTTGTTGTTTAATTATAGTAAAAGAGAAGAGATTGAAATGTGTAGGAAAAAAAGTAATTATAAGATTAATAATGTAATTAAATATTTAGGAATTGTAATTCCAAAAGATATAGATAAATTGGGAGACCAGAATTATGTGGTAGCTCTTATCCTTTAAAGAACTTATTGAGCATGACTTCTTTAGTTTTATTTATTTATTTATTATATTTATACCCCGCCTTTTTTCCTGCAAGGAACCCAAGGCAGCTTACATAATCCTCATCCTCCTCCTCCTCTCCATTTTATCCTCACAACAACCCTGTGAGGTAGGTTAGGCTGAGAGTCAGTGACTGGCCCAAAGTCACCCAGTGAATTTCATGGCCAAGTGAGGACTAGAACCCAGGTCTCCTGAGTCCCAGTCCAACACTCTAACCACTTCGCCACACTGGCTCTTTGTATGCCACACGCCACACATTTGACTCTTTGTACATCTTGAGTAAAAATATTTTACTTTTAGCCTTTCCTTCTTTACTTGAAGTTTTAAAGAAACATTAGATCCTTTGTTACCCAAAGCAGGAACTCAAGTTTACACTTATTTTCCAGGGTGACTTAAAGTCAAAAACTCAGCACACTGGGTTGCATCCAATGGTGGTGTTGGCTTAGTGGAACACACCTTTGCAAACACAAGTCAGAGCACCTAGTTTTGGTTTTGTTAATCATCCCTACTCACTTAAGCCCTCCACACCCCTAAAAAACTGCTCCTAAAACACTATTGGAGAGATACGATTGACAGCTTGCAGTGTACCATTTCATTTTCATAGATTTCATATATCATAGAGTTGGAAGGAGCCTACAAGGCTATCGAATCCAACCCCCTGCTCAATGCAGGAAACTAGAGGAGGGGCAGGGCCGGCGCTACCACTAGGCCAACTAGGCGGCTGCCTAGGGCGTATGGCTAAAGGGGGCGCAGAAACGCTCCGCTCCTGCTTCGCCTGTGCCCCAGACCCACGCAGACACTCGCCCTCTCCTCCTCCTCCTCCTCCTCCTCCAGGAACGGACGAGGAAGGGAGGGCGTGGGGCCTGCGCTCCACTTTCCGTGACGTGTGTACAGAAGAGGAGGAAGATGGGAGCGAGCAAGCCTGATCTCGTGGCAGCAGCGGCGGCAGCAGCGGCAGGAGCGCGCGAGGCGTCAGGCAGCCGGGGCTCGCTGCGCTTGGCGCGGATCTGGGCAAGGAAGCCGAGCAGGAGAGCGGCCAGGCGGGCATGGGGCAGCAGCAGCAGCGCCCGTGAAGGCAGCTCCGCGCGGGGCTGCTCGCTTGGCGCCGAATCCCGCTCTGCCTCCTCCGCCTCTTCCACCTCCTCCGGGCAGGCGGGCTTGCCTCTGTCCGCCAGGGCGCAGCTGGAGCGGCTGGTGGCTGCTGATCCACCGCAGCTTGGCGCCTCTTCTCGCCTTCCTTCCTCCCTTCCCGGGCCGCGGAGGCTGGCGGCAGCAGCAGCAGGAGGAAGCTCGCTCGCTTGGCCAACTCTTCCTCGCTGCCGCTGGGACTGCTGCCGCCGAGGGAGGGAGGGCTCAAGTGGGGGGGCGCTAAATATTTGAATTTGCCTAGGGCGGCAAACTGCCTTGCACCGGTCCTGAGGAGGGGTCTCCCATCCAAGTAATAACCAGGCCTGACCCTGCTTAGCTTTCCACACTCAGACAAGCTGAGCCAGCGTAAGCCACAGGCCTAACCTTCACATGAAGCAGGGGACTCCACAGCCACAGGTTTTCTTGCCCATTCTTGCTCTCCTCACTCCCGAATGCTTCTGTCCAGTCCTCTCTACCATCCCACTTGCCTTAACATTCAGATTACCAGTATTTTTCGCTCCATAAGACGCACCGGACCATAAGACGCACTTACCATATGGTACCAAAAAAGAAAAAAAAAATTTTTTAATCAGCTGTTCCGTGGGGAATCAGCTGAGAGGTGCCCTGCCCAGGAGGCCTCCGCTCTTCCGGACCAGCAGAGGAAAGTAAAATAAAAATAAAATAATAATAAAATAATAATAATAATAATAATAATAATAATTCTTTTTTTAAAAAAAAAATCAGCTGTTCCGTGGGGAATCAGCTGAGAGGCGGGGGCTTCCCCCACCCTGTCCAGGAGTCCTCCGCTCTTCCGGACCACCAGAGGAAAGTAAAAATAATAATAATAATAAAATAATAATAATAATAATAATAATTTTATTTTTTAAAAATCAGCTGTTCCACGGGGAATCAGCTGAGAGGCAGGGGCTTCCCCCGCCCTGCCCAGGAGTCCTCCGCTCTTCCGGAGCCAGCAGAGGAAAGTTTTAAAAAAAATAAAAAAAATTAAAATCAGCTGTTCGGGGGGAATCAGCTGTTCCGCGGGAATCAGCTGTTTGGCGGGGGCTTCTCCCATAGGACGCACAGACATTTCCACCTAGTTTTTTTGGGGGGGGGGAGTGCGTCTTATGGAGCGAAAAATACGGGTAGATGTGTTGCACAGCACATTGGGGAGAGGTGGACCAAAACATATGGAAATGGAAAGCATAGCTGCCTAGTCTCGTACTTCACTGGGGCATTTAAAGATACACCAATCTCTGGACTGCAAATGTCTGCAGTGGTTAACAGGTATGCATGAACAAACCCTCAGAGTTAACTCCTGAGCAGGTAGACAAGCTTGAAGTTAAGGAATACTTTTGTTGAGATATAATATAAGCAGCGTCTTATAGGATTTGAATACTTTAACTTAAAAATTAACTCATACTGCCAACTTATTTACTCTGCGTGATAAAAGAGCTATATATTGGAAATTAATTACTGGCAGAACTACCTTTCAGTATTAAATTTGTTAGTTTGTCAGCTTGTTTGGAATGTGATAACTCTGTTGAACACTGAGATACCAGAACATACATTTCATATAAATTGGGGTTAAACTCTATATTCCAACTTAAAATGCATTAGTTTGGATGAATACAGATGACCAGGTAACCACATGGTAAGGTTTTCTACCATGTTATTACTTTATAATCTGTATTAAAGCAAACCTGGTGTGATTTCTTTTCTGCCACACATTCTAACATGTGATAAAGGCATTACCATATACTAAAGCTGGTTATCTTTATTAGTAAACTGCAGCATGACCCTGAGCAGAGAAAATTCTCCCCTGAGCAATATTTTCATGGCTAGAGTATTCTTTTCTGGATCAGCTTGTCTTACTTGCTTTTTCTTCATCGTTTTCAGATCTTAAGTTCAGATTTTTATTCCATGGATGTATTGTATTTTAAAATATGTAAGTATTTAAAATAAAATTCATTTAATTTTAAGTGCGCTTGTGGGTGTTCTTTGCTGTTAGTGAGAAACCATAATTAGAGCTCTGAAGTTATGGTACTATGTGGAGTATGTGATGAGGTGATTGTATGCATATATGATTAATCTTGACTTTACACCTTAAAAGTGTTGTATTTTTTGTCTTAGATTTTTGTTGTTGGGTAGACATCACTGCAAAAAAAAAGGTTTAAAGTGAAAAAACTTAACATAATGTTCACCATACACCTTGAAAGACTTTGCAGGCTTAAAATGTCAGAAAATTTAGAAGAGATCAACCAACCATCTACTTTCCCAAACAAAAAACCAGGAAGCAGTGATAACACACTGCAGCAATGCATTGAGGGATCAATAGAACTAATAGCCACATAACTACTGAAATGGGGATGGATCAACCAGCCAGAGTCATCCATATTGTTGTACTTCAACACCCATTTAAGAAGTAGGCAGACTTCCCCACAATTAGCATGTGACAAGTTGGATGTCTGTATCCATCCACCCTTCCATACTTGTTTTTAGGAGGTGACCACAAAATAATGCAATGCAATCTCTCCTTTGAACACTTGAAACATCACAAAGAAAGTTAGTGTACAAGTTCAGGGCAACATTTTTCATGAAACTGCTCAACTCTCACATCTGTTTTCAAGGGGGACAGGAAAGATGTAAAAGCCTATTTTATGAGAGAGGGAGGTAAGAGTGAAATCTGGTGTGCACACTTGACAGAGTTCTCCATTAGAACTGCAAATATACCTGTGTAATCCATTCCCTACACACATTTTTGAAAGAGGCTCAAACACTGTGTTTTACTGGTGTATTATGAAGTAGCACTTCTACAATGTATTCAAAGCAGCATACAGTTTGGCATTTTGGGACAACTTGTGGCCAAATTGCAATCTCTTAGCATGACTAGCAAATTAAGACACATAACTGCAAAATCTAGACTTCTAGGGTAACTACACATACCAAGCTGAATCAAAGAAAGATAGCTGAATGACTGCTAATGATATAAGCTTTATATTATAAAGCTATTGTAAGATGGCTAGTAAAATAAGGATTGCAGGAAAGAGGAACGGAACTCGTGTCTTGTCATGGATTTCACTTCCCCTACATTCATCTCTATTTACCCCATTGAGGTTAAGCATAATGGTGTATTTGTTTGCAGAATAGCTGACACTAACAGTACTGGTTCAATCTGTTCTTTCTAGGTTACTTTTTATGACAAATCTTTAAAACTGAACATGGGTTCTCTGTAAAATGACAGCTGAGCATAGTTTCACATTTAGATTGGTAATAAAGAACTAGAAGGGCTTTTTTAATCCTTTAAAGAAAAAACAGCCACCAGAAATGGGTAAATAGTAGCTTAAATTGTATTCTTATTGCTTTAATTTATTAGCACTATTTTAAGTCATTATATTGAGGTCTGCTACACATCTTCCCTTACATTAGCCAAAGCACAAAGAGAACATGAAGTAGACGACATCAGCACTGCATTTCCAGTTGGTAAATTAAAATTGACTAAACCTGTGCCCCAGATTAATCAAGCAGCAGTTTTTTAAAAAAAATATACTTATAGATGCCAGGGATCATCATCACAGAGAAGGGCATGCTTCTTAAGATAATGGCCTGGTTTGCACAATAACCACAGCTTAAACAAGCCACAGTGGCTTGTTCAAGCTGGGGTGTGCAGGGCACCATTTGCCGAATTACATGCCCAGATGTGGCTTGTTCTGTCATCCAAGTGGGAAACAAAACTCAAATAACCCAACATTAGGCCATGGGCTAATTGAGGGTTGTTCCCCCCTCAAACAAGCCATGCTGCCTGGGTTCAGATGACATGACAAGCCATGTCTGGGTGGGTGGGTAATTAGGTAAATGATGCCCAGCATGCGCTGCAGCTTAAACAAGCCCAGTGATCATGCGAACTGAGCCAATGTTTGCTCCATTTCATCTGTGTTTGACTAAAAACAAGTATGCTTCTTGTTTCAGAACTATTGTTTTTATCCATATGCAAATTTAAAATTAAGAGATTTAGGGCACAATCCTATGCAAGTTTGGACAGAAAAAAGGCCTACAACTCCCAGCATGCCCCAGCTGGCTATGCTGGTTGAGGCATGCTGGGAGTGGCAGGCTTTTTTCTGTCTAAACTTGCATAGGATTGTGCCTTAAGTTAATTAATTGACTAGATTTCTTAAAATCAATTAATGAAGATTTGAATTAAGTGACAGCCCTAAAATTGGGCCATCTGCATTGCTACCTGAATGAGTATGGATCACGGAGATATCTCAGCATAGAGCCCAGTCCATTATAGTTTTAACTCTGACTTGACAGACAGCCATAGCCACCACTGCTGGGTCACAGCTCTGGAAATAGGTTGAAAGGATGGAAGAAATACTGCAGTAACTGCAAACAAAGGCTGCAGTCCTAACCACATTTTACTTTTTAGCTCTTCGGGCACATTTAAGCTTTTTAGTTCTTCTGTTCTTGTTTTTTATATATATTGTGTTTTTAGATCTTTCCATGCTGCTAGTTTTGACACTGGTTTTATTCTGTTTTAAACTTTTAAATGTTTTATATTTGTTTTATGTTATATTTTATGGTTTCAATTTTTGTGAACAGCCCAGGGAGCTTTGGCTATTGGGCAGAATAGAAATGTAATAAATAAATAATAAATACATTCTTCAAAGTAAACATGTTTAGGATTGAGTTATAAATATACTAATCCAGCCTACCTTATCCCCACCTTTTCCCAACCAAGTGCAGCATGGAGCTTTGGATAAAGGAAGCTTTCTTTAGCATTGGAAGAGTAAGGCAGCATGAAACAGCAAGGAGATTCAAGGATCTCGGTCAGATAGAGAGGAAAGCTAATCATGCATCCAGTTACTAATTGTGGGTGTTTTGTTATTTGACTGAATGGGTTTGAAGACATGCAATGAAAGCCAACTCAGCAAAATAAAGCATTTTATTCAACTTGGCTACATAATTATTGGGATGTGCTTTATACACTACACCAGCTGCCCTCTATAGAGAAAGAGCTTGTGGTGTTTTGAGATAACTGAAATGCGGAATAGCGCATGAGCTGATCACCCCATACAGGTTTGGAACCAAGAGTGTTGGTTTATGTTGGCGTAAAGCTAAGCTGGCACAGACAGCACACTTAAGGCAGACTTTCAAAGAAACAGTTTGCCCAAGAACACCCTACTCCAGTCCTCTGCTATATGGCAGAATGGTACACGCATCTACTACTTTTAAAAATACAATCCAGACTAGTTCTCAACAATTCAAGCAAGTCACACAGGAGAGGAAAAACAACCACAGGGCCAATGCAGTCCTTTGACTTCCTCCCCTGTGATAGACCTCTTGTGAGTAACTGAACAGGTGGCAAATAGCTTATCTGTTGCCTCACAAACTGTAGCTCTTTAGACAGTGACATTCAGTTTTTACCTCTGAAAAGGTTTCAGACTTCCTGTATGAAACCACGCACACAAATGCTGTTAGACTATGTCAATATGCTACTTCTTCAGTTACGTAGGTACATTTGTATCACCCACTGCTCTAGAACGCACATACAGTTTAATATGCAATTGGTGTATATTTACTAGGGTAGGACAAATATGATTAATAGATCCATTACTTTGTTTCTAAAACATTGTACCGGCACTGACTTTGTTAACTCTAAGTCTACTTATTCTTTAGTAAGTATCATTAGTGTTTTTATATAAATATGGTCCTTTAATGGAGGATACCACTGGTAGTATATAGAGTTTGTTCTATATTCTGATCAAGGTAGCTATTAGAATTCTGTTTTATTTCTTCATATCTATTTTTACTCTTATGTGGTTGCTGTTTGTAAGACTAAGCCAGTGTGGTGTAGTGGTGAGAGTGTTGGACTGGGACTCGGGAGATCCGGGTTCTAGTCCCCGCTTGGCCATGAAACTCACTGGGTGACTTTGGGCCAGTCACTGACTCTCAGCCTAACCTACCTCACAGGGTTGTTGTGATGATAAGATGGTAAGCCACCTTCTGTTCCTTTCAGGAAAAAAGGCGGGGTATAAATATAATTAATAAATAAATAAATAAAAGCATTTAATTGTTTTTTCTACCTTGTAATTGCCAATGAAATATTGAATGAACAGCTATAAGAATACAGCCTAGTAGACATAACAGAAGACAGTGACCTGCTTCGCACATAATGAGAAGCCAACATGGGTGAATTTCCTCATGGGTCTTCTTGTGGCAGCTGCCACCATTTTGAATATTCAAGCCACAGCAGGGGCGTGCCATAGCTTGTCGTTACATGCGAACCCGGCGAGGTGGATTGTTGGGGTGGTTAACAAGCCACCCAGCCAGAACCCATAGGCTGTTTTAGGGTTGTGGGTGGCTTGTTAACCACCCCACCAACCTACCCACCAGGTTCACACATAAGCTACGGTGCTACCCCACCATAGCTTGAATATTCAAAATGGCGGCAGCTGGCACAAGAAGACCCATGAGGAAATTCACCCATGTTGGCTTCTCATTTTTTTTTTTTTTTTTTTTTGAGTGAAGAAACGAAGGGGAGATAGTTGAATAGTTGAATAATTGAATAGAGATAAGAAGTAGTTAAGTATTTAAGTAGTTAAGTACTCAGCCGTTGGTAGAGGGATAAATCCCTGGAGAACCTTTCGAGAGCTGCTGGTCGCAATGGCGGTCGAAAAGGAACTGAGGGAATGGGCGGGAACCGTGCTAGGAGCGAGCACCGTGGGGGAGGGGTTCCCGCCCATTTTGACTCAGCTAAAGAATCTTCCGAGACTGGCTCAGCGCAGGCGCAGAGCCCATATGTGTGATGCACAGAGACCACGAAGAAGAATAAGCCCCGTGGGGAAATTCACCCACAGTGGCTTCTCATTACATGCAAACTGGGCCAGTGAAACCCATTCACACAACTGAATTTGCTTTGCAAGGGCAGGTAAATTCTGGTAGAACAGAACAGTACTTTTTGTTTCACAACAACAGAGAAGCCTTAGGGCTTTAGGCAAATACGAAGTGTATGCCCTTTAAATAAGAACATGTAAATCAAATAGCATAGTTAAAAGTTGTATTTACACTCCAGGCTTGTTGTGAGATATTTTTCTCCAGACACATTTAACAATTAAATCTGATTTTTAAAACTTGGATGTTTACACCATATTCAGAATTGCCAGTGCCAGTTACCCAATAGCATAATCCAATATGAAAATGGTATCCATCAGTAAGCTGTTTTATTGTGTTCTTACTGTTTTTATTTTGTTTTTATGACATCATACCAGTTTTATGTGTTTTATTGCTGTACACTGCCTTGGGAGAGCTTCTGCCCTGAAAGGAGGCCAAGAAAGAAAGAAAGATATACTAGCGCAACACAGTGGGCAGAATCCAACAGGGCACTTACGCACACCAATTCCTTCCTGCCCCGCCAATTCCTTCCACAAGCAGTGGGTCCTGCTAATATCACTGTGCAAGAGGGTCACACCACTTACACTAGGGAGATTTAGCACTTCCTAGGGAAGCCCCAAAGCATTTCCACTCATTTCTAGAAGAGACAGGCCGGCGGAGCTCCCTTATGCAAACTCCATCAACCTGCCTCCTTCCAGAAATGAGTGTTTCCATTCGTTTAGGGTTGCTCTGGAAGTGCTAAATTGCCATTGCACAAGCAGTGGGGGTCACTTGTGCAACACAACTGGCAGGGTGAAAGAGAATTGGCAGAAGTGCCCAGTGGATTTTGCCCACTGTGTTCAATGTGGCTTGCTCCCAGATGTGTGTATAGGATTACAATATCAGTCATGCTAGTTAAGGGATTCAGTGTAAGTTCCATGTGACCTTAAATTCCTTTTTGTACATTTCATCTTAATATGATACAAGATACATAAAAGGATATTACAATGTTGACTTGAAAACTATTCAAATTCAACATAATGCAGAAGAAAATTAAAGCCAACTAAACTATCAACATCTTTATTATCTTAAAATTGAATATACTTACAATAATAATTCTGTAGGAGAGTTATAAGCAGAGATCATAGGTTTCGAAAAAACTTTTGGGTATAAATGAATTTCTATACACACACTTGCTTGTTCAATGTTTTGCACATCCAACCACTGGTCCTAAAAAGTTCAGTGCTATTTGAACATTATCTGGTTTCCATACAAGGCAGCAAAAAATAGAAAAGAAACTAATAAGCTCTCTTTCATGACTTCTGGAGCAAGTCTAGAGAAGCCCCTGCACTGTAGAACTGAAATCCGATTTTAAGCTCTTTGTCAGGTACACAGTTCCTGTCAGTACTGTCTCGTACCATTCTTCAATTTTTTGTAAGCTGTTGCATATTTATAGTGCACATTTCCCCAAGGAGCTCAAAGCAGAGTATGGGGTTCCCCTACCCCATTTTATCTTTGTAACTATTTTGGCTTTCTACATCACACTTAACTGCATCTATTTTTTCCTTCAGCCATATCGTTTTGTTTGCTTGTTTATTCAGTTTATAGCCTGCCGTTCACCTTATGGTCAACAATAAATGGAGTGCCACGTGTGCACACAACTGCACAACTGCAAAACGAACCAGTAAATAATTTACAATAGTAACTTTAGATAATGAGTCAAAACATAGACTTCAAGGTTAGCATTAATAATGATATAAACATGTAAAGAGATTACAGAATGGTATAAACGGATAAATCTCAGAATCCTTTTTTGGATACTATGGTATACAGGATGCATGACAGACTTTTCATCAAAACTTATACTAAACCCACGGATAGGAATTCCCTTTTACATTTTTCATCATATCATTCTCCACAATTAAGAAAGAGTTTACCTTATGGTCAGTATTTGCGTCTGAAGAGGAATTCTTCACAGCATAACGACTACTTAAATGTCCAACGGATTTTGAGACAGCATCTTATGTATAGGGGATATCCTAGTACTGTGATCAATAATGCAGAAAGGAGAGCAGCCAATGTGTCCCGCCCCTCTTTATTACAGAATCTGGAGTCCAACCCTAGCACAGACTCACATGTTCTTTTACCTATTCACATCTTGCATATTCTATTAAGAAGATTATAAAGAAGCACTGGCACATTGAAGCGGACATCCCCAGATTGGATTTAAGCATAGTAACAATCTACGGGATCTGTTGGTGCATACAGATATTGATCCACCGAATATCCAGGTCAGTACTGCTACTGGCCACTTTAAATGTAGTAGATGTTCTGTTTGTTCTTTAACTTTACAAACTAAGATATTTGAACATCCTAGAGATCATCGGCTTTCCAAATTACATCATTTTTCAAACTGTGGGACAAAATGGGTGATCTATATAATCATCTGTCCATGTGGTCTTCTGTATATTGGTAAGACCACTCAAAGTATAAGAACATGCATTTTGGAACATTGTTCTAAATTAAAATATCAAATATTAGATGCACCATTGGTTCAACATTTTACTGAAAAATTACACAGGTATGATGATTTCCGCTTTCTGGTTATAGAAAGAATATATCCTCATAAATACAATTGGAATGATCATGGCAATCTATTATTAAGAAAGGAGGCAGAATGGATATTTAAACTGGATTCAGTATATCCACATGGTTTAAATGCTAATTTGGATCTATCATCCTTTCTTGGAAGATAAACTGGTTGATTAGATTTTATTCTGCTAGCATTCAATATGACCAGAGTGCTATGCCCTTAATTCCTCATATGTACTACGTGGTAATGATACTTGAGTACCTGAAGGATTGCTATAGTCACAGAGGAATTTACAGCTGTTTGATTACAGCTGCTCTCCATTTAATATTATTAGGATGCAGTGCTCTTAATTCTCTTTATATATCACAACATTAGTGAGAGTTGAATACTGGAGCATTTGGTTACATAAGCGAAGAAATTCCCATTGAGGTATAAGGTTTGCTTTGCTTTGTGTTTTGTTATACTTGTTATGTAAAAATATCTCAGATAGTTACTAAATAAATAAATAAATAAATAGAAGGGTTTTGTTTAACCTGATAAGAAAGAATGTGGATGTTACGTTAACCTTCACTCCTACTTAAAGGTGGTGAGTGTTCCATATCTGTGGTATATGAACTTTGGCTTTGCTCAAATGTTTATATTCAGTTACCGTATTTTTCGGACCATAAGACGCACTTTTTCCCCCAAAAAAAGGAGGGGGAAATGTCTGTGCGTCCTATGGAGTGAATACAGTAAAAAAAAATTTTTTTTTTTTTTTTTTTTTTTACTTTCCTCTGCTGGTCCGGAAGAGCGGAGGACTCCTGGGTGGGGCGGGGGAAGCCCCCGCCTCTCAGCTGATTTTTTTTTTTAATTTTTTTTTGTACCATACAGTAAGTGCGTCTTATGGTCCGGTGCGTCTTATGGAGCGAAAAATACGGGTAGTTAAACTTCATTTACAATTGTTTTCAGACTCTAATGGAGAGCTATCTGATGAAGTCATAAATTAATGACGAACAGGAGATACAACCGATTAGCCATCAACAGTTACTTTTTTATTATTCTCCACAACATTAGAACAGCCTGTTACAATATTCTATCCAGTGTGTTATCTGTATTTTTGTATTCCGTTTATACCATTCTGTAATCTCTTTACATGTTTACATCATTATTAATGTTAACCTTGAAGTCTATGTTTTGACTCATTATCTAAAGTTACTATTGTAAATTATTTACTGGTTTGTTTTGCAGTTGTGCGCACACATGGCACTCCATTTATTGTTGACTTACTATCAACTGCAGTCTTATTGTTTTTTGGGGGTTTCACCTTATGGTCCCAGGGCAGGGTACACACATTTCAATAAAACAATATCTTATCACTTGAACTGGTCTACAGAGGGGGAAGTGCTTTTTCAGATATTTGGGACCAATTTAGGGCATTATGTGTTAACATCAGCACCTTGAATGGGGCTTGGAAGCTAATTGGCAACTAGTGTAGATCTTTAAGAATGGTGTGATAACTGATAAGGGTCCTGCCAGTGCTGCCTGTCAACACCATTTGCAGCTTCTGAACAGTCTTCAAAGGCAGCCCCACATAGAGCGCATTGCAAACTTTTGCGCATCCAGCTACCAATGATTTTCTGCATCAAGTTAAACTGGAATGAATCAAATCTAAAAGGGGGAGCAGTCTGGGATTTCTGTCCATGTTGAAAAACGAACCTGGCAGATTACCATAGCATCCCTAAATTGTGTTCTAAATCACCCTCCCACTTACGTTATTAAAACACAAACCTTTTTATGTTCTAATATTATCCCAACAATTATTTAAAAACTGGAATGCAGCATGCCCATTGTAACCTAATATAACTCCAATGTTACAGTTATTGGTTGCTATCTATTCAAAGCATCTAAAAATTCAAGCAGCAAATTCATTTTGCATAGTACTAAGACAATCATTTTGTTAAGCCTATTAAAGTGCAGCATTTTTCCTTGAACACTTTGATAGACTTCAAAGTGCTTGACATTAATGACTTGCTTCAGAGGTGTGTCAGGTCAAAAGTCCACTGGCAGAACAGGAAAATTTAAAATAGCAACTGCCACAAAACTTGCTTTACCACAATAACCCTTTCAAAAGTATTAATGTCACACAAATTTCAGAGCAAACTTAATTTGCATCTGTTCTGTAATGGAAGCATTGGTTACATGTGACATTTTACTCTCCTGTAACTTAGATATGAATGAAAAGATTGCAGGGGCAAAGCAGCAAGCATTCTTTAAATTTAATCTTGCCCCAACAGCTGTGTCCAAAGACTTATGGATATTACTAATTTACCAATTATGTAAGAAGGCTCTTAAATCCAGATACTTTATCATTCCTTTTGAGACCCCTAGAGAACAATTGATAATTGAAAAGGAGCACCTCCAGCAACATCAAGTAGGCTGCTCAACAAGATCTGCCACAAATGGCCTTCTCCTTGTCCCATCAGCCAGAGCAGCCAGGCTGGTGGGGACTAGGAAGAGGGCCTTCTCTGTGGCAGCCCCCAAGTTATGGAACTCCCTCCCTAGTGACCTTCGCCATGCCCCCTCCGCGATGAGCTTCCGCCGCGCATTAAAAACATGGTATTTCAGTTTCAGGCGGGAATATGGGATGGGTTAGGATTTTTTTCATTAAAAAATCTAGACTGTTTTAATTGTGTATGTTTGTTTTATTATTATATTGCTTGAATTGTACATCACCCAGGGTGGCCGGCCAGATGGGCGATTCACAAATGTAATAAATAAAAGAAAAAGAAAAATCAGAAGAAGCAAATCCTTACACATCCATGATCCGTGCAACAAGGAAGGATTTCTGTTATGGTCAGAGTTAAGAAGCAAACAAAAAGGTAACCATCACTACAAATAACTGGTTCACACAGCACGCTAAGCCACGGTGGGTTGTCACCATGGGTGGTGTAGGGTGGCTTAGCGTGACGTCTGAACCCAACACGTCTTTTCAGTCATGGGTTGTTTTTTGCAGACAAGCCACCCTGAGAACCCATGGCTTGTAGTAGGGTTGTTTATGGTGGCTTGTTGTGACATCCGAACCCAGCAGAGTTGTTTCATCGTGTGCTGTTTAAAATGGTGAGAGCCGCCTGGCAAGAGCGGTGAAAAACCCTGCTGGCAGCTTCTCGTGATTTTGCTAATGATATCCACTCTCTATTATATCTTGAAATGACACTAGACAATTTACTCCTCCACTTTGTTGCTTTCCTAGACAGTGACACCTTCTTCTTTTCACCTGTGAGGAGATTTGCGCATATTTAACTTTTTTTTTTTACTTTCTTGGGGAGATTTGTTCAAATTTGCTAAAGTGCAGTAACTACTGCACTTATGCACAGTAGTCACTGCGCTTTAGCGAATTTGCACAAATCTCCCAGAAAGTTTTTTAAAAAGTTAAATTTGTGTAAATCTCCTTGAAGGGGGAAAAATTCTACAAAATAAACTTTACTCTGCTAATGAGCACATTTGTGCTCATTAGCAGAATAGCGGAGTGGGCTGCTAAGGTTGTGCTGCAAAGGACCATGATACACATGCTGAGGGCAGGCAGGAGGACTAAGGGGGGACACAGAGATATTTTCTAACCCCACAACAAATCTGTCTCTGTTAGGTAAAGGCTCCCCCATGAAATCCCATTGTTTGTGCCAACCTACTTAAGCCTTTTTCCCTAGACCAGTTTTCCTTTAGAAAATCCATGGGACACTTTTATACCATTGTACTTTGCCTGGTTTGGGGGACGTCAAGACACCCCAATGGCAAAAAAACAACAACCAAACTGGCTATGTTTTATGCCCCACATCAAGTCCACCACTCTCAGAAAGAAAACAGTAAGAAGCAGAAATTTGGGAACTGTGTGTGTGTGTGCGCACGCGCATTTAAAGAAAAGTTTAAATGTAGCTTTAAGGATGCACCCCCTTCATCTCAGTAAAACAAAAAGAGAAAACAAAACAAAACAAAACACAGAAGAGCATTCAGTTGTTCTCCAACTACCACTTCAGACAATACTATAAAAAACATACACATTAAAAATCCACAATGAAGAAACTACTGTAAACATACAATGGTAAAAACATCCTAGCATGTACCATAGGAGGTACTTAAGAAATTCTTACATTATGTTTTTATCCAACACAGATGTTAACATAGTTGTTAGGAAGTGTAATGTTTGAACTGGCTCAAAGTAATCACTTACTTGAATGCACAACTGGAACTTTCAATTATTTAAGCTATGAAACATGTTATTAATACCAACAAAAAGAATTAAAAACCAATAGAGTTTTCCAGTTAAAATTTAGCCTACAAGCTAACAAAACTATTAAAAAGGCTCTTGCTGAGAGCTCACTTTTCCCTGTCTCCATGCCACTATCAAAACTAACAAAGAGAGATTTTGTGGTCTTTGCACCATGAATAATCACATAATAAGGTTTAATCAAAGGTCACAGATACAGCTTATCACACTTTATAGTAACTGCAGTAAAAACAGCAAGTCAAAGTTTAAGAGTAATGTTTTTTACAGGCTAAAATCAATATGCATTTCTCAGAGGGTCTGACTTATTTTTAAAATCAAGATTTAAGATGTCTATGCATTGTAACTCTAAAGCATACCCAGCACTTTATTCATATGGGAATTTTGTTAAAGAACCACCAACAGGAATATATTCCAGTTTACCCACTGGTTATTCTTAGTTTCCTGAGCAGTGCTCCATCCTGCTGTTTCTGTAACCTAGCCATTAGACTCAATGACCTTCCTTGCAGGCCCCTTCCAACTCTATGATCCTATGACCACAGGGAGCTCACCTTGCCCTCTTCCTCCCAGAGCTAACTGTTTTATGCTTAAGACTGAAATTCTATACCCACTTATCTTGGAGTAAGTCCCATTGAAATCAATGGGGGTTACTTTTGAATAGGTGTGCATAGGATTATGCTGTATTTTATTTATTTATTTATTTATTTATTTATTTATTATATTTATACCCCGCCTTTTTTCCTGCAAGGAACCCAAGGCGGCTTACATAATGCCCTCCTCCTCTCCATTTTATCCTCACAACAACCCTGTGAGGTAGGTTAGGCTGAGAGTCAGTGACTGGCCCAAAGTTTCATGGCCGAGCGGAGACTAGAACCCGGATCTCCTGAGTCCCAGTCCAACACTCTAACCACTACGCCACACTGGCTCTCTGTAAATAACTTCAATCTCACCACTTTATTTTGGATTCTCAAACTGATCTTCCTCCTTGGCCTTTTCACTCCACTCCCTTGTGTGTTTAGTGTGTCTCATCTTTTAGAACGTAACTACACATTAAATGCATACCTTGCTCTGTGTGCATGTGTGTTTTAACTTTAAATAGTTAAAACATGAGAAGGGGGATCAGACTGGGAGATGTTGGTTTGTTTTTTAATCACAGTGGCAGCATCCTTTCCTTGCCATATAGCAAGTTGGGGGGGGGGAGTTTTGGCAATGGGTTACGAAAAACCTTCCCCTTTGCCATGATCCCAATCTTGATGCGCCCTTGTCATGGCAGCTATTTAAAGTTACAAATAAATAAATAAATAAATAGCTCAACACCAAACTACCGGTACATGTTTAATATAACATGCAGTATGGACCTCAGATTGTAAACCTGAGGGCAGAGCCTGTGTCTTTTATTTTGTTTTATCTATAGTGTGTAGTTACTGTAACAACAACAAGTCTTGTGGCAACTTAAAGATTACCAGATTTATTATTGTAACATAAACAGGTTTATTGCAACATAAGCTTTTGCTGATCAGGACCGGTGCAAGGCAGTTTGGTGTCCTAGGCAAGATCAGATATTTAGCGCCCCCCTTCCCACTTGAGAGCGCTGTATTTTTTTTTCAAGGCGTTTCTGCCCCCCCCCCCTTCAGCCCTGCGCCCTAGGCAGCTGCCTAGTTGGCCTAATGGTAGCACCGGCCCTGTTGCTGATTCCACTTCAGATGCTTGTGGTACAATAAACCATTAGGCTCTAAGGTATTGTAAAACTGTCTGTCTGCTGCAATAGACTCACAGTGTTACCCATCTGGACGTAGTTACTGTAGGCACTATAGAAATACAAAAACTATGTGCAGTTCCCAACAGCAGAGATACTCAACTGCACTATTTTTCCTGGGAGAAAGTTCTTCACTCAGGTTCTATAGAGAAAGGCAAGGCAAAGCAGAGAAGAAAAGAGAAAACAAGGGATGCAAAGGACCTTCAGTGCTTAACTGTCATGGAAAAGTGAGGAATGAATGGGTTGTGCACACTAGAAGCCCAGTGTGAATGCTCTTTGGCAACTGGACTGAAGTCCATCCCATTCCTCTCTTGCTATGAAAGCAACTGAACAACAATAGAGAAGGAAAATGCACACACTGGAGCTATTTGCATGACACGACAGCCCACAGTGAGTTATTTAACCCATGGTGAGGTTGCAGCACATTCAGCTGCCATTTTGAATATGCAACCCCCACTCGAGGGTTGTCATGTTATGCAAATCTGCCTAGTATGGGTTATGCAAGGGTTGTTTAACACTCAAATAACCCATGCTCAAGAGGTTCGCATGACATGACAATGCCCAAACAGGGGTTACATATTCAACTTGGTGCCCGCAGGCACTGTAGCTCGTCCAAAGCTGACAAGCCATTGATAGGTCCAGATTTTCTACCAAGAAACTCAGCTCTGTTCTGTTCCCACTTCACACACTCTACAGTCACTCCACTAATGCTGTGATTGTATCAGGCCAACAGTGCAGTGTGTGCTGGCCACAACTAGGCTGAAATTGGTCTCGTTATCATACTGACAGGTGCTTTGCTAGCCCAATATTAAAATTTGGTTTAATGAATGTTTAATTATTTGACCAGTAATTTAACACAAGTTATACACCATTACAGAGTGTCAGATACAAGTATATCTTTTGAAAAATAACTGTTAATACTTTCAAACCAGGGCAATAATCAGATAACAATTTCTTGTTCTCTTGTTTCCTATTAGCATTCTATGTTAAGTTGAGGCAGTTATGTAAGATTAGCACATCTGATGGAGGGTTTAAAAAAAACAAACCTCAAGCTTTAAAAATTTAAGCACTACTAACTTTTCATAATATATGGGTTGAGATCCAGAATGGCCTGTGCACACATAGGAATTGGTCTCCTTTCCCCTCCTTGAATCAGGCCTCATTGGGGCCACTCTGGAAGACTCCAACCTTTGAGGGGCACACAGACTGCCACTGGAAGTCCCCATGCACACATAGACAACCACCACATCTGGCATTTTCTATCCTAGAGTTGCTCAATAACTATATTATAAAAGAACAAGCATGTGAGGCTCATAGAACTCTAATTACCGTATTAGACTTTTCAGAATACTCAGCAAGTTTTGACAGTTCTGTAAGCCTTCAGAACTTTTATAAGAATGAAATATGCCTCCAGCCCAAGTCAGTGCAATTATCCAAAGATTACTGCTTATTAATTCACTTATCCTCTTCAGTGAGCAAAAATAATGGGGATTAGGTTGCCTTCACCTTTTGTGAAGTTCATGCTCAGTTTCAACCAGACGCTCGCAGTCATCATAATTAATTATAATAGGAAGACATACTAATTGGATTAAGTGATACATGTACCCATTTTCTTTCCAGTCGGAAGTAGATGTTTCACTCAAAGCAGATTTTCAGAGTATTCAAATAAAAGTAGTACCAGAAGTAAATGTGTTCCTTCACTTCTCTCCAGGCACAGTGTATTCAAGTATCAAAACAAAGCAAAGGCTAATGCCAACCATCTGTTTCCAGGCCTGATTCAAAGTGCTGGTGCTAACATTTAAAGCCCTAAACGGCTTGGGGCCAGGGTATCTGAAGGATCGTCTCCTCTCATATGTACCTGCCCGGACACTAAGATCTTCCTCAGCGGTCCTTCTCCGAGAGCCCCTGCCAAAGGAAGTGAGGCAGGTGGCTACCAGGAGGAGGGCCTTTTCTGCTGTGGCACCCCGGTTATGGAATGAGCTCCCCAAAGAGGTTCGCCTGGCGCCTACTTTGTATTCTTTCTGGCGCCAGGTGAAGACCTTTCTGTTCTCCCAGGCATTTTAATCATTTTAATCTTGTAGTTGTTTTTAATTCCATTATTGTAATTGCTGCTGCTAGCTCTGCTGTTTGTTTTTAATCTGTGGTTTTAAATTTTATATTTTATATTGTATTTTATGATTTTAACTGTTGTAAACCGCCCAGAGAGCTTCAGCTATTGGGCGGTATAAAAATGTATTAAATAAATAAATAAATTTAGTGGGGGGGGGCATTTTTTGCAACCTGAAACTGAGGAGCAAACTTCAGAATGGTACTATGACAGTGCGATCTTGTAAATAAATTCAATGGGACTTATTCCCTAGGAAGTGAATATGGGACTGCAGCCTAAAACTAAGACTGACTGATGGCCAACACAATTTGAGTTGTTCCCATCAGGATCAAATATACACAGTCTTATAAACACTGACTACTAGCTATCCTTAAAACGTAGGTAGATATAACCATTTATACATACATCACGAATATCCTTAAACATGTTATAGTGGAACAGAATAATCCAAACAGGAATGGGATTATAACAACATTTTTCAAGCCAAATAACCACGAACTTTTTCTGTTAGATTCATTTCTCTACTGAGTTTCCTGAAAGTCTTGGTCCTCAGCAGGATACTTTCTACAGTTGCTGAAAATTTGTTTTGATACAACAGAGAACCATCTCCCAATACTACTATTAATTTAAACAAGATTTGTTATAGCTGACTATTCTTTTACAGTTACCATCCAAAAGAAACACACTGTTTATTACAAAAGAGGGCAAATTTGAAAGGCTGCATATGTTCAGACTGTGATGTTACAGCAACAGGATTTCTTGAAGATTTCAACACTAATTCAAAACAGCTGTTCACAAATAATGACAACCATACATTAGATAATTTTGGATGAGTAATAACTTGTGTGGGCATTCCCGATTCACATTTATTTAAATTAAATTAAACTAACAATCTGTATTAGTGTTTTGCAAGTAGCTAGCAATAAATCTTATCAAAAAATTTCAGGTATTGAAGTTGGTGTTCAGTATACAAGTTTTTCATATGAAAAACTGCTTTAATATAGTTTCATAATCCACAACATTTTGAACATATTATATGAAGTTGGACTACAGAGAAAGATTTCAGCTACAATTCAATGACTACTCTTGAACAAAATTGCTTTTGGGGCTTAGTTCCCACATCTGTGAAACAAGAATTAGCAGAAACCTACGGTACCTTACAGAGTTGTTGCAAGGGTGAGTAAATAATATTTTTAGCCAGTCATAAGAACATAAGAGCCCTACAGTATCTATCCCAGCATTTTGTTCCCACAGTGGCCAATGGGCTTCCCAGATGCCAATGGGAAGTCCACAAGCAGGACATGAATGCAATAGGACCCTCCTAATCATATTCCCAGCACTGGTACTCATGAAGCATACTACCTCTGATACTGGAGGTAGCATACAGCCCACTTGACTAGTAGTCATTGATAGCCTTATTGTGGAGGAAGGGGGGGGCTTGCTGGCCCGCCACACCCCCACTCTTTCCTACTCCAAAGGAACCAAGACCCCCTGAGATCTCAAGGTACCAGATAGCCAGCCTCAGCTGTCTGCAACCCTACTTGAATCTCTGTTCAGGGACTTGCCTTCAATTCTGTAACCTGGATTTAGATACTGAAGCCTCAGAGTACTACAAAACCCATGTGGGGTAAAACCACGACAAGGTTTATTCTGGTAGCATTTTACAACAAGATTAGGGAAATGAGAGAAGCACACAAAATAAAGAGAGAGACACTTTAGTGCACAGTAAAGCTGCAAAACAATAAAACCTGATTCCTTAATATCTCTCAGGCATACACCTATGTTACCTGAGGGTATTCTCTTCAAGGGTTAAATCCAGCACAGCCTTGCCGCCTGAGGAGAACTACTTCATCTACCCGCAGGTCTGAGATGGGTAAAACTCCCACAAGGCTTGTCTTCACTAGAGCCCTCATCCAGCTCATTTCACCAGGAGCTAACTGGGGTTGGATCCTGATGGGCCCCCCCCAAAGGCTTGGGGCCTCTCTTTGGCTTGCCGCCATCCCCAATAGCCAGGGTAGCCGGTAGCCACGCGATCCAGGACAAAGACAAAGACCAAAAAACCACGCTTTGGGAAATATACCTTTTCCCCCCCTCCCCTCCTCTGCTGCCTCTTAGCCAATCACTATGCACCTCACCTGGCCAGGCAGGGGGAAGGGAACTCATGACTCATGGCTTGAACTACATTTACATATGAACGCTTTCAGCCTGACTCCTCCAGACCTCCAGGCGCCAGGCCCCATCTTATGTTTTACACATGAGGAGGCGTGTGTGTGTGTGTGTGTGTGTGTGTGTGCGTGCGTGCATGCATGCAGGAACCCCCAAGGGCCCCTCTTTCCACACACTAACTATGCACACCCCACCCCAGCCGGTTCACACCTGAGGTGTGTGTGTACCCCCAAAGGCTCATTTCTCCACACCCTTTCCTCTGGGAAAAGATGAAAAGAGGGGGTTAACCCTCTCCTTTCATCTATACTAACAAAAAACAACAACAAAGAAACGAGCTTGCGCTATCCTTCTACCACTAGTGCACCTTTCTTCACTTTCACACACACGCAAAAACAGAACTACACAAAAAAGCATGCATCAAAACATCAAACACATTAACTATAGTCTTAAACAGCTTTAACATCTTAATTCTTAAAATCTTTAAACATCAAAACAGCAAAACAACAATCAATAACCATCAATCAGAAGTTTACAGGTTTGCATTACATCCGTTTTGCATACACAAGAAACCTCATGCACACTTCACAAAAAAAAAACTTTTTAGGGTTGCTGTTTCTCACACAGCCTGTAGGGGGCAGATTATGGACCGAAATGTGACTCTTCAATTCGCCTTTGTTTGCTTTTAAAGGCTTGCCTCTGCTACTCTGTACTCAAAGACCTGAGTACCATCACACACACCCCTCCAAAGGCCCATGGGATGGCTTCCCACCACCCAACGACATGAATATACCACTCCCTTTTCCCAAAGGTTTGCATTTGGCACTTTCTACACAATGACTTGAATGGGATGGCTTCCCACCCATCCCCTCCAAAGACCCGCCGGGATGGCTTCCCACCACCCAACGACATGAATGCCTACTCCCTTTTCCCAAGGTTTGCATTTGGCACTTGCTACACAATGACTTGAATGGGATGGCTTCCCCCCACCCCTCTTTTCCTAAAGGCACCTTTTAGAACACACAGCCTGGCAATCTTCCAGCCTCTTGGGCTTGGCTCTTTTAGCCCACCACCCAAACTTGCACGAGATGACTGTCTCCCTCCGAATTGAATGCTTAGCTTTGGAGGCTCTACTCAGTTTTCAAAGGCCTGCCAGTGGCTTCCCACCACCCCCTTTTAGCCGCTAGAGGGCTTTCTCTGCCTCTAACTTCTTTGTTCTTTGGCCTTTGACTGATTTTTTTCTCTGGCAACTGTTCCTTGTCCCCCTGAGGCCCCTTTGAAAACTTACAGGTTTCTGGCTTTACGTTAGCATTACATTCAAATTTCAAATTGACCTGATCCAGTTTTTTCATTTGGGGACAAAACAACAATGGTTCAACTTCTTACCTGGGATCACCCGTCCCCCGGGGGCCCCCAGCAACAATCCAGATAACACAAATACACTTGGATCACCCCCCCTCCCTTCGAGGAACAATTTAGCAACTTTTATTGGCTTTAATCATCATTTCAAATCGACCTTTGCACATGACACAAGACAACACAAATAGTTCAGTTGTTTACACTGGGAGCACTGGTCCCCGGTCCCCCAACAACCCAGCAACAAGACAACACAAAGACAACACAATTACACCTGAATCCCTGTTCCCTCCCTTTCCCCAGGAACAAGTCATCAACATGTGTTGGCTTTAATAAAACAAACACTTAATCTCAGTCCGTTGTCTTCAGGTGGCAGCAGAAAACGCCTGGGGGGGGAATCCTTTTTCCGTTTCTGCTTCTTTCAGTCCTCCACTTCAGCAGCACAGGGACAAAGTCTCTTTTTCGGGGGGGGGGGTTCTGATGTCCGCCCCCCCACTGCTTGCTGCTGCCCAGCCTGTCCATTCACCATGCGCCCCCCAAGAGCAAATGGACAGTCTTCTTAAGTTCAAAATCTGAGTCCTTCTCCCGTGGGAGAGATGTAGGGCAGGACTGTGCCCTCCCTCCCCAAAGTCTCGACAATTTCTCTGGGGCACATAGCACAACTAAAATCACTCATCAAACGCTGTCCCAAAACTCAACGTTTTGCTCACCATTCTCTTAGGAGAGGTTTTCTGGTCTTCTCCCTCTTCCTGGAACACACGTGCGCACGCACACACTATTTCTTCTTCTCTTCCCGGGCAATTCCAGCCCCCAAACTTTGGGATCACACAGCCGCCATCTGCTCACCCGCTTTTTGCACTGGATGGGTAGGATCCTCTTCCGCTTACTCACTGGCAACTGCTACTCCCAGCCTCTGTTGTACTCGATGGGTAGTTTCTTTTGCTTGTCCCCTTGGCCTCTCCACGCCTGGAAAAGGGAACCCACCCTGCCTTTTCTGCAGACATCAAGATTTCTTGCCTTCAACGCTCTCTGCTGGGAACTAGGCTTCCCCCAGACTGGGGTAGCCCCTTTCAGCAATCTGAACGTTTTCTTTGAGGCTCAATCTCATCACTTGCTGCCCTTTGCCCACTTGCTGGGCACACAAGCTGTTCTGGAACTCTTCTATAGTTGAAATTTCTTGCCTTCAACGCTCCCCACTGGCGCTAGGCTTCTACCGACTGGGGCAGCCCCTTTCAGCAATTTGAACGTTTTTCCCTAAGGCTCAATCTCACACTTAAATCTCTAAAAAATAACAAACTCTCTACTCATGCACTAAAGCTCCTCAAATTTCTCTCATTTGCCCACGTGCACACACTCTGTGGTTCAGCTTCGAATCCCAGCGCTTGCCACCATGTGGAGGAAGGGGGGGCTGGCTGGCCCGCCACACCCCCACTCTTTCCTACTCCAAAGGAACCAAGACCCCCTGAGATCTCAAGGTACCAGATTGCCAGCCTCAGCTGTCTGCAACCCTACTTGAATCTCTGTTCAGGGACTCGCCTTCAATTCTGTAACCTGGATTTAGATACTGAAGCCACAGAGTACTACAAAACCCATGTGGGGTAAAACCACGACAAGGTTTATTCTGGTAGCATTTTACAACAAGATTAGGGAAATGAGAGAAGCACACAAAATAAAGAGACACTTTAGTGCACAGTAAAGCTGCAAAACAATAAAACCTGATTCCTTAATATCTCTCAGTCATACACCTATGTTACCTGAGGGTATTCTCTTCAAGGGTTAAATCCAGCGCAGCCTTGCCACCCGAGGAGAACTACTCCATCTACCCGCAGGTCTGAGATGGGTAAAACTCCCACAAGGCTTGCCTTCACTAGAGCCCTCATCCAGCTCATTTCACCAGGAGCTAACTGGGGTCGGATCCTGATGGGGCCCCCCCAAAGGCTTGGGGCCTCTCTTTGGCTTGCCGCCATCCCCAATAGCCAGGGTAGCCGCGCGATCCAGGACAAAGACAAAGACCAAAAAACCATGCTTTGGGAAATATACCTCCCCCCCCCTCCCCTCCTCTCCTGCCTCTTAGCCAATCACCATGCACCTCACCTGGCCAGGCATGGGGAAGGGAACTCATGACTCATGGCTTGAACTACATTTACATATGAACGCTTTCAGCCTGACTCCTCCAGACCTCCAGGCGCCAGGCCCCATCTTATGTTTTACACATGAGGAGGCGTGTGTGTGTGTGTGTGTGTGCATGCATGCAGGAACCCCCAAGGGCCCCTCTTTCCACACGCTAACTATGCACACCCCACCCCAGCCGGTTCACACCTGAGGTGTGTGTGTGTACCCCCAAAGGCTCGTTTCTCCACACTTATCCTCCATTAATTTGTCTAATCCCCTTTTAAAGCCATCCAAATTGGTGGCCATCACTTCATCTTGAGGTAGCAAATTCTACTGTTGCTATGTGATGTGTGAGTTCTTCCTTTTGTGTGTTCTGAATCTCCCACCATTTAGCTTCATAATACCAGAACCCAGACTCTGGGTTCTGGTATTATGAGAGAAGGAGAAAACATCTCCCTATCCACTTTCTCTACATCATCCTGAACTGCATTTGCCATTTGAATGCCCATTTCCCCAGTTTGTAGAAATCCTTTCAGAGCTCTTTGCTGTCCCTTTTTGTTTTAACCACCCTAAATTAGTTGGTGTCATCCAGAAACTTAGCTCACCCACAACTCAAGGTCATTTATAAACAAGTGAAAAAGCACTGGTCACAACTATACAGATAGATGGGGGACCTCAGTTTCCATCCCTCAATTGCGAAAATGTCCATTTATTCCTACTCTTTGCTTCCTGTTGTTTAACCAGTTACCAATCCATAAGAGGAACCCTCCCCTCTTATCCCATGATTACTAAGTTTGCTCAGGAGTCTTTGGTGAGGGACTTTGTCAAAAGCCTTTTGAAAGTCTAAATACACAATGTCACCCTCAAGAACTCTAAAAGGTTAGTGAAGCAGGACTTACCTTTGCAGAAGCAATGTTGCTTCTCCTTCAGCAAGTCTTGTCTTTCTAATACATTGATAATTTTATTAATATGTCCTATGCATCTTATTTAGAAATACATCCCACTGAGTTAAATGGGACTTATTCCCAAATAAGCATGCATAGAATTGCAGCCTCAGAAACTTAATAGTGCTATATAAATTATAAATACCACATTTCATATCCAACATGGATATTGTTGTCCAAATGGTGTACACCATTATCTTTTAAGTCCAATTTTGGTGGATTTTCTTTCTTTCAGGAAAAAAAGATGCTGGCTGGATTTACAAACATTTGCACAAGCTAGTCAGAAAACTAGCTAAACAGAAGCTATGTTAAACTTACATCCAAGTTCAGACATCTGTTAACACTGCAATATTGTCAATGAGACACACATTCTCCTTCCCATCTACATCTAGTGCAACATGTAATATGCATCAGTTTGCACAACTGTTTTTTCAGGGGGGAAACCTAAGAATATATTTGTTCAAAATAATGAGGTTAACACACACACTCCCCAGAATTTCTGTGGATATCCAAGAGCATTGGGAGACTAAGCAGAAAACTCCACAAAAATAAAGCAGTACCCAAAGACACCCATAGCAGTAACTGAAAACACAGTGCCTATTCTTCAGCTGAATAATTCACTCATATACTCTTGTCCCAAAGCACATTCATATCTACCATTTCAGAAGCTGAGGATTTGTTCTGTGCCTATTAAAAATACAAATTTAACATTAAACACAAAACACTTCTACCCAAACCAAGTACTCCAGCCTAGGCTCTCTTCCATGTACAGAGCAACAGAAAAATAAAGAAGTGCATATACACATAAGGAGCCAGTTAAATAAACTGCTATTGTGACAGACTCTATTCCCCGCACTAGAATTAGTTAAAAACTGCCTTCCTAGGTCAAACCAAGGTCCAGTTATTCCAGCACTATTTCCAACAATGTCCAGTCCCTACTTGGTCTGCAACAGCTGGTGCTACCTCAAATATAGAAGTTTTGTTGAGCCCTGGCTATACCTAACTTTTTTATAGTGATCCAAAACATCATATAGTAGCAACTTCTACACGTTAATTATGCATCTGTATGAATAAGAAAGATCTATCCAGAACCTACTGTTCCCCACTGTCAATTTCAGTTTATAATCAATCTATACAGCACATCTAACCCTCACGTTAAGGACAAAGAAAACACAATACCCCACCACTGCACACACATTCATTTTTCCTCTAGGATTTGTGTTAGGGTTTTTTGTTTTGTTTTGTTCATTTTTGTCCTTAACGTGATGGTGGCCAAGATATAAGACTTTGGTGAAAGTGTGAAAAAAAGCCTTCTCTATGCCTGATCCTACAAGCTGGAGTTGAGCACTGCACAGGTGAGCATTGTGGGCAGACTTTGTGGAACAGGAGCAAGTCAGGGAGCTTGGCTTGAGGTGGCAGTGATGATTAGCTGCCCTTTAAAAAAAGAAAAGGCAAAAGAACACCTTTTTCTCCTACCTATTTAAGTTGCAGGCAGGGAGCCAGGAGTACATAGGCAGAGATGCAAAGGACTGTGTTGTGTCACTTTTAGGTTTGAGCTATCTAGTTGTAATCAAATTATGGGTGACAAAGTTTGTGATTTTCCTTCTTGGTGAAATAGAAAAGACAAGTTGAGATCAAGTTTTTGGGAGGAAAGCATGGATAAACTGGGTAGAAATTTAACTTTGCGGAGATTTTAATATTTTGAAAATAAATGAACTAAAATCGTTTAGGGTTCAAGCTTCACTTTTGTTTTGTACTCACTTTTAGTCTTAGGCAAGTCATCTTTGCCTTTTGTAAAACATATGTTATGTTGCAGAAGCAAATGTTGGGTCAAAGGAGTGGTTTGATGTTTAGAGCTCAGACCCCCATCACTGCGTGCACTCTGTTTGGGGCCTTGGCCAAGTCACTTGCCTCCATCCAGTCTAGCATTCTGCTTTTAAACAATAGGAAAGCTAGATACCACTTGGAAGACAATGACAGGGCATGTGAGTAACAGGTTTCCCCTATTGTTGAGTCCCAGCCTCTGGTCTCAGAGACATAGACCGGGTTCAGAGAACACACTGCGGAGCGTCGTGAGTTATATAACCCATGATGAGCTGTGGTACCTGTAGATGCCAGGTTGCATATCCATCCCATACTTGGGGGTTGCCATGTCATGCAAACTGGGTGAGCCTGGATTATGCAAGGGTTGTTTGTCTCATAACCCACGCTCGCCGGGGTCACACGACACAACAATCTCCAAACGGAGGTTGCATATTAAAAATGGTGGACATATGCACCACAGCCTCACCATGGGTTAAATAATCCACAGTGGGTTGTCTTGCCATGCAAACAGCCCCATACAGTCTCTGTGCATGGAAGCTCCATTTATTGACCTATCAAGGCAGATAAAAAGGACTTCCATTGGTTGAATCCATAATAGGAACTTTAGAGTGGGTGGAGCCAAGGGAAGCTGTGGTGGAAGTGATGTGTCAGGATTAGTAGAACATGTAGGACTCCTACTTTTTGAGACTACTCTTGTCTACTCTCTACGCACCTTTCAAAGTTTTATAAGTCTACCTCGTTCCCTCTTAAATCTCTTTCTTTCTGGGTGCAAAAACAGGAATCCTACTTAGCAGGCATCTGCTCTACAGACTGCACACTGTAAAAATCATGGATCCCATACTTCACAGTACCACCATGGTACAAAAACAGGAACCTGAGCCATAGATCCTCCAGATTTTTACATGGGATGCCAACAAAGCCATCATCAAGCCAGTGTGGCATAGTGGTTAGAGTGTTGGACTGGGACTCAGGAGATCCAAGTTCTAGTCCCACTCAGCCATGAAGCTCACTGGGTGACTTTGGGCCAGTCACTGACTCTCAGCCCAAGTGCCCAACCTACCTCACAGGGTTGTTGTGAGGATAAAATGGAGAGGAGGAGGATTATGCAAGCCGCCTTGGGTTCCTTGCAGGAAAAAAGGTGGGATACAAATATAATAAATAAATCATCAAATCACAGATCACATCTGTGCTCATGAATTGCACATGGATTGCACTGTAACAATCATGGATCTCAGGATTCAGGCTGCTGCCATTGCACAAAAACATGAATCCCAGGCATAGATCTGCAATTCACAGATCTGCTGCTTTATGATGCCACTGAAGAACAAAAACACAGATCCAAAGCATGGATCATCTAGATTTTTATACATGATTCTCCCCAAACCAGTCAAAACACAGCTTGCATCTGTGTACTGCACCATAAAAGTCACAGATGCAAGGCTTCAAGGTGCAGCCATAGCACAAAAGCATGGTTCTCAAGTATGGATCCCCTGGGTTTTTACACAGGATGCTAACCAAGCTACCACCAAATCACACCCATGCCCACAGATTTCACCATAAAAACCACAGATCCGGAGCTTCACAGCACTGACATGGTGCAAAAACATGGCTCCGAGGCACATATCCTCATTAATTCCCTGGATTTTTCCAGGTGATCTCCTTTCCAAACTACCACCAAATATCAGATTATATCTGTGTCTGAGGACTGAACAAATCTTGGTTCCTGTACTTAAACAGTGTTGCTGTGGTAGAAAACTATGGATCCTCTGGATTTTTTCCAGGGGATGCCATCAAATTCACTGTCAACCAACCGATCACGTCTGTGCCCATTGATTGTACAGTAAATGTCAAAAACACTGGGGCTTTGGGGCACGTGGGTGCTAGAACATGCAGCGCTTCCACTTCTTAAAATATTTTTTTAAACACTATCAGCCGCTATTCTCGCCTCCCCAATATTGTGCCCTCCATATGTTTTGGACGACGCCTTCGGGGGAACAAGGGGAGCTCCCTGAAGTTCCACAGGAAAACCATGGAAGCTGCGAGCGCCCACCGGAGCTTTGGAGAGCTCCCATTGTTCCCAGTGGGCATCCTGGACATTCGGCTTAGTACCTTCCATGGTTGGATACTAAGTCTCACGATCCTTCTTCTCTTGCATCTCTCTCTCTCTCTCTCTCTCTCTGTCAGAACAGAAACGCTAATTGAGGGGCAGCAGGGGAGGTACGACTCCCTCCTTCCCGCGCCTTTTTCTTTCCCTCTCACCTGTCCTGAACATGAGCTGCTTGTCGTTGGGGTCCCCGAATTCCTTCAGCATGGAGTTGAAGAGGAGCCCGCACGAGTTCTGGATGCCGAAGACGGCCCCGTTGCACCACATGGAGGCCAGCATGACCAGCCAGCCCCAGCCGCCCTCCGGGGGCTCGAACTCCGCCGCGTCGTCCTGCTGGCTCGGCGGCGGCAGCTCCCCCTTCGCCTCCGTCTTCTCCTCCGGAGGACTCCCCGCCCTCACGACCGCCGCCACCAGGGGGGCTTCCCCGGCGCCTTCTGCCGAGGCAAGGGGCGCCTCGGGCGGGCACCAGTCCCCGTACTCGCGCTTCGCTTCTCCGCCCAGCGCCTCGCTTCCTTCGAGCAGGGGCGCCGGGGCGGCAGTGGGAGCGGAGCCGGAGGAGGCGTCCCCCGCGCCCAGCTCCTCGCTGATGGGAGACATACCCGCCGCGGCAGGAAGAGGGACGGCGGAGGCGGCCTCAGGAGAAGCGACCGCTCCGCGTTTCACTGCCTCCTTGGCACCGCCACCATCCCCCGCGCAGCAGAAGAGCGAACTGGGGATATTACGCCTCGCTTATCCGGGGGAAACGGTTCCCCTCGCGCTCCTGCGACGACGTAATCGATATCTATAGATAGATATTAATTTGAAAGCCAAAAACACCCTGCCCTGTAGCGCCTCACACACACGCGCGCACCGGCCCCTGAGGCTGGCAAATTCGCCCAAGCCGCCTCCAGGTCCTTTTAAAGGATCACCCCCCAGGGGCGTGGCCGGCAGAAGGACGGGCCCTCCCCCCCCCCCAATCCTGAGGCTCCCACTGGCGGCGGGGACGGTGAAGCCCCGCCCCCTCCCTAGGCCAGAGGACGAGTGTGGGCGGGGGGGAGATGGGGATGCCGCGCGGCGTGCCTGTGGATGAGGAAACTGGGCTCGGGCGGGCAACGGCATTCGGGAAGGGAGGGGGGGACGGAGTGTGTTCTCGTGCGTGCGCGCGCCCATCGGTCAACAGTTAACGACCACCCAAGGCAGGCGGGTCGGGGAGGGTGGCGGCAGCAAACAGAGCGACTTCCCTCCTCCCTCCTCTTGGAGGAGGAGAAGGCTGCGTCCCGCGCGCGCTCTGTGCAATGGAGTCTCTCATATACACATACATACATACATATACACGCCACACCGGGCCCAAAGGCTGCCCACGGAATAGGCTGGGCTGGGCAGGGGTGCGCGTGTCTGCCTGTGGTGTCAGTTACCAATTACCTCCCCAAAGTCCGTGACATAATTTACTGGCAGGGCTGGAGGGAAACAAAAAGGATTTGCCAAGATACAGGGCAAAAGGGCAGACCTTTTTCCAGAGCGCACTCGATATACATGTACGGACGGGTGCGTATCCCAAGTAGGGGAGGAGTGAAACCAGCTCTGCTAACTTAACTAAGACCAAACAGTCCATGGTTTGCGGGAAACCGAATGAAGACAGCGACAGATTCCCTCCTCAAAGCAACCTTGAAATAACAAAGTCCACCATGGAGCTGTGTTCCTTCCGTACAGCAAACACACCAGCGCCTGGTGGTGCTCTAAATGTAACAGATTTGATCCTAAGCTATGCCCACTTACTTAGGTGTAAAACCCATTGAACTCACTGAGACTTACTTCTGAAAAGGCATGTTATAGGGTTGCACTGTTGCTATAGTATAAGCTTCCCTAGACTAGATCCCATAATTAGTCCACAAACGCTTAGCAGCGGCGGCGGCGGCGGCGGCGGCAGCAGCAGCAGCACATCTATTTCCAACATTCAGAGGTGAGAGCCACTGCTTATGCAACAAAAACAGCACCATTTGTGCCCAAAGGGGAGGTATCAACAGGCCCTGGAAAACCCCAAACACTGCAGCTGTATTAAAAAAGATTTAGGAGGGGGGAAACAAGGAGGGTGAAAACCCCAAAACAGACCAAGGAGCACTGAGCAGGGGGTGGGAAGCGAATGTAATGTGGTGGCTGGAAACTGAACAGGAACACTCCCTAACCACCATTAAAAAAAATCCTTACTATCTTGACTTTTTTGCATTTCAATTCCTGGTGACAAAATTGTTTACATCTCACACCCACACCCACCCCAGCATGTGTGTATACAAATCGGCCAATTTGAGGTTAACACTTCTTGCTTCTGATGGAAGAAGTGGGCAGTGTCCATAAAAGCTTATGTCAGAATAAATCTGTTAGTCTTTAAGGTGCCACAAGACTCTCTGTTGTTTTTACTTCCTAACAAGTGTATCTGCAGGATACACATTGGTGACATTCACATGTTATGTTTTTGCATGTACACATAAATAATTCTTGGTGTAGGCCTAAACACTGAATATATGGAGTAGTCCTGAGATAAGAAATTAACCTAGGGGGGAAAGGACAGTAGCATTTGTTTTTAAGAAAAAGAAAATAAATCAGTAAAAATGTTCTGAAAGTGCAACACAATCATTACAACATGTACACCTTGCAGTATGAAATACAGTGTACTCCTTTTACCAGTTATTGCTCATTAGATGTAACTGTGCATACAAATGGTGTTCAATTAAATGTGTATTTTGTGCATACTACAACACATACCTGATATAAATCTACTGTCTATAATTATTATAATTATAATAAATTGCCTTTCTGCCTAACAGGGCCCTCAAGACAATATACAATTTAAAACAATATGATGCATATCAACAACTAATTAAAAGAAAAACACAAATATATATAACTCCTCTTGTGTTATTGGTGCTGTGCAAAATATAAGCTGACACAAATATGAGATAGTTGAGAGTCTTGCGTTACTAGAGGAGCAGATAAGCTGAGGCTCTGTTAGCTCAAGATTTGCTTTATTAAAGCACCACCCCTAAGGAGAGACTTATCTTCTGTTCACACAATGTCACCAGTTTCACATATGTATTTAACATTCTAAAACATCAGTTGTAGTAAAGAGTGGACAGAATCTTTTCTAAAGAGAAGTCATGCTCCCGCATTGATGGTTGATGTGAATGCTACAGAACTATGGCTTACTACTCTCTTACCAGAATATCCCTATTCACTGTAGGCTATGGAAAATAAGTGAGAGAAAGAACTCTGGCTTCTTAAAACATGCATAAACTGCATAGAAGTAAGGCACACCCTCATTAAATTACTGATTGTACTGCTTGTTTATGTCATATGAAATATGAATACAGCCTTTGAAGAGAACAAATTGGCTTGATTAGAAGAGAGGTGAAGCTTCCCTAGAACAGCATGGCATATTAAGGGATGGTAAGGAGACTAGGAAAACTAGGAAAAAGAGAGCAGATCGTAGCCAAGCTTGTGAAGAAGAAAGGGTAAGGCACAAACTCTGCCAGCAGATGCATAATCCCAAATGCACATTTGCTGAAATAACAGGGATGCAATGAGAGAGGGCCACTTACAGAAGGGGGTGGGGATATTTGACTACTCCTGAACTCTTTTTCCCTAGCCCACTTCTAGTTTCAGAGACTGGAGGCCTGGGGGGGGGGGGGTGTGGATTACAAACTGCATGGGTGCCAGCAACCAGCAGATGATGGAATGGTTAACCAACAACAAAGGAAGCAGGAGTACATCTTGACCTTCTGTGTTAGTGTTATAAAGGAGCCCGTGATGCCCTTGTAACATTTGGCATGAGGCACAATGGGAAGTGAAGGGCAACATATAGCCAGAGGGAGAGGGACAAATCTGGCAGCGTTCAAAGAGGCCTGGGCATGTGTGTGCCAAATGCTTCCACAGGCACACTGGGGCTGCTGGTTTTCCTGTGGAGGATTCTCTGAATTTCAGGGCTGGCTTTGGGGGAACACAGAAGGCTACGGCAGAAAGTGGGGAGTAAAAAGCCCTTGTACACACGTGGTTGACTACGTGTGATCCTTAGGATAAAGCCTTTAAGGATACAGGAAGCTACTTCTCTTCTTCCTTTTGCATTCTCTATTTAAACAGATCATTTCGAATGGCTCTGTTTCAAATGGTTCCATTAAGAATAAAGCTACAACAATTGTATCTAAGGTTTTAAACCTCATGACAAGACAAATTAAGAAGGATTTTACTAAAGCTAGTTCAGTCTGGGGTAGGATGAACAAAAGGGATGTATCCAATGCTAGTCTAACTTAAGTCCTGTTCATTTCAATGGGTCTACTCTAAGTAGGACTAACATTAGATACAATGCCCCCAAATTAGCAAAACAACCAGAACAGGATAAGAGACTTAGAACTTCTGAAACTCTAGGCTTTCAGAACAAAAGGTAGCCATTCCTACCCAAATAAGGAGGAACCTATGGCTCAGTGGTAGAGTACCTGCTTTGCATGCAGAAGGCCCCAGGTTCAATCCCCCCCCCCATCTCTAGGGAGGGCAAGAAAAAACTCCTGCTGGAGAGCCACTGCTAATCAGTTTTGACAATCCTGGGCTAGATGGACCAAAGGTCTGAGTCCAGTATAAGGCAGCTTCCTATGTTGAACCATTTTTTCCCAAATCCTGGGCGGGGGCGGGGGGGCGGAGTTACGATATATAGGCATATACAGGACAGAATGGTCTTCAACACGGCATATGCCTTTTTACATGTTATACTCCTCATCGCCCAGGGTGGCCGGGTGGCCGGCCACATGGGCGATTAACAAATATAATAAAATAAAAATAAAATAAATACTACTTGATAATTTATTCTTCAGTTGGGGTAAATGAGAACTAAGTTACAGGTTTGCCTTTTTGTCTCTTAATTCCATTTCAGTTTTAAACAGTCTTGACATATGAAGGTCAGTGCCCAGAATGGCAGTGCACACCCTAGGTCTTTGGTTTTTGTCTTATATTTGAACACAGATTGCGGCAGGAGCTACACATTGTTCTCTTTCAAAGAGTACTTCCATTCCTTTGTAAAGATTTCTTGACATATTTGACTGCTAAGTATATATTGGCATTTAATTTTCTTTGCATTAGAACATAGCTGTTCACATCTCAATTTTTCTCTGTTCACATCTCAAAGTTTTTTTCCTGAGTGTACGCTAAAAGCAATCAGTATTTTTAAAAAAATTGTTGCTAATTATTTTGGTAGTTAATATTTTCCAGCAGAATATGTACCAAGTGCCTGCGATCGTTGTGGTGTATACTGTTGTCCCTCTGACAGATATCAGATTAGCTTGTTTTCATTTATGGTTACTGGTTCAAATTTTCTAAAAACTAGAATACAGAAGGACTGCTGAACTGGGAGATAACGCAGCCAGATGTATTGGTTGTGTAATGTCATAGCCATATGTTACCTACTTAAATATCTTAAATGTCATATTTCTAGAAGCAATACAGTAATAACACCCCAAATAAAATCTAAGAACAGGCATTATACTGTGTTCACCTTGTTTTAAAATCAGTTCTTCAACTTTAAAATGCTTTTGATGAATTAATGCAATTTATCTTATTGCATACTATATTTTGCTTATATTTGAAGTGATGGGGGAAGAAGTGCTGTGTTCTTTCCAGAAATTCATTTATGTACCCTCACTCTGGTTAACTAATCTCTGTACAATTTTCCTTCAGGATATTCTACTTCTACCCAATATATAAAACGTTTTTAAGATTTAAGAATACTTTGAGCTCTGCATCTAGCAGTACAACGGACCACACATCAAGTATGATACTCTTGTGATTCAGGTCTCTGGACCTGGAATGAGCACCACCAGAGGCAGCTAATCAGGCCCCAAAATGAAGACATCCTGGATCTCAAGCCCACACAACCAACTTGGAAGGGAAGATGAAATGGCAACCATAATCCTAGACCCCACTATACTTTATGACACTTTCATCCTTTCATTTGACCAGTATGTTAGTCATTGCTTCTCCAGGATGACTCTCTCTTTTGCATTGAGCCTCTTCTATCCCTGTGATGTTAAACGTAAAATCAGATATGCGAGGCTGAATCAAGATGCTACAGGAATATAAAGATCTGAAAGCAAGAATATACTTTTATTTATTTAGTTAGTTACAGTATTTGTATACCGCTCCATATCTAGGCCGATTCCAGAGAAGTGGGCAGTAAAAAGATAAAACAGATAAAAGAATAAAAACAATGCATTAAAAACAGGATAACTTTAAAACCGTGGCTGGTCAGCAAGGAAGGCTTTCCGTAACAAAGATGTCTTCAGCAGATGCCGAAAACAACACAGTGTCTGAGCCTGCCTGACCTCCTGAGGCAAAGAGTTCCACAGAAATGGAGCCACCACAGTGAAGGCTCTTCTCCTGGTGGCCTCCAGTCGGGCCATAGATCTGTGGAACCACCTAGAGAATGTCCTCTGATGACCTCAGCGACCGGGCAGGTTGGTAAGGGAGAAGGCGCTCTCTCAGATAACCTGGTCCCAAGTTGTTTCAGGCTTTGTACACAAGTACCAGAACCTTAAACCTGGCCTGGTAGCGAATAGGCAGCCAGTGCAGTTCCCTCAACAAAGGAGTTGCATGCTGAAAAGGGGCAGTTCCCGACAACAGCCAAGCTGCTGCATACTGCACTAGCTCCAGCTTCTGGACCAGCCTTAAGGGCAGCCCCACATAGAGCACATAGCAGTAATCCAGTCTTGAGGTTACTAGTGCCTGTACCATTGTGGTGAAGCTATCCTTGTCCAGGAGATGTCATAGCTAGCAAACCAATTAAAGATGGTAAAAGGCACTCCGAGCCACCACAGTCACTTGGGACTCTAGCAACAGCGATGGATCTAGGAGTATCCCCAGACTACACACACCACTTTCCCCCACCAACTACAGGCAATAGAGTGAAAGAAGGAAACGCTTCCAAGCAAGCAATGTTGCACTTATTCAGAAGGTATTAGGCAGGGGTAGGCAACCTGGTGCCCTGCAGATGTTTCGGACTACAGTTCCCATAAGCTCCAGCCAGCATGGCCAATGACCAGGGGTTATGGGAGTTGTAGTCCAAAACATCTGGAGGGCACCAGGTTGCCTATGCCAAGACATTAACTATTCTGGGCACAACATTCAGGTTGCATCTGGGCAGCAGCCTTGCCATGTTTATGAGTCAATGCTTCAACACTAAAGCAGAGGTTCACAGACATGGCTAAAAGCAGCAAGGAGCTTTCTTCACAAGGCATCTCTGTACTTGCACCATGAAGCCAGAACGCAACAGCTCATGCTCTTCCCGGCAAACACCTCACAATCAGCCATATAAGCAGGCATGGGATCGGCACGTTCAAACTAACAAGGTTAAATATGTGCCGGAAAGATGCCCACATTGTCTTGCATTTGTGCCCCAAGAGAGAGACAGAGCACTCACATTCATAAATATGTAATTAGTTACAAGTCAGGAGCTGTGCTAAACTGCTGTGAGTAGAAGTGGTGGACCAATGGTGGAGAGAGAGGGACATTCCCCTTTTGCCACGATGCGTATTTTCACCAGGGATCATCTGCAAGGTGCTTCAATTGAGACAACTTGGGGAGCTCATCTTTTTCTACTGCTGTTGCTAATCCCAGGCTGAGCAAACAAGCTGTGACAGGCCTGGGGTCTTGCTTGGGCTAGATCGGGGTGGGGAACCTCTTTCAGCCCAAGGGGCTGAATTCAATTTTGTAAACAGTCAGATCAGAGGGAGTTGAAAAGCAGATGTATAGACAGTTAATACCCCAGGACACTCCTCATTGACCTTAAGGGGCCATTGTTAAACAAAGACAGATCCCATGCAAAACAGCTCAACTACAATTCATCTATAGGTTTAACTCTATGTCCTGTGACCTGATAGAGGTGTGTGTGTGTGTGTGTGTGTGTGTGTGTGTTTAAATGTGTTAATCAGCTCACCATTACAAGGATGTCTGTGTATCACCCACAGGCTGCTTTGTGAACAGCCATTGTTACTCACTTTTAGTACTTTCTGCATTTCAGTTTCCTCTGACCTCACTATTTACAATTCCCCACCTATCCCAACCATGTATATGTACGCTGGTAACTCAAAAAACTCATCATGCATCTGATGAAATGGATTGTAGTCTATTAAAGCTTATACCAGTGCTCTTCACTGCAAGGTGAAGAGCACACACTGAGTTTCATGGCCGAGTGGGGATTTGAACCCGGATCTCCCGAGTCCCAGTCCAACACTCTAACCACTACGCCACACTGCTCTTCACTGCAAGCCAGTGTGGCGTAGTGGTTAGAGTGTTGGACTGGGACTCGGGAGATCCGGGTTCAAATCCCCACTCGGCCATGAAACTCACTGGGTGACTTTGGGCCAGTCACTGACTCTCAGCCTAACCTACCTCACAGGGTTGTTGTGAGGGTAAAATGGAGAGGAGGAGGAGGATTATGTAAGCCGCCTTGGGTTCCTTGCAGGAAAAAAGGCGGGGTATAAATATAATAAATAAATAAATAAATAAAGGTCCAAGGGCTGCGGGTGGCTCCCAATCACCCCAAGTACAGTACGTCTATATCCACCGCTCGCTCTTGCTTTCGCCTGCTCTCTTTCTGTAGTAGCTGCACTCTCAGCAGGGGCGCTCTAGCTTTTCCTTGTTGTTGCTTTAGCCATGGGCCTGCTGCTCTGATCTGGGCTACTGGAGGAGGCTTTGGGATGGGAAGTCAGGAGACTTGTCACTTGTCAGCTGTAGGGTGGCTTCGGTTGGGAGGGAGGAGGGGAATGCAGGAGCAATCAGCCACTCAGCTATGGTCAGGGAGGAGCAGGCACTGGAGGTACAGGGGAAACTGAATGTGCAGACAAGAGAGAGTGTACTGCCAACACATTCAATTGGGCTGGGAGATTTTGCAGCATTGAGCAGAGCATTCTCTCAGTGATGAGAAAAAGATCTATCCCAGTGAGCATGTCAGAATTTTCCTGCCTGGTGAGGATGAGGCCTTCCTTGTGGAGAGGGCTAGGGAGGAGATACCACAAAAGGCCTCTAGTACAGTGTCTTCACTTGACCAGGGGAGGGAGAGGCCCCCAATGGCACGAGCAAAAATGTGGCCTCAGTGGCAGTGCCTAGAACCAAAGTGACTCCTGTTTGGAAAAAAATGAAGATTACTGGCTTACACCATAATAAATGTATTAGTCTTTGAGGTGCCCCAAGACTCTTTGCTGCTTTTATCTGTATGCCGACCACTAAGATGTGCAGCAGTTCCTACTGAAGTTAGCTTGAGCTCTAAACATGTTTTTAAACACTGTGGTCCAACATATGCTATCCATTGTACAGAGCACATAAAAGTTGCCATAAAGCACACAGTAAGGGAATGCAAGCAATCCATGGCCAATAAATGCAAGAGTGAAACTAAAGGAAGTGGAGAAAGTAAAGGGAGGATAAGAAGCCCAGCGTAATGTGAGAGTTTGGCATTACGTATGTTTGCTTTAAACAGAAAGATGTTCCCTCAAAGTGTTAATCTATAGATTTTAAAATGTCAATGATTATTAATTGCTCTTATTTACAAGAGCAGTATTAGGTCCTAATTTAAACAACATGGGATGATGGATAACATTTAACACAAAAAAACCCACATGGTAGCCCAAGCAATACAGAAGTCCACAATTTATGCCTTTTCTCAAAATAGCATGTAATTTATGCCTCTCTGCAGGAGTGAACAGTTTGCTGCTACTTAGCGACTGGTCTCCTCCTGCTGTTAAGCAGTTTGAGGCAAAGGAAATGCATTTGGCTAAAAGTAAATAAGGATCTCGATAGTTATCTGCAAGAAAAATAATGTTGAGTGAAGCAGAGGGAGCTTGCTTTGGAGGTTAAAATTCAAGTGCAGAGCATAGAATAAACACAAAGTAGTGGCCTAAAGAGAAAACACATGTCTGGTAGCTTGGGTACTGTGTAGAAATGCTTTTGCATGTATCATATAGACCTGGTTCCCAAATAATGCTAACCAATGGTTTATTTAACCCATGGATTGTTGAATTCTGTGTTGTTGTGATATGTGAACATGGCTGCGCTAACAAACCATGGTTTGTTAACCATGAACAAACCAGAAAGATAACCTGTAGTTTATTGCTAGGTTGTGAGCTCTAGTTTGTTTAAACCATGGGTTGTTGTTATGTGTGAACCTAGAACTGTGGGTTGTTCATGGGTTATCATAGAATCATAGAAAAGTAGAGTTGGAAGGGGCCTACAAGGCCATCGAGTCCAACCCCCTGCTCAGTGCAGGAATCCAGGTCAAAGCATCCCTGACAGATGATTGTCCAGTTGCACCTTGAATGCCTCCAGACTGGGAGAGCCCACCACCTCCCTAGGTAGTTGATTCCATTGTCTTATTGCTCTGACAGTCAGGAAATGTTTCCTGATGTTTAGGTGGAATCTAGGTTCCTGTAACTTGAATTCACCAGGCTACAGAAGTGGCAGGCAAGAGTGGTAAATACATGCCAGGATTACAGCACCACAAAGGCATTTTGGCTACAAGGAGGGAGTGGGTGAAGAAGGAAACAAACAATCCAGGGATTGAAAAAAGAAACCACGGTTTGTTTGATTGTGTGCCAGACAAACCCAAGATAGGACAACAAACCATGGGTTAAATCAACAATAGGTTAGTGTTATGTTCAAACCAAGTCATAGGCTCAACCAGTTGTTCTGTCAAACCTGAAGATAAACACAACTGTTTAAGAAGTAATTCTGAATACATTGTTTAGATTTGAAGTTGTCAGCTAAACATGCTCATGATGGTAATTATATTCCATTGAACAGAAGCCAATAAGTTTTACTATTCCCTGATTAGAACGCAACAGTGTTTTGTTTTGTTTTTGCACATATATTGGGTTGGATCCTTGTGAACAAATTGGCTTCATATACAAAATCAATGCAAGGATTTTAAATCTGTGCTAGCTTTAAAGTTGGGGGTGGTGGTGGGATAATAAGGAAGAAAAATAGAATTTAATGGCATTTAACAAAACGTCTCAGTTCATAATTAGACATCACTGAATTAAAGCAGTATGATGTCATGTTAGGTTTATAATGCAATATATAGTATTTTAGAGTTTCGCGCATATTTTATACCTTTGATTTTATTTGAATGTTAAGTGCTGGGTAGCCTGAGCCCACAAAATGGGAATGGGCAAAATGAAGAAGCCAAAAAGTACTCAAAGAATGAGACTGTTCCAATTGCTAGTGGCATAAGAACTGGTGGGGAAGAAGAAAAAATATTTTGGAAATCTGGACCTTTTTAGTTAAATGTGAGTTCTAGATTTCTTTAAATCACATTTAATGTTAAAATACATTTATCATAGAATTGGCTTATTCTGGAATCTGTATTTTTAGAAAAGGTTAAAGGTGCCTCTTTGCATGGTTAAAAGTGCCCTTTTGAGTTCATTCCCACTCTTGTGAAAATTCCTTTCAAAAACACTGGGAATGGGAGTAATCAGCTTAAGGTTTATAGAAGAAAATGCAGTGAAGTCTTTAAATGTTTTTTCTAAAGGCAGATAACATGAAAGATGGATAGTAAGAGGCAGCATTCCAAGCAGAGGGAGCAGCTGGAGCAAAATGACTGTAGATCAGAAAGAAACAGGAGGCCTGGCCTAGCCAAAAGAGGAGGGCACCTATGGCTGGCTCCATCGAACGCCATGCAAGCGGACTTTGGCATGTGCAGCAGGACTTTGCCTTCCACTTCCCTGCCCTGCACCCTCCAAATCTGCTCTGGAGGGTCCCCAGGGTGCAGAGGGGGGCTGCACATCTGGGGCTGCTGGCCAGCAATCACCATTGGATACAATCCATAAGGAGAAAAGATAGGAATAGGCAAGATCAGGAAGAAGTTCACAACAAATAAAGGCAGGAAAAGGTAGTCAGAGAAGAGAGAGAAAATGTGGAGTTTATTTAAAATTATTTTTAGGCCACCTTTAAGGGTAAAACCCTTCCAAGGTGGAGTTGATGCAAGTTTCATAGATTTCATAGATAGAGTTGGAAGGAGCCTACAGGCTATTGAGTCCAACCCCCTGCTCGATGCAGGAAACTAGAGGAGGGGCCTCCCATCCAAGTAATAACCAGGCTTGACCCTGCTTAGATTTCCACACTCAGACAAGCTGAGCCAGCGTAAGCCACAGTCCTGTACAAAACAAGAAAGGAAACAATACAAGCAAAAGAGCTGCGTATTGAAATAAGAGGAGAAAGATGAGATGTTGGGAGCCTAATAAGAAGGTCAGCATAATCAAGATGAGAAATAACCAAAAATGATCTGAAGTCTGAAGTCTACATCAAGAGAAAAAACTGCACCTAGTAAGGCTGCAATCCTATACACACTTACCTGGGAGTAAGTACCATTGAACTGAAAGAGAGCCAGTGTTGCATAGTGGTTAGTGTTGGACTGGTACTCGGAAGACCCAGGTTCTAGTCCCCGCTCGGCCATGAAGCTCGCTGGGTGACTTTGGGCCAGTCACTGACTCTCAGCCTCACCTACCTCACAGGGTTGTTGTGAGGATAAAATGGAGAGGAGGAGGACCATGTAAGCCGCCTTGGGTTCCTCGCAGGAAAAAAAGGCGGGATATAAATATAATTAATTAATAAATAACTCAATGAAGCCTACTTCTGAGTAGACAGGCAAATGATTGCATGGAAAGGCTCTAAAACTGGGGCTGGGGAACCTGTAGCCCTTGGTCTAATTTAATGGGTGGCACAGAAAGAGAGAGGGAGAGAGAGAGACAAGGCGGTGTGGCAGAGGCAGAGAGAGAGAGAGGTATGCAGTCCTGCAATGCTGTAAACACTGCTCACTTTTGACTCTGCCCACCATCAGCTACAGCCCCCAATCTACAACCCCAAAAAGGTTCCCCAATCCCCACTCCTGGTAAAGGCAAAGGCTGCAATTAAATAAAAGTTCTGTAAATGATAGCTTTTCTGCAACATTTCTTATGGCAAACAGCAGACTAGGTTTATCTGGAATCTGCAAACGTTATGATAGTATTACCTTGTATTCACCATGGAACAAATGAAATACATCAACTGATTGCATCATCCCATCAGATTACATTAGCAATGCAAAGAGTGCTAATATGGACACCTCCTCTACCTGACAATTTGAATACATCTTCTCTTCCTGCTTATAGCATTGGGTATAATATATACAGTTTAATCATGTTAGTAGTTCACCCAAATTGGTGTATGATTAACAGAACTGTTAGCTCAGCAGTGATTGCAAAATCTTTATTGATGCATGAACCAGAAAAATACATCTTAGCTTTCAGTCTCCAAGCTGAATCTGCAAAATCAACGGGTAGAAAACAGTTCCACCACTGCACTCTCTGGAGTTGCTATGAAGTTGTTAGGAGATAAGTCTAAAACCCCATGACATTTCAGTAATTACTCTTCAACCAGAGCTAAAACACAGTGGTAATTGAGGTAGGGATGGACCTCCACATGACATTAACTGCCCGCTGTCTCCCTTTGCTCATTATGCAATATATCAGTTAAAGTTGCCTCTATTAAGATTTTGTTCTTTTCTCTTTACTCAAACTTATTCAGGAATGACCTGGCATATAAGAGTTTGGCTAAATTACTTCTGGAAATATTGTTTGCATCTCTTAATGCCTCTTAGCCAGATCCCATGAGCAGGCTTAGGGTGGGACACAATGGGGCTGTTTGCACGACAGCACACCATGAGTTCACCCACGGCGTGGGCATGAGCGGCCACCATATTGCATATGCAGCCCCTGCTCAGGGGTTGTTATGTGATGCAAACCTGGCGAGTGTGGGTTATGCGAGGGTTACACAACCCTCAAGCGACCCATGGTCAGCTAAACAACCTTGGCATAACCCACACTTGCCAGGTTCTCATGACAAGACAACTCCAGAACAGGAGTTGCATATGCAATCTGACCCTCGCACGCCCCACGGCTTGTCATGGGCTAAATAACCCATGATGAGCCACGGCATATCATCTGAACCTGGTCCATGACTTCTGAGCCAGATTAACAGCACTGAGAACTAGCCCTGGCCATTGCAATGGTATAGCTGCGTAGAGGGAGCTGCCCCTACACTAACAATAGCCATCATGTCAACCACTTACACAGCATAAAATGGGTGAAGAGTCTAGGGTGGACCTACTCACTTACATGTGATTTCAACAGATTTTTGGCAAGCCAATCACGCCACACACACCTTTCATAGCTAACGTTTGATAGTAACCTTTTATAATGGGACTGCAAAGCCAACAGGCAGCGAAGCTGGATGGGCTTTCCCCCATGGCTTCTAGCCACTTGCCTGTAGTGAGTAAAGATCAACTCCAGGCAACAAGGGGAAGAATCCAACGGTGAACTCCCGTTGACATTGTGCTAGTGGAAGCTAATGCTTGCACAATGCCAGGAGCACCAGTAGCCCAGGAAACTTGTCAAGCAAGCCAGTGTCCATCAGTAGAGTTCTAACTAGTCTAATCTTTACTACCTTTTAGGAAGTCAAAATTGTCTTGAGGCAGTGGCAGAAGAGTTCTGATATATATATATCAGAGAAAGGTCAAATACCCATCCTTTGGAGTGCAAATTAAAAAAAAATTACTTAAAGCTAAAAAGCTACTGCAATATATAAATAAAAAATGAAATTATTCATCAAGTTTCAGGTTTGGAACGACTTGCTTGCATTCCGATCTCCTATAGTCAATGTTATCCTTCCTTTGGTATGTCCATCCCACACTTTCATACCAAAACCAGCCACACTTACATCCAAGTGAAGGAACAAGACGTTTTCTTAAACTTTTGCTCATATTTTGCCTCAGCTCTGATGGAGATGAATCACAAATGAATGACGCAAAACAAGCCTTTTTCATGCCAGCAGCAAGTTCTTGGTCCAGAGTCCAGACAGCCTGAGGAACAAGGAGGAAACTGCAAGTTCAGTCATTGATCTGCTTATCTTGGCTTATCTACTTAAGGAAGATTGAAGAGAAGTCATTCAAAACATTGAGTTTAGCCCTGTTGCGGGTACAATTTTATTCTACAGTGTATTTTGAAAGATATAAACAATGTGCGTGATCCAGCCAAACTAGTTTTAGTATTTTTTAGATCCAGTTGATTTCATGGAGGAATTAAGCAGGTGCTAAACTCTTGGCCACTGAAACCAAGGAGACTTAATTAAAAGTGCTAAATTGTGTCTGGGTTATGCCCAACATGATTAAAATTGGTTGTCTCTCCTGTGCAAGTTACAATAATCAAAATGCACTGCTTGCAGAAAAACATTGCATACTCCTATCTGTTTCCCACCAACCTAACAAGAAATGCATTTCAGAGTTACTTCTTGTTAACCTTGTGCTCTTAAAGCTAGTTAAAATCAATAGCAGTCTCAATATATTTATGTGTGTTAACCTCTTCCCTACTTTCTCTTTTACCTCAGCTCTAAGTTGTTCTGTTCAGCTCCTGCTAACATCAGTAATTTGCAGCGTATGCTTACTGTCCATTGCATAATATAGGCTTGTGTGACCTGTTTATTTTTAGGCACAAGCTCTGTGGTTAAGAAAGCATGTCCCATTACTGACAAACTAAATGGAAAACAGTTTCATACACATCCAAGCGGAGAAGTGAATGCTTGTAATAAATGGTACCTTGAATGTTTAAAAAGATTATTTTATTTTAAGCGTTAGCAGGGTGCTTCAAGGAATTTTTTTTGGGAAGTCTTCAGTACCTAGTTTGACAGAGTTGTTGGCTGGCAAACAAAAACAGAATTTACGACATAGTTCAGGCAGGATCAAGATTCTATGTACTATGTAGCACCAAGAACCACAGCATAACAGGGTGAACTCAGGACAGAGATGAAAGGCGGGGGTGTGTGTGGTCTAGACGAGGCTTGATCAACGTGCTGATGACTTTACAATTTTAACATTATTTTAAGTCTGTAAAAATGTTCACACAAGGAATTATGTGAGCCACTTTTATGAGCATCACTCCTGTCTTATTGTCTTAGAATAGCTCAGCTTGTCTGTGCGTGGAAAGCTATGCGTGGAAAGCTGTGCGTGGAAAGCTATCCATTACTTGGATGGGAGACCCCTCCTCTAGTTTCCTGCATTAAGCAGGGGGTTGGACTCGACGATGGCCTTGTAGGCTCCTTCCAACTCTATGATCTATGAAATCTATGAAACTAACCCTACTTTAATGCCAACTTTGGGGGGAAAGAGCAATAAAACTGCCATCTGCTGGAAGATCTGGAATTGTTACCCAATTCATTTTGTTTTGTTGATTTTCTCCAGGAAAAATCAGCAAAAATAGAATCTTTGACCTGGTGTCAGGAAACAGTATTGTTTTTTGTTTTGAACAAATTGAAGGAGTTACAGTGGCTGCCAATAAGCTACCAGGCCAAGTTCAAGATGCTTATGCTGACTTACATAGCCCTATATGGCTTAGGACCCATTAAGATCTACTGGGGATGCCATCTTGATGGTGTCACATTTGTCTGGTGTTCAAGACGCAGCAACCAGAGAGGGCATTCTTGATACAGACACCCTTCTGTGGAACTCTCTCCCCACTCATATATGTGCTGCGTCAAGTCTTTGGCACCAACTAAAGACCTATTTATTTACCCAGCCTTTTGATTGAATTTTCCTCTTTTCTTTTGCTGCATCATGTAACCTGTTCTCCCCTTTTTGACTATGTTTTTATAATGTTATATTATTTTACTGTGTTTTATTGATTATATCCTGCTTTGGGATTATTTTTTTAATGAAAATATCTGGTAAATTTCTTGAATTAATAAGGGAGCAATGCCATGGCCCCAGGACAGCATCTTAGGGAATGTAGGATATTTTATTCCCAGCTTTGAGGTCAGAGACAGCGCTCCAACCATGTTGGAGCTGAGAATCGGGGCTTTGATCCCCTCTCCTCTTTGTAGCAGGATGGAAAGAACTGCACTGGTTGCTCTCCAAGGTTTGGAACTTGACCTCGGAGCAGGGGAGTAATGGGGGCGCTTTGGGGGGCAGGGAGGGGAGGAGACTGGAGAGGCCAGGATATGGGCTATCCTGATGCCTTTCCAGCCTCCTTCTCTCCCCCTCCGAGACGCTCTATCTACATGGGCAAAAAAAAAAAAGCGTCTAGCAAAAATGAAGAGTGGGAGGACGGGGAGGCAAAGATCACCTCTGTCACTCCTCCCACTCTGCATTAGATGACTATAAGCCTCCGAATTCGGGGGCTTACGGCCATCGCCATAGGATTCCACCCTAAGTTACAGTACAGAATCAAAACAATAGAAAACAAATTTGAAATATTGTCCTATGAGAATGTGTGGCTTTCCCCCACATTGTAAGGCTATATTATATGAGCATCTGGGCGTACTAATCTAGCTAAGTCAGAAATCAGGTGCTTAAGAACAGGGCACAAAAGAAAAAAAGGAAAGGGTCTCAACTTACTTGGCTTCCATCCTGGGATAAAAGATCAACAGCAACAAAGTTGACAGTGCACAGATGCAGGAAGAACACAGAGTTCCATGACATTCAGGTTACCTGTGAATGTCCCAAGGGAGTGCAGCTGAGACATTTCCATGTAGCCAAGGTATGCTGAGTCAGGCTAACAGTCCCAAGTCAACAGCTTCTTACTTATTGGGTAAGTAAGTATTTACATTATTGGGACTGGCTTTCAGGCAAGATCATCCTGGCATGGGTGAGGAGGTGGAGGGAGGGAGATGAACTACACTGGCCTTGAGATACTTTCCAGCTTTATGTTTCAATTCAGATAATACTGGCTACAAATGTAAACAATGGAATTCCACTTATTAACTTTTCACAAGTGTGCAAAAGAATACGAAGCAAATCTATCCCTCTAGTTACCCCAAGTAACATAAAGTCACTCATATTAATGCTGACTTGGATGCCATTGTTTTGACAGAGTCTGGGATAGACGGGGTAGTGCACCATCTAGTCATGTTATGGTTTCCTTTCAGCTTATGCAATCTGAGGATGTGGACAAACTGCTTAGAGGACTGAGGCCTACCACTTGCTCTTTGGAGCCTTATCATTCTGACTTGTGAAATCGGCCAGAGTTCGGCTGGGCAGCTGGACCTCCGGGGCAGTTAATGCCTCCTTGAGGGACGGTGAGGTTTCCACAGCTTTTAAAGTAGCAGCGGTGAGGTTCTTGTTGAAGAAGTCAAATCTAGATCCTTTGGTTTTGGGTAACTACTACCCTGTGGCAAATTTGCCATTCTTGGGCAAGCTGCTGGAGCATGTGGTGGCCTCACAACTCCAAGCTGTGTTGGATGACACTGATTACTTAGATCCATTCCACTCAGCTTTCAGACGTGGTATGGGTCAGAAACAGCCTTGGTCGCCCTGGCTGATGACTTACACCAGTGAATAGATGGGGTGAGTGTTACCCTGTTGGTTCTTCTGGACCTCTTAGTGGCTTTTGATATCATCAACTATGGTATCCTTCTGGATCATTTATTAGGGTTTGGCTTGGGAGACATGGTTTTAAAGTGGTTCCAGTCCTTCCTGGAGGAGTGGTCTCAGAAGGTGTTGTTTGCCCAATTACCTTGTGGCTGTCAACAAAAAACCAATTAACGCTTTTTCTCTTATCTCTCTATTCTCATACACAAACATATTCAACAAAGCTAACTCTGGTGTTTTACATATCTCTTGCTCGGTCATTTTTTCTATTTCTTTAAATAGCTTATACCAGAACTTGCTTACCTTCTTACATTCCCACATTATTTGTATTTGTGTTCCATTATTTTCACATCCTCTCCAGCACAAAGGTGATAAATTCTTATTCATTTTTGCCAACTTCACGTGTCAGGTACCACTTTTGAACCAATTTTAATGCACCCTCTTTTATTTTAGTTGATATTGTTTGAAAGGGAAATGTCAGAAATCTGCCCCCATTCTTCTTCATCTCCTCTTCAATATCTCTTTCCAAAATCTGTTTTATTGTTGCAGTCCCCCTTATCTCGTTTTATTAAAATTTTATATATTTTGGATATTGTACCCTTATCTCCTAATAATTCATATTTGTCTAAAAATCTTTCCAATTCTGTTAAATCTCTTGTACTTTGCCTTAATATCTCTCTGGTTCTAATAATTTATTAATTTGCATCCATGATAACCATGACACCTCGAAATCTGTTTTTTTCAGCCAGGCATGGGGATAGTGATCTGAAGGTGGGGGACTTTGAATCTGTCTCTTTGTCATGGTGAGATCACTGCCTGCTGAGATTTAGACTGACAGCAACTTTTCCCCTCTGCAAGGCTGGGAGACCTATTAAGATGGTCCGCCCCTGGGGGCTAATGGATCCGGATGGTTTCCAGAGTGCCTTTGGGGGTTTCTGGCTGATATAGCTGGCGGTCCTGTTGAATCCCTGGTCGATCTCTGGAACAGTGAGATGACCCGGGCAGTTGACACGATTGCTCCTGAGCACCCTCTCTGTAGTAGAGCCCGTATGGCTCCGTGGTATACCCTGGAGCTGAGAGTGATGAAACAAAACAGAAGACGGCTTGAGTGCAGATGGAGAAAAACTCCTAGTGGGTGCAATCGAATCGAGTCCTAGTATGTGCCTACAATCGGGTAGTATATTTAGAGGCAGTGAGGGCGGCAAAGAAACAACATCTCACTGCCTCTATCCAATCTTCCATTTGCCGCCCAGCAGAGCTTTTTAGGGTTGTCCGGGGCCTATTATATACTGGCCCCAAGGACATTCTGGACCCCTCTGAGGCCCGCTGCAATGTATTTGTCAGGCACTTCCAGGACAAAATCTCTTGCATCTGCCGAGACTTGGACTCCAGTGCTATGGCAGTTGAATCAGATGAGGTTCCCAGAACACAGCCTGGTCAAATTTTCTTGGATGAGTTTCAGTTGGTACAGCTCGAGGCTGTTGACACAGTGCTTGGACAAGTTCGTGCAACTACATCCATACTGGATCCTTACCCCTCTTGGCTCATAAAACCAGCAGGGAGGGAACAGCTTGGTGGGCCAGGGAGGTGATCAACGCCTTCTTGCTAGAGGGAGTGGTCCCATACCGCTTGAAAGAAGTGGTGGTGAAGCCACTCCTGAAAAAACCCTCCCTGGACCTGGAAGATTTTAATAATTTTAGGTCGGTAGCTAATGTCTTTCCTGGGAAAGGTCCTTGAGCGGCTAGTCACCAACCAGCTCCAGGCACTCTTGGGTGAGACTGATTATCAGGATCCATTTCAGTTGTGGTTCAGGCCTGATTTTGGCACAGAAACAGCTTTGGTCACCCTGTATGATGACCTATGTCGGGAGAGAGACAGGGGGAGTGTGAGTGTGACCCTGTTGATACTCCTGGATCTCTCGGCGGCTTTTGATGCCATTGACCATGGTATCCTTCTGGGGCGGTTGTCTGAGTTGGGAGTTGGTGGTACTGCATTGCAGTGGTTCCGCTCCTACTTGGATGGCCGGCTCCAGAAGGTGGTACTTGGGGAATATTACTCGGCCCCGTGGACTCTCCAATATGGAGCTCCACAGGGGTCGGTCTAATCCCCCATGCTATTCAACATATACATGAAACTGCTGAGTGGGGTCATCCGGAGTTTTGGAATGCGTTGTCATCAGTACGCTGATGACACACAGCTCTATTTCTCCTTTTCATCTTCCCAACCACAATCTACCTGGACACTACACTCAACATCTGGGGCATTCCTCCGACTGCCATCTCCAAGGGAGGCTTGGGGGGCAGTGACAAGGGGGAGGGCCTTTTCTGTTGTAGCCCCCCAACTCTGGAACAAGCTCTCCCCTGAGGCCCACCTGGCACCAACTCTGCTATCTTTTCAGCGCCAGGTTAAGACTGCTCTCTATGTTGAGGCTTTTAACAACTGTAAATAGTGCATGGTGGGCTGGTCATTTTTAACTTTTTTACTGGTCACGTTGCATTAACTTGTCTCACTATTTCTGTCATTTTAAATTTGGTTTAAACATTTTTATAATGTTCTAATTGTGCATCTTCTATATTGTATTGTATTTTTAATTGATTGTTGTAAACCGCCCAGAGAGGTTCAGCTATTAGGCAGTATAAAAATAAAATTAATAACAATAATATTTTGTGTTCGATTATTCCACATTTCTTCTGTTATAGGGTACTGCTCTTCATAAAAAAATCTCATTTGAGTCAATCCTATTTCTTTTAACTTATTTTTCCTAACCGCTTTCCCTTTTAAATCAAAATTCGGGTGTACCCAAATTGGTGTTAGTGGTGAGACCCCTGGCATTAATTTCTCTTTTCTAAAGTGCCATATTTTCAATAGTCCTTTTATGGTACTTCTTTTATTTCTAATTTGTTGCTTTATACATTTTTTAAAATATAAAACATGTTCTATCGATAAAAGGTTGCTCTATCTAATCATGTGTCTTCACCAGAACACTTCTCTTAGGGCGAGGTGTGGCATTAAGGGCAACTTAACTGAGCCTGTCCCGGTTACTAAGGGAGTCCGACAGGGCTGTATATTGGCCTACCCTGTTCAATTTATTCTTAAACAATCTGTCTTTAGTTTGCCTCTCACCGGATTTTCACCCCCCTAAACTGGCAGAGAACAGAGTGCCTTTACTGCTTTATGCAGACGATGCAGTTCTTCTGACCCTTTCGAAAGTAGGATTGAAATGTTTACTATGGGCTTTTTTGGATTATTGTGTTGAGAATTTATTGTCAATTAATTTTAACAAAACAAAGATCATGTACTTCTCTAAACGTAAATCCTTGTGTAAATGGGTTATAGAGGTCAGTATACAGAGCAAATAAGACAGTTTAAATATTTAGGAGTTACCTTCCACTCTTCTCTATCGTGGTCATCTCAGAAATCCGTTGCCATCCATACAGCATCTAACACCACTAAAGCAATAACTCGTTTCTTTTTCACCAAGGGAGGTCAATTTTTACCAGCTGCTCTCCAGGTGTTCAGAGCTAAATCTTTGGCACAGCTACTATACGGTATTCCAATCTGGATAAGAGGATTCGATCCCTGTGTTGAACGAGTCCTTTCCTCTTTTTTATATACACTATTCAGTGTTCCCAAATGTGTATCAGCGGCAGTTTTACGACTGGAAGTGGGTTGCCTTTCTGTTGAAGGTACCGCATGGCTACGGGCTATCAGGTTTTGGCTAAGACTGATTTTTGCTGAGGAATCCTCGGGACTTCTATACCTTCTTTACCGGGACACTTATGTTAATGTATGGCACAAAACCCTGACCAACAAATTACAACTCTTAGGTCTGTCTATAAATTTTCATCTCTACATAGGCTACCATCAGGCAAAAGCCATTATAGATTCTCGTGTCAAAGATATTGATATCCAGCAGTCCACTGCTAATGCCCAGAAGACCTGTTCTCCTCTATATTTTAGTTTATCATCCCCCCCCCGAAAGTTATGCTAGATATCTGGAGAATTTATCTATCCCTAAATACCGTTTGATTTTTTACGAGAGCTAGGTTCAATTGTTTACCAACTGCTGTATTGGATGGATGGTTTAGGGGTGTTCCCTATTGTGAACGATTATATGTCCTTGTGGTGATGGGGTTATAGAATCTCTAGCCCATATGCTTTTTGCCTGTAAATTTTATAAAGATGACCGGGTTAGGTTAATAACACCTGAAGTTTCTAAATTTCCAGGCGGTCATCTGAATGGTATTTGACCTATCTTTTAGCAGACAAGAACAAATCAGTCACAGAGTTGGTGGCTAAATTTCTCTTTCTGGTCATAAAAACATGGAAGGGAACTTCCTCTAACTAAAATAATTCTCCCTTTAGGGTTATTAATATTATAATTTTTTATTCCATCACCAATTAACTTACTTATACTATTTTATGTTAATTACATTTAGTGTGTACATGTAATAACTTGTCTTTTAGATTATATTATATCTATTTTAGATATTTCATATTTTATTTTATTATATTTTATTATGACGTTCTAACTTTTATAATTTCTCATGTTTTTAATGTTCTTGTATAATAATATCTATACTGCGCTGCGATCTGTATGATTTTACCTTGCTTGATTTGGGTCTATGACCGTACAATAAAGATTCATTCATTCAACATGTTCTGTATTTCTTCTTCCTGTAATTCCATCAATTCCCTCTCTTCACCCTTCCTTCATTATTGTCATCATATGTCTTAATTGATATGCATCATAATAAGTTTTTAAATATGGTATACCCCAACCTCCTTCTTGCAGAGATCTATATCTAAAGGTCTTGGGTGTTCGTGGTCTTTCTTAAAAATAAAATTTTCCATCTTGGTTTGCCTTATTTTAAACCTTTAATGTGGGATTTCTTGCGGAAGTATATGAAAGAGGTAGGTAAATTTTGGTAGTATCATCATTTTTATGGTCAAAATCCGATCAGAGATTGTTAAATTTATCTTTTCCCATCTTGCTATATCCTTATTTATTTATTTCCATAATTTTCCTTAATTTTATTTCAGGACATTCTTCTTTTTGGAATCTGCACCCCTAAATACAGAAATGTGTCGGCTTCATATGTTGTGCAATTTGAGGAAACATCACTTTTATATACCAAAAAAATAGCAAGCAGCTTGCAGCTTCAAAATTAAATGGTTATTTCCTGTGAATCTTCTCAGGAAATTTTTTCTGATCCTGTGAATCTTCTCAGGAAATTTCTTCTGACACAGCTTTTCAGATTCACAGGAAATTACCATTTAACTGTGAAGCTGCAAGCTGCTTGTTTTTTTTGTGGTATATAAAAGCAATGTTTCCCCAAATTACACAACGGAAGAACATAAGAAGAGCCATGCTGGATCAGACCAAGGGTCCATCCAGTCCAGCATTCTGTTCACACAGTGGCCAGCCAGCTGCCCACGGGTGTCCACAAGCAGGACATGAGTACAACAGCAATCTCCCACCCATGCTTCCCAGCAACTGGTGTTCACAGGCATACAGCCTCCAATACTAGAGGTAGCATATAGCTATCAGGACTAGTAGCCATTCATAGCCTTCTCCTCCATGAATTTGTCCAAACCCCTTTTAAAGGCATCCAAGTTGGTGATCATGACTACATCTTGTGGAAGTGAATTCCATAGTTTAACTATGCACTGTGTGAAGAAGTACTTCCTTTGATCTGTCCTGAATCTCCCACCAATCAGCTTCTGACTAAGTTAAGGCATATGAATATGCATTTATCAAGCATTTAAAGATGGGTTTTTAAAAAATGTTTATCAAAGTGTTTATACAGCATGCAAAACAGGATTAATCCAAGATTAATGACTGCTTCTTCCTAGATTAAAACAAAACAAAACATCATATAGTATATTTGAGATATCAATAAAGACCAACGAACTTCACAATCTTATTGCTCTAACCTTTGTCTAAGTACCCTTTTCGCCGCAGACTGAATGATGTCACAAGCTCTCTGAAGAGAGGGAGAGCTTTAGAGGTATAACAGATGCCCCAAAAACCATGTCTATAAAAGTAACAATACACCATTTACATCAGGGGTGGGCAACTTGTGGGTCTCAAGATGTTTTGACCCAGAACTCCCATCAGCCCTAGCCAGCATAGCCAGTGATGAGTTGATGATAATGGGAGTTGTAGGCCAAAACATCTGGAGGGTGACAAGTTGCCCACCCCTTCTTTACCATTACCATGTTCAGAGAACACCAGCAATAATGCAAATAATTTTTGCTATTATTTCCACTGATACTAATTAAGGTCTGCATTTCATACTTTGTTTTGACAACGGGCAGAATCCAATGGGGTGCTTATGCCCCTGCTGATTCTTGTCCGCCCCTCCAATTGCATTGCGCAAGCAGCCCCCACTGCTTATACAACGGCAATTTAGTACTTCCGGGGGGGGCACCCTGAAATGAGCAGAAACATTCATTTCTGGAAGGAGGCAGGTTGGCAGAGCTCTGCAGACCTGCCTCCTTCCAGAAATTAGTGTTTCTGCTCGTTTCAGGGCTTCCTCTGGGAAGAGCTAAATCTCCTTGCGCAATGGAATTGGCAGGACCCAATGCCTGCAGAAGGGAATTGGCGGGGTGGAAAGGAATAATCAGGGCGTCAGTGCCCCCTTGGATTCCGCTCAGTGTTTTGTATGTATATGCGCACATATATGATACCAAAATAATTATTGATCCTAACTTGCATACCCCATCAAATGCAAACAATGATAAATACTGTGGAGAAAGCCAACCTAAGCCCCCTTTCTGACACACACACACTCACCAAGGTGGGGGGAAGGAGACCCGGGGGGGGGGGGAGACAGCCAGTCTCCACAGAGGCCAAAGGGGACAAACAACATCTGCATAGAATCACCCCAGGGGGGAAGACAGGATGCATCGCCAGGTTCGTCAATGCTCTCGTATATCAGCCCCATCTACATAAGACTTGAATACCTCGCCAGAGCAGACACTTCGGCACCCATAAGAAAGGACCATTCAACACCACAGGATGGGACCATTAAGCAAGTGGCTTCAAAGGGACCCCACCCCACAGGTGACCCAAAAGGCCGCCCCTCAGGGAGGGTGGCAACCCACCTGATTGGCAACCCACCTGATTACGGAGGGAGGGGCTACCTGAAACACCAAGGTATAAAACACCCTGCGCAAGGGAACTGAGTTGTTGGACCTGATCAGCAATCTTGCCCCATGCTTGGGGTAAGGGAACGAAGGGATCGGCAACCCCGGGTAGCAGCACCCGGCGTGCTCCAGCTAGCTGAAATCACTGGCCGCTTGGGTTGACCGGACCCCCGGGAAACCAAGCTGAAATCACTCACAAGCCGCTTGGGTAGACCGGACCTCCGCCGGGAACCCAGCTAGCCGCTTGGGTAGACCGGACCTCCGCCGGGAACCCAGCTAGCAGCATGCGGTTGACCGGGCCTCTGCTGGAGCCCCCGGGCCTCTGCTGGAGCCCCCGGGCCTCTGCTGGAGCCCGAGCTGAACTAACTAGCTGAGAGCCCTGAAATCACGGTGTCCTTGAGACTTCTTGCTTGCTACTTTGTACCGTACTGATAAGCTGTATTGCTGGTGTGTGTCTGGGTTTGTGAAGGTGATTTTGTAAATAAACTTGTTTTATAAAAGATACTTTTGTGGCTATAAGTTATCCCTTTGTTCTGGGCCAAGGGTGATAGTCGCTGGGGACCTCGGTGAAGGCCCGCCCTAGGACTCGCTACCCCCTTAGCATTGAACCCACGCAGAAGACCAGGTTGTCGGTCTTCCACTAATACCAAGAGAAGTATGCAATCCTGCCCACACACCGTGGGACACAGCACTGATACAATGGGAAGATAGCTTCCTAAGCCAACCAGAAATGAGTCAAAATGCTCATTTCCATAATGGAAGAAGTCAGTGGGTCTAGCAGAAGGGAGCTCTGTTGACCTGGCCCATTCCAGAAACAAGCATTTCAGCTGGTTTCTGGGGTTGTTCTAGGTAGTAGCACTAGCTTCCTGCTGCACTAGCAGTGGGTCCTGCTGGCACAACACAGATTTGGGATACTGCCCCAAATTTATTCAGCATGTATGCTTTAGTCTCCCCTCCCTGCTCCATGGGCTCAGAACCTACCGTAGGAGCTGGGAAGGGGACTAAAGAGGCCCACACTACATCCCTAGAGCTAGAGAGATGGCTGCTGCAGCCTCCCAGTACTGGGTCCTCTCAGTAAGGAATTCACAAGTGGAGGAGGAGGAAAAATCCTTCCTCTCTCTGCCCCATTCAACCCTGATTTCTTAATGGATTCTCTCTCTCTCTCTCACACACACACACAAATTTTGGAGTAATTATATTATGATTATTGAGTCTTTAGCTATTTAAGGATTTAATTTGTACTTTTAAAAAGAGAAAGAACAGGCTGCTTACCTGTAACTGTGGTTCTTCGAGTGGTCATCTGTGCATTCGCACATATGGGCTCTGCACCTGCATGGAGCCTGTTCCGGGAAGCTTCCATAGCTGAGGATTTTAGGTAGGAATCCCCTCCCCCACCGTTCTACTGTGCACGCTCCTAGTGGGTTCCCGCCTATTCCCTCAGTTCCGCCTATTGTGGCCTTGGAACCAAGAGGATTCTTGGCATCAGTATCAATATCGACAGCAATACTGGCAGTATACCACTTCATCGAGTCCCATCAAGTTGACAGTGACATAGAAGTGGGGACAGTGGGTGGGTTGTGTGAATGCAGAGGTTCTCCACTCGAAGAACCACAGTAATAGGTAAGTGTGGAGGAAGGGGGGGCTGGCTGGCCCGCCACACCCCCACCCTTTCCTACCCCAAAGGAACCAAGACCCCCTGAGATCTCAAGGTACCAGATTGCCAAGCCTCAGCTCCTTGCAATCCTACTTGAATCTCTGTTCAGGGACTCGCCTTCAATTCTGTAACCTGGATTTAGATACTGAAGCCACAGAGCAATCCACAACACCATGTGGGGTAAAACCAAGACAAGGTTTATTCTGGTAGCATTTAATAACAAAAGGTGGGAAATGAGGGAAGCACACAAAATAAAGAGAGACACACTTTAGTACACAGTAAAGCTGCAAAATAACAAAACCTGATTTCTTAATATCTCTCAGGCACTCAACTAATTACCTGAGGTTCAGTCCTCTTCCATGGTTAGATTCAGCACAGTCTCGCTGCCCGATGGAGATTACCACATCTACCCGCAGGTCCGAGATGGGTAGACTCCAACAAGGCTTGCCTTTACTAGAGCCCTCAATCAGCTAATTTCACCAGGAGCTACCTGGGGTCGGTTCCTGATGGGCCCCCCCCCGAAGGCTTGGGGCCTCTGCTTGGCCCGCCATTGCTCTACAGCAACCATGCAGGCCCCAAAGATAAGACAAAGACACACAGGCTACACGTTGGGAAATAGCTCTTTCCCCCCTCCCCCTTTCTGTAGCTTTCCTGTCTTCAGCCAATTAGATTGAACTTCACCTGGCCAGGCAGGGGGAGGGAGACTCATGAGTCGTGACTCATGGCTTACTGGGCCTGAACTACATTTGCATATGAAAGCCTAGACCGGACTCTCAGGCGCCATGCCCCATCCTATGCTTTATGTACCTTTCGCCTCCTCCCAGCCCCCCCCAACTGGCCTTACTTGGTTTACACATGAGGAGGCGTGTGTGTGTGTGTGCATGCAGGAACCCCCAAAGGCTCTTTTCTTCACAGTAAGCAACCTATTCTTCTTCTTCGTGGTCTCTGTGTATCACACATAAGGGTGATGTAACAAGCTGAATAGTGGAGGTGGGTAGTGTCATCGTTGAATCAGAGATGAGAGGACTGCTCTACCAAATGCACAGTCCACATGGGCCCGAACATCCAAACATTAGTGTTTAATGAAGGTGGAAGGGGTTGACCAGGTGGCTGCCCTGCACAGGTTGGGCAATGCAATACCTCTGCCAAACTCTACCAATGTCAAGACCCCTCTTGTAGAATGGGCTCAAATTCCTGGGTTGAGCTTCAGTCCAGCAAGTTCATAGGTGAGGTGAATAGTCTGCACCACCCAGTTTGCGAAGCGTTGAATGGAGACCGGGAGGCCCTTATTCTCGCTGGTGTAGCACAGAAACAGTTGCTCAGCCCAATAGGTCTCGGTCCTTGCCTTGTAGAGCACCAAGGCCCTCCGGATGTCAAGAACATGGAGGGTGCATTCTATCAGAGTCGTTGGAGACGAAAAGAACACTGACAAAACAGTGTCCTGCCCCAGATGGAATTCAGAGACTACCTTCGGGAGAAAGGATGTCTGGCCGGAGGACCACTTTGTCCCTGTGGAAAACCAAATATGGATGATGCACTCACAAGGCACACAACTTGCTGGAACAGCAAGCTGACATGATTGCTACAAGGAAAGCAACTTTCCATGTTAAAAGGCAAGGTCCACAGAGGCCAGTGGTTCAAAGGGTTTGGTTGTCAGGGCCTTCAGGACCACTGCCAGACTCCCATGCCAGAACAATCGACCTCACTGGAGGGATCAGATTCCTTGCCCCTTTAAGAAATTGGCGAACCAAAGAGTGAATGAAGACAGAGGCACCAGTGATTGGAGAGTGATAAATGGAAATGGCCACAAGTTACACTTTTATAGAAGACAATTTGAGGCCCCGCTGCATCAGACAGTGCAGATATTCCAAGATGCAAGGGACTGCACAGGTCGGGTCCGAGCCCCTAGCCTCAGCAAAAGCGGAGAAGCTCGCCCACTTCCTTGCATAGGAACAGCAAGTGGAAAGTTTCCTGGCCGTGTCAAGAATTGCTTGGATGTGAGGGGAGAGAGAAGCCCTCTGTGTCATTAACGAAGCCTCTATGCTGTAAGCTGAAGAGTCGGGAGGTCCGGGCGCCAGATCTGATCGTTGTCCTGAGAAAGAAGCATCGGTGATGAGGGAAGGCGGAGGTATTCCCCCACGCAGCCATGAAGAAGCAGAAGCAGAGCAAACCAGGCTTGGTGAGGCCACCACGGGGCAATCAGGATGCAATTGGTGCCATCTGTTTGAGTTTTGGCAAGTATCCTGGTCAAGAGTGGAAATGGAGGAAACAGGTAGGAGAACCTCCCTGTCCACCAGTGCAGAAAGGCATCGCCCATGGAGCCTCGACCCAGGCCTGCTTTGCTGCAATAGATGGCGCACATCTTGTTCATTTTGGAGGCGAGCAGGTCGATGTCCAGAGTACCCCACCGGCCAAAATGGTACTCCCCTTCGGACTCTCTGTGGCACCAAGAGTCTTCACAAAATGTGTTGCTGTTGAAGAGGAACTGAGGGAGCGGGCAGGAATCCGCTAGCGGCATGCGCAGTAGGACGGTGGGGGGAGGGGTTCCCACCTAAAATCCTCAGCTATGGAAGCTTCCCGGAACAGGCTCCATGCAGGCGCAGAGCCCATATGTGTGATGCACAGAGACCATGAAGAAGAATAGCAGCTATCCATATATTCTCTCATCTGGATGGTTTCCACAGCTGAACTGTTATTATGAAGAAATGTTCTCAGACTTAATACCTTCCCTGCCAAACAGCCATAATCCAGATAATTCAGTCCACAACTTGAACTATCACAGTACACCCAAAATTTTGATTTTACATATTCAATTTAAACATAGATTCCTACTCTGGAATTTCAGCTCCTAAAATGACCATCACCGGCCTGAGAGGGCTGTTGGGGCAGCCCCTCCCCTCCTTCCCTGGGACTATTTAAGATCCTGTGTGCACTGAGGGAAAGCAGAAGAGAAGCCCAGGCAGGGAGCAAATGCCATCAGCTCCTGAAATGACCTACCAGCCTGAGAGGGCTGTTGGGGCAGCCCCTCCCCCGCCTTCCCTGGGGCTACAGAGGCCAGGGAGGTTGTACTATGGGCTCCAGAAGAAACCTTCAGTTGGCCTGAGAGAAGTGGTGTTTGTTTGGTTTGGGGGGGGGGTAACGTTTGTGTGAGTATTTAAACATTGTAAACCGCTTTGGGTGCTTTAGCAGAAAGGTGGCATAGAAATGTATTAAATAAATAAATAAATGCGTCTGAAAATCTATAGGTATGAGAAGTTCCATCTCATTGGTGAGTTCCTTGTAATTTATATTCAAATAAACAAACACATAAATTAAACCTTTAGATAAATGAGATGCTTTCCATAGAGCAACGATCAGGCTACTTAAGCAAGGATAACTATTTAATAAGGGTTCCAAAGGTAGGATTTTGCCTATTAGGAGACATGGACCATTCTTTTGAAACTGTTGATTCCCACTGCTATGTTATTTGAATCCTGGCTGCTCCTATTTATATTATTCATATAAATGACTAATCCTTTTTCAAATCCCACTAAGCTCTTTGCTTTAGTAAGCTTATCTTAGATCTGAATCCAGAATTGCTCAGCTTTACTATATGAATATTTCACCCTTGTAAGCTATGGGAGCAAGCAGAGCAAAAGTCAAAAACAGCTCTCTTCAACAGCACCGTGTGGCTCAGGACAAACATCATTGAAACAAAAGAAATCATTCATAGGAACACAATGCTTTTGCAAGGGAAATCCATCTGTAACATTGTATTTACTTCTTCATATTTCTAGCATTCCCATTACAATGGCTCAAAGCAGAAAAACTGTACAACAAATGCTTTTGTTTTCAAGGAGGTTTGTCCCAAGTCAAGTAGCACTGTTAACAAAAGCTGTTTTTGATACATTTGTTCCTGTAGTCTCAATGCTGGCTCACATATACAGCTCTATTAGGCAGAAGTTTGGATGAAAAATGCAAATTGGGGAGTGAATAACATTTGAATGTAAGATAGGTCCCTCTCTTAAACTGGTATAATTTTAACCTGGCACACATGCTGCTGAAATATCTAGGCAAAGTATGAGAATAAAAGAGAAACAGAAAATTTAAAAAGAACTCAAACCTTAGTAGTAAAAGTAATGGGTTATATCTAAGGGCGTCATTTCGTTAGCACAAAGCTTCTACCACTCGTGGAGACCATGTTTTCACCCTTGTACACATGTCAAATCCAATACATTCAATTTTGCTTGCATAAGCCACTGTACAACTCATTACATCTTCATTAGACTAGGTACTGCTTGCACTAGTTGTGCTAGTGGTTGCACAAGTGCTAGCTAGCAGGACAATGCCACCTCTTGTACTTTCTCTGTTAGCATAACGTTGGATACAACCCAACATGATTTGAACAAGTTCACTCAGACCCACAGTTACTGTTCACAGACTGAAATGCACCAAAAGGATCTCTACAAAATGCCAAAGGTAAGTAAGTATAAAGTAATGCCAAAAAAATTATTGATGCCTACACACTGATAGGTCTGAACTCACAGTGATCAGTTAGAACTATCTTGGGAGTCATGCTAGATAGCTAAATTAAACCTTCAAGCAGTGTGCAAAAGTTGTGGGGGGTGGGGGAGACAAATTACATGCTTAGGATAATTAGAAAGGGATTGAAAAGAAAACTGCCAGTATATTAATGCCCTTATACAAATCAATGATGCATCCACATTGGAATACATTTGTACAGTTCTGGTCACCCCATCTCAAAAAGGATATCACAGAGCTGGAAAAAAATGTAGGAAAAGGCAATCAAAACAATCAAGGGGTTAAATCACTTTCCCTAAAATGAAAAGGAAAGTGTTTTATACTTTTTAGTTTAGAAAAAAAAAAAAAAGACAACTAAGGATTGTCATGGCAAAGGTTTATAAAATTATGCACAGTGTGGAGAGACTTTTTCTCTCTCATAATACTAAAACTTTATCATCCAGTGAAACTTATCGGTTGAAGATTCAAGGAAAGACAAAAAGGAAGTACGCCTTCACGTAACACATAATCAACATATGGAATCTGCTGCTACAAGATGTGCTGATGGCCATTGGCTAAGGGTCAAAGGTGAGACTGCATTTCAATTGCAATTGGCATGAATACATTGTGATTGGCTTCCATTGAACACAGGATAACAGTATTCCAGTAGGGATTGTTAAAATGGTAGCAGGAGGTAAAGGGTTAACTGCCCTTCTCCCCATGGTCCTAATCCTGCAGCTGCTTTTTAAAAACCACCACCACCACCACGATACTTTAAATGCAATCATGTTTCATCATGCTTAGTTTGGCCGTTAGGTAGCTTGAAAAAGGAATTAGGACTATCCACGGCTATTTGCCATAACAGCTGAATAGAACCTTCAGGTTCAGAGTTCTGAATTGGATGCTGAGGGTAAAACAGGGAAGAGGTCTGTTGCCTTCATGCACTGCTGCTTGGACATTTGGCTGGCCACTGCTGGAAACAGGAGCCTAGATTAGAGGGACCTTCAGTCAAATGCAGCATAGTTCTTCTTATGGCCCCGCATCACACCACAAAATATACAGTACATTACATGAGTGAGAGACATAGGACCCAGCTCTGAAAGACCTTTTAAAAAAAATGTTCTATATAACATTGGTATCTATTGCTTTTCACTTCCACAGAAATGTGTCTGAAGCTACCTCAGATTGTTAAAAAGCATTTTTGACATAAATTTTTTTGACTTTTTAAACATATCTGACAGAAGAATAAAATATTGTCCAAAATTATTTCGTTCCGGAGTGAATTTTTAATTTAGACAGAGGCCTACACATTGAACATGGAGACTTAGAGTTAAGATTGCTTACTTCTGCACTGGATCGTGGCTCCTCTCTAGTTATTACGCATTGTTCTTCCTTTTTCAAGACAGACCAAATTGTTTTATAATAGCACTGTAATTTATTTTGCTGATCTTATTAAGGTTAGAAGTTCATCCTGTTATAGTTTCCTTTCCCCCCTCATAGGACAAAATCTTCCTGTAAAACTCAGTGACATTACCCAACAAAGCTAGCTCTGAATGAATTATATTAGAGCTTTACTCAGCATGAAAATCAGCAAAATGAAACATGTTTTCCAACAGTTCCTCTGCATCTTGGTGACCTCTCTCTCTCTCTCTCTCTCTCTCTCTCTCTCTCACTCACTCACTCACTCTCTCTCTCACTCACCCTACATGATTAATGTAAAGTGCACCCACTATAGGGCAAAGTAGATGGGAAAGATTAACATTATAGCGGCTTCAAGTCAAAACTTCCAGGAGGCTGTACTGAGGGAGATAAGAGGGAGAGCAGGGCTATTCCACCAGCCTTATTTAAAAAAAAAAAGTCCCCCTCTTCCCTCTCCATTCCTTTTTCCTTGTATGTCATGTCTTTTTAGATTGTAAGCCTGTGGACAGGGACTGTCCTGTTTAATTGATTATTTGTAAGCCACTTTGGGAGCCTTTTTGACTGAGAAGTGGCATTAAAAAAGGGAGGGCATAAACAAAATAAAAAATAAAGTTTTATGCCACCTCCTTTAGAATAAGGCATTTATGTAAAATATTTTATCTGCTAAAATTCATTTAATTTTAAGCGGAGAAAGCGCATCTTTCATCAAAACCATTTTACTCCCTTGGCCTGAAACATCCATTACCCAGATTAAACATATTATTGTGTCCAGGAAAAATCTAAGTGCAATCAGTGTGTTTGAACTCATCCAGTTCATCACTACCACATCTAAGTATTTTGTTCGAGTTCATAAACAAGCATATTCAATGCTGCTTATAAAGCCTTCTTCATAATCTCTGCATGTGGCCCCTTTGTGACTTTATCAGATCAGTAAAAGCACTCTATTCAAGAAGCTTAATAATGGAGAAAAATCATTCCAAGTACAATAAGCACCACAATAAGTAGCTTGTTCAACAGCACATTGCCAAATGGAAGCTGGAATAATTTCAGATGTTATAGCCTGAGCAATAAGACATGGAACATCCAATTCTAAAGTTGCTGTCTGTGATATCCTGCCTTAAATAATGAAGAAAAATGAGCCAGTGTGGCGTAGTGGTGAGTGTTGGACTGGGACTCAGGAGATCCGGGTTCTAGTCCCCGCTCAACCATGAAACTCACTGGGTGACTTTGGGCCAGTCACTGACTCTCAGCCTAACCTACCTCACAGGGTTGTTGTGAGGATAACATGGAGAGGAGGAGGATTATGTAAGCCGCCTTGGGTTCCTTGAAGGAAAAAAGACGGGGTATAAATATAATAAATAAAATAAATAATAAATAAGTGCAATCAACATTTCCGAATGGCTCCATATGTTCTAAAACAAGTTGGGTGTCATAAAAATGAATACATCCAATTGTTAAATCATACCAGTTGCCAAATAATTTGTTTAAAAGTCTTTTTAAGAAGGAGGGAGCTCATAGATTTGGGAAACGTTTTGAAAAGACAGATTCCATTTTCCCCTTTAAGTTTCTAAGACTTAGAATAAGCTCTTATAAAACAAATCTATCACACTGTAATGAAAGGGCAAGCAGCCAGTTATTACTACTTGGAGGTTGGCCTTTCACAAAGGTTCTATGGACTTTGAAGAAGCCCGAGTGCAAGGTGAAAGGGAGAAACGTGCTAAGCGAAAAGTACGTCAAATGAATCCTTTACAGGACCATCTTCCATCTGGTAACCTGTGTCCTCACTGTGGGAAGCTGAGCCTGTGTGGATCTAGAATTGGCCTCCACAGTCACTTACGGACCCATCGCTAGAGTCTACACAATTTTCTTTAGAATTTTCCTCCTTTTAAAATCTCTTTTGTAAAAGCGTTTTGCAAGACAAGTAATTTTTTAAAATAAATTTTGACTTGATAAACAAGCGACGTCTTGCAATTAGACTTGCCTCCAAGGCCGGGTCGCGCCCCCGACCTGATTCTCCGTGGGGGCGCCGACCCGACCCGATCTTCTGAGCGGTGCGGAGAGGTTCTCCGCGCCGCTCGATCGGGCGTCTTCTGCCCCGTCCGTCACTTCCGAGACCGGAAATGACGCGACGGGACCCTGCGCAGGCGCAGAACGCGCCACAGTGGTCCAGCGCGCCTGCGCAGGGTTCCGTCGCATCATTTCCGGTCCCGGAAGTGACGCGACGGGACGGACTGCGCAGGCAGCTCGCCGCGGAGAGGGCGAGCTGCCCCGAAGACCAAGGTAAGGCCTCGCCAGGCGTGAGTGGGGCCAATTTCGGCCTCGTTTCTGCCTGGCGAGGCTCGTTTTCACAAGCCTACTTGCAATACAAGTAGTGTAGGGATGTAACCGTTTGCCTCGAGCAGGCTGAAATCGGGCCCCCTCACGCCCGCCAGATACTCGCTTTGATATAAGAGTATTTTGGATTACAAGCATGGTTCCGGAACAAATTATGCTTGCAATCAAAGGTATTACTGTACTTATTCTGTTAACTGAAGGTCACCTTTCTGTAAGGCTTCTTAATATTGTACCTAATAACCCTAATCAGCCATGAATTATGGCTGATGCAAAATGAAGAGGCTTCAGCTCAGGCACTCAAAGAAATTAAAAGCTGAGTACGGTTTAACAAGCACACTGGGAGTTTTATTAATGTGCCTTTTAGGAATTGTTTGAGAAGTGTGAAAATTAGGCATTTGTAAGTAAGAAACCTCATCAGAAAAGCAACATGGCAGACAGGCACGCTCACTACTGAGAGATGGATGATTACTTTCTGCAGTGAGATAGGCACTCCAAGTTTTTATTGGGTCCAAGTTTGAAAAGTGTCAGATGTGTCAGTAAATTCCAGCTTATGCTGGAAACTCCCTTTGAAACAACTTTGCTTAAGAATTTTAACTTTAAGGTCCACTACAGAATGTTCTGGGAGACTGAAATACTTCCCCCACAGATTTCTGAATATTTGGAAAAAGTTTAAAAAGGAGACTCCTGTCCTGCATGAAGTCATCAAGTTACAATTCATTTGATACATTAAAACTTAAATAATGGGAGTGCTGAACTCAATATAGAACACAATTGCCCTGAGGTTTATTTAAATTATTGCTCTTGCTATGCCATTTCTACCCCAGTGCCCCATGCTTGGCCATGGGTCACACCTAACCTGACCGGATCTTGTATTCATTGTGCTCCATATAATCTCTCACAGTTACTTGCTTAGCATATATGTGTGTGTTCTCTGTATTCACAGTATATATGCCAGTATACATGCCTATATATTGGTGGCCACCATGCATCTTACGAAGTGGGCCATAGTAAATTTGTTAGTCTTTACAGGAAAAAAAAAGTCTTGTGGCCCCTCAATGAGAATGCAATGAATTTAAGAAATAATAGAATCTTTTCCACAAAAAATGAAGCATCACTTTCCACATATCATCTGTGCAGGAGTTGCACTTTTTACTCATAGCTACAAATGTTATAAGACATTCGTCCAGCACTGTACATGAAGTAAATTCAGAAAGCAGTCACTAAGGGCTTCTGGTGTTCTAGATACACAGGGAAGAAACACAAGTACTTCACACGTGCTATCTGCTGTAATGTGCAAAGCTGAACTGCACATTACAGTTTTGCCTTTTCCAAAAGCAAGATGTGCAAACTAACCTGCACTGGGAAACTGCAACTCACCAAAGCAGAGGGAGGGCGGGCGGAGTGGAGTGGAAAATCAGGCATCACATCACAAAGAAATGTGAAGAGGAAGAGTTAGTCACTTGAACTTCTTGTTTTTACAGCTATTTTTATTATCACATTTCCTAAGATAACGATGCCTTAAAACTTTCTTATACTGATATTTTTTCATTGAAAGAGATGAGTTCTTGTTATAAATATGGAACTCTAGATTTGATTATTTTCAACCCGGTTATCATGGAAACAATAGCAGAAGTAGGCAGAGTACAGACTTAACCTGAAAACAACCACCACCACCAGTAACTGAAAGGATAGAAGGCCAAAAGTACCTGGAGTTCCTTGTTTATAGACTATTTCTTCGTAGTTCAGTACAGGCAGTCCCCGGGTTACGAACGAGATCTGTCTTTAAGTCGAATTTGTACGTGAGTCAGAACAGAAGCCGCACAATGTTAGCAAAGTGTCGCAAAGTATAGTGCGTGCGTGCGTTCGTAAGTATGAACCATTGTATTTAACTCAGATTTTTACATATATGGCAGACCGTTCTTAAGTATGAGTTGTCTGTAAGTTGGGACGTTCTTAACCCGGGGACTGCCTGTATAAGAAACTTGAGTCAATCTCCCCGAAATCCCTAATCCTGTAAACAAGCTGTTTGAGTAAATGTACTTGCATTTCCTCCCTAAAAAATTAGGACGTGGTTTTCCCAGAGATGAATCTATGTTTATTTTTTTTAATTATCCAGAGTACAAACATATTTCATGTCAGTGACCATACTGTAGGTTTTAAAAAAATATGAACATCATATTCCAAAAAGGTAACAACAAGGACTGAGGGGGAAATGAAGAAGAGAGTAAGCCATCTAGAATGGCTAGAAGTCATTACAGAAGTAACTGTTCCAAGCAGTTATCAGAGGAAACTTGTTCAAACAAAACGACAAGGCAGTACATATTTTCCTCCCTTTAAAAACATCCCAACCATTGGGAATGGCAAAGAAGTACAATTTGCTTGAAAAGGTATTCAAAATAAATTTCAGAAGTATATTGCATTTGCTGGAGCTGGCAGAGATGGCCAAACTTACATCATTAATCAGAGAAAGGACAACATCTACGTTTATTATTGAGTGGAAACCTCTAATTGACTTTTTGCAGAGACTGGAAAATAATGGTTTGTTTGTTTGTGGATTTATGGAATAATACGGTAAGTGAATTTGGGACAACGGGAAGAGATTTCTCATTCTGATTATCGAGTAAGAAAAATTATTGCTACCTATATTTGCTGTAGAAGAAAATCGGAGGTCTATTTTGTTTTGTTAATTGTTATATGTTTGATATTATGTGTTTGTTTTATATAGAAATAAAAAAATCTTGAAACAGAAAAAAAGAAGAAGTATATTGCATTTATATGAGTTTAAAATTAAAAAAGCAGCCAACTCAAGTGCTCAGTTCGGTCCCAGACTATCACCCCAACTTTGGTTTCTTTGGACTCTCTCCATCTTCCGTCTTCTTTTCAGCTGGCCGTTTCTTTAAACCTTTCATTTTCCTAGTCTGCAATTTATCCAGATCCTGTTTCTGCATGTGGATCCGTCCATATTTTGTGCCAAAGACATCATGAGAGATATTTTTCTTCTTCTTTGGCTAGAAATATAAGAACGTGCCATTTGTTTCTCTAGAAGGACAGCTAGAGTTTGCTCAACAACACAATCCCTCTGTAATAGCTTCTAGAAAATCTGTACCCATTACAATTTTAATGCAGCTGCATCTAAAATTCAAGCTGAGGATAAAATCTTGATAACTGGGAGAAATCAAAGTTGTAATTCACAGACCACCAACTCTGAAGAACTACACTAAAGCTCCATTCGTGGATAAGGTCTAATTTGGGGGGAAACTCCAGAAACAGTGATTTGGGGATTACAGGAAAAGATTAAACCCATCATGTCAGATCAGCAATTATTCTATCGCCTAAATTCATCCATATCCCAATAGGACACCACTGGCAATAGTATTACTAGTAGCAGTGACCCTCTAAATTAAGCTAGCATCCAAAGAAACCGGATTAAATTGGGGGGCCTACCAATACGAAGCAGATTCAAAACATGCCTGACATCAAGGAATCTAAAAAAACTAACAAAGAGAGTAGAAAAAATGGGACATGGCTTAAATTGATGGATGAACTGAAGGGACCATATAGCTTGTTAACAGGGCATGGAAAAATGGTTACATATTACATTGGTCTTTACATCTTAGAATTTGGAAGATGAAGAATCCACACACTTTTTTTTTCTTATGGAGAAGCTTTCAGAAATGTAAAGATTTGCTTACATACCTTGAGAGCTTTAGGCTGCTTTAGAGATAACTTATAAAGATCATCTGATGCCAAATGTGTCCTCCTCATCACCAAGTCTAGTGAGGGCCCCATATCTTCAAGTTCAATCCTTGGTATTTTGCAGCCAGACTTTCTCAACAATACTCTTAAAAAGAAGAAAAAAGAAGTGGTGCTCTCATCTGACTGTTTCATTAGGTATTCAGAAACCACACCTTGCAGCAATCTCCACCTACATTCTGGTGATACAATGCCAACATGACTGGACTACGTGTTTCCTGAATGTGTAGATCAGTTCTGACCTGGCAGCATGTCACACATGCTCTTTTTTTTGTGGGAGTAACACAGCTACTATGATTCTGATTGTTCAACACGACTTATTAACAGCCCAAACCTACCATCACAAAGAGTGCGGCGCAAATGCCTAATGCCACTGCAGAGAACTGGCCCCAGCTTGTGTGTGACACTGTGACAGGGTTAGCAATGCTGGTGCACAACCATTAAGTAAAGCCAAAACAACATGAAGGATTGCTGCGCAAAAGCTCTGGGGGAAGGACCAAGTGGAAAGGGGTATTCGGGTCACTTCACCCAATTACACTGCACCGGAAGGTTATAGGAGTGGCCCTGCTCCACCAAGTATTTCCTCTGGCAAATTCCAAGACCCCGCACCATTTGCGCTGTATGATTCACAGTGTTACATCTCCAGTGCATGCAGTCAGCCTTCCGGGATGGCCGATATAACAACATTCCAACCCACCAAAGATTTTGTATCTGTGGAGCTGGCGAGGTAGAGGATGTTTCGAGCATCCCGTAAATTCTTCAGTCCTTGTCAAATAGGACCCACCCCCCCTCAGATATGTATGCTGCTTGTGGGTAATGATGTATTCATTACCAATCAAGTAGCAAAATTCCCTGGGCAGCAAAGACAATACGTACCAAGTACTAAACGACACAGGGAAGGAGGCCAAGTTATATTATGTAAGCATGTATAAATATATTATTGTTTTAGCATTGTATATATACTGTGGCAGATTATGGTATGTATACATATGTTTTTATTGTTTTATATTTATTTATTTATTTCATTTCTATACCTCCCAATAGCTGAAGAACTCTGTGAAGAACTCTGGGCAGTTCACAACAATTCATAAAATTACAAAACCCGAAATACAGATAAGATACCACATCAAATTTCAATATAAAAATTTAAAACGATTTAAAAAGCTAAAAACAATTTCAATAAAAATACTGGCTGTATTAAAAAGACAGCAGACATAAATGCCCCATCATGCCACCTGTATTGGATATCTGTTGTGGGGCAAGCCACTTTGCAGAAGTTAAAGTACACTGAAGATGGGGTTAGACTATAAACCTGCTCTCTGCTGCAGACTTAAAGGTGTATAATCTGTGTATCTCTGTGCTCTATGATTTATTAGCGGCCCTGTTGTGCCCAGCCAAAGTGGATTTTGAGAGCACTGATGGTAGCAAAAAGATGTGTTCTTCAAAACGGGAAGACCAAGTCCATGCCACCGATTCTGCAGAGGACCAGGGACCTTACTGCCCTTTCTATATTCGCGTGCACAGCAGTTCCCACACTTCTATTTAGACATTTGGTTAGCATATACTGACATGTACGCCTGGTTTATACTTTTTTCCTCTGCCAAGTTACACTACATTGAAACTGATCTTCTCAGTTGAGCCAAGCATTGTATAATAGTTCTGATATTAATGAAAGCTGATATATGTTTATGATCAAGAATCAACCCTGGTCTTCACCCACAACTCTCCATTCTCCTATTTTAATTGTCTAAAAGAAAAAAAGAGTGAAAACTTAATAATACATATATTAATAATTTTAAAAGCTAGACAACACACTAATCAAATCCTATAAAAGAACTTCTCACAATTTAATCCTGAGTAAGCATATTACTACTGCATATAGTGGCACATAACCAACCACCAGAAACTTACTTATAACTTCTCATATAGAGTTTTTCATCCACAGCTGTGAAATGAAGAACGTGTTCTAAGCCTGCCAGGCGAACACTGGGCACAACAGGACCTCTGAAGAAATCTAAGAGAAGGAAAAAGAGGAAGAGTCATTTCTAGATGGGAGCAACCAGAAATGAAATCCAGGCAAGCAGCAGAAAACTCTGCCATACGAGTAACAAATTCTTTTAAAGCCACTGGGGGGAAACCATTTTGTCCCCCAAACAGTGCAGTTTCAGCAGCCAAAACAGCACTGGAATTGGTGGGGGCAGTTTTAGGGGTGGAATATACTTTTAAAACATGGCTTACCTTTGCTAAGTTTTAAAAGTGTTTTTTGTGGTGCGTGCGCACACCCACACAGAGACCGACTGACCCGGTTTGCACGCATTACCAGAGCCTTAAATAAGTCACGGTGGGTTGCAGTGCCCCCCAGGTGCCTAATTACCAATTTACACCCCTGTCACAGCTTCTTGTGTTGTCCAACCCCAAAATTAACAAACCACCCCACAGCCCCGTAACAGGACATGGGTTCTGGGTGTTTTGTCAACTACCCCAACAAGCCACCTCACCAGGTTCGGATGACACAAGAAGCCACGCCCAGCGAGGGTCATTAGGCAAATGAGCCGGTACACAACCAGCACGTGCAGGGGTAGTTAACCACCCTCGTGTCGTGCAAGCCAGGCCAGAGACAGACGCCAAGTTTGCACGATCCGGGAGGAGGAAATCAGCCACAGTAGCTTAATTCCCCGGCTGCATGTGCCGGTTGGATTTGCATAACCACCCTCGCCGGCGTGGCTTGTCATCTCGTGCAAACCCAGCCAGGGTGGCCTGTTGCCGTGGTTAACAAGCCACCCAGAACCCAGGGGCTGTTATAGGGTTCTGGGGTGGCTTGTTAAGCATAGCAACGATGCCAGGTTCAGATGACACAATAAGCCATCTGCAAATCCCTCCCCCGGCCCCCAGCACGTGAAATAAGCCACAGTGGCTTATTCCCCCTCCGTGATCATGCGAACAAAGAAAAAGAGACAGAGCAACTTTAGACAAGACAGCCAACAAGAAGCCCTCTCTGAAACAGAGCTGTGTGTGTGTGTGTGTTTTTGAGAGAGAGAGAGAGAGAGAGAGAGAGAGAGAGAGCTGCTCCAACTCCCTGAGGAGTACTCTCTGTGTTTCAAGAACAAGTGAGCGCACCTTTAAAACTTGACCTCCCCACTGAAAAGAGCCAAAATGACTACCCTGTTGCTCCACCCCTGTATAGGGTGCCAAAATGAGGAGGGGCCCACTAGCTGCCACAGTAGGAAGCAGAGTGCAACTCTTTCAAAGTGGTACACAGCTGCTGGGATGCAGCATCAGGGTCTTCAGTTAAAGGGAAGGGGGGCTACCAACACACACCACACCACCCACTGCGCCTCCCCTATCAAGCCCCCTTGCTGGCTGTGGATACAAAAGGGGTGCACTTGCTTTCATTCTTTGAAGCAAGGAGTGAGAAAATGAAGCCTTTCTGGCCGCTAGGAAGCATAGCTAGCTAGGAAGCCCAGCCAAAATTGGTGGGCTCCCAAGCAAGGTGTGTATGTTTACTGAAAAAGAGACATGTACAAATGACAGGAACTCGGAATAGCTATTGAAGACGTACAACACAGGCAGAGGAAGATTAAAGGGACGCCTGTACACATTTACTGAAGTCCTCAGTCTTCCTAATGCTTTTGCACATTTTAATGCTCAGAAATTAGGACTGAAAAGAGCAGAAAACATATCCCTTCCAAATGGAGTATTCTGGCAACAAACCCAAGCCCAGCTGTTCTCTCTCTTTCTCTCTCTCTCTCTCTCTCTCTCTCTCCCTCTCCCTCACACACACACACACACACACAGCACTAAATAGCAAGCATTAGTGGAAATTTCTATAGGAAAATGTTTTAGCAATGCTTAATGAACAGCACACACACACAGTTTGACACATCAACCTGGTTCGCACATAACATTAACCCATGGTTTATTTAACCCATGCTTGTTGCTCTGTAGAGGCAGACAATTGAACAAACCATGGTTTGTTTTCTCAATTCCTGGGTTATTTGTTTCCTTCTTTCTTTGTCTGCTCTCTCCCTGTAGAATCATAGAATAGTAGAGTTGGAAGGGGCCTATAAGGCCATCAAGTCCAACCCCCTCCTCAATGCAGGAATCCAAGTCAAAGCATCCCTGACAGATGGCTGTCCAGCTGCACCTCCTTGGTGGCGCTGTAGTATTGGCATGTAGAGTGGCTGGGTGGGTTTTTTTACCACTCTTGCCTGCCGCCTCTGTAGCCTGACAAAACAACCCATAAACAACCCATGGTTCTGGGTTCACATGTAATGACAACCCATGGTTTAAACAGCCCAGAGTTCACAATCCAACAACAACCAACTCGCCTTCTGGGTTTTCGTGGTTAACAAACCATGGTTTGTTACCATAGATGGGTTCGCACATCACAGCCTGGTTTGCACATAACGATAACCTAGAGTATGGGTTGAGTATGGGTTGTCATTGAATTGTGGGTTGCTGTTGAATTGTGGGTTGTCGTTATGTGTGAACCCTGCACTATGGGTTGTTAACCATGAACAACCCAGGAAGAGAACCCATGGTTTGTTGTTGGGTTGTGAACTCTGGGTTGTTCATGGTTAACAACCCAGAGTTAAACATAGTGCAGGGTTCACACATAATGAAAACCCACGATTCAACAGCAACCCACTATTCAACGACAATACGGCAATGGAACCAACTACCTAGGGAGGTTGTGGGCTCTCCCACACTGGAAGCATTCAAGGTGCAGCTGGTCAGCCAACTGTTAGGGATGCTTTGACTTGGATTCCTGCATTGAGCAGGGGGTTGGACTCGATGGCCTTATATTTATTTTATTTATTTATTATATTTATCAATCACCCATCTGGCCGGTCACCCGGCCACCCTGGGCGATGTACAATTAAAATACAGCAAAACAACACAATAAAATATAACAATTAAAACAATATTAAAAATTCTCATTAAAAACCTAACCCACCCCATATTCCCGCCTGAACAGCCATGTTTTTAATGCATGGCAGAAGCTCATCACGGAGCTTCCAACTCTACCTATGATTCTATGAACCCATACTCAACCTGTACTCTAGGTTGTCATTATGTACGAACCAGGGGCTTGCAGAAGCTTAGTTACAATTGTATCCTTTCTAACACAATGGGGTAGATCCCACTATGCCACCTGTCATTAGAGCAGAGGCCAGCAATAGATTAGGCAGCATGCACTTCTGCAACAGAGGCACTAGATTTAAAAATAATGGATTGGATCCTAAAATAATTTAATTTAGGGTAGGTCACAGAACGAACAATCCAGAGTTCACATCCCAACAACAAACCATGGGTTCTCTTCCCAGGTTGTTTGTGGTTAACAACCCATTGTTAAACCATAGTGCAGGGTTCACACATAATGACAGCCCATGATTCAACAACCCATGATTCAATGACAACCCATACTAAATCCATACTCTGGGTTGTTGTGACATGTGAACCAGGTCCAGGATTACCCAGAATTCAATAACCCATACTATGGGTCAGTGTTATGTGCAAACCAAGGCAATGATTACAAAAACCAGTTTGGAGTAGTAAAATACATGCTATTCAACAGTAATGCATTTTATCATCATCATCATCATCATCATCATCATCATCATCATCCCATGTCTTATTATTAATCTTTGTAAGCCACTCTGGGAGGTTGTCTATATGGCATGTGAGGTAGGTAGAATGCAGAGTTGCCTGCATACACAAGTGCCACAGACTCAAGATAGCGAGTGTGAGTCAGACATGCACGATTTCTTATCAACAGGGACTGCTAGTTCAGAACAACAAACCTGAACCAACAGCTTTTGAAACAACCGGAAGTATGTCCTGATCATATTAACAAACGCAAAATCTACAGTTGGACACTACCTTTATTAGGACCAACCAAAATGTCAAACAATGGTGAGAAAGCTTCTGAGTTTTCCAGAATTTTTCATCAGGCTAGATGCTAAGCAAAGGGGTGGTGGGGAGGAAAAGAAAAGAAAAATCTGGCAGGATGTTGATGCCACAAAGTCTTCATTTAACCACAGTCTTCAAATGCAGTACAGAAGAAGACAGCAAACTTAATTGGACTAAGTTCTACTAGTGTTAAGCAGGTTTCAAGACACACCTGGGATTGCTGGAACAAAGAAGCACCCAAAGGCTGATCCCCCAGTTTTGAAAATACCAAATCCAGCAGATACCTGATCTGTCTCCAAACCTTAAAGCAAAACACACAAGTTCCTTGTTAGGTAGAAAGGGAAACATGGTTCTTTTTATATTGGCAAAGCTGGAGTTTTTAGGTGGTATACCAGGTAAAAAAGTGAATAGAAGCAAAATCGGGTGGCATTACCTAGTGTGGTTGGAAGGAATGTAACCCTCAACGTCCTATTTGATGTTGGCAGAAAATCATCTTCTTCCAGTTTCAGGATCCCGCTTCTGATTGGCTAAATTTAGTATGTATTTGCCCAAGACACCGAAAAAATAAACGAATTTACTGTGGAATTTTAACTTTTTCTTGTGGATTGACACAGCTGTCTCCCCCCCCCCCCCCGATCAAACAAGCCTTACAACTGTGCATTTTATTTATGCACATTAGAGCAACGCCATCTGTGCTGGGGGCGGGGGGGAAAGAGGACCAATGAGCTGGGAAAGATTTTGACACTATCAGACCAGATCTGTAGTACAACTTGCAAGTGAAATACACACCAGGATCTGAACTGTACTGCCAGCCAAGAACACAGAAATAATGTGGCCTTGAACTAGAGTACAAGGCATGTTAATAAAAACAAGAATCAATACTTAAAGTAGCGAACTACCAGAGTGCACAAGGTTCATTTATCTTCTAGCTTCATTTTCAGATTCACGTGCCAATTATATTTCTCTCAATGTCCTTTCCTCGGTATTTCAGCCAAAACAAGTTTCTACAGGCACACACTGGGCGCGTTCACACATCATGCTAACCCACCCTGGCAATAACTCGTTGGGTGGGTTGTTCACCCCCTACTTTCCTCTCCTTCCCCCTTGGTCCTCCCACTGGTATCCCAGGGGACACCGCAGCAGGATTGACTTGTCTTCCTCCTCCCCGCCGCGATTGTGAGCATATTTTGGCTTGCTGCGGCTTTTTATCCCTTTACCCTTTTTTTCCCCTGGAGATCGCAAAGTCTGGCTTGACAGTTGGCTTTCACGATTCGCATTTTAACAGCCACTAACAGCCCCTTCAAAATGCCTGAGCAGCACCTTGGAAAGGCTGGCAGTGGTTGCCAAACATTTTTTTTTATTATTTTTGTGCGCACAATGTGCGCAATTTATTTATTTTTTAAAATTTTGTAGCTGCAGTTGCATGAGTGAGGAAATCAGGACCATCAGTGGGGGAATGTTGGTGTGTGTGCGTGTGTGTGTGCTGTCAGAGTGCAGGAGGTACTAACCCTGGACATTGACCCAAAGAGGGTCCAAATAGGCTTCTTCTTCCCTTTGCTTTCTCTTGACAGCTGTCAAAAGACAAGCTGTCAAGTGAAAGTAAAGGTGCAAGTGATCTTTGCTCACAAAAAGGGGATGGTGAGATTTACATCCCCTTCGTGGTAAGATCCTCATTTTATTTTTTTTAAAATTATTATTATTGTTGTTGTTGTTGAAGAAAAGCGGACCCTTCTCCACCACACACTTGTAAACAAGTGTAACCCCAGCTGGAGGCTGGGAACCTCATGCAAATGTACATAGTTCTTTGATGGCCCTGTGCCTACTCAGAGTCTCCCATGTATTCACATGCAAATGTTCCCCAAGCACTCTAGTCATGATCAAGGAGCCACCCCTCCCCTGCCTAGCCCAGATGAAGTTCATCCTGATTGGCCAAAGACAGCCAAGCTACCGAAAGGAGGGGTGGAGGGTGGGGGAACTGATACTGCCAGCTGTGGCTTTTGAGTTTTGTTGTCTGGATGCGAAGGAGCGAGGAGTAGGGTCTTTGCTGAGGCAAGCCCTAAGAAGACCAACCCCCCAGGCAAAGAGTAAGTGCCTGGGTGTTTATATAGTAAAGGAACTAGTTTTGTTGTTTTGTAGCTCTACTTGTATATACCAAAGTGTCTCCCCCCTTCCCTCATTCCCCACCTTTTATTGTAATTAGTTTACCTTAAATAAACTTTCTTGATTCTACTCCACATGGTGTGTGGGGTTCCTCTGTGGTTCAGTGCTAAATCCTGTGTATAGACTAAGGGCGAAGCCCTGAGAGAATCAGTGTCAAGACGGCAGAGCTAAGGCTGGCAGTTTTGCACCTTTGATCTCTCATCTTGAGGAAAGGACAGGTTGGCAGTCCTTCACATTCATCATCATCATCATCATCATCATCATCAATCTTGCCCTGATAGTCCTCAGGGTGATGCACATTTTGCACTCTTTCCTGAGACTCTAGCTGCTCAGGAAAATGTATAAGTGCCTCCCACCCCCTTTTTCTGGGGAAAAGGATACATATGGCTGTATATGCCCCAGTTTAAAAAAAAGACCAAAAACCCATTGCCCTGTCAAAAATCCCTTTTAAAGGGGACCCAGAAAAAAGGGCAGCTACAAAAATAAAATAATAATAATAATAATAATGCACAATAATAATAAAACAAAATGTTTGGCAGCCACTGACAGCCCCTCCAAGGTGCCGCTCTTGGGCACTTGGAAGGAGCTGTCAGTGGCTGTCAAAACAAACTTTGCAATCTCCGAAAAAAAGGTAAAGGGACAAAAAGCCGCAGCAAGCCAAATTCACAGTCATGGCGGTGAGGGGAGCAAGCCAGTGCCAGCCGCTCCCAAGGGTCACTTGGGCACTTGTGGTGCGGATGGCACTGGTGGGTGCCCAGGGCACATATTATGTACATATACCATTGATCAATTTAATACATTTCCACATGCTCCCGTCTGAATTACTAGGCCTCTAACTGAAGAAAGCAGAAGATTTTTATTTTATTTTTTTACATTTCAGGGTCAAGCTATTCCAGGCTGTGACTGAGATTCTGACATGGTTCACACATATGACAACCCATGGTTTATTTGTTGCTTTGCCTAGTTAACCCAAAATTTGGCTGCAAGATGATCAAGCAAACCGCTGGTTATTTGGTCAATTCCTGGGTTGTTTGGTTCCCGCCCCCTCTGCCTGCACCCTTCCTGTATCCCAAATGCTTTTCCAGCACTGTAGTACTGGCATGTAGAGTGGCTGGGGTTTTTTTGTTTGTTTTTTTACTGGTCCTGCCTGCCATCTCTGTAGCCTGGCAAAACAACCCATGAACAACCCACAGTTCAGGGTTCGCACATAATGACAACCAATGGTTTAAACAACACAGAGTTCACAACCCAACAACAAACCATGGGGTCTCTTTGTGGGTTGTTCATGGTTAACAACCTAGTTAACCCATAGTTCCAAGTTCGCACCTAACAACATACTATGGGTTGTTGTTACATGCGAACCAGGTCATAATGTGGGTAGCTTTGGAAATATTATTTTCCAATGTTTTTTGACAACTCATACTTAACTAGCACAATTCCATAGCTCTACACCAACAGGAACATTGTTAAATCAGAATCCACACAAAGATGTTTAGTTTCTGAAAAATATTCCCCTGTCCCAGAATATTCATCTCTTTAAGTTCTTCCTTGCTTCAACCCCGACATTCCCCCTTTGCTTTTCCAACCATTTCTGCTCTTGCAAAACCAACTATTCTTGAACTTTAACAAGCCTTATTTTGTTAAGACTTAAAAGTTGCACCCAAGTAAATGGTGTTTCGGTGCGAGCCTTTGACCAAATTGACCAATTTTACACTTGTGCTCAAAAGATGCAGCTGTGTCTGAAGATACACAAGCTCTAGCACTTCAGTTCTAAATTGTGTGAAGTCTGTTTGAGGAGGATGGATTTTATTTCTATGTAATAGCCATGATGCAGCAAGGGCTATTCCACACACAGAATTGCAGACGTTGTCTCCCACACAAATAAGTGCTGCAGGTGAAAATGCCATTCTCCAGAGCCTCTGGCTACACATGTATGTTCGGAATAGAAGTGCCACACCACCATATGGATGGTCTTCCCTGACCCACAGCCTGTGACTCATGTTGTCACAGTTGACCATCTCTTCAGGTGTGCATGCGCGCGCGCGCGCGCACACGCACGCGCGCACACACACACGCGCACACACACACACACAGAGCAAGAGGTATGTTCCTGGACTTATTCTGCATCTGGGTTTACCCCATCATGCACCTGAGCAACACCACTTGGGGGTAACATTTGTTACAACACTTGTGCTCAACATTTGCTTTTATACGGTGGGAATAAAGATGGGTTGGATCCAATGTCGCGCAAAGGAAGAGGGCCTTTTCTGTGGCGGCCCCCATACTGTGGAACTCTCTCCCGAGTTACCTCCGCCATGCCCCCTCTCTGCTGAGCTTCCGCCGTTCATTAAAAACCTGGCTGTTCAGGCGGGAATATGGGGTGGGTTAAGTTTTTTTTAAAAAATTATAATGTTTTAAATGTATTTTATCTTGTTTTTAGCCTATGTACATCGCCCAGAGTGGCCGGTTGCCGGCCAGATCGGCGATTAATAAATGTAAATAATTAATTAATTAATTAATAATAAGGGGACTTCTGCTGGCGCAACATGACTTCCCTGTCTCCTTTCCTGTCCCCTGCACACCCTCCAAAATTGCTCTGGAGGGTCTCCAAACCATCCAGAACAGATTTGGGTGTGTGTGTGTGTGCATGGTGATGCAGTGGGGAGGGGAAATCCATTCCGATACCAGGTGACCAGCATTGGATCCAACCCAATATGCCAACAAATGAATAAATGGCGTAGTGGTGAGAGTGTTGGACTGGGACTTGGGAGATCCGGGTTCTAGTCCCCGCTCAGCCATGAAACTCACTGGGTGACTTTGGGCCAGTCACTGACTCTCAGCCTAACCTACCTCACAGGGTTGTTGTGAGGATAAAATGGAGAGGAGGAGGACTATGTAAGCCGCCTTGGGTTCCTTGCAGGAAAAAAGGCGGGGTATAAATATAATAAATAAATAAATAAATAAAAGCTAGCATACAGGTGTCAGAGCAAGGGAAACCGTTCTCACACAAAACTAACTGCAACAGTCACTTGTAATCTGTCAGAATTGAAGACTTACATTTAAAGTAGGAAGAGGGAGAAGGGTCCAAATGTTCTGTCCAAATTCTATATGCTTGGGGAAATAGTAGCTGCCTAACATGTATAACGCACTGCACACACAGGCTATACAATTATTATTTTTTAAGGCCTAGATTCATTCTTCAATTCCAACACGAAGCTTATGGCCACATTTTCCCAGCCCCGTGCTCTCTTGACAGCGATATCACATGACTCGCTCAAATGGGCAAACATCAAACCCAGCTTAGGGCTTGCAAGCCAACAGAAACGTAGTTGTTTACCAAGAACATTGATGTCGTCACATAGCTCTGGCAACAGAGTTTATTCGATGACGGATATTCCCCCGGGGCTAAAGCAGAATGGCATATTTAAAAGGCAGTGACTGTTTTTAAGCCATTATCTTTTAGCAGATATCCAAAAGAAAATGTTTTTTCATTGATTGGGTAAGCAGCGGTTCCACAGCAGGTCCAACTATAGAAAATCCAGAGTACCTGGTGGCATTAGCTCTGGATTTTACTCCGAACTTTTAAGGAGCTATCCATGGTGTGAAACCTATTTTGGGGATAGGATTCAGCACTATGGATAGCGCCTTTAAAGTTCAGAGTAAAATCCAGAGTGGATACACAGCCCCACTGACATTGGAGCCTCCAGCCTCCACTGGACAAGAAGGGAAAAGTACAAACGGCTTGAGATGATCCAAGTTTTTACATCCACGGTCCACCCCAACAGGACTCTCACAAGAATTCCCACAGTCTGTGTAAAGGGAAACAGATACAAGTTTCCCATTCCAGTTTTTACCCAGCTGTGGGAATGGGGAGACCTACTGGGAGATGCTGGCGTGCATCTCTCCAATCATCCAGCTACTTTCCTGTGATATCAGAATTGCATAACCATCACCAGAACTGGGTACAATTGTGCTGAACCCACAAGCACAAATTCTTCACCCTCTTCATAGATTCATAGATCATAGAGTTGGAAGGGGCCTACAAGGCCATCGAGTCCAACGATGCTCAATGCAGGAAACTAGAGGAGGGGTCTCCCATCCAAGTAATAACCAGGCCTGACCCTGCTTAGCTTTCCACGCTCAGACAAGCTGAGCCAGCGTAAGCTTGTCTTGCATGTGTATGTTCTCAAACACACACTGGAAGGCGTCTCATCTATTCATTTAAAAAGTTTCATTTAAAAAAGAAAATTACACACACAATCACATACACACACACACCCCACTTTGATATGGGGCTCCCAGTGGCCTCCCATCCAGACTGCTGACCAATATCTGAGCTTCAGTAATGCTACAACATTTGGTGTTCCCAGACCATCCACTGGGCCCTGACCTTTATCTTAGGTCACATCTATTTCCGCTTGTAAATCTATTCCTTCATCTTAGGGCAGAGATGTCATATTCCTCTCATTCCTCCCACATATACATCAGCAACCCACCCCCTCCAAACACAACCCTCTGGACTAGCAGATAAGACTGAACATGTAATGAAATAAGAATTTAATATGTCACAATTATTGACATAACTTTACTAAACCACATAAATCCTAGTGACCTTTTCACATTTTAGTCCTCCCAGGAGATGGCTAAATCCCAACCCAAAGATGAACAAGGCTCTGCATTGCAAGTGTTCCCCTACACAAACACATAAACTCAAAAGGCTTACCAATTAGAAGGCTTTTTAATCTTCTGTGTTCTTCACTGATGTCAAAAGCATCACCCGCAAAGATCAACATGGGTTTTGTTCCTTCAGGGCACTTGCTGTTCTATCGTATATTTTAAAAGATTGAAAGATAAAAACGGGTAAGGGAAGTGGGAGAAGAAAACTTCTTGGAAAATGTCTCAGTGAAGTAACTTCCAAAAATCACATTACATTCCCGTGCAAGTGAGAGGGGAATGTGGCCATTTTTACACCCCACACATTTTAATTGAGTTGATCTGCGCTGACTTTCCTGAGAGCATTTCACCTGAAGAAACCTCACTAGGTCCAACACTGAAGTGGTAACCCTGCTGCAGAGTACCGTAAGTAGTACAGGCAGCAGGGGCTTCTCGCAGAACTGAACAAGGCCCCGTGCTGCTGGCTCCTCCTGGGATCAGTAGACACGGGGCAAAGCCACTGGGGATGGGAATGCATATATACCGCAGTGGTCATGAGCATATGATATTGTGGACTGAACATTAGACCACTGAGGAAGACCTTTGTGTCAAAATGTGCTTGGCTTCTGTTGTGATATATATTCACAGTACTGGGTCTATTAGGGTTCTTATTATTTGTGTGTGTTTTATATGTTACCATCAGCTTGTGTAATAAAGGATCCTGTACAGTGTGCATTGCTTTGTGCTTCCGTAATTCTGCTTCTGGTTTGATAGGGTTGTTAAGGAATATTTTGTGCCTTTTGTTCCATGGGCATGAGAGTCCCAGGCATGGTAAAAAAAAAAAAAAAAAAAGGATTAAGATGTTTTCTTCTGCTGAGAAAAAAAATGTTTAGTGCTCTCTAGGTCCATGATGGCAACTAGCCTCTGCTACCATATAGGTAACGGTAGGCAACCTTTTTGGGCCTATGAGCACATTTGGCAATTTGAGAAACTGTCCTGAGCACCACCACAAAATGGGTGCACTGAAGATGAAAGCACCCCCCTGCGGCCATCTGCCATCTTCATTTCCTAAAAATGTCTTTGAACCCCACATGTGGCCCAGAGGCTTTCATGGGAAAAGAAGATGGGAGTAGCTAGAGGCCCTCACTTGGCTTTGAAGTTACCCCAGTTGTCAGCAGGAAAATCTGTTGTTAAAAAAAATAAATTAAGGAACGAAACTTGTCAAGATTTGTTACATTTTTGGAATATAGAATAATATCTTATATATTTATATAAATATTTTGGGGGAGAAATATAACTTGGTCCCAAGAGGTGTGTGTGTGTGCACAATGTTTATGTTGTATTTCTGTTTTATTCATTAGTAGTTGTAAGATTGGGAAAAAATTAATAAAACATATTTTTTTAAAAAAAATTAATAAAAAGTGGGCGGGGTTGGGTGCTTCAGTGGGCACCAAGAAGGGCACCCAATGGCATTGGGCGCCATGTTGCTTACCCCTAATATAAGTCATTGGCAGCCAGGGAAAGCCTGCCTGATTCCATGCTGCAGTTTAACTACCGTGGCCTCTGCAGTCAATACACTGGAGACTCATCCACAAAGGCTGCGGACTCACTAGGAGGCTGCTGAGAGCTACAAAACATTATAATGTATGGCATACATACTAAACCTGGAACATCCATACTTATTTTGTGATTTACTTACAGAAGCAATTGTTTTGGGATAACTACCGTATTTTTCGCTCCATAAGACGCCCCGGGCCATAAGACGCGCTTAGTTTTTAGAGGAAGAAAACAAGGGAAAAAAGATTCATGTGCAGATTATTGGAAAACAAACAGAGAACAAAATAATATCTCCATACATTTATTTATTTATTAACTGCTTTTTTAACCCTGCATTTCTTAAAAACAATCCAAAACAGGTTATAAAGAAGAATAAAACACAAATTACAATATCGCTGCGGGGATGGGAGGGGCGATATTGTAATTTGAGTTTTATTCTTCTTTATTGTTTTTAAGAAATGCAGGGGTAAAAAAAGCAGTTAATAAATAAACAAATTTATGGAGATATTATTTCGTTCTATTGCTATTTTAGTTTTCCAATAATTTGCACATGAATCTTTTCCCCCTTGTTTTCTGATAACTATTACTGCTTTCACGCGGGCCTCCCTGCCTCCTCGGCTTGCGCTCTCCACGGCGAGCCGGCCGCGCTGGTCCCGTCGCGTCAGTTCTGGCGCGGCGGAAGTGATGCGACGGGACCCTGCTTCGGCGCGCTGGACCCCCATGGTATGTTTTTGGCGGGGGGAAACCAGGGCAACAGGGCTGTTTAAGCCCTGTTGCCCTGGTTCCCCCGCCAAAATCATAGCGCAGAGGTTCACCGCGCCGAAGCAGCCGTATGTGACGCAGCGGCGGCGGCTCCAGCATCAACTCCAGCGGCGGCGGCGGCTTCAGCGGCTCCAGCATCAACTCCAGCGGCAGCGGCGGCTTGAGCGGCGCGGAGAACGCTCTGCGCCGCTCAGAAGAGCGAAATCGGGCCACCCCCGCCAACGGGATCAGGCCAGATGTGAGGCGGCGGCAAAGTTTTTTTGGGAGCGGGCGGCCTTGTCCTGCTCCACACAGGAGCCCTCCCTCTCTTATGCCGCTCACCCGCTCGTGTCCCTGCTGCCCGGGGGGGGGGGTGCCGCCGCCGCGGCACCGCAGCAAAGTTTTTGAGAGCGTGCAGGAGCCCTCCTCTCTTCCACCGCCCGCCTGCTCGCGTCCCTGCTGCCGGGGGGGTGGGGTGCCACTGCCGCTGCCAAGTTTTTTTCCCCGCAGGAGCCCTCCTCTCTTCCGCTGGACCGGTTGGAGGCACGCAGAGGAAGGTAGGGGGGGAAATTATTTGGGGTTTTTTCAGCATTCACTCAATAAGACGCACAGACATTTCCCCCTCCTTTTTGGGGGGAGAAAAGTGCGTCTTATGGTGCGAAAAATACGGTAACCACTGATAAAACCCCATCACTCTAAACCCGATTTGTTTTCACACCCAAGGAATGAATCAGAGGCTGCAGAGGGCTCAAAGAGAAAAGGGTAACTTGTAAAAGAAGGCAATTCCCCATGCGCTCCTCTTCCATCCCAAGCTAGGCAAACAAAAAGTGAAATGGTTCTGCCTGGTAGTGTAATGTAAGTGGTGTGGAGAATAATATCCTTTCAAATATGGCTCCAATCCGTAATCAATTAATCAGCTAGATTAAAATAAATTTAAAACATTTAAAATCAATTAGACAGGCACCCCGACTAATTGGGTAATATTTTTTTAAAGTTGTTTTTAATATAACTACTTTGAGAAACTGCAAATGGCGGGCACTATCTTAGAAGGATGTTTTTTAAGATGGTGTACTGTGAGATACAAGCGTACCATCTAAAATCAAAGTATGGATCCCCCCCAAACCCTGTTGTTTTATTCATATATAAATATAGGCAGGTATAATCAATTAAAACTCATTGAATGTATCAATGAAGATTTCTTTAAGTCAGGTGACAGCCCTACTTGCAATCAACTGCCCTGTGAATGACTGGCAGTAGCAGCCAAAAAGTTAAGGCTCAAATACTCAGGAATTCCTTAAACAAATAGTTATGCCAAGCAAATAAATAAATAAATAAATAAACGGCTACCACAATTGGCCAGAACTAAAGCTACTATTTATATCAGATGCTGGATTTGATCCTGTGCAGGAGGCAGTTTCAAGTCTCCTGCACAGCTGTATAACACTGCTTCTGCCATGTCTCTTCCATCACTGACCTCCCTAACCCTACGGTCACATTTCAAAAGCTGATTCCAATGAGATGGGAGAACTACCGATGTGAAAAGCCCCCCACTAGAAATGTTGCTGCACACTTTGCTAAAGCATGGTCGATTTTCTAGCAAGGCACTTCGTTTCGGGGGGGGGGGAAGAGTGCTTTGCAATGTGTCATTGCTGAGAAAGGGCCATTTTTGTATGCTGCCTGATAAATCAGGCTTTAAATTCAACCAAAGCAACTAAAATATGTAAGACTTCTAAAAAATAAAAATAAAAACAGATTCCCTGCTTGCAAATTACATACATACAGTCAAATATATGTACTTCAAGGATTGTCTTACTCTCTATACCCCTGCCCGGTTGTTGTGGTCCTCAGGAGAGTCAGTCTTGGTGGTGCTGCATAATTGGGAGGTCCACCTTGCAGCTACCCAGAACAGAGCTTTTAGTGTTGCACCTCCTGTCCTGTGGAACTTCCTCCACATTAATATTACACAGGCACTAAACGTTCTGCATTTTAGGTGCCTGCTTAAGATGCCCCTTTTCACTCAAGTTTTCACTGTAGTGTGACCCACTACAAAAATACCCCTCCGGTATTTTTATATTCAGCAGTATATAAATGTGTACAAATAAATAAAATCAATTAAAAAAAAAAAAGAAAAACGATATAAAGCACAGTAAAAACAGCAGCACTAACGCCATGCAAAGACCTTTCTATTTTCTCAGGCCTTCAACTCTGCTGTGATTCCTGCTGTGATTTAGTGCTGCCTTTTATTGTTTCTGTTGTGTGTGTTTTGATAATGCTCTGGATTTGAATTCAAGGGCCCTGTAGAAAGATAATTAATGATGCCTGATAAGATGCACTTTTGGTGATATACTCCCCTCCCAACCACATTTTTGAAGATATGCAGCCAATTAGTATTTTCACGGACACGCTGGGGATTTTAATAGCACCTTACCTTGATATCTCTGAGAGCTACAAACTTCTCAATGCCCAATTCAACCATATCCAGAACATGATAATCATACATGCGACCTACCAAAAAAAGAAGAAGAAATTAACCAGATATTGTCCTTGATCAGGTATGTCCAACACAGAATTGCAATTTGGAAACACGTGTTAGGGTTACCACTAATATGCATAATTTATGCTACATTGAAAAATACACAATTTGCATGAGTACAGATGCTGCCAAGCAAATCAATTGACCAGCTGACCAATTGTAGCTGACTCCATCATCTTTATGAGCCACATACATCCGCCATGGGGATGAGGGGCATTAGGACTTCCCAAAGCACGAGGAGAGCGGCCTCTCTCCCCAGGCACAGGTGCCCTCATCCCCTCTGCTATCTGTGATCCAAGACGGGAGGTAGCAGTGGGGAAGCAGGGTGCTGGGACTCACCCACTGTGCCTCTTCCCCCTGCTACTGCACTTCAGCAGGGGAATCCCTGCTGTTAGTGGGGGGAACGCCCTCTGATGAGGGATTCCTCCAGGGGGCGGCGTGTGCTGGATTAGGGGGCGGCGTGTGCTGGATTAGGTGGCAGTGCAGGCCAGAGGTTCTACATCCCTGGTGTAGAGGGAAGAGTGATTATGCTGGCTGGCCTTGCCCCCCACTTTCCACTGCCCCTTTCCCTAAACTCCATGCATTTGGCTGTTGGAAAGAATGGACGCTATGAGCTGGTTCGCATGTCACGCCAAGCCACCCTGTGAATAAGCCACAGTGGGTTGGATGTTTGCTGAATAACCCATGGTATGCTCAACCGATGATTGGGCTTGCCGTGGCTTGTTCTTCCCCACGGTCCTCCAACCAGCATGTATCCCCTGGGAGAGTTTGTGGCAGAACCCGACTTGTTTCCTCGCCCCAGCCCTCTCCCTGCTCCAATCGATACCCCTTTTCATTTGCTACCTTTAAAAAAAAATGGGGGGGTGCTTTGGGGGTATGCAAATGTGTTCATAACTTCTTAATTATTCCCCCCCACTTTTTCACAAGTGCGCAAGAGCGCACTTTCACCTGTCCGATATGTGTAGTCTTGCCTGGTCAATGTCCCTGCATCTTGCAGCTGTCAATGGGAGCACCAAAGTGGAGTAGGTAGCATACAAAGAAAATGACAAGATGAGGCTGCATAGTTTGCGCACAGTTGCAAATGACCAGGGAAGAAATAACAGTAATAGAAAGGAGGGACCCAGTAGAGTAGTACAATTCAGAAGCACCAAAAAAGGTGAAAAAAAAGAGAGACCAGTAAGTGCACCAAAGGGTGGGGGGATAATATCTTCCTCTTGGCAATGTAATCCTCTTGCTTTTAAATGTTGAACTGACACTTGTCAGCGTCCTCCTCCCATTCAACACTCACTGAGTCTCCAGCAAGCCCAGAAAGGGGTGATATTGGCTCCCCACCCTTTTTGCGGTTCCTTTTCAGAACAGTTATTGCAGATGCGCAAATTTCCCCTCCACGTACTTCCCAGCCCTTAAATTTGAGCAAAGTGAGCCCAGCTTTAGAGGGTGGCTGAACAGGACAGAGTAAATGGGGTGCCAGTGCCAGCAGTACTTACACCACCCCCCATGGGCCCCATTAACTCCGTCACACGCAGCTGCATTCTCAGGGTTTTTTAAAACCTTCAGGGAGATTTGCACACATCCACTGAAGTGAAGTAACTGCTGCAATAACTGCTCTGAAGGGAGCCGAGAAAAGGTGGGGGAGTTAACTGGACTAGCTGGAGACTTGGGGAAGTGTTGAAAAGTTGGGGGACTGAAAAGTGACAGTTCAACACTGAAAAGTGAGACAATCACATCGACAAGGGGGAGATATTGTGCACTTACTCCGTTCGCCTTTTTCCCCATTCTTGGTGCTTCTGAATTGCACTACTGAGTCCCTCCTTTCCCTTACTATTGTTTCTCCCCGGTGGTTCATAACTGTGTGCAAATTAGCCTATATGCAGCCTCAGCGTGTCAATTTCCTTGTATGTTACCTGCTCCACTAAGGAAACTGACCAGGGAAGACTACACATATTGGACAGCTGGAAGAGCGCACTTGCGAAAGACCGACAAAAATAACAACTTTTTTAAAAATTACAACCCCAGTTGCACTTTTTTGAGGCACACACACACACACAAAAGCTGGGGAACATGTGACAGTCCTTCCAAAGTGCTGTTTCAGCATAGGTGAAAGAGCAGTCACTGGTGAGATCACGAAAAGTGAGCAGCACAGGCTTTTTTGTCGCTCTTGCTGAGCTGCTCTGTAGCCAATCCCAGCAACCCACAATGAAATTGTTCTTCCAGGTTCAGACAACATGACAACCCATCAGGGTTCAAACAACCCTAGAATAAGCCATGGGTTGTCAGGGTGGCTTGTTCGTGATAAATAAGCCATCTTCTGGAAAGCGGTCTGAGTTTGCATGACACGGCAACTCATCATGGCTAGCTGCCCATCACAGATTGTCATGTTGTGCAAACCAGGTCATTATGTCTATAACACAGCTCCTGATTGCAAGTACAGACGTGTTCATATGGCATGTTCTCACTTTTAACCAAATGTATAGATGACACAGGGCAGAGCCAACTACCACAATCCTGCTTGTGTTTCGGATCAACACGTAGAAAAGACAAGAATAAGACTAAAGAGTAACCAAGCACTCTAGTAGAGTTAACTCCTCATATTCATGGCATAGTAATGAGATGTGCTTAGAATGATGACACTTGAAAATCCCAATTCTTGTTTCTGAACCTTTCAAACTTATTGCCATTACTTTTCCCCAAACTTATTTGTAAAAAATAAAATTAAATTAAAGCTCAAGCTCTCAGGAGTCTAATAGGAGGCTACAGGTCTTTCCATCCCCATTTTGGATAGATCTCATTACTGTCCCACTTCTCCCAACCCATGCAAAAAAATAATAATAATAACATTACCTATTATCAGGTTGTTGGGCCTCTTCTTATTATGTGATCCAAACAGGAACAAAGAACAGTCGGACTTCTTGGAAAAAAATTCCTATTAATAAAAGACCTCCATTTTAAAATATGTTGCAGGCCTTGCAAAGCCCATTTTTTAAAAAAAACACCTTTCAATACTGAACGCCAATTCATCAGAAGAGCGCATTGTTACTGAGCAGCCTTAATCCTTGCCAAAGGAGGAGACCCCATTGGTTGCTTATGATTACCTCTAGATTAAAAGTAATTGATCCTATTGGGAAATTAAGACATTGTTTTATTTATATTCTTGTAGTTATAAAATGATGGCAATCTAGAGGGAAGCAGGGATTTCATTGTGTAGTACTGGGGGAGGGGGAAGCTGGGATTTCATTGTGTAGTACTGGGGGAGGGGGAAGCTGGGATTTCATTGTGCAGTCCTGGGGGTGGGGAGCAGGGATTTCATTGTGCAGTCCCGGGGGAGCTGCGGACAGCTACTTTAAGGAATTTCGAACAAATAGTGCCTATAGGAAAAGGACGACCTGTGCAATGCCGGGTAAAAAAAGCTAGTTATGTATAAAAGGGAGCAGTATGTAACTCCTTTATGAGCAGTATGTAACTCCTTTATCTTGCTTTATAGTTTGCCCCATCCCAAAAACTCAAGCAGATAACAAAAGACATACACACGCAGCCAAGCAAAATAACAAAATGTTCTGATATTTTCCTACTTTTTTCTGGCATAAACCCCATGCTCAGTTTGCATCTGCATTTGTTGAAGGTTGTATGTGTAGACTTGATTCTACTGGAATTGGAATCTGAATGCAGACTCTGCCTTCTGCATAAAATCTTTTACTATATAAAAGTAAAATGGAAAATCTCACCTATGCACAATGGTTTTTCAAGTCCACATCTAAGTAAATCAAAATAACTATGCTAGTAAGAGTCCCATTTTGAAATCGAGTACATGTTTCCAGGGATGTTAAATGTTATTTAAAACAAAAGGAGTTTTTTGTCATTATTCAAGGTCAAACTTCTGTATATTTATTTGAAAAAAATAAAATGAACATATTTTCCCCAAGCATACTGGTGAGTACCTTTTTTAAAGTGCATATTTTAAACCTCATTCTTCTGAAAACAATAGGCCCTGCAACTTATTTTTTAATAAGCAGAACAAGTTCACCAAATCTTAAGCAATTTGCTTTCAGTTGGAAATACTCTTTGATTGATTTCATACCAGAATGACCACCCAGGGGAAGTATCATTATTCTACACCAAATGTCAGTATGCTATTGCAAAGAAGAATACCTAATTTAGAACTGCACAATTATGACAGGGTAGCTTGTACTTGTGCACAATGTTTTATTCAAAACCTAAGTGATAATGCATATTTTCTTAAGACACGTACAGTGAGATAGCAATTCATATGAACTATGACGCAAACACGCAGAGCGCCCCAAAAGATGTAACTCGTTTTCTGTTAAGAACCCCATTTTGAAAATTGGTACATGTATTAAGCACTGTCAGATGAAACACTAAAACAAAAATCATGGAGAATTTTTTTTTAGTTTTTGTAGAATTCAAGGTCAAATTTTACTATTTGACCTTGAATATATATTTATTCCAAAAAACCACTGATGTTACATATCAAATGAAAGAGCATTTCAAAGGCTTTCCAACAACACCATGCTTAACTTTCTAGGTTCTGCAGAACTGGAATTACTGTAATTTTAATGTTGTCCGACATACAAAAATTGGTAACATTTTTCTTCATATTTTTGATTGCCATATCTCCAAAAGTTTTTGTCCCAGAAGTCTAATTTTTGGAGCAGCTTATTTTCTCAGCAGACCCAACAAGTTCACCAAGTTTTTTTCAAAATTGGTGATGGTCAGGTAAATTCATTGGTTGCTTTTACATGGAATGACCCATAGTAGAGTGCTGAGGGCCCAGTATGTTGCCCTCAGCAATTATGCATAAAACTCAATTAAAACTCAAAACAGCAATTGTGTATAAAACTCAGAGTGACCTTAAAAAACTATACTCTCATCTAGCAAGTTACTAATCAAAATATTTCATGACTCCAATCCAGCATGGAAGCTGTTCTTAAGCCTATCTGCCATACCGTCACAAAATCAGGCATAGATATTAAGGAAATGAAACCTAATGGATCCTCTGTCTCTTCCACAACAAGCTGTGCCTAGAGGGGAAGAACTACATTATGGGAGAATTACTCTGGCAGAGAGAATCCAATAGCAATGTTTATCTTACCAGAAATCAATGATCCAGTTTGGATGTCACACTAAACCATAGTTTAGCATTATGAGAATGAATTGCAGTGAGCCTAAAGCATATATGCTTCTCCCCTGCCTCCTCCAACACAGCCATGACTAGTTCAGAAGCTTTTGCTTCCGTTTTTTATTAACTGTAGCTTGTCGTGTCGTCCGAACCCGACAAACTGTGGTTAATCTTAACAGTGTTTTTTATGAAACAAGCCAACTTCAAACCATGGAGCTGACTTGTTTAAATAAAGTATAGTTATGAGTAACCATAGTTTAGGGTTTGGACAATATGACAAGCTACAGTTAATCTAAACCGGAAGAAAAACATCCAAACTGTTCTTCACAGCTGCACTGGAATAGGAGCTGGTAGAGAGCACGCGAGTGAGCGGTGCATTGCAGCTTGTCCCCTAAACTATGGCTTAGCAGCCTTCCCCAACCTGGTGCTGTCCAGATGCTTTGGACGACAACTCCCACCATCCCTGAACATTGGCCATGCTGATTGGGGTTGATGTGAGTTGTAGTCCAAAACATCTGGAGAGCATCATTAGGGAAGGGTGATTTGGCGCATTGTTGAACATGGCCAATATGAAATGCATCCTCTACCAGCACATTTAACATTATATCACTTTGGGAATTTCTCCTTTGAGTCTTATTTGGCTGTTTTAGTCTCATGTAAATAGGACGGGTCTCTTATTCAAAATGGACCAATGTCTTTATACTTACCAGTGAGGTTTGATCTTCAAAGGGTCTTGTAATATTTTTTCTGAAGAGGAAAGAAAGTTTTAATTTTTTTTTTATCCTTGAATATCTGGCATGACAAACCTACAAGCTTTACTTTGTAATTTTGAGCATACTACATTGAAATGCTCCTGTTTGTCTCATCAGTGCAAGAGCCACAGCACCACTTAATTTTAATGTAGTACAGCAAGGGCTCATCAAGTCTACCATACCATCTCCAACAGTGACCAACCAGATGTCCTTGGGCAGTTCATGGGCAAGGTGTCTGTCCCCAACCTCTGATATACTGCTTCTAAACATTCGGGCTCTATTTCTATCAGAGCTCATAATCTCTGACCATGAATAAATGTAACCCTTTTTGAAGAACATCCATGCCCTAGTGGCTAGCCATCATAACCTATCAAATGCATTGGTATAGGACAGTGATGGCGAACCTTTTTGAGCTCGAGTGCCCAAACTGCAACACAAAACCAACTTATTTATTTCAAAGTGCCTTAAATTTGGCAGGAAGGAGGAGGGGGCACTAGCTAATTGCGTCCCGCTCTGTCTCAGGGCATAGCTCTTCACCGGGCGCGCAACGATTTGGGCGTGCGCGTGCTGTGCTTCTGAGCTGTCTGTTCAGTTAGAAGGAGGGCTGGGTGCCTGCGCAGTCCGCTTCTGGGGGGGGAGATGTTGGAGTGTGCCTGCCTGTGGAGGCCAGCGAGGAATGAGTGGAGAGGAGTTACTATGGAAACCCGACGCTGAATGCAGAAGGGGACGGTCTTTTTGCAATCTGGCGACCAATGGCTCGAGTGCCCACAGAGAGGTCCCTGCGTGCCAGCTGTGGCACGCGTGCCATAGGTTCGCCATCACTGGTATAGGATGTTAAGTACACATTGCAATAAGTAGTTCTTCCTTAGATAATTTTGTGCATTAACCAAGATCCACAGCAGTAAAAAAAACTACAGCCACACAAAACATAAAATAACCAATCCATATTCATGCATTGTAGCTTGCTCTCGTCAATAAGGGAACTATTGGCTAAGCCGTCTTGTAAAACCATAAGCTTTATTTTCTGTCAGCAGTCGACCTGGATTTAAACTGATCAGATGACAGATCATAGAATAATATGCATAATTACAGAAGCCCAATAATATTTCAATGTATCTTTCCTGGTTTTTGCCACCACATTACAAGCATTCTACTTTTCACATTAGCGGTATGGGTAAACTGAATATTGCTCGATAAAGTAGAAGGTATATTTTATATATATTATTAGTTGCTCTTAAAAATATGGCAAATGTCACATAAGTTCATATTACATTTGATTAACAGAGGAAAGTGTCACTTACTTTTTATATAGAACAGCAAAGGGCTTTTTCAGAGCATACTACAAAATATATATATATTGAAGTTAGAGATAGCAGTTTAACAGTCAAGTATTCTACAAATGATCATTTTAAATGCATGAGAAACGTGCTTGTTTAGATGAGACACAGATAAAACGAAGTCTAGATTAATGAGAGTCTGAGGGACATCACCATGTACTTAGCTCCCTAACAGGTTTCTAGTAATGGATCTATCAGGGAGCTCTGCTAATCCCTTGCTGTTTCCCAGAACAGGCAGCAACAGTATGGCAGGCATTGGTACCATGCCAGCTTTAGAATCATCTGAGCTACGTAGTCTTCTGTTCCTCTTCCCATGTTCTGAAGGCTGTAGTATCCAATTGGTGCCCCTCCACTGACAGAAGGCTTTTTGATCCAATGGAGGCTTCCATCGGCAGAATGGGGAGGGAGGCAATTTTCTGGAATTCTTCCTCCCCACATCCCCGAAGTCTTGGGGGGGGGAGCCCTAAGAAACAGTGTAGGAGGGGGGGACAGAAATTCTACAAAAATCCACAAAAATTCTATTCCTCCAATGGAATCCGCCATTGGATCAAAGAGACTGCCATCAGCTGAAGGACACAATTAGACACACAACCCTGAAGAATTAACTCTTTTCCACATGTGGAATGGTTTTTGCTCAATATTTTAAAATTGTGCTTTCCTCTCCCCTCCCTTACTCAATTCTTTTTCCTCCTAGGTCCAGGCCAGGTTTATGGTCAGGTTTTATTGTGAGACTTTTAGGGTACAATCGTATGCATATTTAGACAGAAACAAAGTTCTGCGATTGCACCCTTAAGGATTATGGTTAAATATTGCTGTAAGCCACCCTAAGCTCTCAGGATAGGTCAGGATGTAAATCCAAATAAATAAAATACAGACAGATATATCAAGGACAATAGTGTGGGGAGAAGCAGGAATGACCACTCAGAAAAAGTACATCTCAGGAAATCATTAAAAAATACTATTAATGATTGTGTGCATTATAGATTTGAGCTTGCATTCAACAAAAATAGGAGTGTACATCCCAAGAAGTTTCGTAACATGAAAATGCAACTGGTGGAGAGAAAGCGTATCCTATTCATTTCCCTACAACTGAAGTGGGGCCAAAATATGAAGCATAATCCACTAGGGATCCAGTACTCAGCGTGCATCACCCATAAGGGATTATTCCCAGTATGTATGCCTACATCGTATTCCCACATAACGCAAGAGAATGTAACTCCACTTCTACATATGTTTCCAAACATACTTACAATGTCTTTGAGTACTTCAGTTACCACTGAACTTGCATTTCCACCTTTCATTAGCATGGCATTCTTGGTATTTTCTGTGAGCTTTGGCTCTCTTTTCTCAAGAAACCTTTTGGCCCTCTTAGTTTTGGGCTTCCTGCCATAACAATTTTTAAAACAGTTAGCTTTCACAAAGTATTTGAACACATATGTAAAGACACTACTTTGTGGTAAAATACATTTGATATTTAGCTGATGAAATTATATCCTACAACTAGAATACTACATCTTAGTACACAGTTCTTTTAAAGCAGGAATGGGAACCTGTGGCATTCCAGATGTTGTCAAGACTCCAACTCCCATCAGCCCCAGCTAGCATGACCAATAGTCAGGGATAATGGGAGTTGAAGCCCAACAACATCTGGAGGGCCACTGGTCCCTCACCCTCCTTTTTTTAAAAAAAAAAAAGTACAAAATTTCCCCTACCAATCACCAAATCAGTCAATATCAAAATCCTATGTTATTAAGGAATAACTAAGCAGTAATATGCAACTCCATCCTATGTATATTTACCCAGAAGGAAGCTTCAATGTGTTCAGTATGCCTTATTTCCAAGCAAATGTGCATAGAACTGTGGTAAGGCGCCCTCTGTACAGTTCAATACCAAACACAATTCTATCAAATGAAGTCATCTCCTTAAAAATGTTATCCCATTTCAGTTCAACTAATGGTGATTGTACCATGTGTAATTAATTCATGTTTCTAGCCATAATTTGTAAAGAGACTCAGCAAGTTTCTCAACAGTTCCTACCACATACCCAGCCCAGTTCTAAGCATGTTTACCCTGAAGTAAATCCTACCAAGTAGGCACCAATGAGTGTAATTCTACATATACCTACCTGCTAGTAAACCCTAGTGAAATCAATAAGGTCCTACTATATGGTTATGTTTGGGTTGCAAGTGTTATGACAGAAAGGCTGCATTCACACGCAACACTAAACCATAGCAGGAAGTAGCCTGCTCAAAGTTACAGGCTTGAGTGCTCCCCACTCCTTTCTCCTCCTCCAATGTGGTCAGGAGGAGGAATAAACCAGCATTGAGTTTCACTTTGCCCAATTCCTGGCTTGTGGTTATGCGCAAACCAGGAATCATGGTTTAAAATAAACTCATTTGCTAGATAAGCCAGCTGAACATTCCAGGGTTTGTAGTTGGTTGCTTAGCAATTGACTAGCATTTATTTCAACCATGATACCTAGTGTGCGCATAACGACAAGCCAGGATGACAAACCTTAAATAATGGCCTAGAAATAATGATTGAGAGATAGGAATCAGGCAAAGTGATTCTGAATGCTGGCTTGTTCCTTCTCCCAGAAACATGGGAAGAAGAGAGGGGAGGGTGTTCACTCAGGCTCCTTTCTGCTCAGGCACATAGCACCAAACCATGGTTTAGCACAGGGGTGTAGAAAGTGCAGCCCCACAAACCCTTTCCAACATCTCCCCAAGACCCCCAGCATCTGCCACCGCAAAAAGCAAAAGGAGTAAGGCCTATTGCAAAGCTTAATTTAGTAGCATTTTCCTGCTTCAGGGGAATCATAGAATCATAGAAAAGTAGAGTTGGAAGGGGCCTACAAGGCCATCGAGTCCAACCCCCTGCTCAATGCAGGAATCCAGGTCAAAGCATCTCTGACAGATGTCTGTCCAGCCGCACCTTGAATGCCTCCAGACTGGGAGAGCCCACCACCTCCCTAGGTAGTTGATTCCATTGTCTTATTGCTCTGACAGTCAGGAAATTTTTCCTGATGTTTAGGTGGAATCTAGGTTCCTGTAACTTGAGCCCATTATTCCGTGTCCTGCAAACTGGGATGAATGAGAAGAGATCTTTGCCCTCCTCTGTGTGACATCCCTTCAAATACTGGAAGAGTGCGATCATATCTCCCCTCAGCCTCCTCTTCTGAAGGCTAAACATGCCCAGTTCTTTCAGTCTCTCCTCATAGGGCCTTGTTTCCAGTCCCTTTATCATCCTTGTTGCCCTCCTCTGAACCCTCTCCAGTTTGTCTATGTCCTTGTTAAAGTGAGGTGCCCAGAACTGGACGCAGTACTCAAGATGAGGCCTAACCAGTGCCGAGTAAAGGGGAATTATCACTTCCCGCGATTTGGAAGCTATACTTCTATTAATACAGCCCAAAATTGCATTTGCCTTCTTTGCAGCCACGTCGCATTGCTGGCTCATATTCAGTTTGTGATCTACCACAATTCCAAGATCCTTCTCACTTGTAGTATTGTTGAGCCAAGTGTCCCCCATTCTGTAACTCTGCATTTGGTTTCCTCTCCCTAGGTGCAGCACTTGGCATTTATCCCTGTTAAATTTCATTCTGTTGTTTTCGGCCCAGCGCTCCAGCCTATCGAGGTCACTTTGAATTTTGTTTCTGTCTTCCAGAGTATTAGCTGTTCCACCCAACTTTGTGTCATCTGCAAATTTGATAAGCATTCCCTGTACCTCCTCATCCAAGTCATTAATAAAAATGTTGAAGAGCACCAGGCCCAGGACCGAGCCCTGTGGTACCCCGCTCGTTACCTCTCCCCAGTTTGAGAAGGAACCATTGATAAGCACTCTTTGAGTCCGATTCTTTAGCCAATTGTGGATCCACCTGATAGTTGTTCCATCTAGCCCACTCTTAGCTAGCTTACTAATCAGGATATGATGAGGCACTTTGTCAAAAGCTTTGCTGAAGTCCAGGTATATAATGTCCACAGCATTCCCACAGTCCACAAGGGAGGTTACCCGATCAAAAAATGAGATCAGATTAGTCTGACAGGATTTGTTCTTGACAAATCCATGCTGGCTTCTAGTAATCACTGCATTGTTTTCAAGGTGCTTGCAGACTGACTTCTTTATAATCTGCTCAAAAATCTTCCCCGGGATTGATGTCAGACTGACTGGCCTATAGTTCCCAGGTTCCTCCTTCCTGCCCTTTTTGAAGATGGGAACAACATTTGCCCTCCTCCAGTCGTCTGGCACTTCACCTGTCCTCCATGATTTCTCAAAGATAATAGACAGTGGTTCTGAGAGTTCTTCTGCCAGTTCCTTTATTACTCTAGGATGCAGCTCATCAGGCCCTGGAGATTTAAACTCGTTCAGAGTAATCAGGTGCTCCTTGACCATATGCCTATCAATCTCAAGCTGCAATTCTGCCCCTTCAGTCTGCACTTCAGGTTTGCCAGGGGGGTCATAGACCCTCTTTTGGGAGAAGACCGAGCCGAAGTAGGAATTGAACACTTCTGCCTTTTCTTTGTCTTCTGTTATCAATTTGCCATCCTCATTGCGTAGTTGAACCACCAGTTCTTTCTTCTGTCTTTTACTGTGCATGTATCTGAAGAAAGCTTTTTTGTTGCTTTTAGCATTCCTCGCTAACCTTAGCTCATTCTCAGCTTTAGCCTTCCTGACACTATTCCTGCAGTTCTGTGCTACCTGCCTGTACTCTTCCCCTGTAGCCTGTCCTTCCTTCCACTTCCTATACGTGTCCTTTTTTGTTTTCAGGTCATCTTTGAGTTTATTGTGAAGCCACATTGGCTTCTTCTGTTGCCCTCTGCCTTTTTTCCTTGTGGGAATTGTTTGCAATTGTGCCTTTAAAATTTCCTTTTTTAAAAACTCCCACCCCTCCTGGGCTCCCTTTCTTGTGAGAGTCACTTGCCATGGGATCTTACTAATCATTGTTCTGAGTTTGTTAAAATTGGCTTTCCTAAAATCCAGGGTACGTGTTTGGCTACACTCAGCTTTTGCTTCTGTTAGAATCAAGAACTCAAGTATAACATGGTCACTTTCCCCCAGAGTTCCCGAAACTGCCACTTTATCCACTAACTCGTCTCTGTTGGTTAGAATCAGGTCAAGGATAGCCGATCCTCTAGTTCCTTCCTCCACTTTCTGTAGGAGGAAGTTATCAGCAGCACAGCTCAGCACATGCTCTATGAATGGAGCTTCTATGGCAGCAACCACAGAGCCCTCTTACAGCATCTCCCAGATGCATCATGCACAGACTTGCTGCTTAATGCTGCTGCCAGGAGGCAGAGTGAAATGCAGCTTTTTTTCTCAGAAAAAGAACAGAGGGGTATGAAATGAAATGCTCTTTATAAAAAGGATGAGATGGGATAGAATAAATAAAACAGGAATAAAATGTAAGAGAAAAATAGATGGGATGGAATAAAATGAAATGTATGCTGGGGGAAGAGAGCATGTGTGTGTTTGTGCACACATGCAAGCATGTGTGAGTGTATATGTGGGAAACTGTGTGTGCCCCCTGGCCCCTCCTCCGACACTGGATGCGGCCCTCAGGGGTGAGATGGTTGTTTAGCATTACATATGGACCCTCCTCAAAAGTCATTTTGTAGTTGAAAAGCCATATAAGAAATTATTTTCTTGTTCAGGCAGAAGTCAATTCAATGCCTGGTACCGTGCAGTTACGTACGTTGCAGTAGCAGTCAAGGAATGTTTCCTTCTTAACTACACTATTTTTCTCTTCCCAGTCCAGAGATGCTCCATATCTATACTGCAAAAAGAATACCAGTAACTTAGAGCCTGATTTGTTGTAGCATGAGCTCTCGCAGTAGCAGCTGCCTACACAGATCATTTCACTTCTTAAAGTGCCACAGGCCTTTTCAGTGCTGCTGACTACGAACGTGATGGGTGTCGTACAGATTAACCGAGTTATACAGACTTGTCTACAAAAACTCAACATGGGTTCTTGCACACAGGGTTATATCACAACAAAGTCAGTTATTCTGCCACAGCCTTTAGTTTGGAACAGTTTAACATTACTACTCATCTGAAATCTGAGCTGGATTAACAGCAATGTCAGTGACAATCCACTGCCTCTACACACAGTCGACATGTTTGTTTGCTGAAACGTCAACCTTTATTACCAAGAGAGCAATTCTAAGGCCCCTAGACAGTGTCTGGGGCACTATAGGATGCTGTGAATCTCCTCCTCTCTGTCCATAGACAGAGCTATGAGCACGAGAGGAGGAGAGCAGATTATGAACCTTTCCTCCCCCACCCCCTCCCAGCCGCTGCAGAAACCTTCTCTTACAAGGTCACAGTTAACTTGAAGAGGGCGTGCTGGTGGGAGGGGCGAGGTGAGGCTTGGATAGAATCCTATGGCCTCTCCACTCTGCTCCCACCCACAGAAAGGTTAAGTCAGCTAGATGGGTTCAGAGAGGGCTGTCTAGCTGCTTTTTGCAATTTAAAAGGAGGAACAAGGCAAGATCCCTCCATCATCTTCTTGCGCTGCCTCAGCCTTGCTGGCAGGGCATTGGATAGCCAGAGAGCTCCGAACTTAAGAGCTCTCTGCCTATTGAGAGCGCAACCCATAGGAACAATATGCTTGTACTGTTCTTTTTAAAATACAGTAATATCTTGGATTGCAAGTAACTTGGTTTGAGAGCGTTTTGCAAGACAAGCAAATTTTTAAATATTTATTATTATTTTTACTTGATATACAAGCGACATCTTGCAATACAAGTACTGTAGTACGGCTTAAATTAAAAATCTCTGTACAAATTTTTTTTGGGGGGATTTCGTTTTGATATAAGTGTGTTTTGGATTACAAGCATGTTTCCGGAACGAATTATGCTCTCAATCCAAGGCATGACTGTACTGAGTTTTGATTTTCAAGTTTTCATCATGAAACATTACCTCCCCCTCCAAGCTAACCTATAGAAGAAAGAAACTGAAAGGGGAAGAAAAGCCAGGCATTAGAAAATAGAGTTGTATCCAATGTTAGTCTTGCTTAAAGTAGGCCCACTGAAATGAATGGACCTTAAGTTAGACTGACCCATAGAAAGAAAGCATGTGCATGTATATGTCTGATTAGAATAATTGAAAAATTTGGTAACTGTGGAACAAGTTTAATTTTATATTTGAAGATCTAACTTCCTTTACAAGCCATCTACAAGTCAGTTGCGAAAGTTTCCCTGTGCTGAAATAGTGACATTTGGGATTCAGTGTTAGGATCCTGCCACTGATGTAAAAAGAGTTATTCCCTCCCAAAGGCACTGGAACCAACCCATTGCAATCCTTTCATCTTCTCACTCCATTCCTCATCCCATTTAAGCCAGCACACTCAACACCTTAATGTCACAACTAAAGCACCAGGTTCAAGGTCCTCTGCTTTGACAGCCAAGCCAAACAATTTCTCATTTCAACATTACCACTAAGCCTTCCAGGAATAAGAATACTGGCAGTGTTTAGAATATACCTGGATAAAGCATGGACCAAAACTGAAATCATCCAAAAGCTAGCATGGAACCAAAACTTCCTAGAGTTGGATGGGTAGAAACAAGTAGCACCTTTCTAGCTTGCATGTAGGGAAAATCACACAAACATTTACATAGAATTGTCACTGTTGCATTTCATGATGTATTAGTCAAACTACAGTCATGCCTTGGATTGAGAGCATAATTCGTTCCGGAAACGTGCTTGTAATCCAAAACACTCTTATATCAAAACGAAATCCCCCCCCAAAAAATTTGTACAGAGATTTTTAATTTAAGCCATACTACAGTACTTGTATTGCAAGACATCGCTTGTATATCAAGTAAAAAAAAAAAATATTTAAAAATTTGCTTGTCTTGCAAAACGCTCTCAAACCAAGTTACTTGCAATCCAAGGTATTACTGTATTTACCGATCTCCACCAATCTTTATACCAGTGTGTATACATACATACAAATTGGTTATCTGCCAACTGACTATAACACTGCATTGAATGCAGTAGATTCTAGTCTCGTTGGAAATTTGAGCTGGGTTCTCAGCAGTGTCACAGTGCCAATGTGTACTGCCCGTGTACTCTAAACTTTAACATGAAGCCTTATAATTAAGAAACATTCCTTGTTAGTTACTGCAACTGAGCTGCATGCTATCAGACAATTAATTTGGCTCTTCTTAACCTAGAAAACAGTTTCTTATGTGGCTTTTTCAGATACAAATTGACTTTGTCATAACACAAGTAAAAGTCACAGTCATGGTTACCTAGCAGTAAGAGCTACTGATTTCTTTATACCTGTCTCTGTGTGCGTGTGGGCACACATATACAGCAGCCTTCTTCAACCCGACGCCCTCCAGATGTGTAGGACTACATCCAATGCTCATGCCAGCTAGAGATGACAGAAGCTGTAGTTCGACACATCTGAAAGGCGCCAGGTTGGGGAAGCCTAATGTGTACACCCATAAACAGGTGCCTACGGATCGAGGATAACACTCCATTCATCTAATGATGCTTATGCTAGACCACGAAAGCTTATGACACAATAAGTCACAACCTTGCACAGATTTCCTTAGGAGTAAACCCTACTAAACTCAGCGCGTCTTACATAGGACAAGCCCGGCATTGGATAAGGTTGCATTTCAGTTACTCTAAATTTCAAGGCACCGCAAGATTTGCTTTGTACTACAGCAGAAATACTTTAACAACCCGAAAGGGAAGGGCTTTAGAGTTATATAAGCACGGACACAAGCCCTATAACACCCTCCAACCATCGTACTTACACCACTCGGTCTAATGCCTCCATGACCGCGGAATATCCGGCGGCATCTGCATCCACGTGGGGACAATCAAACATATGCGCCGGAAGGAGACTAATTTTGTACTGCGACGTGTCGTCATATCCGTCGCCTTTCGGCACTTGGGCATAGAGACAGAAAAATCAAAGGGCTTTTCCAGCTTAATAAGGAACAAAAGCACACGTATTTCTGTCTCTTGTCACAAACTCAGTGCAACTATATCGACACGTGAGATTCTAAGTTGAACCAATGTGCAGAAACATTAAAGGACTTTTTTTATAGAGATTGGCGGTCGGGCGTTCCTTCAGTTTGAGTTATTTTCCTGCCCTTAATACGATACCGTCCGGAAGGAAATCGGAAGTTTAGGTTGTGTGCAACGGTTGATTTCTTATCTCTATAAGAGAAGGGACATATGCCATAGAGATAGGAAATACTCAGTCGAAACCTCCGGTATCTCAGTGCAAGTCAACCTCAGCCATGATTCTGTATGGACGCAATGTCAAAGATATATAAGAAGTAAAGAGAGACATACCTTGCATTTCCTACATAGACCTAGCTATATATTTTTTCAACCCTGGAGTAGAAGGGAAATATGGCCATAGAAATCAATGGAAAAATCCAAGATTTTACTGTATCTGTAATTGGGCAGCAAATTTCCCACCCACTTTCAAAACCCCTCCTCAAAAAAGCAAAGACAGGAGTCTCTGCTCTTTCTAATTCGGGTCTTAGTTCGTATATGAATAAAAGAAATTTAGCACAACTCGTCTGCCTAAAACTCGATAGACTACAGGGTTTCTGCGTGCAATGAGCGCTGGATTTGGTCTGGGAGGAGGTTTAAGCAGAATTATATATCTGAAACCTGTGGGGTGTTTTGTACGGGAGATTTTCGGCTAGAAATCCAAGCCAGCAGCCTCACCCACATCTCTGCAATATGAACAGCGGACTACATTGCAGGGCTACCGCAAGCTACTCCTCCTGGCACAGACCCAAACACACGTGCAGATCTGTAACTGGATTAGTTAGAAAATCTTGAAATTTGGGTGGCGAATTTCGCGGCAGGTTGTAAAGAATATTATTATTTTTAGTAGTATGATTTATTTATAATAAAAAATCTATTCCAAAAAGAATAATCTATTCCAAACCCACCATAGGGTCATAATAAGACTGGACTAGATTGCACGGAATTCTCTCAGATCAAACCCAAACCTGCAACACCGCAGGATTGCTGTAAACTACTCTCTTAGCTTCAAACCCCACCCCACCTGAAAAAGGGACAGAATACCATCGGACTACTTATTTTATTTATTTATTTATTTTAATTTTATTTATTTTATTTGTACCCTGCCTTTCTACCAAGAAACATGACACTCAAGGCACGTCGCATGGTTGTTGTAAACTAGTAGTCTCTAAGCATGAAGCCGTAACCCGCAGTCTTCAGACTGAACTACACTACCAGCTAAGGTAAACCACTCTCTCCCAACCCAATCTCCAATACAGGGATAATGGACTGCCTTTGCAGGAAAAATTTAGGCTATTTTTAAAGCGGGAGGGAGAGGGACTAAAAATAAACATTGGGTTGGATCCAGATTTAGTTAGTGGGTAGACCCACTGAAATCAGCGGTAAAGTTAGTAAATCCCAATGATTTCAATGGATCTAACTTAGTCTGGATCTAAACGAATGTTAAGTTCTTGGGTTTCTCTATTGATGTCTATGGACAGCTCGCACTTCCTCCCCGAGGAATAGTTAAAAAATGGCTTCTTAACATGAACTAGAAAATGACCTATTCAGACAGTTAGGAAGTTCTCTCCATTTTAATATCTCTGTGTTCAGAATGGAGTCGTGGAAGTCCTATATAGACTGGAGTGGCGAAAAGCTGATTTAATGCTGGGGGGGGACTGCCTTGGGGCTATTATTAACCCCTGGGGCCTGGGCACAGGTGTGAAACATCGTGGTGGGTGCCCCTCTCACTGAACAGGGTTTCGCTGCCCACACCGTGTCCACTAGTTGCCATGAACTGCTCTTCCGTGGCCACAAGGGGGAAGAGATGAGGCGAAGAATCCACTCCTGGATTAAGGCTGCAGTCTTACAACACACCTGGAAGAAGTCCCACTGAACTCTGAATAGACATGTCTCGGATTGCACTGCAAAGAGAATTTGAGGGCGGTTTTAGAAAACAAGAGGAAAACCAGGGCGGGAGGGCAGGAAGCTTGGTGTGATTAAAATACCGTGAGTCTTACGAACTTTTAGCACCAACTCAAGACCTATCTGTTCATTCGCCCAGGCTTTTTCTTTTCTTTTTTTCTTTTTTGCTGCATCGTGTAAATTGTTATTTACTGTTCTCCCCTGTTTGATTTCGTTGTTGTTGTTGTTGTTGTTGTTAATGTGTAAGTGTGGAGGAAGGGGGGGCTGGCTGACCCGCCACCACCCCACCCTTTCCTACCCCAAAGGAACCCCCAGAGACCTCAAGGTACCAGATTGCCAGCCTCCGCTGTCTGCAATCCTACTTGAATCTCTGTTCAGGGACTCGCCTTTAATTCTGTAACCTGGATTTAGATACTGAAGCCACAGAGCAACTACAAAACCCATGTGGGGTAAAACCAAGGAACGTTTATTCTGGTAGCATTATACAACAAAAGGTGGGAAATGAGGAAAGCACACAAAATTAGAGAGACACTTTAGTACACAGTAAAGCTGCAAAATAACAAAACCTGATTCTTAATATCTCTCAGGCACACACCTCTGTTACCTGAGGGTCAGTTCTCTTCCAGGGTTGGATCCAGCACAGCCCTGCCGCCCGGGGGGGGGAACTACTCCACCTACCCGAAGGTCCGAGATGGGTAGCCCTCCACAGGGCCTGCCTTTACTAGAGCCCTCATTCAGCTAATTTCACCAGGAGCTACCTGGGGTCGGTTCCTGAGGCCTCCCGAAGGCTTGGACCTCTGCTTGGCCTACCGCCATTTCCACAGCCAGCAACCACGCGACAAACAAAGACACAAAGGCTACACTTTGGGAATATACCTTCCCCCCCCTCCCCTCCTCCTTCCTGTAGCTTTGCTGCTTCTCAGCCAATCATGATGCACTTCACCTATCCAGGCAGGGGGAGGGGAACTCATGACTTACTGGGCATGAACTACATTTGCATCTGAAAAGCCGTAGACCGGACTTTCAGGCGCCATGCCCCACCCGATACTTTATGTACATTTCGCCTCCTCCCAGCCCCCCAACTGGCCTTACTTGGTTTACGCATGAGGAGGCGTGTGTGTGTGTACATGTAGGAACCCCCAAAGGCTCTTTTCTTCACAGTAAGATTTTATTATTTCTTATTGGTTGCACTCTGTTTTGGGATTATTTTATAATGAAAAGCAAGTAATAAATTGAATAAATAAAAAAATTGGGGGGGATGTCATTTGGTTAGTATTTTAGGATACTCCGAAGTGTTCCTTCTGGAGCATCTTGCTAAATGCTTTTTTAGGTGACGCACTGATATTAAGGACCATCATAAAATGCCTTGCACTCTTCTGACTGTAGACAAGGCGTGGCAGAAGGACAGGTTGCTTACCTGTAACTGTAGTTCTTCGAGTGGTCATCTGTGCAGTCACACATATGGGCTCTGCGCCTGCGCTGAGCTTCCTTCGGAAATTCTTTAGCTGAGGTGAATTGGGCGGGAGCCCCTCCCCCATCGTGCCTGCTCCTCAGCACGGCTCCCGCCCATTCCCTCAGTTCCCTGAGACCGCCTATTGCGGCCCCATGAACCGAGAGATATATGTTGGTGTAATCTCTGACTGTTGTGGAATTACACTAAATAACATATTCATTCATAATATAATGAACTGGAGCGACGCACCCAGTCTCCACTGGCAGGTCCATCGAAATCGATAATGACGCCGTGCGGGGACGGATGGGTGGGTTGTGTGACTGCACAGATGACCACTCGAAGAACTACAGTTACAGGTAAGCAACCTGTCCTTCTTCTTTGTGGTCTCTGTGCATCACACATATGGGCAGAGTAACAAGCTGACTTACCGGTGGCGGGACGGCGGCCCACGTCACTGCAACACCGATGAGAGGACTGCCCGGCCAAAGGCGTTTGCTTCCCGAGCTCAAAGGTCAAGTCTATAATGTCTTATGAATGTCGTTGGCGTGGACCAGGTGGCTGCTCTACATAGGTCTGGTAGAGGGATGCCTTTTCCAAACGCCACTGACGTAGACTGCGCTCGGGTTGAGTGTGCTCTCACTGAACCAGGTAACTCTTTGCGCGCCATCTGGTATGCGAGAGTAATTGTCTCTACAATCCATTTTGAGAATCTTTGCCTGGACACAGGCTGACCTTTTGATTTGCCTCCATAACAGACGAATAGCTGCAATGTTTGCCTGAATGAGGCAGTTCGATCTTTGTAAAAAGCCAGGGCACGTCGCACGTCTAGTGCGTGCATCTTCCTCTCCAAGTCAGTAGTTGGGTTCGGGAAGTATGCTGGAAGGACTATGTCTTGGTTAGCATGGAATTCAGACACCACTTTTGGGACAAAAGAAGAATCAGGCCTGACAATTACTTTGTCTTTGTGGAAGACCATATAGGGAGAGTCTTCTCTTAGTGCACAGAGTTCACTTGACCTCCTTGCTGACGTGATGGCGACCAGGAAAGCTGTTTTCCATGTCAGCAAGCGGTGGTCTATGGTGGCAAGCGGTTCAAATGGCTTCTGCTGGAGAGCACGTAACACTAATGGTAAGTCCCAGCCGGGTATTAGGTTTTTAATTGGAGGGATGATGTTCCGCAGGCCTCTCAGGAACTGTTTTGTTAACGGGTGAGTGAAGACTGTTCCTGTGGTGGTATAAGGTCTATTGGCTGAAATTGCTGCCAAATACACTCTTATCGACGATAATTTTAAGCCTCTCAGCATCAGCGTGTGCAAGTACTCCAAAATTGTTTGAATTGGGCAAGTTTTTGGGTCTTGTCCAAATTGGGACACGAAGTTCGTAAAGCCTACCCATTTTCTAGCGTAAGACACCCTTGTAGACGGCTTGCGGGCAGCTTGCAAGATACTACGGATGGCTATTGGCAGGTTTTGTACCATCAGCGTCGAATCCTCCATGCTATGAGGGAGAGGCTCTTTAGGTCTGGGTGCTGAATCTTGCCTTGCGCTTGTGTTAGTAGCGTTGGGATGATTGGAAGCGACCGGTATTCCCCTCTGGAGAGATGCAGAAGTTGAGGGAACCACGGCTGTCTGGGCCACCACGGCGCTATCAGGATACAGTCCGTCCTGTCGGTCCAGACCCTCGAGACGACCCGTGTCAACAGAGGAAGAGGCGGGAAGATGTAGAATAGATGCCCCGACCACTGCATCATAAAGGCGTCTGTAATGGAGTCTGGATCTGACGCTGCTCTGCTGCAGAAAAGGCGGCATGCAGTGTTCTCCGAGGTGGCGAAAAGGTCCACTTGTGGGTGACCCCAGATTGAAAAGATCCAATGGCGTATCTCTGGATCCAGCTGCCACTCGTGGGATTGCAATGAGACTCTGCTGAGAGTGTCTGCTAAGGTGTTGTCCTTGCCTGCAATGTGGATCGCCACTAGGGAAATGGATCTTTGAATTGTCCAATTGAAAATTCTGAGGGTCAGCCTTGACAATCTCAACGACCGTGTTCCTCCTTGCTTGTTGAGGTAGGCAACAACGGTCGTGTTGTCCGTCACCACTTGGATATGTTGATTGTCCAGGTGCGACTCCAGCGCTTTCATGGCCTTCCACACTGCTAACAGCTCCAGCATGTTGATATGCATTTTGCATTGTATATGGTCCCAAGTGCCTTGAGCTGTGTGCCCTGCACAATGTGCTCCCCAGCCCAGGAGGGAGGCATCCGTTGTCAGAATTCTTGTTGGCTTCAACGGATGGAACGGTACGCCCTGAACGAGATTTCTTTCGTCTGACCACCACAGGAGTGTCACCTTGATGCTCCTTGGGATAGATAGGCGAACTGAAGGACACTGCTTTTGAGGGTTGTATGCACGGATAAACCAGTTTTGGATCGTTCTCATGCGCAGACGGGCATGGCATACAACTTGCACTGTTGATGCCATGTGTCCAAGAAGACGTTGAATCGTCTTTGCCGAGCTGGTCGTGGCACGATACACCGTTTTTGCTATGGCGAGTACTTTCTTTACCCTGTCTAGGGGTAAGTACGCCCGTTCGTGAGTAGCATCCAGCAGTGCTCCTATAAATTGAATTTTTCTGGTAGGAGACAGTATAGACTTTTTGGTGTTGAGGCACAAGCCTAGCTCCTCGAGGAGGTTCAGAGTTGTGCGAAGAGCTGACCTGAGGCGAAGTTTCGACGAGTCCACGACCAGCCAATCGTCGAGATACGGAAAAATCCGAATCCCTCTGGCACGTAGGTTCGCACAGACTGCCGCCATGCACTTTGTGAACACCCTTGGAGCGGTGGAGAGACCGAAGGGAAGAACCACAAATTGATATGCCTCGTCTCCTATCTTGAACCGTAGGTACTTCCGACTGTCTTGGTGAATGGCGATGTGAAAGTATGCATCTTGTAGGTCTATCGATGCAAACCAGTCCGTCTTGCGAAGCAGAGGCACTATAGACTGGATGGTGACCATTCTGAACTTCTTTGCTGTTATGAAGAAGTTGACAAGTCGGAGGTCCAAGATCGGGCGAAGTCCTCCTCCCTTTTTCGACACTGTGAAGTACCGAGAATAGAGCCCCTCCTGGAGGTGATGTGGGTGGACAGGCTGGATGGCGCCTTTCTGCAACAGAGTGTCCACCTCCTCCAACAATGGTGGAGTGGGCTGCGTGGTACTGATGCCAAGAAAAGGGGGGAGGACATCGAATTCGATCTGGTACCCTTGCTGGATGATTTTGAGAACCCAGCGGTCCTTCGTGACAGAGCGCCAGGACTGGAGGTATGCGGCTAGTCTGTCTGTAAAAGAGATTGCTGGTTCTGGGTTTGTCATGTCCTTTAGGTTTGTCATAGCCAGTGTCTTTGTCGTGTCTGGTTGATCCTTTTCTTTCAGTACGGTGGGGGAGTCAAAGGCGACGTTTGCTTGTTGCTCCACCCCTCCTAGGGCCTTGGTACCTTGCCTGCTGGGATGGTCTTCTTATTCTAGCAGACTGTTTGTCTTGAGGGCGTGTGTCCTGCCCTCTTTGTTGGTATCTCGGCCTAAAAGGAGCTGAAGAGGAAGGGAATCTGGTCCACTGCCGAGGTTTGAATTGTCTTTGCCGCGGCAGCGTTCCAAGGCCCATCTTCTGTGCTGAAACCTTGGCCTTCTGGGCGGCGTCTAGAGAATCATCCGTCTTTTCGTTAAAAAGACCTTCTCCGTCAAATGAAAGATTTTCTATGCGGGCCTTGACGTCATTGTTTAGCGCTGTTGACCTAAGCCACGTGTGACGCCTCAACGAGACAGCACCAATAAGGGACTTGACATGGCAGTCCGTTTGGTGCCTGGCATTGTTCATCTGCAGCGTTGAGATGCTCATCGCTTCCGCTTGCAGGGTTCTTGCCAGGTCTCTTCTTTCTGGCGGCAGATCGTCGCAGATGTTCCCCAACTTTTCTATCAAAAAGTGTTGGTAGCGAGCCATGATTGCCTGGTAGTTGCTGACCTTCAACCCCAGGGAACCATATGCGTAGATACGCCTGCCACAGGTATCCAATTTTTTTCCCTCCTGGTCTGTGGGGGTAGTGTGTTGTTTAGACGACGACGACTGGGCTGATTCCACAATGATGGAATTTGGCGCAGGATGGGAGAAAAGGAACTTTACCCCTTCAGGCTGCACCTTGTATAGCGACTCCAGTCTCTTGCCCACTGGTGGAATTGCTGTTGGGGTCTTCCACGTGTTTTTTACTGTTTTCAGCAAATAGGGTAGATATGGGACCAGCGTGGGTGACGTTTGTGTAGCCAGGATGAAACTGTACACTGGGTCCTCCACTTCTGGCTCCTCAGTTTGCGTCTCTATCCCCAGCGCTGCCGTCATCCTCATAACGTGGTCTGAGAAAGTACCCAAGTCCTCTGTTGGAGAAGTGGACGTTTGGGGTTCTATCCGCAGATCAGGCGAAGAATCTGGCACACCTGATAATTCAGAGTCACTGTCGGAGTAAGGCACCTCTGAAGAGGACTCTGATGGTGGTGCTTTTGATTTTGTAGTAGCACTTAGGTGCTTTGTCTTCGCCACTGATTTTCCAGTCTTTTTCGTCGATACGGGGCTTGCGCGGTGCCGAGAACGACGGTCTCTAGTGAGCGGGCTTCGATGCTGTGTCGAGCGCTCGACCTCGAGCGGGCTTCGATGCCGTGTCGAGCGCTCGACCTCGAGCGGGCTTCGATGCCGTGTCGAGCGCTCGACCTCGAGCGGGCTTCGATGCCGTGTCGAGCGCTCGACATCGAGCGGACTTCGATGCCGTGTCGAGCGCTCGATCTCCACGGAACGGCGCCGAGACCGAGACCGACGTTCGCTGTCGACGGGGCTCGCTCGGTGTCTATGGCGACGCTCGATGTCGAGAGGGCTTTGATGGTGACGCTCGATATCGAGAGGGCTTCGATGGCGATCGGTGTGCTCTGTGGTGAAGGATCGCTGCTGCGATCGAGAGTGGTGGCCAACATCAATAGAGCTGCTCTGATCTCGATGCCGGCGGCTGGAGTCGTAAGAGCGAGATCGAGATCGATAGCGTCGATCCTGGCCCGCATCGATGGTAGCGCTCTCTCTTTCCCTTCGATCCCGAGGAGAAGTGCGGCGCCGTCGATGGCGTACATCGTCTCTCCGATAAGTATGTGCGTACCGACGTGGAGAATAGCACGAAGACGATGTCGAGCGTGATTCGCCGCTTCGGTGTCGAGAAGGAGTCATCGAGATGGAGCGGCTTCTCCGTGGCAGTTGTGCACGCTCGGGCCTCGGGGAGGCAGTTGGCACAGGCGTTGGGGAGTCCAATATTTCCCCTTCAGAAATCGAAACGACATGCACCAAAGAATCCTTAGGTCTTTTTGGAGACGAGGGTGCAGAGGTCTGTTGCCTGGCCGGTGAAAGTAGCTTCGATCGATGGGACGAGCTCGAAGCTGGTCTTTCGACCCGAGGTGATTTCGATGCCGCGCAACTCATGGCCGACTGGGCGGGAGTTGCGGGCTCAGAAAGAGGTCGGCCATGTTTTGGGCTCCTTGCCTTGGAGGCCTCTTCCTCTTTTCTCTCCTCCCTGGAGCGTTTCTTGGCCTTTTTGGCCTTTATCTTAGGGGCGGCTTCCCTGTGAGCCTCAGGCTGAGGTGTAGCCGTTTTAGATGTGGTCGCACGAGGCATAGACGGGCCTGCTGCCGATAAAGTCTGTTGCCACAGCGAGGTCTTTAACTTTAAGGCCCTCTGCTTCCTTGTTGGCTTCGTAAAGGCCTGGCAGTGCTTGCATTTTTCCACAATATGCTCCTGGCCTAAGCACAGCAAGCACAGAGAATGCCCATCGGCTGGAGAGCAACGGGGATTAACTTTTTTTTTTTTGTTTTTTGATAGAGACAAAGAGTGAAGGGGGGAAAGATTAAAGTTGTGAGGAAAAAGTAGAGGAATAACACTAATTTTTTGTACTCAGCCAGGAGAAGAAGGAGAACCTCGAAGAAAGACTATAGCAATAGGCGGTCGAAGAGGAACTGAGGGAATGGGCGGGAGCCGTGCTGAGGAGCAGGCACGATGGGGGAGGGGCTCCCGCCCAATTCACCTCAGCTAAAGAATTTCCGAAGGAAGCTCAGCGCAGGCGCAGAGCCCATATGTGTGATGCACAGAGACCACGAAGAAGAAGAAAGCTTGTTTCATGTGTTGCCTTAGGACACTAGGGCACTACCTACCTTGCACCAGAGTTACTTTTAATATACTCCAGTATGCTGATTTTTGTTGTTTTAATGGTGTGTTTTTAATTACACTATTGCTTGCACTCAATGTACTTGGAGCAATCTTGAGAAAACAGGATGGCAGGACTCAAGAGAAACAACCTCTTAAGCTAGACTGGGGGTGCTACTAAACAGAGGGCTCCTGGTGCCACCAATCCAAAGACATCATGCAGCTATTCAGTCTTTTCCTCCTGAATGGATTTTTTTGTGGAAAGACAGTGGAAGAAGCAGTGGGAAAACACATGAGTTACAAGTGGAAGGCTATGACATCTGGACCATAAACATTCTGTAAATGAGGCAGGGTGATAAAAGGCAGGGCAAGATAAAGCCTCCTCTGAAATCACCTTAGGTTTTGGAGCTTCACAATGTAATGACTGTAGTGCAAGTGAGTTTTGTAGTAAGTTTTGTTGGAACTTATCCCTCTGTGTCTCAGTTACAACAAATGGATTAGTTATATTATTTTAAATTATTGATCTGACCCACACTTTCAGGATAGGATAGGCTATAAACCTAACAGCACAATCCTATGCACAACTAATCAAACATAAGCCTAATTGAGTTCACTGGAGCGTCGGCCCAAGTAAGCATGCACAGGATTGCAGCCTAATTAAATAAATTAGTAGTAGGGTTTGCTGGTGGGATTGCTGTGTAGCCTAAATAGTCTGGCCAAGCTAAACTAATGATTTTTGAATCTCAAGTTAGATAAAGCACATGCATTCAGTGAATACACTAAGATTAAGTTTTGAATATTTTTGCTGCTATAGGATTTTGAAAAATATTTTTGCTGCCGTTTTTATAAACTAGCTTCTTTCTTACTGCTTACGGCCTAAAGAAGCTGTGGAGTATAGTGCTATATATGTCTATTACCAAGTCAGTCCTATGAATTCAATGGTATTAGCTCATCAGGCATTGATGCACACTTACCTGAAAGTCAGCCCCATTAAATTCAAATGGACCAAGTAACATACATAGGATCTGGCTGTATGGCTGTAGTTAGTCCTATGCACACTTGCTTGGAAGTACGTAAATCACACTGACTTATTTCTGCATAGGAGTAGCTATGTGCAGGAGCAACCTATTAGTAACCACATGCTTGTTTGGTTCTTCACTTCCCCACCCTTGTTACATATTGGCATATATTTATCTCCTTCCAAACCACACTGTGTGCTAAAACTAACTAAACACAAGGATTTTATATCCTGAGAGCAGGAGCTTACGTGGTTTGTCTTTCTGTTCAAGGACTGGACTGCACCATCACATGCAAAACATACTCGTTTTATTTCATGTTTTTAAAACAAGAATTCTAGAATGTCCTGAACAGGTTGTACAAGTTAGGGAGCCTTCAGGCAATGCTGAGTGTGGGTTTGTAAGGGACTGTAAGCATAATTTCAAAACGTTTGGCTAAAATTATGCTTGAATCAGTGTTTTGGTCTCTGGAGATTCTTAGTGTAACACAATGACCTGGTTCGCATGACACAACTCACCATGGGTGATCAGCCATGGTGGGTTGTTGTGTCATGCGAACCTAGTGTGGTTTTTGCAGGATGGCTTATTTTTCACGAACAAGCCACTCTGAGAACCCATGGCTGGTTTAAGGGTTGTTCATACCCATGGTGGCTTGTTGTCCTGTTATCCGAACCTGGCAAGGCAAACCCCTGCCGCTCCTCACAGATGGAGAGAAGGTGCTTTGCTAGCAGGTGTTCTTACTGCGGGAGTGGGTGTTCTTACTTTAGAGTAATGTGAAGCAGCCTTTTTTTTTTTTAAGTTGTTTGCTGGCTAGCAATGTAAGTGTGGGAGTGGACGAGGGGAATATGGAGATGCTTGGCTAAATATCCAAGAGGCGGATTTGTGCGACAATGAAAGTCCTGGGTGGGGGGGGGGTGTCTTAAAAGCTGGTGAACGCATTCCTGCATTCATAAGCATTCAGAAAATTACGTAATTCATTTTGGTGAGTTTATGCAGGGCAGGCAGGAGTTTCCCACCAAAGCCTAACTCATTTAGTAGAATGTTACATTGGCAATTTCATATACAGGGCTGCATCCAAGACAGCTGCTGCATTTATGTATTCGATGTAGTGCTAGCGTAAGTGCCCTCTAGCGTAATGCTAATAGCGTGAACTGGCAGGGTGGGTCTCTAATGAAATCAAGTAGTAGTAACAATTTGAGGACTTTCATGGAATCTCATGTTGGGAGTTAGCAAAAGACCATCTAGTCCAGTGATGGCGAACCTTTTTGAGCCCGAGTGCCCAAACTGCAACACAAAACCAACTTATTTATTTCAAAGTGCCAACACTGCAATTAAACCTGAATACCGAGGTTTTAGTTTTAGAAAAACAACTCATACAGTTGTCCGAACTAATTAACATCTTTTGTCTTAAAAGAAAAACACAATAACAGAGCTTTCAATGATACAAACAGTCTTTTGTTGGGAAAAAAAATCAACTCAAAAAATTATTATAGTACTACATTGTACACATAGCCTGAAGGGAATTTATACAAACTTTTAAAATAATTAGGCACATGTATTTTTGGATAAGGGATTCTCAACTTATGCCAGACTGAAATTGTATGGGGCAAGCTTTACCCCGGGTCCTTTCCCTGCTTCTACAGGTGTCGGATTAGTAAAAGTAAAAGTCAACCTGTACTAGGATGAGCAAGATAAACAAGAAAACTAAACGTGCTTAACACATTTTAAACACTTTATGTCTTGGACTGCAAACACTGCATTAGGTAAAAGTTTGCATTGGGCATGCTTTTGCACAATTAATGTGATTTTTGCTATTGCATGCATGCTGATAATTTGTCAAACCTTGGCTCATACTCCATTAGTTTGAGAGCAACACATGCAGCACTCAGGTCAACTGTTAGGGCTTTACATCCAAGCCATGCTCTGTGCATCATTCTTCAAAATCTTTTAATTGTGATAACAATGTAGAAAATAATTCTGTAACAGGAATTCTAGAATAAAATCATTCTGTTCCACACTGAGAGAAAGAACAAAATCATTGGTGTTTTGCAGAAGGGGACAGTCTTTTCGCGATCTGGTGACCAATGGCTCAAGTGCCCACAGAGAGGTCCCTGTGTGCCAGCTGTGGCACCTGTGCCATAGGTTCGCCATCACTGATCTAGTCCAACCCAGTTAACACTTCTACTGAATCATGTGTGCAAAAGTCAGGAGAATGATCCTTCTCACAAATCTCAATCACAGCCAATATACAGTATTTAGAGCATAGGAGAACATTGTTTCAAATTGTGTAGTTATAAAACAAATAGAATTTGTTTTAACCCACTATTACAATTATGATAAAGAACAGATGTATTAAAATATTTTCTAAATTTCAGTATACTGTTTTCCAAATAATATCCATATTTCAACTATAATCTTAGATTTCTTGATAATGTTGAGAAAAGCTGCATAAGAAGTTTTGATATGGTGATTAGGGCTATGCACACTTACCTGATAGTAAGTCCCATTGACCACAGTTGGACATAACTCAGTGGTGGGGATGCTCAAACCTAACTGACCCTCAGGATACAATAAACTGTAAAGGGCACAATCAGGCCCTCACCCTTCTCTCTCTCTTTGTAAACAGATGTTTAACTGCCCTTAACATTCCATGGCTCCCACAGGGCAATGAGCACGCTCAGACCTTGCCAGGCCATTCTGAGTGGCTTTTTACATTTTTTTACAAATTAATATTTTTTGCATACGTGGCATACTGAAATCCTTGCCTTTAATATATATATATATATATATATATATAATTGTTTTAACTGCTAGGCACTCTGGGAACCCTTTGGAATTGAAAAGCAATGTATAAATACAAGAAAATAAACAAATCTGGGGCCTGTGAGCAGTCATCATGGGGAGTGCGATAAGCAATTGGGAACACCCCATAGTGCAGTAGTGAGTCTGCTGAATTCTAGGGCTAGATAAGTAGCTTCCTACTTCAGGGTTGCCACTAAAATTTTGTTTTCCATTTCCCTGACCAACTTTTGTTAATTTCCCTGACTACCATTCAAAAATAACCTCAAGTCAAAAGAATACATAGGTTACATTACATTAAATAATGGTTTTATTAAATGGTTTAAAACTACACAAGTATTGAAAGGCAATTTTTTTAGTCAAGATAGGAGCTTCAATATGAGCTGCTTTAAACATTGAGACTGGGTTCACATGACACAACAACCCACCGTGGCTTATAAACTATGGTGGGTTGTTGTATCATGTGAACCTGGGATGGGTTTGTCAGGGTGGCTTATTTTTGGATTATAAGCTACCCTGATAAACCATGGCTTTTAGTAGGGTCTGTTTGACCCAAGATGTTGTCATATCATCCGAATCTGGACAATATGACCCATCATAAGTCAACCGCAACTACAAGTGAGCCACTTGGCAAGGGTACCCAAGGGGCACTTTGGGGTGGCTGGCAAAGGCTTCCCCCGCTCCCCGCTGTGACCCATTTTGGGGTTGCCACAGCACAACTTAAAAAAAAACTTTTGGGAGAGTGCGAAATCCAGCTGTCAAGCATGCTTTCACGATCCCCATAGGGGCATCCACCAGGTGCCCCTCCAAGGACCCCACACAGTACAATGGAGGGGCTGCCTGTGGTCACTTCCTTAAAAAAAAAAATTGTACCGATAATGTGTGCAAATAATTGCGCTCATTTTTTAAAAACCCGATCTGTCTGATTTGCGCAAATCAGGCAGGGTGGGCTAGCATGAGGGGGTCCCTGGGCTAGGTACTGGCCAGGGTGGGTACCTGCTGGGTAAATCTAGCAGACACCCACCCTATACTCACCATGCTGCAGGTACGGTAAGTATTTCCCCTCCCCCTTCTCAAGGAGTTGACAGGTTTGAGAGCTCTGGACCTGTCAGCTCCTTGCAAAGCCCCGGAGATTGTGGTTTGCAGAAAGGGGCTCTTTCCACCCTTTTCGCAGCATGATCCCTTGGTTTCTTTATGGAGATCAGGAGTCCCTAGTGGGCCCCCAGTTTTGCAAGTGTCACTGTGCTGCTAGCATCAGGGGAACCTTCAAAATTGGAGTGGATTCCCACTGGCAAGAGGGAGGGCTCGGTTTGACATGTGTCAAAGTAATAAACCCTGGCACTGAATCCCCCCAAGTTTTGCTAGTAACTTGGGGTCAATGACAAAACTATGGGGGCACTTGGAACTTGTGAACACCCCAATCTCCCCAGGGATCCTTCTGGAAAGGGGGGCAATTGAGTGGGTGGGGCCCCAAAACACCCTTTTCCACCAGATCCCTGGGTTTTTTGGTGGGACTTCATGTGCCCCTGGGTTATCCACACTTGGAAAAGTGAGGGCAGTCCATGGACATATGAGCATCCCCCTAAAAACCCAGAGATTCTGCTGCTAAGGGTACTTCCTACACCCCCACTCCCTTTTTTCTCAGTGCTTGCAAAGTGGGTTTTGCAAACTGCTATGATGTTCATTTGGGGCAGGTACACTTGCTGGGAGACACACTGTGGCAGAATTGAACTGTACAGCTGGCTAGAAGAAATAATGGCTGGCTACTAAGACCAGCCAGCCACAATTTGCTGATCCCTGTCAAAATATTCACATCTTCAAATCATTTCAAACTGATTCCAGTTTGTTTGAATGCACAAATTACCCAGTTGCAAGGAGCCAGTCAGCTTCTCCATAATAAAATAATGCTATTACATGCATGTTCATTTTCTTCTGTTTTATTGTTAACAACCATCAGCCAATTAACATTTCCAAAAACATATAATCATATTATGGAACATGTGTGTACCTCAGGGGGCACTGAGGGGAGAGGAGTGGGGATGATAGCAGCTCAAGTGCACAAGCAGCACTTTCCCCCTTGCTGGGCACGGCGGCTGCTCAGCTGAGTGGCGGGGGCGCCCAACAAGGGGAAGGGGACAAGGCATGTTCTGCTGGATCTACCCAGGAGTAGGCCCAGGAGACCAGACCTCCACCCGCTACATGCAGGACGATCAGCGTGCGTAGGCGTGTTCTCGTGGGCCTACTCCCAGGTAGACCCAGGAGAATCGATCCCCCCCACTCCCGATTTCTACTTCCTTGATTAATATATTTATGAAGTAGACAACAAAACGTACAATAATCTGCTTTAAATTATTTTACAGTGGAGATAGAAATATTTGAGGGGGGAAACCTTTCCATGTTTCTCCCATTACAAAATGCCTGTATAAAATATTAAGAACATAGTGTGAAAACTTATTAATGCTCAAGTAATAACAATTTCTCAGAGGAGGAGAAGGGAGTAGAATGCTATGCTGGAACAGAGGGTACCTCTTAATTTTAATTAGAAAGCTAGAACAATGTCTAATCACTGGAGCAAAGCACAATATTAGCTCTTTATTTGTCCTTGGGTAAGCAAGGTATGTGGTGTTCAACAGGCCAAACAAGTAAAACAAAGGCACTTCATTGTTTGTTTTCCAAAAGAAACAAACAAATGCTTATCTAGAGTCAGGGTAAACTGCTTGACACAGGCAAATATTATGCACTGTCAGTGGGGAGAGAACACCACCCTGACCAAAAACTGAAGATTTTGCTTAAAATTCTTTTTCAGCAGCCGATGTAGCAAAAATTAGATTCACAATAGCTGAAAAATTAAAGCAGGTGGTAATGAGAAGCCAAATGTATAATAAAAGGAATTCCTCTGTTTTCATCTACAGCAGGGGTGGGCGACATGTGCCCCCCCCCCCGATATTTTGGCTTTCAACTCCCATGACCCCTCACCACAGGCAATGCTGGCCAGGAATGAGGGAAGTTGTGGTCTTCTTGATGTTTTGGCCTACAAGTTGCACATCCCAATCTACACAATCTTTTGCACTGACAACACTTTCGAATGAGCTCTTATTACTGAAGGAAAAGACACATTTATGCTTGCAAGTTGCACCAGCTGAATGAAAATGTATGAATTTCATATCTGACAGCATACTACATCTTTCCCAAGCTGACACAAGAAGTTTGGATAATCTTTCTAGCAATGGCTAACATTGTGTTTTAATACTGTGTGTGTGTGTGTGCGTGTGTTCCCCCCCTCTTGTGTTTTATTGGACTGTACATCGCTCAGAGTGGCCAGATGTCTGGCCAGATGGGCGACTCATAAATATAATAAATAAATAAACATACCAGCTACTAAAATGATCTATGCATAGAAAAAAACCCCATAATAGATGTGATAAGATTTTGACTGGGCATCATGCTTGAACACAGTTAATATTTATTTTACAACACAAGTTGTACAAGTAAAACTGTACAAATAAAAATAAAAAATTACTTGTACACATGGGAAAAATCAGGAATGGGTTATCAACATTATTTCCTCCTCAGGCATCGCCTTCTGCTCTTTTCAATTCTGAGGTAGCAAGATGTCATCAGGAAAGTTGGGTGCTAAACAAAGGCCACAATCCAGAGCGCCTTGGTGACATGCCTAAGGGCTTGTACTTACTCAGAGGAGTTGCTTTTTCCTTTGAATAGCAGCTCCCTCCTGGGCCATGCTGGCTGGGGATGATGGGAATTGTCCAACACATCTGGCAAGCACCAGATTGAAGAGGGCTGTCACAGAGTCCACTAAAACATTTAATATAGTATACTATATTAGTTAGTTCTATTAAACATCACCTCTCAGCTACAGACTTTACATCAATGTGAACAATCCTCTAGGGAAATATCCCGACTGTTCACTGAAGAGGAATCCATCGCCTTGGAGCATGTGGTGTCCAGAAGAGGGACAGAGTCACCCATTTCAACAAAAGGCTGCATCTTGGGTTCAAAGTTCTGATCAACAACTCCTTTGTCACTGGCTTCACCGTCAGACTCTTCTGCCAGTCTGTCCTGGGGCTCAGCTGTCTCCTCTTCTTTCTCATATAAGAAGTTGCAAATCATATTTGGTCTGCTGTATGAGAAATCTTTGTCCCTCAGCTCTAGCCACTCCACACCACCACCTATCAAAGAAAAAGAGAAGGGGCGAAAGAAAAAACCCAGAATTTTAGGAATTATTTTTATTACATGCATCTCTTGTTACCTCTCCCTTTCCTTCTGTCCTCTCCCCTTTGCTGGCTTCCCCAGTATCAAAATTTAGATTGTGAATTCTTTGAGGCACTTGTGCCCCACTTATGATGTAAGTAGAAAGGTGGATTATAAATTTAATAAAACAAACAACCATGTATATCAATGATGCAACATAAATAATACTCAATAGCAAACATATAGCAGTAGCTAGTAACAAATTGATTTACATTGAGATAACACTGCATTAGAAGGAATGTGCGCTTTATAACTATAATACTAAGAGGTTATGACCAAAAATGGAGAGAAACTCCACTGCCAAATTTGGGGACCTAAGTAGCCAGAGAATCAGCTATATTAATTCACCTCCAGATTATTTGGGGAGAAGTTCCCAAATGATCTCCCTATGATGAATACACCAAATGCCCATTTTTGTGTCAGCCCGATATGTAAAGGCAGGCATCTCGAGTGATAGATATCTTTGCTCTTATCTCTGCTTGTAGCATAATTGGGTTGATCTGAAAAAGGAGCTCTTGAGTGGACCTCATGTGGTTTACTGTATGGAACATCTTGCCTTGAGAATAGGTGGTTGGGATAGATGGCCCTTTCCAGCTCTATGATTTGATTATTCTCTCTCCATGCAAAAGAACATACGCTAATGCCACCATTTCTCAAACCGGATATGGGACAGTTGGTTAGTCCAAGGGATACCAGTTGAGGGTTGTGAGGCCATAAACAATTTTTCACATTTTTGATAATAGGCCTATACATAGTTAAAGCTCAGGACATTATGAAATGTGGGTTGAGACCCCACTGGGATCACTGAAAGAGAGAAGCAGCACCACAGCTCTCTTTGGGCTCAGTTACTTCAAGCTGGAGAAGAAGTGGTGCAAACAGAGGGTATCTTTATGAGCCAGGGAACGTGGAGAGAAGTGGAGCGGTCTGTGTGCATAAGAGCTGGACAGAGGAGAGTGAGGACACAATACACGGCGTGTAGGCATTTGGTAAGCGTACCCAATGGGATTTGTAGATTAGGGAAGTAGAGAAAATAAATTCAGGACAAATCCTATGCATGTTTAGACAGAAAAAAGTCCTACAACTCCCAGCATGGGTGACCGGCCAGATGGGCGATTAATAAATATAAAAAATAAATAAATAATAAGCTGTAGGACTTTTTTCTGTCTAAACATGCATAGGATTGCACCCTTAGAAACTGAAGGTGATTTTCCAAGAGTTTTAGGACCCACCTGTGTTCTCTTCTCCTTCCTTTTTCTCAGTCAGGAGAGTCCGTGTCATGTTCAGCTTCTTCATAGTGTGGCACTTATATTTTAGCTGCAACTTTTGGTTGCCTTCTGCGTCTACTATAAAGGAAAACACACACAGTAGAGATTGATTTTTAGTGGTAACTTTATTCTTTGAAATGTTAATGTTTTGTCTAACCTTCTCTGATCTTCTGAAAAGCTAAGATAAAAGGTACCACCTACCATGATCTTTGTTTTCTTCAAATACAACGCAGGTACCAAGAGTATCTGGGGATGACAATGAATATTTTGCTAAGGAAAAATACAGGCTTCTTTTCAGAAGAGTACTCTAAAGAGCTACATCTACTGTATTAAATGAAAGGATTAGGAGATCAGTATATGTAAGATAGGCCGCTAATTCCAAAGAGCTGCTTAGAGCCACTAGCCCAATGAGATTGTTTATTTTTCCCTTCTTTGATCAGCTGACATCAATGCCATATTACAAATAGCTTTTGAAACTCCCCTCACTTTCAAAAGCAATTTGCACTGAAACCTAGATTTGAACATTGCTGCTACCTGGATTTGAACATTGCTGCTGCCTGCTTTTCATTACTTTAATATTTAGCGATGTTTGTAGTTAGGTGTTATTATTGTGATGGGTTTGTTTGTTTTTTAGTTTGTAAGCATATTTATTGATTTTGTTATTGTTTGAGGCTTACTTGAGATTTTGGGTGCTTTTTTTGTAGAAAGGCAGCTAAGAAATACCACCACCACCACTAAATAATAATAATGCCCTCTTGGACTCACAGAACTAGTTTCATGCTTCCTTAGATCCTGGTTTATGAAGTAGTATATCCATAACATTTTCTTACCTTCATATTCCCCAGCAAAGACATATCTGTCTACTTGCAAAATGGGCCTCTCTGTGTCTATTCCCTAAAAAGAAGACAAAGAGACACAATTACCAGACAGAAAGTTAAATGTGAATTACTTTCAAACAATTTTGATCCAGAGCACAGCCTAGGCCTGGTGAAGTCTCTAAATTTCATGAAGGGTGTGAGGGATTGAGGCCTACACAGGATTCAGTTTGTTGAAGCCTGAGGGCCCAAACACTTGGATGGGAGGGGGAGTTTGAGAGTTTTAAGTTACCCAATAGAAGTTAAGAATTAGATATCCTATTCAAGGTCACATGATTATAACCTTCCATTCCTGGGAAGACTATATATGTGGGGTGTGGTCAGCTAGCAGTTAGTGTGTGTGCTGGGAGAGAGCTAGAAGCAGCAGCAGAGAAACAGCATAGAGAGAAGCAGAGAGAGGGAAAGAGAAACCGGCTGGCTGGTGCATAGGATATAGGTAGTCTGAAGTTAACTAGAGAACAGTGGATTGTTTGTTTGTTTGTTTTATTTTATCATACTTGCTTTTGAATTATAACCACTCTATTAAGTAAAAACCCTAATATTATAAGTAAAGTGTTGTTGTTTACCCTGAGAGTTTGGAGTGACTTATTCACCACGTCTAGAGCCTACACACCCACGTTACTGGAAGCAGGCAAAGGACTTGATAACCTAGAGAGGGAGAGACTTTGGGAAGAGGCAGAGATCTCCCAAAGGCAGATCAAGGGGTCCCTGCAGTAGTGGAACCTTGACAAAGGGATACTGCACACAACATGTTTTCTGCATGGGTGTACACATACCACTGTCATTTGCAAAGACCATGCCCATTTTGACAGTGACTGGGTTCACACGACATGCTACGCCACTGTGGCTTAGCATGTCATGTGAACCCAGTGTGCTTCCTGTGGGGTGGTTTATAAGCCCCCATGGGGTCACTTATAAATCACCCCAAGTAGCTATGGCTTGTTCTGGGGTTTAGTAACCCACCCCCCGGGGCATAGCATGTCGTCCGAAGCCAGGCAAAACACTAAGTCACAGTCAAGCCGAAAGGCTACAGAGCCCCTCGGTAAGAGTGACAAAAAAGGGTTGCCACTCTGGCCAAGGGGCTCTGGCCGATGACAGCCGTGCCAAAGTGCCCATAGTTCCCACTATGTGTGCACACACAGCAAAACAGAAACACCAACTTTGCACTATGGTACACATTTTCTCCTACAAACTTTAAGTAGCCCATAGTCAGTGGTAACACTTCTATTGATCTCTACAGGTTTTCAATACAGGATCATTGTTCTCCTTAAAAAAAAAAAAAACACACAGCAAAGATGTAAGTTTGTATTAATCACACTCACCAAAATCTTGCATTTGTTCTCACATTTTTCCAGAAAGTCTGAATCAATTATTCCTGACAGTTCCACCATGACTAATTGTTCCTGGGGGGAAAGTTTACAAAGCACATTTTAAGTGATGTATTTACAAGTTCAGTCTCCCTTCCAGCCCAGCAGATGGGGCCCACCTGAAAATACTATTATTGTCAGGAGTCACAACCACTTTGTTCAGGAACACAAAAACGCACACATCCACCAGCTTTCCAGCTCTATGTCGCAATTGCTTGACATCCATATTTTCATCCATGTTTATGGCTCTAGGTAAAGCAACTTTACTGCTGTGCTTTTGCACTACCACTTCAGTGCAGAGTTAACTAATAGTATTCCTTTCTGCTTTGTTCACAGGCTGAAGCTATAAGTAGTAGCTATCTCATATTCTGCTCCACCAGCTAAGGGAGTATGGGGAGGAGGCAAAACTGCCTTTAAAAAGGTACTCTTTCCTTTATGATGAAGTTGAGGTACGGTAGATACCCAAGACTCCTGAATCATCCAGGCTGAAGTTGATACTCCTGAAACACCCACAGTTTCAAGCATCCTAGAGAAACATTAGTAAAATCTAGTGCTGGAAGATGCAGCAGTGGTTACCACATCATTGTTGGCCCAATATCGAATCTCTCAGAACAGTGGCACATTTAATGTTACATTCTGCAGTAAAATGCAAATGCTAATGCATTTATATTTATAATCGAAGTAATACAAGGGTTTATTTTCCCCACTTTCAACAGGAAAGGGCTAGATCTCAGTGGCAGAACATGCTCTGCATACATCCAAGTTCAATGCTGGCACCTCCAGTTAAAGGCTCTTTCTCAAGTAGCAGAACTAAAAAAGATCCCTATCCGAGACCCCAGAGGAAATTGTCAGTTGGGGCAGCCAGTATTGTACTACATTAGACAGACCGGTATAAGCTTCATGTGTTCAGTGTATGTTTATGGATGAAGTAGAGATTTTAATCTATTATATAGATCCTGAATATGGACCAGTGGAGAGATGGGGTCCTCCTAGTATATCTATATCAAGAAGTACAGGAGTGTAGCTACTTCATAACGGAAAATCACTGTACATGTGCTCATTTTACTTGACAGGTTTTAGGGATGAGATGTGGCACTAAAAAGAGATGATGGAAAACAGACGTATTAGGGAGTAAGCCTCACTGAACGCAGCGCTACTTCCTTCCAAGTAATACACAGGATTGCGTCGGAAGACTGCAATCCGACACACATTTCCGTGGGCGTAAGGCCGTGAGGTTCAATGAAGCCCAGAGCGCGGCTTACATGCCCTCCAAAGCGGAGAAGCCGAAACACCCGGGCTCGTCTATTCCAGTAGTCTCCGGCAGGAGCCAGCCAGCAGCCCAAGGCCGCTTCACAGTTCAAACCCCGCTGTGAGAGGAGAGCAGCGACAGCCTCGCCGTGAGGAAAACCCTGGCCGAAGGGCCCCTTTGTCGCACCCACCTCCACTTCGAGCTCTCCCCCTTCGCGGGGTTCCGGCTGCGCGGTCTCCATACCAGCAGCGCCTCAGCGAGCGTCACGTGACCTCGCCCTCGCCGCCGCCATCTTATGCAGGGCTCTCGCAGCGGTAATAGCGCTTCTGGGCCGCCTTTTGGGCGGGCGGTAGGAGCGGAGGAGGGGTTGCGTTCGCGCAGCGGCGTTGGCTCGCCAGCAGGCGAGGGAAAGGCGCCCGGAGCCGCGCGGTGGCGGCGACTAAAAAATGCGAGAACGCTTCAAGCGCCACTGGGAAGTTTCGCCGGAGCTGGGGTTTCACCTGCTGACCTCCAGGAAGCGGTGGCTGGGCGTGGGAAGGAGCATCTTTATTTATTTCCAGAGAGTAGCCCTGGTAGCCTCTTGCAGCAAGCACAACACCTCGTGGCACCTCCAATAACTAAAGGCGCAATCCTATGCATGTTTAGACAGGAAAAAAGTCCTACAACTCCCAGCATTCCCCAGCCAATACTGAGGCTGGGTTGAAGAGGAAAAGAAATCTGGGGACAATAAGGGGAGAGAAGGCTGCTCAGGTGATACTCCTCCCATTTCAAGCCTAAAATATCCATCCTCCCCCAGCTAACCTTAAGGCTTCTGTACCTTTACAAATAACAAAGAATTTCTGTCCTTGCATGATAATCGAACAAGACATACCTGGTAGAATTCTGCTTTCTCTGTAGAAACCCTTGGGGCAACGTTGCCCCACCCCTTAGGCTGGGTTCCATGTGGGGAAGAGGCTGGGTAGGTCACATAGAAAGAATATCAAAGCCTTGCTGATTCCTTACACCGCCCTTCCTCAACCTGGTGCACTCCAGATGTGTTGGGCTCCAACTCCTATAATTCCCAGCTGCTGTGGCCATGCCGTACAGGCTGGGAATTATGGGAGTTGCAGTCCAACACATCTGGAGGGCACTAGGTTGGGGAAGGCTGCCCTACACACACCAGTAAGCCTCAGCGCCTCTGAAAAGTTGTCCTGAAGGGTGCCAGGCCCCTCAAACACATATCTGTGTGCATGTGTGTGCAAGTGCACAAGGGGTACAGTTTGTAACCCTTCTGTTTTAGCCAGTGCTTCTGCTCATGCCCTGCGGTCTTTGGAACTGGGCCATAAATGCTTAAAAGTTTACCTTATCTGTGGTTCCTTTAACATTTATAGCTGCTTGACAGACAGAAATAGCCAGTGTGGCGTAGTGGTGAGAGTGTTGAACTGGGACTCAGGAGATCCGGGTTCTAGTCCCCGCTCAGCCACGAAACTCACTGGGTGACTTTGGGCCAGTCACTGACTCTCAGCCTAACCTACCTCACTGACTCTCAGCCTAACCTACCTCACAGGGTTGTTGTGAGGATAAAATAGAGAGGAGGATTATTATGTAAGCCGTCTTGGGTTCCTTGCAGGAAAAAAGGCGGGGTATAAATATCTGTATCTATAAAAGAAGGTGTCCTGACTGACTGACTCATCAACGCCCAGCTCAAACTGTTTAATCTAGGAATGTGAAATTTTGAAGGGACATTGCTTTTATGACGTAGACCTCCACTAAGGAAGGATTTTGGGAAATTCTGTCCCTAAGGGAGTGAAAAAGGGGCAAAATCAGCCCCACTCTCATATCTGCAGTTCTGCTAGTTCTCCTAGCTCTGCTGACTTGTTCCATTCTGAATATGCTAGTTTTGGCTAGTTTCTGGTTGTTCTAGGAAATGCTAGCTTCCTTTTGTGCTAGCATTCATTCTCGCTAGCAGAAGGGCAACTTTGGATACTGCCCAATTTTTTAAAAAAGCACCAGTTATGTACAATGCGCATACACACACAGGTCCTAGAAACCCATGTGCAGCTGTGTCCCCTCCCCACCCTTTCAAATGGTTCTTCATGGGAATTTGGGAGCATGGGCACAGAGTTATGTATAGGCCAGTTGTACACATGTAACTCTGTATGTACTGACGTTTAATGTGCTACTCCAAGCATGACTAAAATATCAGTCCTGCACACATTATTGAGTTCCATGCATGACCTTGGCAGGAGAAATTGAGCATGAGGAACAGTGGCCATGGTGAGTGTGGCACCTCAGAAGCATCAGCTCATATTTTCTGTGAAACTGCTTTGAATCAAAGCAGAGCCTCTTCTTTTGTTAGGGGCAGGGGAAACAACATGCTTTTTCTACTTTACTTTTGTAATTGCCATTCAGTCACCGGGGTTACTTTTCCCTACACATTATTTCCTCCAGTGTTTGGAGTCTTGTTGTCAGGTTGGTAAGATGAAGTACGCAAGGTGACACTTTTTATTGTGCAAGCATGCACAATATTTGAAAAATACTTTGATCATAGTCCAGGTGCATATTATGTATCCCTAGATGCTCTTATTGTTCACTAAATAGGACTAGTTCACAGTCCCTCAGCTTCCCAAACAGAACCAGATTAACTTTGGAGTAGATGTAGCAGGTGTATCAAACTCGGAGTGGAGGGCCAAATTACCTACAAGTCAGGGCCACATGCATCTTTCAGCCAAAAAAAAAAAAAAAAAAAAGTCAATCGCGTCTGAATTCTGCAGAAAATTATCAACTCTACCTCAGTTAGAATCTAACATTAGGAAGAGCAGAAAATTAGGGCCGGCTCCAGTAAGACTGCCCTGTGGGAAGGAAGAAGTAGCGAGGGAGACAGGAGCAGGCAAAGGGAACATCAGGTCCTGCTCTAGTTGGGACTACTGTCTCACAGGGCCAATGGACATCAACTGCTCTGTGGGAAGGAACTTCAGATACTACTACTGCTCAAGTGGAGTTGGTTGTGTAGTTCAGTTTTGTCAGCATGTGGTTCTTGCTGTATCTGTTGTATATTTTATAAACATTGTGTGAAGGACCAGCACCCGGGTCCTATGCGTGAGTTCGGCACTTAACAGGTTAACCGGCACTGAGTTACAGCCCATACAAGCAAGTGAAACCGACTAGGAGGTTTGCGTACACAAGAGGAAACTAGAGCCCTTTAAATGACCAAATAAGGCTTTATTTATTTACACAAGATACGGAGCAGAACTAACAGCTTTATACTATAATGTCAACACAACCTGAGGTGACCTCTACGTTTATCAATTAAACAGGCTCCCAGGCTAGCGCAGTGGGATTAGTCAGTTACCTTAGACTAAAGACTTTACGCTAGTCAATTTCAGCCTGGCTCCGGGTCGGCCGATCCGGGGAGAACAGCTTACTCCAGCCGCCGCTTGGAGGATGGACCTTGTTCCAAAGCACCCTGTGTTCCCAACAACCCCTCACAGGAAGGAGAGGGGTTTTCTACCCCTGAATTTCCCGCTCTCCCCACCCTCCAGGTCAGGTGGGGTCTTATGCCTGCCCCTTCGTATCAGGTGGGCTTGTTCCTGCCCGGGAAGGTGGTGACGTACTGGGTACTTTACAGCTCTTTGAGACTGCCCTGATAGTTTGATGGTCTTGATGGTCCTTTCTTGGGTTTTGTGGAATTCAACCGAGACTCTCCATTGTTGGGGATGCTGGTTTTTTTTGGTGCTTCCCTGTAACTCAATCCCCCCTCCCCTGGACGGAGACTGTGTGTGTGTGTGTGCACATACTCGTGTCAGGCTTTCTCCACACATTGTAAGCCACTTTGAGGACTCTAGTTGAAAAGTGGAATATAAATCTACTAAATAAATAAATAATAAAATAGCAGGGTTGGGGGGAACTGATTTGAGCCATTTATTTCATATTCTTCCACTAGAAGGAGACAAACTTAATAAAATTACAGTTTGATTTTAAAGAAATACAATTTCCTTAGCTAACGTTTACTATATTAACTTGCCAAGTAGTTCAGCTTTGTCAGCCTGTTATTTGTTACTGATCTTGCTATTTCTTAGGGAGAACTTAAAATTTGATTAAATGCATTTTGAGCTGAATAATATTGATATTTAGCTTTCAAAAAGGATTTGCAAACATTAATCACAATTCACACTATCATTGAATTGTTTCTTTTCACCGTGAGCATAAGATTCCTAAATTGGAACTGATGCCTAGTTGTTATGGTCAGCTTATAGTTGTAGAGTGCTGAATGATGAGCTCTGCCTTAGATATTTTATGTTTATTCACACATCTTTGTTCAAGTGTGCATGATCTGGGGAAACTGTTGCCAAGAGATTGGTTGTTTGGTATGAAAGCATGCTATCCTACAGTTCCAGAGAAACACTCAATGAACCATTATGCTATATGGCTGTATGGTAGGGGCCCTGCCAAATCAGACCACTGTCTGTGATGAAAATGTCTTTTTGCTGTGGAGAGTACATATATCTAGCACTTACCGTACTTTAGACTAACTGAAGATTCCCTTCAGCAACTAAGAACATGGTGATTGTTTCTTCTCCAAATTGCCAAAATACTAGCCACATTCCTAATTGTGTTGAAATTTCAACATTTGCTGCGTGTATGCTGCCATTGTGCTACAAAATTCAGTTTCCTGAGAATCCCAGCTTTCATTGAAAAAACAAGTTTTTGGTCTGTATAATTGCAAAGATATGCTTGAAAGTATGTGAGCAATGCATGGTGAAAGCTCAGAAACAAGAGAATTGCTGAATAAGATTTCTAGTGGCCTGAGGGCTGCACTTAGGTGCATTATACAGTAATACCTTGGATTGCAAGTAACTTGGTTTGAGAGCATTTTGCAAGACAAGCAAATTTTTAAATATTTATTGAAAAATTTTTTACTTGATATACAAGCGACATCTTGCAATACAAGTACTGTAGTACAGCTTAAATTAAAAATCTCTGTACAAATTTTTTTGGGGGGGATTTCGTTTTGATATAAGAGTGTTTTGGATTACAAGCACGTTTCTGGAACGAATTATGCTCTCAATCCAAGGCATGACTGTATAGTTCTTTTCTGTTACCTGTGACCAGCAGAAACTGAATACGTTATGCAGTGTTTTAGATAGTAAGCTCCTTAGTGTAGGGACCTATCAACTTCTTCTTTGAGAAGTGCCATGTGCACTGATGGTGCTACATAAATAACAATATAGTAAACACTGGAGCATAAAGTGTAAAATAAGTGAAACTATTTAAACTGTCTATTGCCCAATTTCTACTTTTTGCAGAATTAGGGTTACCTTGATACAATGTTCTGATTATTTACTCTGACTAGAATGTAATGTTTCAATCCCTAAACACATTTTACAGAGTGTAGACTCAAGAACTTTGTCCACTGTAAGACACAGTTTTGACTAGCCTTTACACTAAGATAGGGCTGGAAAATACCATTCAGACTTTTGGGTTCTATAATCAGATTTTGAAGGAGCCAGGTTCACACTTTCATAGCCTTGTCCGGGGACAGAACTTCTTAGACACCAGCATTAAACTTCAGCTGTGCAGGCAACCAGGCAGCTGACATTTTTTAGCCTGCATAAGGACTATTATATTTGTAAACTTCCCTGTGCCCAAATACTTGTGGGTAAGGGAAAATAAATTTGAATGGGAATGTATGAATAAATTCCTCCTTTGTTGCACGCTAATTACTTTTAAGTGTTTATTAAAAGTAATTAGTTGATAAACGATCAGTCCTACATATATTTCCTCTAAGCAGAGGCTCATCTCACAGAGAAAAAAAGGTATGTCCCTTGAGAGGAAATTTTATGAGAAAAGCTAAAGACATTTGCACACTGTAAAAATAAAAAAGATAACTAGATGGGGGGGGCACTTCCTCATGACTCTTAGTGCAAGGGAAAATAAAGCAAAGGGTCTCTTTTCAAGGGAAGCAGGAAGAGCACCTTACACGCCTGAGACAAAGAATAGTTAATATGCCCAGTCATGTGATGCTACTCTACGACTGGATGGCTATTAATCATAGATTGGAAGTTTCCCTTATTTATAGCAACAGGTTACTGACTTCCCCACAAGCACATTTCAGTTAAAGGGATGCATCAATAATGTGAAGGAGGGGGCGTCTAAGAGCCCATTGATCCAGTCTTAACCCAAACATGTTTTATTGATGGAGGCTCAGATGTCTGCGGTGAGCCGGGCGGCGCTGTATCAACTCCATCTGATACAGCAGCTACGCCCCTACCTTCCTAATCACCTGCTCCCATCAGTGGTTCATGCCTTGGTCTCCTCTCACCTAGACTACTGTAATGCGCTCTACGTGGGGTTACCCTTGAAGACAGTTCGGAAGCTACAGCTGGTACAGAACGCAGCGGCTTGCCGGAAGGCAGCCGCCGGCGGGATCACATCACGCCAGTGCTGAAGGAGTTGCACTGGCTACCAGTTGCTTGCCGAGCCGAATTCAAGGTGTTGGTTTTGACCTTTAAAACCCTATACGGCTCCGGTCCAGTCTATCTCAAGGAGTGTCTCCAGCAACACCAAGTGAGCCGCTCAACAAGATCTGCCACAGACTGCCTTCTCCTTGTCCCTTCAGCCAGAGCAGCTAGACTGGTGGGGACAAGGAAGAGGGCCTTTTCTGTGGCGGCCCCCGTACTGTGGAACTCTCTCCCGAGTAACCTCCACCATGCCCCCTGTTGAGCTTCCGCCGCTCATTAAAAACCTGGCTGTTCAGGCGGGAATATGGGGTGGGTTAAGATTTTAAAAATTTTATACTGTTTTAAATGTACATAGAATAAAAACAATAAAATACATCACCCAGGGTGGCCGGTTGCTGGCCAGATGGATGATAAATAAATATAAATAATAAATATTGTGCATACCAGCCTGGCTTCCTACCCAGAAAATTGGTGTGTCCCTACTTACCATTTGAGAATCATTGCTTGAAGGAGAAAAGACTCAGAATAGTTGGTGGTAGGGCAGTGTAATATTATATAGTAATAATGTTGAAAGTTATCTTGCACTCTATTACAGTACATGTGCTAATGAAGGTATGCCACCTTATATAAGAACAGTGTTTAAAACTCATACCCCCCCAACTCTGGTGCAACTACTGTACTTCTTTTCCTGCTCTTCGAAGAAACGTGTATATTGGATTTGATTTACTAAAGTACTATACATACAGGTGCTATAAATGAACAGTGCCATGCAGCACCAACTTCAGCCTTTGTCATCTAACACACACAAAAAGTGTGTGTGTGGGATCATCCAGTAGCTTAGCATGGTATTACTGTACTCATAGTTTTGTGAGTTTGTATAATATTCTCTGGGACTAAAGTGGCAACAGCACTGATCTTTACAAATCCAACGGTATGAATGGCAAATAGTCCATTAAATATTAAATTCAATTAAATTATATACCACCTTCCCATTAATACTAGTCCCCAAGGCAGGTTACAACAAGTAATTGAATTTACTATCCATTACAAAAAACAAAACAGCAGGTAGTAAAATAGGTATGTCATGAATAAAAATAATTTTAAAATGCTGCCAAGAGTATTACCACTTGTCTCACACTCACAGTAAATGATCTTTAAAGTGAGTTCATGATTTAAGTTGTTCACCTAACTGCCTGTTTTTTAATCAGGCAAGCTAACCTAACCAGAGAAAAAGGAAATAATTGACTCATCCTACAGTTCTTATTTTCAATTTAGAATTAAATCAGTTATAAAAGCAATTATCCAGGGCTGGCAAGATCAACATTAGAAAGACTAAATTCTTTCCTTGATGTCTAACTTATGCTCATGTGGACAAACCTGCCACATTCTCCATAGAAGTTTGTCACTTAGTGACTTTCCTTGTTACTGACTTTCCAACTGCAGACCATAGCTGTCAGTGAAATATTTTCCTCCAATAACCTTATGTGATTGAGGGATGTTCATATAATACAGCCTCAGATGAGTTAATACATAAAAATTTCAAGCTTGATTAGGTTAAGTAAATTCACTCTGTTTAGATATTAACATGAATATGATATGCTTACATATTTAGAACAGAGTTTATTCAGTTTGGCTTTTCTCTTCCCTCATATCCTATAATCATGGATCTCAGATCAATAATCATTTTTCCTCTCAATCCAATTCCCTGCAGAAAAGCAATTTGGTAGTCAGACTCATGCTGACTAGATCCAGTGTTCTGTTATTATAATATTCATAATCTTGGGCCTGCTCTGCCACATATTTTTGTACTGACCAGTGTCTCCAATGTTCTAGTTTCTGTACATGCTTGTCTGATAGATATTAATGGAGTACCTTCAGGTGCAATGATAAAAACACAGGTTTGTACTCCTTCAGCCATATAGTATTCTAGTTGCATCAGGCAGTTATACAGTACTCAACTCTCCATGCTCTTAAATGCCCTTCATTTTTTGGCAATACAAAATCCTAGGAGTGAAACCCTACATTGAGCAAGTAAATCCATTGTATGACTTACTCCTTCTGTAGCTGCCCAAAGTACCCTGTCTGGAGCAGATTTTTAGAGGCAGCAGCAGGGAGGAAGAATAGCCCCCCTCCCTGTGTTGCTGATGGAAGCAGTTCCATCAACAGAACTTAATTGGATACCACCCAAGGTGTATATTTACACCAGTTCTTCATAACCTGCGGCCATTCTGTTGCCTTCACAAGAAATAGGTCTCAATTAGGTGATTTAAGCTATTTGATCAATGACCAATGCCACTTATTTGCCTTTGTTTAGTATGATTTTTATATTAGACTTCCTATCTTGTCAAAATTTGTTTTGAATTTTAACTAAAACTTCATCTAGAAATTGTGTAATGCCTAGTTTATGGTTAACATGGTTAACATTTAATGAACAGGAAAATAATCCCTTCTTGCTACCATATTTTTCACCAAGAAAACAATTTCACTGGATATTCCAAAATTAGCTAAACTTAATAGCAGAATTATCACTGAGGAAGTGAGTTACAGTAGTGATAACTAATCACAACACCATTCCATGAATAGTGGTAAATCTATATAGGTTTAGTGTGCTTAATGTTGCTTGTATAGCAATGGTTAAGATGATTTGCATCTTCAAAGAACGTATGGGAGGTTGTCACAGACTAGCCCTGTCATCAGTGACCAGTGGCATGGTGGAGGAAGGCTGTTTGGGCCTCCTTGCATTGAAGATCTGCATGTAGAGGCCATTCACACAACCCGGACACCCCTACTGTCATAGATCCTAACAAAGGAATATTGTTTGCAATGGGCCTTAAAGAACTTCACAAGAACTCCTCTGCTCAAATGTTACGCCACAGTGGACAAATGACACAGGATAGCAAATATAGGTTTGTAGGATGGGTCCAACCGTAACACGTTTTGAGTAATTTCAGAACCCAGTTTTCCTGGTGCCAACACTAACTCCATATTAATAAAACAATACAGTTTGAAGTCATATTTATCAACTACTTATTAACAAAAAGCTCTAATTATCTGATCCCTTACCATTGTGGACCCCATGTTTCAGGTTGAGGCTGCAAGTCATAGCTTTGAAAATCTTGTAATCTACTCTATAGGTCCAGTAGATGCAACAATGCTTCTAAGTCGGATTGCACATAGGGTACAATCCTATCTATACTTGCCTGGGAATAAGCCTAATTTAACATAGAACACCTGTATAGGATAGCAGTCAGTTCCTTCATATAACACTCCCACATTTTCAGAACTACCATTATTAGCTCAGTCTGCAAACCTGAAGCACAGACAGTTCATTATTGTCATCTCTGAAAAGGGATGGGGGAAATCTGTGTGCAAAAACAATGAGTGTTCCTGATCTCCCATTAATCGTTAGAAGTGGAGGTAGTCACTTTTGTAGATATGTTTTATGAGTGGCTCATAACAGCTTTAAGTTTAGGATCAGAATTTTAGATGCAAAACTGAACTATGTATTCCACAATTCTTCATTTAACTTTAAATGCAAAACTACGTATTCCACAATTCTTCATTTAACTTTTAACAAAATCTACTACTGGTGTTTTTGGAGAATAGATTAAGGGGCTCAGGCTTTGGTGTGTTGGAATTACATTGACGAGGTGAATAGTAAAGGCTGGAACAAAGGCTATCAGCCAGTAAAAAGGCTTGAAGGATTCATGATACCTGAAGACATCTTCCATTTAAGTTAACAGCTTTCTAGTCAAGTTTAGACTGGTCTTAATAACTGTACATGTTATAGCAAACACAGAACAGAATAGGGTACTCAAAAAACAAAGCTTTACTGCTTACCCATTGAACAGGAAGCCTGAAAACTCATTCTTTGGGTGCTTATAGATTATATTCTTATACAGAAAATCAGGGTTATTCACTAGCCTTATAGACAGCGAGGTTTTGTAAGTATGCAGCTACTCCATTTTCAAGTATTCCAATGCATTTCCGACTATGCAGGCAAAGGCTACAATTTAAGAGATGTCTTTATTCTAAAATTAGTCTTATATCAATGGTCAGCTCTTTGCATTAATTAAAAATAGTACAGACTGATAGTTGATTAACAGGATAAGAGTTTCCAATAGAGTTAATCGTCTTGGGTCACCCTAACATTTGATTAGTTTCTCCATGCTGGGACAGGTAAGAACTTGCTCATCCTGGTCAAGGCCTGAAGTTGCCATTAATTCAAAATAAGACATATCCAAGTCAGGGTAAGCAACATGTTCACTCATTGCAAGAGCTTAGAAAGCAAACTTTTATTGAAGCATTACAATTTCCGGTACAGATATATTTTTGTACATTTTAATGATCCATGTCTAACACCACAGAGAGAAGTTTTAAACACCGAACATCATCCCCTGCTTTTGTTCACCCTAGTGTTCATGAATACCCATTCAACCGCTTTTCCTTTCTTTCTATCCAAGACTTATTTTTACCTGAATCTGCATTTCCAATATTACTCAAAGGGATCTTCAGTCTAGCAGACCTCAAGCCAACAAGTGCCATTTACCTAGGACACTCTTCAAGAACAAAAAGCATTTGAAAACTTGGTCCTTAAAGTCTAAAGCACCCTGAACTGTCAGGTGCTACTTAGAAGCAAAATTGATCTTTTTGGTAGAAAAAAAATCTATTTAAAAATAAAAAAGTGAAGGTGTACCAACTGCTTGATTTCCAACCAAGCAGGTTTAGTTGCCTAGAAGCACTAAAAAAAAGTGCTTCATTTATAAATACAGAAGGAACAAAATATTGTCATATTCAGAGAATCAAAAACATAGCAAGGACTATGTCGTCAAATTTTAACAGACTTGCTGGTCTCAACAGCTGAAATCCCACAGTATTTCAAATGATATTTGAATATACTGTCTCTCAGAAGCCTGATTTCCATGCCTAGACTGTTATTCATGTGCTAAATACAGTGTTGTACTTCACGGTGTCTAGGCACCCCATATTTTGCTTGCTACAGCCAAATCACTCAGTACCTTCCACATCATGTAAAAAGGAACCGCACATTAATTAGGAAGAAACACAGATGAAGTCACAATATTGTTAAATTCAGCTTAAATATCACATGCACAATGATGTCACAAGACGTTACAGTGTGGAAGGGCCTGTGGTGTTTGAATCAATATGAAGTAACATTTGAGCCAGCTTATTTCACAGTAAGAAATGGCAATTAACTATTTGTGCAGTAGTTTTGAGTCACATTCCACTGTGTTACTTACTAGATCTCCCTGCCAAGTTACCATTAAGAAGCACCATGCTCCTAACAAATTAGATTCCTCAATGCTGCAACTGTATCTGAAGTTTGTGAAAGGCCTGAAGCCAGTTTAGTCCATACTGTCACAATTGTGTCAGTACACTTTAGATATTCGACAACTTCTACCAGTCGCTATGGGTTGCCTTTGAACAAAAGACCAACATGGAACAGGAATGGTTTTGGCATAAATTTAAAGGACTATCAAAATAACTTGTGACAAATGAGCAAATAAGTTCCCAGAAGTGAAAAGCTAGTGTACTAACCCCCAGCATATTGTCCTTTCAATTGGTTCTGGAGATGTATACTGATCTAGAGTGATAAAATATACGCAACTCAAATTATAAAAGAGAAGTAGCCCACCATATGTAAGTAGTCTTGTTCTACCAGTCTCAACATTTCTAAACTGCAAGAAGTTTGAATCTGCCATTGAGTTACAAAATAAGTGTCAATTAGAAATCACTCAAATTCAAGAATTGTTTTAAAATTTAAGTTACAGCATACATATGAAAAAGTTAGGCAACTAACTGTTTTAGATAAGTAGGTCCAAGGGAAATTCTAATGAGGACGAAATCCTTGTCTGTGGGGAATTTTTGGTGATACTTGGAGAAAAACTATACTGCATGTAATCCTATTTGAATTGCTTTTACAAGTGTTGTAGAGTCTCATACAGTAACATTTTTCTACATGCTTTCCAATTTCACAGCAAAAGTGAAATAGAATACCTAAACACAGAAGAGAGCGTTCATGCAATATATCTAAATTTTTGATATAATAACGTATACAATTGAAAATTATACTATGATTACATCTAGGGCTTTCTGCAACTACGAGGTGGATATGAAAAATATGGCCCCTTGTAACATTAACTAGAAAGCAACCACCACCTCCTCTATTGGGTTTCTTTTTGCGCTTTTTCTTCATTTCTCTTAATCAACTCTGCTGTTTATTCTTGGCAAAACTGGTAAAAACGAAGTTGTAATCATTAAACTGAGCAATCTGGCGATCTAGACGCTTAAAACCTTCAATCTTCTGGGCTGAAGAAAACACTGTGCGACATTTTGAGCTCTAAAAGAAAAAAGTATTCAAATACTGGAGCAGACAAACTAATCTTGCAGGTTAAGTTAGTATTGAACATTACAAGTTAGAGGAGTAGCTGTTACAAATCAAGAATTCTGTGGCACCTTAAAAGTTATCAAATCATGGCATGAACTGTCATGGACCAGAGCTTAAACTTGTAAGTTGGGTTCGGTTAACCTAAGTGGGTAGGTGTAGTAATCATATGAGGAGGGGCACGCATATGCTGGAGGCCAAAATTTTACTATCACTTGGTCTTTGGGACTCAAGGTTATTAGGCAGAAAAGAAAAAGGAGATCCAGTCAAAAGAGTAAGAGCTCTTGTTTGAATGGGTGTGACCCAGTGCCAACTGGTGGGGAATCGGTGAGCAAAATGAATAGTGTAAACATGAATTAAGAATATAAGAAGAACCCTGCTGGATCAGACCAAGGGTCCATCTAGTCCTGTATTCTGTTCACACAGTAGTTAACCAGCTGCCCACAGGAAACCCAAAAGCAGGACATGAGTGCAACAGCACCCTCCCATCTTCCCCAGCAACTGGTATACACAGACATTCAGACTTGGGTTCAACAGGAATGGAAATGGCTAATTCAATACTGAAAGTTGTCCCTCTTCAGATGTCTGTTTACACTATTTGTCTTGCTTTGCTATTTCATCTTTTACTCTGAATTTCTTGACTGGATCTCATATTCACTTTTGTTCTGCATAATCTTGTATTGCTTAGTCTTTTAGACTCGATTGAACACAACTCTTAGAATCATAGAAAAGTAGAGTTGGAAGGGGCCTACAAGGCCATCGAGTCCAACCCCCTGCTCAATGCAGGAATCCAGGTCAAAGCATCCCTGACAGATGGCTGTCCAGCTGCACCTTGAATGCCTCCAGATTGGGAGGGCCCACCACCTCCCTAGGTAGTTGGTTCCATTGTTTTATTGCTCTAACAGTCAGGAAATTTTCCCTGATGTTTAGGTGGAATCTAGGTTCCTGTAACTTCAGCCCATTATTCCGTGTCCTGCAAACTGGGATGATAGAGAAGAGATCCTGGCCCTCCTCTGTGTGACAGCCCTTCAAGTACTGGAAGAGTGCGATCATATCTCCCCTCAGTCTCCTCTTCTGAAGGCTAAACATGCCCAGTTCTTTCAGTCTCTCCTCATAGGGCCTTGTTTCCAGTCCCGTTATCATCCTTGTTGCCCTCTTCTGAACCCTCTCCAGTTTGTCTACGTCCTTCTTAAAGTGTGGTGCCCAGAACTGAAGATGAGGCCTAACCAGTGCTGAGTAAAGGGGAATTATCACTGCACGCGATTTGGAAGCTATACGTACTTCTATTAATGCAGCCCAAAATAGCATTTGCCTTCTTTGCAGCCACATCGCATTGCTGGCTCATATTCAGTTTGTGATCTACAACAATTCCAAGATCCTTCTCACTTGTAGTATTGTTGAGCCAAGTGTCCCCCATCCTGTAATTTGGTTTGGTCCCTGTCCCCCCCGGTACAGAACTTGGCATTTATCCCTATTAAATTTCATTCTGTTGTTTTCGGCCCAGCGCTCCAGCCTATCGAGATCGCTTTGAATTTTGTTTCTGTCTTCCAGAGCATTAGCTATTCCACCCAACTTTGTGTCATCTGCAAATTTGATAAGCATTCCCTGTACCTCCTCATCCAAGTCATTAATAAAAATGTTGAAGAGCACTGGGCCCAGGACCGAGCCCTGTGGTACCCCACTCGTTACCTCTCCCCAGTTTGAGAAGGAACCATTGATAAGCACTCTTTGAGTCTTCTTCCATCCCTTCCCTTACGCCACAATAAAATGTTAGTCTTTGGTCCTTTCTACACTAGGGTACTTAAATGCTTGAGGCATTGCTCTTCTGCAATCAGCTGAAAGCAAAAAATTTAAAACTGTGGATGCACATGGCAATATAGCCCTACATATCCCACCCATAACAATCCTACAGTGACCATTTTCACTGCAAGAATGTAAGCAGGTTTACTCAGAAGTTCTACTTGATTCTAGAAAGTTTTTTGGATTATAGCCTCCAAAATCAGCAAAAGCCCCCCTCCCCAACTTTGGGGTGGTTTAAAGTAGTTCCTGCTTCTCTTGGCCACCAACATTACTGAAAGCTGCCCTTTAAATTACATATCTCCTCTTTCAAGCTAGAGCAATGCCATTTGCTCATTCATAAATGAATTTTACTTTTATTTGTGCTCTTGTGTTTTATTGCAGAAAGCAAATGAAATTAAGCAGAAAGTGCAAAACTATGGCTTGTAGCAAGACATGGCAATTAGTGAAAAAAGGAATTTAGGGGAAACAATATAGAAAGACAGGACATCACCCATGTGACCAAGTGCCTTGCAGACTACTTTCCCCGCCAGGCTCCATCTAAAGCACTTTGCCAGTCCACACTGACAGGTTGGTTCTGTATCCAAAGTAGCCTTGTATTTTAGCACTTGCCGGATTGCAATTGGCAAAAACAGGTTGCTTACCTGTAACTGTGGTTCTTCGAGTGGTCATCTGTGCATTCACACACATGGGCTCTGTGCCTGCGCGGAGCCTAGTTCAGGAACTTTCTATAGCTGAGAAAAGCTTTTGGGCGGGAGCCCCTCCCCCATGCATGCCCTTTAATGGGGCTTCCGCCCAATCCCTCAGTTCCCTGAGACCGCCAATCGCGAACCCAGAACCAAAGGAAAAAGCAGTAATCACTGGCATCGAGTTCAAGTCCCTACGGACCCTAGGTACTGACACCCTGTAACTCGATCCCGAGAATAATAAAGATGCACCCAGATCTGTGCTTGGGAAACCAGAATAAACACACCCTTCCAGAACAGTGATCCCATCGAACTCAACAGTGACACCGAAGCGGGGATGGAGGGCAGGTTGTATGAATGCACAAATGACCACTCGAAGAACCACAGTTACAGGTTAGGAACTTGTTTTTCTTCTTCGTGGTCTCTGTGCATCACACGCATGGGCAGAATAACAAGCTGACTTACTGGTGGAGGGTCGGTGTCATGGCTACTGCAGTACGGACGAAGGGACAGCTCTGCTGGAAGTGTTGTCCTTCTGAGTCCTGACATTGAGATGGTAATGACGGATGAATGTCGAAGGCGCCAACCACGTAGCTGCTTTGCAAACATCCAGGAGAGACACACCTCTTGCAAAAGCCGTGGAAGCTGAAACAGCTCTAGTGGAGTGTGCTCGTACCGAAAGCAGTAGCTGGCGATGCTCGATGTCATAACCCAGGCGAATGCAGTCAACAATCCACGTTGCCAGTCTCTGCGTCAACACCGGAGAGCCTTTTGAAGCACCCCCATAGCATACAAAGAGGTGGGGAGAAGACCTGATACTCTCAGTGCGCGCCTTGTAAAATGCTAGCGATTTGCGAACATCTGGCGTATGTAGTTGTCACTCCAGTGGAGAAGATGGTGAAGCAAAGAAGGCAGGTAGTACAATGTCCTGGTTAAAGTGGAACGAAGACACCACTTTGGGCAGAAAAGCTATATCTGGACAGAGGACAACTGTCTCTTTGTGGAAAACCAGGTAAGGCGAATCTACTCAAAGCACAGCAAGTTCACTCACATGACGAGCTGAAGTGACAGCTTCTAAAAATGCACTCTTTATCGTAACTAGGCGTAAGTCAGTGGTAGCCATAGGCTCAAACGGCTTCAACATCAAGGTCCGTAGAACCAGAGGCAAATCCCAACCAGGCATCACCGATCAAACCAGGGGCATTAGATTTTTTGGGCCCTTGCGAAATCGTTTCACCAATGGGCGCGAAAATAAGGTAGTGCCGTCGCAACCTGTTGATACGCCGACAAAGCTGCCAAATAGACTCTAACCATGTTGAGTTTTAATCCCTTACTGTGGAGAAAAGAGCCTTTGAGGGTTCCTGCACACGCACACACACACACACACACACACGCCTCCTCATGTGTAAACCAAGTAAGGCTGGGAGGAGGCGATGGCGCCTGGAAGTCCTGAAAAGCCAGAGACACGGCTTTCAAATGCAAATGTAGTTCAAGCCCAGTAAGTCATGAGTTCCCCTCCCTGCCTGGCCAGGTGAAGTGCATCATGATTGGCTAAAAGGCAGCGGAGCTACAGAAAGGAGGGGAGGGAGGGAAAAGGTATATTTCCCAACATGTGGGTTTTGGTCTTTGTCTTTGGTCATCGCGTGGCTGCCGGCTGTTGGAGCAATGGCGGTAAGCCAAGGAGAGGCCCAAGCCTTCGGGTGGCCTCAGGATACGACCCCAGGTAGCTCCTGGTGAAATTAGCTGAATGAGGGCTCTGGAAAGGCACGCCTTGTAGAGGGCTACCCATCTCGGACCTTCGGGTAGGTGAATTAGTCCTCCTGGGCAGCAAGGCTGTGCTGGATCTAACCCTGGAAGAGAACTGACCCCCAGGTAACAGAGTTGTGTGCCTGGGAGATATTAAGGAATCAGGTTTTGTTATTTTGCAGCTTTACTGTGTACCAAAGTGTCTCTCTATTTTGTGTCCTTCCCTCATTTCCCTATTGGTTGTTGTAAAATGCTACCAAGAATAAACCTCTTTTGGTTTTTTACCCCACATGGTGTTTGTGGATTGCTCTGTGGCTTCAGTCACTAAATCCAGGTTACAGACAAAGGGCAAGTCCCTGAACAGAGATTCAAGTAGGATTGCAGACAGCTGAGGCTGGCAATCTGGTACCTTGAGATCTCTAGGGGTCTTGGGTCCTTTGGGGTAGGAAAGGGTGGGGGTGTGGCGGGTCAGCCACCCCCCCCTTCCTCCACACTTACGTTGCAGACTAAGTAGGAATTGAAGCACGTTTTGGATCAAACTGGAAGTAGGATCTATTCCTACGGGGCCAAGAAAGTCACAAAAAGCTTTCCACTTTCGGGCATATGAGGCTCACGTGGAGGGTTTCCAAGCAGCCTGCACGACTTCCTCGAGCTCTGAAGGGAAAGATCGTGTCAATGGATCTGCCAAACTGTAAGCTTGAGGCGGGCTGGATCCGGATGGAGTATCTGGATTTTGGCTTGAGTCAGGAGCGCTGCTGTTGTTGGAAGACGTCGGTACTCTCCTTGAGAGGCCGAGCAAGGGTGTGAACCATGCCTGTCTCGGCTACCACAGAGCCATGAGGATGCAGTTTGTGCTGTCATTCTGTATCTTGGAGACCACTCTTGTCAGCAGTGGAGTTGGAGGGAACATGTAGAACAGCATCCCCAACCAGGCCAAGAGAAAGGCGTCTCCTACAGACTGAGGGTCTCGACCTGCCCTGCTGCAGAATGCATTGCATGTGGTGTTCTCCGTGGTGGCAAAAAGGTCCATGGTTGGAGTCCCCCAATCATGGAACAGGATTTGTCGGACTCGAGGATCAAGCTCCCACTCATGAGAGTTCATTGATACCTGGCTGAGGGCACCTGCTAGGACGTTGTCCTTCCCCGCAATATGGATAGCTATCACTGAGATCTCTCTGGGGATCATCAAGTGGAAGAGGCGTAATGTCAGGTTGGTCAGACAAGTGGAACGAGTGACCCCTTCCTTGTTCAAGTATTGTCTATAACCACTTGAACAGATTTCCCCTACAGGGTGGATTCAAGAGATCTCATAACATTTCTGTACTGTGAGGAGTTCTAGCATGTTAATGTGACGTCCTCGGTCCCGCGCTGACCAAACTCCCTGCACCGTCTTGTTGCCAGTGCGCTCCGCAACCCAGAAGGGAGGCATCTGTCGTCAATGTTAAAGCCGGAGACAGCAGACAAAAAGGTAGACCTGCAGTCAAGTTCAGGTGATCCATCCACCATCTTAAGAGACTGCTTGATGTTGGACGGGATGGACATCCTGACTCAACGAGCATCCATCTCAGTGTCGAATCAGGAACCAATTCTGTAGTAGTCGCATCCGCAGATGGGAGAATGCAACTACTGCGATCAAGGAAGCCACGAGTCTGAGGAGTCGTTGTACAGAGCGAGCTGAACACAAACTCATCTGGTAAAGTTTGATAGCTAAGGTGAGTATTTTTGCTACTCTGTCCTCTGGTAAGAAGGCCTGACCTGCAGTCGCATCCAAAACCGCTCCAATGAACTGAATCCTCTGAGTTGGTTGAAGGATTGATTTCTTTTTGTTTAGGCACATTCCTAAAGATTTCAGCATGGTTCTCGTCAGTCGGAGGGAGTCTTCTAGCTGGAGTGCAGAGTGTGCCACTAGGAGCCAGTCGTCCAGGTAAGGAAACAAAGTCACCCCACGAGTCCCAAGGGCTGCACAAACCACTGCCATGCACTTTGTGAAGACTCTCGACACCGTTGACAGGCTGAACAGGAGGATGAGCAACTGGTAAGGTCTGGACCAATGCTGAATCTCAGGTACTTTTGACTCTCTCGCTGGATCATGATATGGAAGTACGCGTCCTATAGATCGATGGAAGCAAACCAGTTAGTCCTGCGAAGGAGAGGCAGGTTCGACTAGAGTGTTACCATCTGGAACTTCTTTGGTGTAATGAAGAAGTTGACCGTCTGGAGGTCCAGAATCGGTCGAAGCCCTCCATCCTTCTTTGGCACCGTAAAGTACCTGGAGTGAAGGCCGTCCTGTGCAAGATGCGGGGGAACTGATTGAATGCAGCAAGGAAGCGACCTCCTCCCACAGTGGTGGAGATGGCTGCATGGTGTGGATGCCAAGAAAAGGAGGGAGTGCGTCAAACTCGATCGTGTACCCTTGCTGGATGATCTTCAATACCCAGCGGTCCATCATGATCTTCCTCCAGGATGACAGGAAGCAAGACAGTCGAGTTCCAAAGTGTGGTGGAGACGGTTGAGAGGCTGGATGCCAAATGGAAGTCAGTCCTTCTGAGGAGTCAAACCCGCCGCTTGGTGAAGTCTCCTCCTTTACGGGAGCCCCGATACCGTTGCTGTTGATATTGCTGGCTCGGTGCCGGGGCTGCTGTGGACAAGAGCGACGGTCCTGCGTCAACTGCTGAGACTGATATGGCAGCTGGTAAGGAGCCGTGGAAGATGGGAATCGAGACCACCGCCCTTGTCTGTATGGTTGAGGCGCAGGAGGTGGCCTGACACCCATCTTCTGAGCATTCGCACAAGCTTTCTGGACTATGTCCAAGGAATGTAGTGTTGTTGAACAGTCCCTCACCATCAAAAGGCAATTTCTCAATCCGGGAACAAACCTCAGGAGCCAGTGTCGTCGAGCGTAACCATGCATGATGGTGAAGGGCAACCACACCGATGAGTGACCTGCCATGGCAGTCCACTTGGTGTCTTGCAGCGTGTATCTGCTGCCTTGACAGACTAGTTGCCTCTGCCTGGAATACCCGTGCCAGCTCTCTTTTCTCATCGGGCAGGTAATCACACAGGCCAGCCATCTTTTCCCAGAGGAAAAGTTGATAACGTGCCACGGTGGTCTGGTAATTAGCCACCCGAATTCCAAGAGAGCTGGAGGTGTAAATACGGCGACCAAAATTGTCCAGTCACTTGCCTTCTTGATCTGCCGGAGTGGAATGTTGTTTTCCAAAGTGAGACTGTGCAGATTCCATAACAACAGAATTGGGTACAGGGTGGGAGAAAAGAAATTTTGCATTGTCTTCCCGCACCCTGGACATTGCATCGAAGCGTCGTGCAGCAGCCGGTGCCGTACCAGGTGTCTTCCAGGAGCTTTGGATGGTCTCGAGGAGCATGGGCATCACTGGGATGAGTGTTGTCTTTGACGTGGAAGTAGAGACTATATTGAAGACCGGGTATTTGGTCTTTCTTTCTTCAGTTTTAGTCTCTATTCCCAACGCCTGTGTCATCTGCTGGATGTGATCTTGGAAGGTACCTGTGTCCTCGGATGATGAGACTGCAGCCTGGGAGGAGATATTCTGGTCCAGCGAGAAGGAAGACGGTGCCGCCGAAACTACGGATGCCGAGTCTGTGGAGTAACCCTGAGATGAAGACGAGCAACAAGATGGAAAGTTTTTTCGTCGGAGAAGATGGTAAGGTCTGCTGTTCAAAATGATTTGTTGGCGGAACGGCCAGGGCAGCAGATGTGGAAGCTGCAGGAGTCAGCGAGTCGGAGACCTAGAACGTTGAAGATCGCGTCTTGGAGATCAATCCCGTGGTTGGTACCGATAGTGTGCGCTGGAGACTCTACTATCTTGCCCTCTGACACTGATGGTGCAAGGATCCTCGAGCCCGAGGAACCTTTGGGCGTCAGAGAACGAGATTTAGAATGTTGTTCCACAGGCTTTGCTGGGGCCTCCGCAGGTGTCGATTTCGGCTTCAAAGGCGACGCCTTCGGTTTCAAAAGGGAGGCGGTGAGCGACTTCTCCAACTCCCTCGCCTTCTCCTTTTGGTCTCCTTTTTGCTTCTTCTTTTCAGAAGCTTCCTTTGTTTTATGGGCTTTCTTAGCCAATTTCTTTGCAAGAATCGTCTCGACAGATTTCCCCAGGGTGGATGGACATTCCGAGGCAATTGTATGCAACGGTGGAGTATGCGGGCCTGGTGAAAGAACAGGAGGCTCCGCGGTCGCTTGAAGGGCCTTATTCCAAAGCTTATCAGCCCGGTGTTTTCTGACTTGCCGTGTAAAAGCCTGACAGTGGTGACATGACTCCACTTGATGAGCCTCTCCAAGGCAGACAAGGCACAAAGAGTGGCCGTCTGCTGGGGGTAGTTTTGTGCCACATTTTACACACTTTCGGAAGGCCGCCTTCATTGGCATGGCAGTCTGGTGGACGACAACGACGAACGAGAGGAGTTGACAAAGACGGGGGGAAACGACGAAGAGAAATATATTTTTAAAATATATAGATGAAAAACAACAGGAAAAAACAGGAAAAGGCAAGAAAATTTTTGCCTCAGCAAGACGCTTGCTAAATAGCAAGAAGAACCTCGAATGCTGCCACTCGCAATGGTGGTCGAAGAGGAACTGAAGGATTGGTTCCTTCAGTTAAACTGAAGGATTGGTTGAAGGTTGGTTGAAGGATTGAATCCTTCAGTTGAACCAACTGAAGGATTGGTTCCTGTTAAAGGGCAAGCGTGGGGGGAGGGGCTCCCGCCCAAAAGCTTTCCTCAGCTATAGAAAGTTCCTGAACTAGCCTCCACACAGGTGCAGAGCCCACGTGTGTGATGCAGAGACCATGAAAAAGAACCAGGAATTTCACACAGGCAAATAGTTCTTGTTGGTGCAGGCAAGTACTTTCCAAAGCAGAAAAGAGCAACAACTGCCTGCTGCCCATGCCTGATATGCCGTGATGCTTTTGCAGATCAAGCCCCAAGAGAAGAGGGGGCACAGCAACCAACCACCACCACCTCCTTACTTCAATCCCATGTGACCAAGTGTTTTACAGGCACAGGAAAAATGTGATGCTGCCTCCCTCCAGCAGCCCCTCAATCGCTGTTGCTTCTCCCTGCTTTGTCTATAGCTGGGGTGAGGAAGTAAGTGGAGACATGAGGTGAAGAACTGATTCCCACAGGAATATGATATATATATCAGTAAGGGACACTAACTGGATTTCATCCTAACAGACTTATTATGGCATAAGCTTTTATGTGTTCATGAAAATGTATGCCATGAATAAAACTTGGGAGTAATCTCTAGTGGTGGCATGATGGGAACCTTTAGGCAAGCGTGTTCTATAGATGATAAATACAATTGCTTTTCTAGTGCTTCTGGATAGCTTGATCATTTAATATGATTTGGACTCTGAAAGTATAGTCTACCAGATCAGACATGTGCAGTCCACAGAAACTCCCCCATGTTCTCAAAGTAATACAGATTTTTACCTGATTAACGAAGAGGGTCGTCACAAATTTTCCTGGTTTAAAAATGTCTATGACCTTCCTAATTAGGTCATCGTAGGATGTTTGACTTATGTTTGTTTCAAAACTAACATATGAAAACTCTGGTTCTGGAGTGATGTGAATAGTCCAATAAGTTCCCTAGGAAAAATAAAGGAATTGTGTTAATCATTTCAACATGGTAAGTTTATGTATGAAAGCTCGTTGTAAAGGAGCAAAAATATGGTACTTACATCTGTTTTCATCCCATTCATTGAATACCCACAAGGATTGAACATTGTAGCATCAATGACAGAACCTGCTATCAGGTCACGAATTCCACTCACCTAAAAAATGAAGAACAGTGTTCATTTTGTTGACTATTGCTTCAGTAGATTCATGGATGCCTGATAGCTCAGTTACTTTTCACTCTAATCATGGTACCTCTCTTCCTCTAAGAAATCAAGATTTTAGAGGTCTGGCTATTAGTTTTATTTGGTTGGTTTCAACTAGAGAAATTAAGAACATAAGAGCTGTGCTGAATCAGACCAAAGGCCTTTCTAGCCCAGAATTCTGTTTCCACAGTGGCCAACCAGATGTCTATGCCACAACCAGGACCTGAATGCAATAGCATCTTTCCATTCATGTTCCCCAGCAACTGGTTCTCAAAGGCATACTGTCTCTAATACTGGAGGGTAATATATAGCCATCTGGACTAGAAGCCATTCCCCATTCCTTTTTCCTTGTGTGTCCTGTCTTTTTAGATTTGTAAGCCTGTGGGCAGGGAATGTCATGTTATAATTGATTATATGTAAGCCGCTCTGGGAGCCTTTTTGGCTGAGGAGCTGCTTTTAAATGTTTCAAATAAATAAATAAGCCATTGATAGATATAGCCATCACTACATGGCTGTGTATGTAATGAAGGCCTGTGGCTCACGCTGGCTCAGCTTGTTGGAGTGTGGAATGCTAAGCAGGGTCAGGTCTGGTTATTACTTGGATGGGAGACCCCTCCTCTAGTTTGGACTCGATAGCCTTGTAGGCCCCTTCCAACTCTATGATCTATGAATCTACATCTTTGGGTAGTGAAGAAGTACTTCCTTTTATCCCTCCTGAATCTCCCACCATTCAGATTCATGGCATGACCCCAGGTTAGCCAAGTACTTGTGATTGCTATTCCTTGCATATATTTTATTAAGGGTGTTTTAAGCTGATAGAAACACATTTGCATGAAAAGAGATATGGATTGGGGAGGGGGAGGAGCCAAACAATAGTGAATGTTTCATTGTTGACCCAAGGCCAACAGAGGTCTTTCCTGCAGCAATGGTGGTAACACATGTTTAATTTGGTTAAAGCTAAAAGTTTGCCTATTTGATTAAAACTAGAAGCCTGTCTAGCATAAAATGTTAATTGCCTCAGGGCTATGCTAAAAAACTGTACTACTCCCTCTGCATTTTCCTCAGCAGGAAAAAATTAAATACTTTAAATCATGGGCTTTATTGCCTTTTCAATAAAACTAAGGAGACCACAAATGCAAAGTGTTTGACAGGAACCAATCCCATTTTCATTAATTTTTCTAATTGTCAAGTTTTATAGTCTGTTGCTGCAATAGGAACACTATTTAACCCAGGAGCAAGCCTATATTAGTACATTCATTTGGTCTGTAGCACACTCAAATCTAGATTGTGCAAATTGACCTTTATGGAGCTTATGAGGATTTGATTGCTTCTTGGACCTTTATGACTTCACTCAAACAGAACTGGGAGATCAGATTATTCCCATTTTATACGTAACTAGTTGTAAGTGAAAAAGAATGATTTGCCAGGAGCCTCTGCAAGTCCAGGGCATGAGCTCTACATATTACTCACTGGATTAATCTAGCTCAGCCCTCCTCCTTTAACAACTGAAATTCCAAACTTACACGAGTGACATCATTTGCAGTAACACCATCTTTCATGTAGAACTGGTCCATAACTACTGGATCAAGCTCGCTCATCAGAATTTCCAATGTCTGATCTGGCTGATTGATTACCCGACTCTCTGAAAAATCCAGAGTGTACAAGTACCTGTTTAAAGAAAATGCATTTCAGAAAAGATATTCCAACACACTGCAAATAATTTAAACTGCTCAAGATTTTACAGTGATGGTGAGAAGTCAACTTACCAGCAGTCAGAATTCATACGGCCCATGCAATAAGCTGCTCCATCTGTGCAAGACAAATGAGACCAGTAATAGATCTTAGAAAGCTGTTTCTGTATGAAAAATACTCTTTAGTATTGGAGTGAATTCTATCGTCTAGTCTATTTAGAGTCAAAATCCCATCCTGTCACAAGTATAGGACACACAGCCATTTGTAGCAATAAAAGCTTTGTTACCTGGCTTTAGATATTCACCACTATGTTTCAGTTGCAGAGCTCTGGCTAATCCTATAGCCATTTATTATGCAACACTTCTGCAGAGATACAACCATGCTTCACTTATTGGTATCCAAGCAATTTAACAGATTTGCCAAGTACTACATAGGTTTTTGCCTCTGCAACCATTTTTCCTGATATGTATGTATCACCAAAGCCAGTGTGGTGTAGTGGCGAGGGTGTTGGGCTGGGACTCGGGAGATCCGGGTTCTAGTCTCCGCTCGGCCGTGAAACTCACTGGGTGACTTTGGGCCAGTCACTGACTCTCAGCCTAACCTACCTCACAGGGTTGTTGTGAGGATAAAATGGAGAAGAGGAGGAGGACTATGTAAGCCGCCTTGGGTTCCTTTCAGAAAAAAAAGCGGGGTATAAATATAATAAATAAATAAATAAAAATTCTATCCAGTATAAAGACAAGAGGAACCACCTAGAGATACACATATAAACCCCCCAGATGTTCACCAAGACATGTGAGCCATGTATATTAGTATATAAACCTACTACATTTATATCATACCACAATTAAGTCTGACTAGGTGTCAAAACTCTACATAAGAGGTACAAGTGGCACCTCAATTTCTATTGACAAATGGTCTTTTTACCACAGTGCTCATAATGGATCACTGCTGCCTGAGCAGATGTTTTGGACACCAGTTCTAGAAAAGTTATATTGAAATGCTGAATCTGATGAAGCAGCTTCAGCTTATCACCAAAATTCTTGCCATCTTTCAGTCAATTCAGACTGAATAGCACCTCTAATCAAGGCAGGTTGCGCTGTTACCATGGCAATGGTGCTACAATGGCCTACATGCTAGTTTGAACAGCCTACTGTGCATAAACCTCTTGAATGGTTGTTTTTTTATTTACAGGCACACCATTAAAGAAACACACATACATTCACTTACTTGGAAATATTTCATTAAGGAACTCTACTTCTTCCTGGAAATTCCTGTGTGGGTACTCTTGGTGGGAAGGCTTCATGAAATTCTTGCGTGAATAAAAGAAGCTCTGAGAAATAAAAGAAGGTTGAAATAAAATATGCAATTTTCCTCAATAGTTCCATTAGGGTGAAAATAAATTTATCTACAAATGAGCTTCTATTTAAAGCTTTAGCGCAGCCATGCATCTGCTCTCAACTCAAATATGAATGTATTATCCCTAAAAACCAAACACCACAAGAAGTTTGCCACATAAGCCAGAATGATTTGTGAAGATTTAAAAATGGCACCTTTAAAATACAGTCTGGCATCTCAGATACAAAGTTTTCCTAGTATGTGCTATTTCCCATGTCTCCACCTGCCTGCCTCATCCTTTATAATTTCCTAAGGAGTTGGCAGTTTTTTGGTGTTACACCGACCACACCAGCATTAAAAGGCAGCTGGTTCAACAAGTGTGCTAGAGGGTACATGATACAGTTGTTCTGGTAGCTAGCTACATCAGGCAAGCCTCCCCCACCATCAAATAGAAGCTGCAGGCTCTGCTTACACAGACAATGCAGGATCTGGAGGTAGCCCGCAGAACCTTCCTACTGCTTTCTTTAGTGGTTGCAGCAAGCTTTCCACATACAACAAAGAAAGCAATTCAAGTATTCAATTCACTGCAAGTCAAATAACAAGAGACCCAGAGATAAGGGAGCACAGGGAGTGAGTACAATTTTTTCTAGGGCACACTATGGCCTGGCTTGCCTGGGCTGCTTAAAATAGGGAGGGGAGGGGGGACTGGGAAGGCAACGTATACGTTTTGCTACAGTACACTGAATTTGTATTCAGTTCTGAGAATATCCTCCAAAGTTCACCCATTTGGCTAGTAATATTTTCATTTTCTTGCTATGGTACTAGCCCAATTTACTTCACCATATGTAGCTTCGAAATATAGGTTTGTTCAGGACTGATATTTGTATAAGGTATGACAAATTGATTTGATAGTTAAGAACATGCTCACTTAGTATGTCTTATTACCTCTTAGATGTGGATGGGTTCCACCCAAAGATCCCATCATAATTACTGTAGCAGCCTCCCAGATGTTTTGGACTACAACTCCCACCAGCCTCAGTCAACATAGCAAAATCAGGGATGATGGGAGTTGTAGTCCAAAACCTCTGGAAGGGTACATCAGGTTGGGGAAGGCTGCTATAGTGATGGGATATTTATAGCCATGAGTGTTTTAGTATGCACTAATGCACTTGGATATGTATATTCTACAAAGCACTACCAACATGCTTGCCAGTGTCGGCGGGGAGGGAGGAAAAAGGGCATCAAGTCCTTGGGGGAATATATGCCAAGTAGCTCAGGAGATTCCTCCTAGATCATCTCTTCCTCTAGTGTTCTTCACATGCTGCCACTATGGCGAGAGGCAAAAATAGGGTATGAGACTTTATAGTGGGTTAGATAAAGGCTGGTTTACAACTTTTCCCATCCTGCAATCCTTAATTGAAGCCCCCAATGGAAGAGGCAGGGCTTGTCCCCTAATCATACTGTGGTCACATCAGTAGTTGGCATTGGTCAATTATGAAATATTCTCCTCATTTAGAATCAGCTAAGCTGTCTCCATATCTCAGCTGTGAACATGAGTTGCCCAAGTTGTCAATGCTGCCAGTGAGAGGTTGGAATCCTATTGTTCCTTACGGGGTATAGCAGTAATTCCTTAGTCCAGTCTGTCTTAAGGAGAAGGAGGGAGAGCAACCCCCACCACCACCATTTAAGGGCAGTCCATATAAACAATCCCAGCAGCAATTGAAAAACTGGATCCCTTAATTGTCTCTCTCCATGAGGCTAGCCTAGGCAGTCACTGATAGGCAATATTGTTTCAACATAGTGCGCAGGGTGCACTCAGCCTCAGTAGATGGGGGCGGGGGGGGGGGGAGAGAACAAATTTAAAACCTTCAAAATTGCATTTGGAGGAACAGTCACTTGTCACCAGTGAGATCACTGGCTCTGCCAAGTATTGCCCATGACAAAACCTCAATCTATAATCAAACACTGGACTAGCTATATCTGTGTTTATGTCTGTCTCTCAGCAAAAACAACTTGAGGAGAATTCTTTCAGCAGCGACTTGATCCCAATAACTGAAACAATCTTAAAGAAAGGCCAGATAGCCAATAGAGCCAAAGATCTAAATAAAGCTTATAGATCAACACTGTTGCTCAGAGCAGAGGCTACATTTGGAGCATGAAACTGGCTATGCTGCAGAAAGGTGTCCTGCACACACTTGAGAATTGTGGACACTCCAGCAAGACATGTTTAACAGTGAAGGCAACACAACAAGGCATACACATGGGTGAGGATTCCCTCCTCAATAGATACTGGCAGGTATGGAGCCTGTGACCAATCCTTAGCTGAGCCAAGACACTCTCCTTCCCTCAGTTGTTAAGAGATGTGTTTGATCACAAATGAAGTACTTGTTTCAACTCAAGTAGCTTATTGTTGGCCTGGTCTTCCCACAGCTCTTTCAGCTTGGAGTTAAAAGTGTGGCTAAAATCATTAGATAGAACCTTTGCATGTTTAGAAGTAAGATGGGTTACCATCCTGGCAGTACAAGCTGGGGAGAGATGTTGCATTCTCTCCAATGTATGAGTTAATATAAAGAATGTTTCCTGGACCCTGCACAAGAACAGTGTGTTTCTAGGAGGAGAAGTCTGGCAAGCCTTTAGCCATGGATAGATAAACCTGAAAGGCCCAATATTCTAGCCTTCTGTCAATTAAAGATGCAAACCACCACCACACTTAAGTCAATGTAACTTCCAATGTTTGATTTGTTGTCATCATTAGGGTGTTGAAATTTGAAGTTTTATCATTACCTCTTATGAGATTTTGGTATCTTACCTGAATTGAGTCAAACCCACAGTACTCTCTAGCAAGCTCTAACAGGGGAACCAGTGCCTGCAGTAAGAGGGTGGTACCACATGTCTTCAAAATGAAACGTCTCTTGGAGACAAACATGCTACTCTCACTGAAAAACAAAATTACATAAGTGGTGTTACGTTTCATACCTGGATAGCTTTGGGAAACTCAAAATCTATTTGACAAGAATTGGCCCATTAAAATTGTCCTTTCCACCTTTATTCTAAGCAGTAAGGAAACAGGGATACTCAAACCACGGATCTCTCCTCCCTTCAGCATGTTTCCTAGAGATCTTGCAGGGGGGATCTCATTTCACAATGGGCTTTGGATCAGCAGTGCAACATGAGCAACTCCCTCACTCCTTCCCTGCTAGAAAGAAGGGAGTCTCATGTGATGCTGAGCAGAGCACCTTTGTCCCCAGAAAGTCAATTTGTTGAGGCCCCAAACACAAGGACTGGAATACAATGATAGTATTTATATTCTGGCTTAGACACAGCTGGTTTTGCCAGATGACATTGACATGCTATGATGTTATGCAACCAAGCTGTCTTTCCCTTACTAGGAACTTCATAACATTCTATGGCTTAAATGGACTTTGTTATAGGTCTGAAGTATGTCTTCCACCTTGAGACAGGAAGAAAGGACAAAAATCTACATGTTGGGGTATCTGATCAGATCTTCCACTTTTTTTAAGGCAAAAGCAGTCACTTCAGGGAGCGGAGAGAGAAAACTAATTGGAGCAGGACTGCAATGCTTTGGAAGGGCTTCTCTGTACGATTTTCCAGTTTCAAATCACTCCCCCCCCACATGCTATTTGTCCCACAGAGGAAGATATAGTACCTGTATGTTCCCCCCATGGCACAAATACCAGCTTCAAGGGGAAGGACTTGAATAGGAAAAACAGTGCATGTAAGGACTCACCCCACCACACACACACTGTACCTATACGTAAGATTCCCATCTTTCTCCCTTACAGGGAAAAAGAACTATGCCAAAGCAGTTAAGATTTCTGTACCAGTGAAAACCAGCATGGTCAAGAGCCTTCAGTGCTGGGCTGTCAGGTCCAAATCTCCACTAGACTATAAAGCTAACTGTCTGGCTTGGTCAAGTCGGTATCTCTTCTTAGCTTTTCCTCACAAGATTATGCTAAAATGCTGCTCTAAGCCCCCTGGAGAGGGAGTATGTAGGACAAAAATGTAACAAATAGGAGCTATGCAACTATTTTTCAGCAATGCACTCCAACAACACAGTTAAAGTTGCACCTATTTCTTTAGCTTATATTTGTATCCAGTACTACAACAAGTAGAAGTAGTGGTTAGAGTATTGGACTGCGACTCAGGGGATCTGGGTTCTAGTCCCCACTCAGCCATGAAGCTCACTGGGTGACTTTGGGCCAGTCACAGACTCTCAGCCTAACCTACCTCACAGGGTTGTTGTGAGGATAAAATGGAGAGGAGGAGGAGGATTATGTAAGCCGCCTTGGGTTCCTTGCAGGAAAAAAGGCAGGATATAAATATAATAATAATAATATAAAAAAATAAAATAAAATCCCCCAGCAAACTCCAAGCTTATTTTTGCATTCTGTAGTTCTATTACATTCTCAATTTCCTACCTATTAGCATGTGAATCTAGTATCAACTGTTTGAGACCTTTATAAGACAGTATAATATTAAATTTCCCCTTTCTGGATGTTCTCCAGCGCTGACATCTTTCACTCCAAGTAATCATATGGTAGCAGAGATCTTGTATTTCTGTTGCAGGTACCCACCTGCTTTAAATTTTAGTGATGAGAATAGTCTAGCTGCATTACCAACCAATCGTGTTAAATTTTGTATCAAATTTCTAAAAATTACAATTGTTCAAAGCTCTCCTGGTATTTAATTATTTTATGAACTGTCAATATCATTCTGTTTGAGACAGTCATTGTGTGTTATATCATGGTCAAATAAAAACACTAGTTCAATTAGTTGCACATGTGCATACATGTACCACAAGCCTTGATTATTGTTGTACGCTGCCTTGGGAGGGCTCCTGCTCTGACAGGTGACCAAGAAATATTTTAAATAAAAATAACAATAATAATCTGAAAGTGATCACTATTTGTTAGTCCACATTTGGTGCTTTTATGAAAAAGTGCATGAATGTTGTGAAAAATTGAGCTATGCCGCCATACTAGAGGGCAGGGTAGAAGATAGAAACTGCTTTGCCTTTGCAACCTTGTATTCCATGATGAGTCTACATTTTGTGGGTCTGACAAGAGTCAGGGATGTCAGGAAAAAAATCCACTGCTATATTTTGCTATGGAAAAGTCCCCCCATTTCTAAAAATGCACTGTTTCATAAAATTAGTGACATAAATGTATTAAATGCCAATAAACTTGGTGGTTACAAAGCTGTAATTAGCTTTTCTCAGATAGCTACAGCCTTATGTTCCATTCACACGTGCCATCAGCAAATGTGGGAGAAGAACTGCAGCTGCTGACCCCATCCCTGACCTTCATGTGTTTAGCAGAAGGTAAAAATACAGGGTCTGTACTTGTGATCAAGAACCCTGGTGCAACCTTTTCTCCCCACCCTCTGAGGACAGCGAGACAGGGGGCACATATGCACACACTCTTCCCCCCTCATCTCAGAGTTCAGGAGTGGGAACTGCCCACTAAGATCACTTCATGCTGCCTCCCACTCCGGTGGGAGGCACACGATTTAAATGGAGAAGACTGCACATGGGAATGACTTTACCTATTTGCTGTCTTCCCTATTTAAATTACACCCCTGATCCCCTGCCAGACATGGGTTGGTGGGCTGCTGAGAGCATAGCTGTGCTTGGGAAGAGGGTGTGTTGAGGTGAGTTATCCCTGCAAGTTCTCTTCCCCAGCACAATCATGATGGTGATGTGGAGGGGGTGGGGGTGGCAGCAGTGGGCCACACAGGAGACCATTTGTGGTCTATTGGATAATGTCTTACTACCCCAGCACATTTAACTCATATTTCAGTTGAGATTTTTACTGTACCCCAAATATTTTTACTGGATAATTAAGCCAACAGACCTATCATGTAAGTATATGATGGGACAAAAGCCTAAATTTCACATTACTTTTCGCTTTAGTGGCAAATGAGATTCAATGTTTATATAAAGCTATGCTTTAAGCCTCTATAAGCAAGAATGTTGTAGGCTTACCTGAGTACATAAGCTTCCTGCTTGTCAGTTTTTGTCACACTTATGATCAAACAATGCACATTCTCCAAAAGTTTGTCCCACTCAAACCTGTTAGGGAGAGAGTTAAGTATAAACTTTTAATTCAAGTACAATAAATCCAATATTAATAGAACATTGCTATTTCTCAAGTGAAGTCATAAATGGGTAGATAGTACAGACAAGTTCATAGCTGGTTTCCAGACATAAGTTTTCCCTTCTATCTAATTGGTCTATAGCAGGAGTTGTGGATGATGGGAGTTGTGCCCTCCAGATGTGTTGTGCTACAGGTTGTGGATGTCTGTTATAGATACAATTTAACTACATGAATAGTAACCTAATCACCAACTTTATCACAGCTTAGTTGAAATTTTAGAATTACTGAAAAAAGAAGTTGCAATTGATTGCAATGCGACATGTGGCAAAACAAGAAAGAAAATGCTATTTGTTTTTGCAAATTGCTTTCATTACTTTAATATCTGAGCACTCCAAGTATCTAATATCACCACTTTTTACAAGCCATCTCATGATAGCCCTACCTTTTGGCTACCAGGTCAGCCAAAATGTGTAGGTTCCAAAGCATAGCCCTAGCCAGCAAATCCCAACCATGCTACAGGACTGGATATCACCACCATAGGTGGAGCACTTGAACTAAATAACGCTCTCATATCCAATTTTTATATTTGTCACAAACTAAAATTATAGTCAACAATTTGTAAATCAGACTAATGTGTTACCAAATGCAAATAACTTATAGGCACCAATAAGGTAACCAGCATCTAGTTTATACAGCTAAATTAGAGGTGCCTGCAGCAAATGAAAGGTTGACTATGATAATATTGTCAGAACACATTTAGACAATTTTGTTTCCAATTATTAGCACATGTTCTATATTGTATTTAGAACAAGGAACATCTTTTTTAGCCATACCAGTTCTTTTACTATCCATAGACAGATATGGTTTTAGATAAGAAATAAAAGGGATTTACTTTTGTCTGAGTAATTATGCCAACTGGAACCAGGTTCCTATTTAACATAATATTTAAAAAAATGACTTGGTCCTCACTAAGCAGCTTTGTAACATTCACATTTTGAGGTAAAACTATTACACCTTTGTGATTCAAGAAATCGGAATTCAAACAGGCATCTCATCCTATGTCCCAATAGTTATTTGGAATCAATTCCACTGGCATAATGGCTTCCAATATATGGTCTGAAAGACAGATTGATTATTTGCCCAAAATTTAATGTGAAAGGCACATCATATTCTTACATACTTTCACACCCCACATCTACCATTCTGGTACTTATAGGCAAGACACCTCAGTCTGTCACTTGTGGCAGGCTGGAGACCTTTCTCTATGAATCTAAAGTAAGTCCGAGAGTAGGCTATGCAGAAAGAAAGCATACCACTCCTTTGAATGTCTTTGTTGCTGCAGAACAAGTGAGAGGATAGGGCAGTTGAGGAGAGACAGTTCTACTCTAGAAGAGACCACAAGGGCATATTGCACAGGCCTGTCCATTTCCTTCCTTCATGATGCAAGCTCACCCTGATCCTCCTTTGCCTAACCACCAGTCCACAGGAAGCAGCCAGATGCGCACACCTAAATATTCTTGGCTGGAGGACAACTGTCATGTTTTGGGACTCACACATTTTGGCTGACCTGGGTAGTCAAAGTTTATGGTCATTAACAATCCTTCCCTATTCCTGAAAGAGTACTGGAGGGGTTTTGTCTGCAATATCACACTGACCTCTGCTCTAAAGTGCTCTAAAGTCAAGCATGACTGCAGTGACAGAGCCTCCCCCCCTCCCATAGCAACAGGAGCTGGAGTCTCATCCCTGTCTCACCAAAGGCATTCAGAAAGCAGCAAGATATATGGCTGCTTTCAGAACCTCCAGAAGGCACAGCACAGAGTCAGGGACAACCCCTGACAACAGAGTGAAGGATCTCTCATCAGCTATCACCACTGGTTATGCTCCTTGTCTCTAACTAAGCAGTAAGTGTAACATTATTCACCTTCACTTCTGGTCTACCTTCCATAATAGTATGAAGCCAACAGTGACGCTTTCACCATAATAGAAGAACAAGAGCAGATCTTGATCACGTCAACCCTATTCTACTATCTTGTTCTTCGCCTCTTTTCCATCTGCCTATCCCCATACTGGAGCACAGCCAAGAAACACCAGGGGTATTAAGTGTTTGTTCTGCAAGGAACTAAATGCTAAGGCTTATCCACATGCTAATATTCCATAGTTCCACCTATAACTCAGTATGAATATAGTCAATCATTACTAAGGTATAACCACGCCACACTATGCCTATAACCACTTAGTAAACCACCACTCAAACATCCCACCAAGTTATTAGAAGAACCTCAGCGTTAAACACTGGATGATAAATATGCTTTAAGTCATTAGAACACCATATGCAATTACCTTTCTGTAGTGCATCTGCTTTCCAACTGTGGCAGATTGCAGAGACAGTGCTAGGATATGGGGGGGGCACTCCCTCCTTCAATTTTTCACAAACACAGCACGCCCACTGCTGCACTTGCCTGGGCCGTTTTGATGCTCTCAAAGCTCTGTGGCTTCCTGGGCTCATACTAAGCATGTGTCAGGCATGCATACACAGTAGAGCCATTCAGCAGGCATTAAGGCAGAGCATCCAGGAGGATGCACCACTTTACCAGCAAAATCATGGAATGATCTGTCTTTCCTGTGCTTCTGCAGGACCTGGATTTTTTCTCCAAGACAATGCATCCATGCTGGGTGCCCATATCAGGAGCTTATTCTTTAAAGAAAGAGTAGCATGCCTGCATGGAGCAGAACAGGTCTGCCTGGTCTTCTGATCTTCAATATGGTAGCTAGAGGTTGGACTACGTAGGGAAAAATATGCTGTTGCATGCCTGGTAAGAAGGATGTAGCTGGCTGGCTAGAGCAATGGGGGTGGGTTGGTGTGTGCCTGCTGTGTGTGGGGTGAGTGAATTTTTGCCTGGTTGAGTATGTGGCACTTTTTTTGTCTTTGGTGAGTGTGTGGGGGTAGTGTGATTTTTGCCTTGGGCGAGTGGCTCCCCTGCCCCTAACCTCCACTTGTTTTGTTGCTAGAACAAAAAAAAAAGTGGCTCTAAAGGAATGTTTTTGTGTCGCCGTGTGGATGATAACCCATGCAAAAGGGTGGATTTTGGATGCTTTCAGAACTTGCTGCTGGGTTCCAAGCACTGCTTTTCTGTGTTGCTCCAAGAATATTATTTTATTTTCTGTGGATTCCCTCCAGACCTCCGCCCTTGTTTTGCACTCATGATCTTAGATTCCCTGTGCAATTGGAGTTGTTGATGGAACAGAATGTGAGTTCAAATGAGTGTTTGTGTGCGTGCATCATAGGGATGTGTGCTCAATCAGGGGTGGAAGCAGGGCAAACTCGCCCCGTTCGACCCTCCCCTGAGCTCCACGCGACTTACCTTTCCCCGGCTCAGCACAAGTCCCCACAAGAGGTGCCAGCGAAAGGAACTTCCAGGTCCCCGGCGCTGCATTTTTTACGTAAAAACCAGGGGAAACCACCTTAAAACAGCCGTGATTTGCAAATCGCAGCAGTTTTAAGGTAGTTTACCCTGGTTTTTACGTAAAAAATGCAGTGCTGGGGACCCGGAAGTCCGCCGACTGCCTCGCCAAGCGCCTCAGCTGGCGCTTGCAGGGGCGCAAGACGGATTGCACAGCGGGAGTGCTCGCTAAGCACCCGGCGAGGAGAGCTCGGGGGTAAGTACACAACCCTACGTGTGTGAGAGAATGGGGTGGGTTGTGTGAATGGGCAAGTAGGTATGTGAAACCAGGTTTGCAGGCATGCCTTCTCAGTCTCCTTTTGCAATGGGCTAAGATTAAATGCAAATGGGTGGATTTTGGATGCTCTCAGAACTTGTTGCCCATGCTTACCCCTGAGTAATGCAGGCCCTTCTTACTTGCAATACATGTATAAGCTAGATTGTGTACTGTGCAGCCCTACCCTTAAAGACAGGTTCCAAGGCTGAACCCCGACTCAAAGTAAGCCTTGAATAGCATAGGTTTGGAGCTGGATGTGTGTAAAAGAGAGTGGTGGAGTATTAGCAGGAGAAAGTATTTCACAGTTCTGACCTGAAATCAGGACCCTGTCTATTCTGTTTTGAAGAATATAATGTGCTCCGCAAGCAGAGATGCTGTTCTTCAAATATTATTCCTATATGTTCTAGGGCACATGTTTTTTATTGGGGAGAAGCAGGTGTTCAGGTCCCTATTCTCATGTTTGGCTTTATTAAAAGGAGGGATGCTTGTTGTTACCCACCCTCCCACCAGCTTTTATATCAAGCACTGTATGGATTCATAGGTCGATGGGGTTTTGTGTTTTATACAGAAGGGGAACTCACTTAAATAGTTGCACTTGACACCCACAGTTACTAATGCTCTCATGTGTGGATAGGTGATTACATCCCTCACTGATGACTGGTTATGGGGGAAACAGACCTGCTTCTGTAGTCTGCTACAATACAGAAAGCTAAATGCATGTATTCCCAATACATATATTCAAGTTATAAATACTAAAGTTTACCAGTGACAGTATATATTCAGATGCTTGTATCAAACTGAGGTGGGGGTCGTTGCTTTAAGGTTATGGACACAGCAGATGCACAGGGGCTAGGAGGGTATTTCAGCCATCTACAGTGAACACCTCAAGCATAGGAGTGTGGTGTAGTGGTGAGAGCCAGTGTGGTGTAGTGGTGAGTGTTGGACTGGGACTCAGGAGATCCAGGTTCTAGTCCCCGCTCGGCCATGAAACTCACTGGGTGACTTTGGGCCAGTCACTGACTCTCAGCCTAACCTACCTCACAGGGTTGTTGTGAGGATAAAATGGAGGAGGATTATGTAAGCCGCCTTGGGTTCCTTGCAGGAAAAAAGGCAAGGTATACGGTAAATATAATAAATAAAAAATAAATAAATAATAGGAAATCCACCTGCAGCACAGGTAGTCAGGTAAAACCAGCAGAGTAAGACAAAAGATTGAGATATCGCATATCAAGGAATTAAATCAGTTCCATATTTGTCTAGCGTGCACTCTTAGGACCATTTTTGACCTCTAGGTGTAATATTTGAACAAAATTGGAGTACAAGTATGGCCACAAGATGTGTGCCTTTATCCCAACAATTCAACTGAAGGTTTCTCAATAGTTATACCAAGACCATGAAGCTCAATGTGTGATCTTAGGTTAGGCTGAGAGTGACTGCCCCACCACAAAGAGTGGTTGTGAGGACTGAGGATAAACTTGAGGCGGGGTGGGGGGGACCACGCACAGACCACACCTTGAGCTCCTTGAATGAAAGCAGATATAAATGCAATGTGCAGTCTAGTAGTTTTGTGACCAGCCCATATAGTTTGGTACACATTTTGCTACTTGTAAAGTTTGTTCTACATCATAAATATGTTAGCTGCTAACACGCATGCATGACAACACAGTCAGAAAGCATTTTAGTTTAGAAATACCTAGCAGGAAACTATGTACTAGTGAGCAAATGCTAGGTTAGAGGCTCTAATTCATAGTTGTAACTGAGAAGCCAATACCTCATTAAAGAATTAACTTCAAGGCTCTCTCACTATGTTTGACAGACAGCCAAAAAATGTCACAGCAAGCAGCAAGGTGTCTCTTAGGATCTGATCCAACCCTTGTGCAATGGGGCTTCCCTGTCTTCTCCTCCCCTCTGCAGCCCGTCTGCACTTGCCCCAGATTCAGAGGGTCCCCTAACCCTCCAGAGCAAATTTGGGGGTGCAGTGGGGGGGGAAATGTGTTCCCCCAATGGTTCCCTTCTGCTGATAGACCATCACTACTGGATACAACCCCTCATCTGCAGCACCTACCCTTGAGTTGATCAGCTTAAGCCTTCCCCCTCAAGAAAGTAACTGTTGGTGGGCAGGAACACAGCAGGTAGGACAACCCACCACTTGACACAGCAATTCAGTACTATGAATCTTTGTCCATTCACCCCACTTCACTTAGAAACAACATACTGAAGGACCAACCACATCAGTTAGTATAGTCCAAGCCTCAGTCAGTCTTGTCCAGGTGCCATTGACCTGCTGTCTGGGGATGGTGGGAGTTGCAGTCTCCAGATGTGTTGGGACTACCAGGTTGGGGAAGCTTGGACTAGACCAATGATCTTTCAAGTAGGGGCCACTCTGGCAAAACACATTCAATGTGAGAGCTACATTAACTACTAAGTAACCAACACAGAATAATGCAAAACCTATTTTAATTGGATGGGGAATCTTGTCATTTGTTTGTATATCCCATCTTTAAAATGTAACTCACGAAGCAGCATCATGTTAAGAACATAAGAGTGCTGATGGATCAAACCAAAGGCCTCTCTAATACAGCATTTTCCCCCACAGTAGCCAACCAGTTGCCTCATGTTCCTGCCTCCACACAATCTGGACAGCCTTCAGTAAAACACCAAAACAAATGAGCTTTCCCTTCATATCTTTCATCAGTACTAACTCTTAAAACAAATTAGCTCTTGAAATCAGCCTTCTCTTTTAACTCACATTTACCTATGCTTTGCCAAACCATTGGAGGAATAAATCCTCCCCTCCATGGTTAAAGAACTAAAAGCAGAAATATCCTGCCCTTCTTAATGTACCCCAAGAAAGCTTTTTTTTTTATGAGACTGAAGCTACAAAGGCTGCCCTCTGAAGTCCATTAAGGCAAGTCCCAGCTCCCCCCTCAAAAAAAATAAAGGGGGAATGTAAAAACATATAGCATTTCAAGACAAAATGCCCCCCACACTTGTTGTGCCTCCATTTATAACCCCCAGATGCAAGTGTCACTTTTCAACAACCCCTCTTGGTCCACTGCCTGGTCTCCCCCACCTCCATTTCCTTCTTCCTGACTATCCTGTCTTCCAGGAGGACCCCTTCCTCCTCATACCTTACCTTTCCACTGACACTCACTGGCAGGGTTGCAATGATTTAAATCAGAATGATTTAAATCAATGATTAAATCATCAATAAAAATCGATTTTTTGAAAATCATGATTTTTTGCAACCCTGCCGTGTAGGTAGCCTAGTAACCGATAATACTGGTAATGTAAAAAAAAAAAAGAGGAACATGTTTTCTGTATAATTTGCTGTTCTTAACTATTAAGTGTAGGCTATTTGTATATGTGGTTGCCTGAAACTTTGGAATTAATTTTACTAAAAAAAAATGGGGGGGGGATCCCTGCCTTGATCTAGACAGAGAGGTGGGTAAGAATTATTATTATTATTATTATTGTTGTTGTGGAGGAAAGGGGGGCTGGCTGACCTGCCACCCCCCCACCCTTTCCTACCCCAAAGGAACCAAGACCCCCAGAGACCTCAAAGTACCAGATTGCCAGCCTCCGCTGTCTGCAATCCTACTTGAATCTCTGTTCAGGGACTCGCCTTTAATTCTGTAACCTGGATTTAGATACTGAAGCCACAAAGCAACTACAAAACCCATGTGGGGTAAAACCAAGGAGCATTAGCATTATAATGCTAATAATGTTAGCATTATACAGCAAAAGATGGGAAATGAGGGAAGCACACAAAATTAGAGAGACACTTTGGTACACAGAAATAGAGCTGCAAAATAACAAAACCTGATTCTTAATCTCTCTCAGGCACACACCTCTGTTACCTGAGGGTCAGTCATCTTCCAGGGTTAGATCCAGCACAGCCCTGCCGCCCGGGAGGAACTATTCCATCTACCCAAAGGTCCAAAATGGGTAGCCCTCCACAGGGCTTGCCTTTACCAGAGCCCTCATTCAGCTAATTTCACCAGGAGCTACCTGGGGTTGGTTCTTGAGGCCTCCCGAAGGCTTGGGGCCTCTCCTTGGCTTACCGCCATTGCTCCAACAGCCACCATGCGGTGACCCAAAAGACAGACAAAGAAACAAAACTCCCACCTTGGAATATAGGCCTGTGGCTTATGCTGGCTCAGCTTGTCTGAGCGTGGAAAGCTAAGCAGGGTCAGGCCTGGTTATTACTTGGATGGGAGACCCCTCCTCTAATTTCCTGCATTGAGCAGGGGGTTGGACTTGATAGCCTTGTAGGCTCCTTCCAACTCTATGATCTATGAAATCTATGAAAATCTTCCCCCCTCCCCCTTTGTGTAGCTTTCCTGCCTCCAGCCAATTAGAATGAACTTCACCTGGCCAGGCAGGGGGAGGGAGACTCATGACATTTACATCTAAAAGCCGGGTCACTGACTAGACCGGCTTTTCCGGTAGCATTATACAACTACCGGCTTTTCCGGACTTCCAGGCGCCATCCATAGGAACTATGCACACTTCGCCCCCTCCCAGCCCCCCAACTGGCCTTACTTGGTTTACACATGAAGTGGCGTGTGTGTGTGTGTACATGTAGGAACCCCCAAAGGCTCTTTTCTTCACAATTATTATTATTTCAAAAAAATCAATTATTTAAATAAAAAAATGATTTTTTTTCATTTTTTGCAAAATAAATTATGATTTTTTGCAACCCTGCTCACTTGGTTTAGCAGTGTGCTTCAACAAACTGGACCGCTGTGCCCCTCCGCTGCCATACTGGGAGACTCCACCTTTCATCTCACTCACTAACTCTCTGACTCTAACTCCTATGCACCTTTTCACTTGGTACACATGCAACAAAATTAGAGCTGGCAAGGCAACGTCATCCAACTAAATAAAATGGATGAAACATGCAGTAAGGAACAGAAAGATCAGTAGGGGCATATCTGTGTGAGGCAACCATTGCCAGCAGAGAGGGGCTGGCAAGAGATCCACACTTGCAGTGACTGGGAACCACCAATGTCCTGTAGGCCTTACTGTGAAGAACACTGGTCTAGTCAGTTTCCCCAACAGGTTCTCTAATAGACCAGAAGCTAAATGATGTGATACTGATGCATGTAAGAACAGCCCTGCTAAGTTACTACATATATGACAAGTAGTTCCTGTGCTGTTCTTTGCTCATGGGGACTGTACGTGCACTGAGTGGAAAATAGGAAGACAAGCAGCAATGATGTGCTCCTCATGTGCAAGAAAGAAATACAGAAGGAAGACCTGGCACTGAAAATATCTCAGCCTAAGTGAACTCTCACATTACCAACTGGCCAATTCTAAACAGCTTATATTAGTACAGACCGCAAAATCAACACTGCCCAACATCTTCCTTCCTATCACCATTGCATATTTTGGCAGTTTCACTCCGTGTGCATAACATTTACTTTCAGACTAGATATTTAATATGCTGACAGGCCGTTTAGAAATAGTATGATAGGCAAGTTCCAAAGACTATCATAGGAACATAGGAACCTGCCTTATATGGAGTCAGACCATTGGTCTATCTAGCTCAGTATTGGCAACACTGGCAGCGGCTCTCCAGGGTTTCAGGCAGGATTCTTTCCAAGCCCTACCTGGAGGCCAGGGATTGAACCTGGGACCTGCATGCAAAGCATGTGCTCTATCACACTGAGCTATGGTCCCTCCCTTACAGCACCTGGTATTCCAAGGTGGTCACCCATCCAAGTACTAACCAGGTCTGACCCTGCTTAGCTTCTGAGATCAGATGAGGTCCAGCTGTTCAGGGGTGCAGATGTAGTGCAGTCATGTGCAGTACAAGAGTGGTCCCCTCCTCAAGGTGTTATATGGAGAACCCAAGTTTGTTAGCTCTTCTGTTTAGTTATGACACATTCCCCTCCTAATTTCCTTTATGGAATGTCTGACCAAAATATAGATCTTAAAACAGTTACATCAGCTGTTCATAACCTCAACTTCACACTAAGAAGGGATATCAATTTATTTACCGTAAGTTAAATTGGATGTGGCATAGGAAGAAACTACCAATAATTGTTTCAATGGTGTTGGGAGGTCTTCAGGACAAAGACAGTGCATGACTAGGCTAGAACTCATTTAATTACTTCAAGAAAGCAAGCCTAAGAACCACAAAATATGTTGTTACAACTTAATGACCCTTTAGCTATTCAAACAGCTAAGTGTTCACTGTCTCATTTCTCCCATAATTTCTCATTCTGACTTTTAATATGAGAATTCAAAATACATCTAGAATCTTATAGCAAGTACAATACACAAAAGGTAGTCATGTTGACTGTAAGACAAATTCCAAAATCCATGATAGTATAGCACCTTTATTAGGCCAACCAAAATATTTTTTAAAAATGTGCAAGCTTTTGAGCTTTCCAGATCTCATAATCAGGCAAGATGTTACAAAAAGCAAGTTTGTGGGAGCGAGGGTGAAGTCTGATTGGGTAAAGTGCTGCAGGTCATGTGATGGTTACAGGTTAGACCTGAAATTGTAACCCAACAACAAAATGGGGAGATCCAACATTTCTCCCATTCTCAGCGAATCTAGGGGTAGCTGCAGGTCCAACCTGTAACCATCACATGACCTGCAAAGCCTAATTTGAATGTTTGCAGACCCCTCCTCCCCACTTCACTGTGAGACTCTGAACATGCAGACACTGACTTCGCCACCAAGTCAGCCTCTCCTCACTGGGCTAGCCCTGTCTTTTAATCGCTTCATCTTGCCTGATGAAGAGACCTTGAGATCTCAAAAACTTGCTCATTTTTTGTGATTTTCTGTTCAGTCTAATACACGCATTACACTAATCTGGATTATAGCAAGTAGTTCAGTATTATGAACTACTCAGAAGGTTTAATAAAGCCCTCCTCACCCATTTCTGACTTTTGTTTCAGCAGTGTCACAGTTCCCACCCCCAATTCCTATGCTTAGAAAGTCCATGTCTATACATTCTTTTCGATGCCTATTCAAGAGGCCACTGTCCTCCACACACACACCATGCAAGGAAAATGCAAGCACATGTACATTTAAGCCTGTGCAGAGCTCAGCCCTTCCCCCCACTACTCTGCTGGCTGAGCTGGCGCTTCCTCCACATTCCTGAAATGCCCACTGGATGACAGCCCCAGGCCCAACCCTTAAAACGATGCTGCAATCTCATTGGCCTGAGCTTGTCAATGGGGAAGGAGAGGCCACTTCATCTGGGGTTTGAGCCAGAAACCTCACGTGTTTATCTCTGTTCCAGCCACATTTTTTAAAAGATAGGAGGGGCCTCTCCTTACCCTGCTCCGCACAAATAAGGCCCCCCAACGATTGCCTACGCTCTGCTCTCCTCACCGGAACAAACCCGAGGCCCAGAACACTATACCTACCTCAGAAGCTAAACATAGCCCTTTCACCTCCTCTACAACCAGCGGGATGAAATAGGCCCCGCGTAAGAGTCATTTTACAAGTAGCTTAGGGACTCGATCAGCTCTTCCACAGAGGCAACCCGTCAGAACGTGGTTCGAGGGTTTCCCTGTCAGGAATCCGTAGGCCAAGCTGGAACCACGGCGTGAGAGGAGAAAACACAGGTAGTCAAGCAGCCTGGTCAGCCGGAGCCAAACTAGGCATGACGGCAGCTACTGGTAAAGAGCTTGTCCATGTAGGTTTTCCAGCAATGCTCGGTCATGTATAAACGCACTTCGCACGTGCATTACTAAGCCGCGTGTTTTCTCCACCACGCAAGTTTATATGGTGCAATTGGATGGAAATGCGTTTATACGAGACGGAAGTGTTGTGGGCCGCTTACACGGGCGAGTGATTTGCCGGTGGCCCCGTTGCGTCTGTTTTAGCCCCAGGCACTGCGAGAATTCCGGGCGCCTCCCGCTCTTCCCTGCAGGCCCAAGCAACCATCGCCTCCCCACCCGCCCGTTGCCAGGACGGCCCATAGTGATTACACCCAACGACAGCGACTAATTCTCACAACGCACTGCTACCCTGAGCGGGAGAGAGAAAGAGGCAGCAAGCGTGCTGCCGGCGAAAGCTCCTCGAAAGACAGTCCGTATTAAGAGCGTTCAGGGGGAAACCCCGTGGCCACGACCGGCCATAGACGGAGCTCGTTTAAATTTAAGAGGGCTGGCGCAGAAGGTCATGTCCCGCCCTAAGAAGGTCACAAGACCATCTTTCCCACCGCTACATTCCCCACACCCGGCCAACTTTTTCCCAGGGCTTCGGTCTGCTTGGAACTCGGACCCAGGCCTGCCTCCAACCGTCGCACACGGAGACAAGGCCCGCGTGCGTCAGGGGGACGTTAGCGACCGTTATCGACGGCGGCAGCTCGTTCTCTTGCTCCCCACCGCCGGCGAAACTCAAACACGTCTCTTCTAAGCTCGCCCTCCCGGGGCGGCCGCAACCTTTCTTCCCCATCTAGAGAAGGGACAGCCCCGTATCGTCCCTCCCTCTTGTCGCACACATGGAACCCCGTTCTGAATGGAGCAGCCGCCCGCCATGCCCTTCCCCTTTACCGGCCATTAGCCTCTCACTTCCCGCCCAGCGGTGCCGGCGTCACGCCCGTCCGCCTGCCAGTACATGTGCGCCACCAGTCGGGCATATTCCCCCACCCACTTCACGAACTCATCCATGTTTCTTTCCCCCGCCCTCCAAAAGACCTTCTCTTTGGCGTTTCGACCAGCCCTTTCGCTCCCTCCCCAGCAGGCTAACCTGGGAATGGTGCGGAGGTCGCCGGACCCCTTGCTCTGGTGCGGCTCCTGCGGCGAGGGCTGTTGCCAGGCGAACCACACCTCCAGTAGCTTCTCAGTCCCTTCGAAGAAGTGTGCACCGTTCTCCTCCATCATGGTGAGACAACTCCGCAAAACCAACAACCACAGAAATTAAACGACAGACACCCCCGACCAAACTGCTGCTGCTATCGCCGCCGCCGCCGCCCTCCTTCTCCGCACCTACACCGGCTACAGCTGGTATTACTGTTGCTTCTGATCGGGGCCGCGGCGCCTTCCCGGGGTCTCAGCCCGTCCCAAGCAGGTTTTACCTTTGACGGGGTAGCAATCTTATATTAAGCTATAAGAGAAAATACATATATTTATACCAGCCAGCGGTTGCGGGAAAGGTGGCGGGTTGTTAAGAGTCCTTTTGGGGTGGGGGAAGGAGGGAGGTGGAAGGAAAGAAGTGCGGAGTAGGCAAGCGTGCAGGCGATGCGGTTCGGTTCCTTGTATTCCGTGTGTTCCCCTGTTACAGAGAAAAGCGTTGAGCGAGCGCTAGCTAATGTCGCCGGCCATACTGTGGAAGCGAGGGGAAAGAAATCACGCAGCAGCTTTTATATCCACACAGGTACTAGGGCTAGCGCCGCTATTGGATTCTCGCCGGTTAGTCCCGCCCATCCCCTTCACCTATAGGGTACGCGAGCTGTCTCACAGTCACCACGGGCTTGCCCTGTGGCGCTGACGGTTCCAGCTTGCCTGCCCTAGACTGAGGCAACGTCCCCGGCTGGCACATGGGGACCAAGCGAACGAACGAACGAATGAATGTACGATTGGGAGAGGAGAAATACAGTGGGAGACACAAAACAGAATACAAAGAACTCGCACAAATAAAGTACCGGTATGTTTGTGGGTATAAGAGAGTATGCAAGATGCCTGTTCATGAGAGAAGCGATGCTACTGCTTGAAAACTGGGTTTGCTCGAAAGAGCTTTTTGACCGACACAATTGCTAAGGGCCTGGGACGTTTGCAGGGGTCTTCTGAAATATGGGGATCTGAATACCGACTGAAGGGTGGACAGTGATGTATGTATGAATGTGTGCATGGGAGAAGCAACAATGTATTTGCGATAAATTTGAAGGGGAGACGAGCGTGTTATCTGATACTGGGGTCTGTATATTTGTATGAAACTAACCGTTGAAGACTGTGGGACTTCTGAGTAAACATGCATAGGATCGGGCTGTGCATGCAACTGAGGAAGGGGGGGAAACTGTAGGAAACCCCTATGTTTAACTGAAGTGGCTGTTTAAGAATTTTGCCTTGTGTAACCAGATTAACTGGTTACTTTCACTAATATACTCCTATCAAATGCATTGGAATTCTAGCGTTTCCCTGGTTTAAAAAGCATATAAGGACCCTATTAAATAATCTCTCAAAGCATGATTCAACAGCATTGTAGACTTTCAGTACAATCCAGTGCATGTTTACTTGGCAATACATCCAGTTGTGTTCAATGGTGCTTACTCCCTAGTAGCAAGTGTGTTTAGGATTGCAGTCTTTATATGGTACTTCTGAAGGTCTCTTTTCGATTATAACTTCACAATAATCCCTAAATCTGCACATAATTTGGGGGAGCAGAATCTTGCTGTAGTAGGCAGGGGAATAGGCCTCTTCACTTTACTAATCCAGATACATGATTATGCAGCACAAGAGAGAGGGAGTGTGTGTGTTTTTACAATAAAACAAAAGATTCACAACATGGCGGGGAATCCAGTGTGAGTCAAGGGAATAGCTAGTTGAGAATACCCACATTGGAACTGTGCAGTGAGAGGGCATCCAAATAATCCATTTTTAAGAAATGCAACAAAAAAGGAAAGTTCAAAAAATAGTGCTGGCATGGGAGAGAGTTGAATCATTGTTGCTAATTATGTTACAGGAAAGCTCCAATAGGTGCCTTCGAAACTTGTGGCTTACGCTGGCTCAGTTTGTCTGAGTGTGGAAAGCTAAGCAGGGTCAAGCCTGGTTATTACTTGGATGGGAGACCCCTCCTCTAGTTTCCTGCATTGAGCAGGGGGTTGGATTTGATAGCCTTGTAGACTCCTTCCAACTCTATGATCTATGAAATCTATGAAATCATCCCACACAGTAATCACAATGACAATCCTATCCACTGTATGAGGTATCATATTTCACCCAATAAAATACATTGCAGCTGAGTGCTGGAAACATGCTGCAATATCTCCACTACAGAAGCACAGCCCTGAGGGAAGACATATGTACTGTATGGAACAAATGAGAAACACACAGATTTATTATGCAAAAGAAGAAGAAGCAAGCCCTGACTTTAACAGAAGGTAAGTAGAGAGGACTGGCTAACATCTACCCATATTACGATGAATTAATTCAGCTAAAATTCAGGTATTTCCATATAACCGAACAGTGTGCATGTAAGATGTGGGGCAGAGTGAACAGGTAGACTTTTCATTTATTTTTTATTTCAAGAAAAATATTTTTCTTGAATATTTTATTTCAAGGAAAACTAAGACAACACACACAAGATTTCCCTGAATCTTGTACTAGGGGTTACTTCCAAGATAAAAGCAGTACTAATATGGGTAGTAATACTATATTTATTTTCCAAACAAAGATTGCTATCCTTGGATGAATTAGTGGAAAATAAAAGTATCTTAGGATATGCTTAATATACTTTGTATGGGAGAGGAAAGGACAAAAATGTGTGAAAGGATGACTATGCCTGAAATATAATGTGTACAGTACAGGTTAGTGATGAGAATGTCACAACTAGAATTAAAAGGAGTGTGCATGAGAAATGTATTGGATCTCTTACTTTACAGCAAGGCTACTACTCTTCTAAACCCACCCCTAAATATTAAAACACTGTTCAGATGTAATGGGAAACCATGGTTTCCTGCTATATGATCAAGCCTCAGGCTTCTACAATCCATTCCAGAGGAGGAGATCAGAACTTATCACACTTCCCTGTGACATTTGAACTCAGGCAATGGTAGTTTATTCAAACTATGGTTAGTGAAACAATCCTGTATCAGATTGTGATTTGCATCCTGGCTTGTTCTCAAAACATAGCCCCAGTTCGCACAATCACCGCAGCTTAAAGAAGCCATGGTGACTTGTTTAAGCGGCAGTGCATGCTGGGTGCCAATTACCCACTGAGCCACAGTTTGTCATGTTGTCCTAACCTGGGTGGCATGGTTTGTTGGAGGGGGAAACAAACCTCAAATAATCAATGGCATGTTGTTGGGTTATTTAACAGTTGTTTTACCCTCAAACTATGCTACTCGAGTTTGGACAACAAAACAAGCTGCGCCTGGGTATGTAATTAAGAAAGTGGTGCCTGGCATGCGCCAGCACACACTGCAGCTTAAACAAGCTGCAGTGATTGTGTACACTGCACCATAGACTGAACGAGGCCTGTATGTAGAGCAGGGCTCTCCAACCTTGGGTCCCCAGATGTTGCTGGCCTACAGCTTCCAGAATCCCTTGCCATTAGCTATGCTGGGAGTTGTAGGCCAGCAACATCTGGCGACCCAAGGTTGGAGAGCCCTGATGTAGAGGGATGCTGTAATTGAAAGGGACTTGAGGAAATAACATGAGCTACTGCAAGATGCTGCCTAATACCAACCTACATTTTACAAAAGTGAGAGACTGGTAATAGAAATTTAGGGTTGTGTGAGAATATGAAGGTATCAGTTTAAGATCTGTATCTTAAGTCCCATTCTGACTAGTCAGTGGATCACAGCTTTGGCATCTATACCTGTGTATTATTATTACTATTATTAAATGTGAATTACACCAAAACAAAACAAAAACCATAAAAAAAGAAGAAAATGAACAACAAATACAATTTTCTTACACTATTTTACGGTAAATGGATCACTTACAGTAAATATGTATGAAATATATATCCATAAGTATCAAAAGTATGTAGTAATACAATTATCCATAAAGATAGTTATGCATAAACTTCAGGAAAAGCAGACCAAATATCCATGTATTTATCCATCCACACATTATCTAAATACCACCTGCTCAACTGGTGAAAGCATTATTTATTTATTTATTTATTTATATTTATACCCTGCCTTTTTCCTAGGTCCCCCAATCCATTGTGTTATAGGAGGTGAGCGTTTATCTTTCCAGTGTTGTAATATCAGTCTTTTGGCTGTCAAGAGGGCAAGGAAAATCCACATGCGTTGTCCTTCTGATAAATTCCATACAGCAGGTATATAATTTAAAAGAATGTGTGCACTGGTGAATATTAAAGAGCTTTCTAATATTAGATTTATCCATCCTATGACCTCTACCCAAAAAGAAGCAACCACTGGGCATTGCCAAAACATGGGTAAACGAAGCATTCACAGTATTACACCTCCAGCAGTTAGCTGACTTAGACAAACCCTTATTAAAAAGACGTTGTGGTGTCCAATAAACAGGAAACAGAAGTTTTTGCTGAATAAGACGTAACCTAAGATCCATAGACCCTTCTGACACAGATGCAAAAACAATGTTCCATTGATTAGGCAATATAACATCTAATCCCCTATTCCATTCATCTTTATAAGACTCTGTGTATCATACTTATTCACCGATAATAAGTATTTATAAACATGAATCGTAGGTTGATATAACTGCTCAGCCTCAATCAATGCATCCAATAGCAAAGGAGGCTCTGAAGCTGTAAAAGCAGTCGGACCAAACCTAGATTCTAACAAATGTTGCAATTGCAAGTATTGCCATTCAGCTGAGGCAGGCAAGTTATATTTAGTACACAAAGCCGAAAATGACAAAAACTCATTATCTACACTCACTAATTGATCCAAAGTAAAAATAAATTGTTGCCCAAGTGCGCCACAGGAACATTTTCTTACCAATTTTTAAATTCGGATTACCCCATAAAGTCAGTATAGCATGAGAAAATGGGTCAAACTGTAATTGACGAGATATAATACGCCACACCTCTCTAACTGCAGTGATTGTAGGAGGCACCTTATCCATTTTAATGTAGCAAGACCCTAATGCTGCCATCCATTTGGAGAGAGGATCCAGATATAAGGATTCCAAAACTGACCAAGGTGGATAATTTAATCTAAGTGGAAAAGACCAGAATTTAGAACTGGTCAACAAATAAGCCCGATGATATAAGGCAAGATCTGGAAAACCAAACCCACCTTCTTTAGTTGCAAGTTGCATCCTTTTCAAAGAAATTCGTGGAGGCAAGGAACCCCAGAACAATTTGCAAAACAAAGAATTAAGTTTTTGAAAATAATTGCCAGGTATAAATACAGTAATACCTTGGATTACGAGCATAATTCGTTCCGGAACCATGCTCGTAATCCAAAATACTCGTACATCAAAGCGAGTTTCCCCATTAGAAATAATGGGAACTCAGATGATTTGTTCCACAACCATTTAATCACTGCTTTGCCGGCTCCCTGGCAGGGAGCCCCATGGAGGGAGCTGGCAAAGCAGTAATTAAATGGTTGTGGAATGAATCAGCAGAGTTCCCATTATTTCTAATGGGGAAACTTGCTTTGATGTGCCGGCTCCCGGGCTCCCGGCTGCGCCTCACCTGCCTCCACTCGCTCTGCCAGGAGTGGACAGGAGGCGGGGGCTTCCCTGGAGGCTCGGCTGCTGCCTCGTGCTGCTACGCCGGCCAAGTGTCCAGGAGGCGGGGGCTTCCCGCGAGGCGCGGCGCAGCCGGGCTCGGCCGCCGCCTTGTGCTGCTGTGCCAGCTGGCCGAGTAGCCAGGAGGCGGGGGCTTCCCGCGAGGCGAAGCGCCTCGCGCGCTGCCATGCCGGCTCCCGGGCAGGGAAGCGGCACGGCAGCACGAGGCCCACGAGGTGCATCTCCCTGCCAGGGAGCCAGCAAGTGCTTTGCCGGCTCCCTCGCAGGGAGATGCGTGGAGCCGCTCCCGCCACTTCCTACTGTTGCAAGCGGTGGCTCGCCTCTCCGCGGCTCGCTGCCCGCACCGCCAGCGGTCCTGTCACATCACATCTGGCCCCGTCAGTGTTTTGTACCAATGTTGGGAAACCCATCTGGACCTGGTGCTTTCCCAACATTCATATTCAAAATTAATTTCATTATTTCCTCAATACGCATCTATACCTGTTGTGTCTATGGATCTTATGCCACGTCTTATTCAGCAAAAACATTTGTTTCGTGTCTATTGGACACCACAACGTCTTTTAATAAGGGATTGTCTAATTTGGCTAATTGCTGACAGTGCAATGCAGTTAATGCTTCTTTTAAACATACGTTTTGGCTATGTCCAGTTGTTGCTTCTTTTTGGGAGGAGGTTATTATATGGATACATTTTGTATTGGAATATTTGCTGATGTACATGCTGTTTTAAATAATTTACCTGCTTTATGAAAATTAATGAATGGTCAGCATAAATGGATTCTCTGCACCCTATTAACAGCTAAAAGACTGATATTGCAATATTGGATAAACACTCACCTCTTATATTGCATTGGATTGAGGACCTTATAATGCTTTCAACATTTGAAGAGGTAGCATATAAATGCTACCTTCAAATGGATACTTATTTGGTTTGCTTTTGTTGACAGCTATGTATAATTTTAAGTTACATTTTCATATACTATATGCATTTCATATGTATTCATTGCTATAGATATATACAAATTCATATATATATATTTAAAAAACTAACCCCTCACAAATTAAGATCTGTGTCAGAAGTCCTGTTCCAGGTTCCCCCACCTTCAGGGTTTAGATGGGTATTGATTGGAGATAAGGCAGTCTGATTATGGGATGCTCTCCATAGGGTTACTTATCTGGTATCTAATTTGTACACTTTAGACACCAGGGGAAGACAAGTTTATTTTCAGCTTTTAATCGATATATTAATGCTGCTTTTGCTTATTGTTTTTGTCGCTGCTGCTGCTGTGTTATGACTGTCTTTTTTACTGCTGTGTTTTGGTTTTTCTTATATATTATAATTGTTTTAAATATTGTTGTTAGCTGCTTTGGAAGTTTATATTTGTATTGGAAAAGTAGAATATAATTGTTTTTAATAAAATGAAATAAATTAATTCAAAACATTTTTTTTCTTTCTGTACCGCATTAGCAATATTCAGAAGTGATGCTTCCCTACTAAAACTTAACGTAATTTTAAAAACTGTTCCTCAATTTCAACTGAGCAGTCATAATATATCAGAAGTCTAGGGATGTGCATTAGATTCAGATGGTGTCTGAAGCTTGAGCAGAATCGGGCCATTTCAGTCTGGTTCTGGTGCATCCCAAGGTGAAGTGGGCTTCCAACTAAAGCCACCAGAACTGGAGCCAGAGCCAGCCAAGGCTTTGTTACCAAAACCAACCTGTGTTTTAGAAACACAGAGATTGGGTTCGCACGACACAACAACCCATTGTAGGTTGCTACTCATGATGAGTTGTCATGTTGTGCAAAGCGGGACTGATTTCCACAGGGCAACAACCCATGGGCTGTTGTAGAGGTTGTTGTACCCATGATGGGTTGTCATGTCATCCAAAACTGGGTGACTGACTCCATTGTAGGTACGGGGAATTGGCTACAGAGCCGCTTGGCAAGAGCAGCAAAAAGCCCTTGCCTCTCTTGCCAAGCAGCTCCCCAGCGACCACCAGTGCCAGCCAGCCTCAAAGTGCCCAAGCGGCACTTCGGAGCAGCTGGCACTCGCTTTCCCCCATCCCCGCTGCAAGCCGTTTTGGGCTTGGCACAGCTTTTTTCCCCTTTCCCTTTTTCCCCCCAGGAGAGCCCCTCTTTGACAGCCATTGACAGCCCTTCAAAGTGCCTGAGTGGCTCCTTGGAGGGGCTGTCTGTGTCGGTCAGAACCTTAAAAAAAAGTGAAAAAAAGCACTTACTTTTTATTTATTTTTATAGGCGCCATTGCGCAACTGCGGAAATTTGAAGCCTCAGCTGGGCAATGTCCAGGGGGTGCCTGCTGCCAAGGTGCAGCAGGTACCAACCCTGGACATTGCCCAGAAGAGGCTCCAAATGGTCCCACCCCGGTTTCTCTTGACAGCTCAAATGATGAGCTGTCAAGAGAAACCTAAGGTGTGAGGGATCTTTGCATGAGAAAAGGTTTAGAGATTTACACCACCTTTGTTGCAAGTTCCTCATCCCCCCCCCCCAGCTAGTCCACATGCTGGTACATATTTTGCACTTTTTCCTGAGCTTCTAGGTGCTCGGGAAGGTGCAAAAATGCACCCCTCCTTTTTCTAGGAAAAAGGACTTTTGACAGCTGTCAAAACTCTGGGTCCCTTTAAAAAGGGTTTTTTGACTGGGACATATATTAATATATTTTTTAAAGGTTCTGACAACCACGGACAGCCCCTCCATGGTGCACTCGGGCACTTTGAGGGGGTTGTCGGTGGCTGTCAAGCAGGCTTTTGTGATCTCCGGGGGGGGGGGAGGTAAAGCGGGGAAAAAGCCGTGGTGAGCCTGAAACAGCTCGTGATTGTGGTGGGGAGGGGGAAGACAACTCGGTCCTCCCACGGTGTCTCCTGAGCGGGGAGGAGGGGGAGGGAGGGGGCCAACAACTCACGGTGAGCCCGATCGTCTGTCGGGCTCACCATGGGTCACTCGCACAACAACCAACCCACTGTGGCTTATTGCCAGTCAGGTAGCATGACGTGCAAATATGCCCATAGACTTTGTCTCCTGCAAATAGTTTCATTTTGTTTCTCTAAAACACTGGATGGGAGGAGGGAGTGCATTTGAGTGACTGAGAGGCTCACCTTCTAATCCTAGGGCACATTTTACCAGGGGCTCCAATCACTGTGTTATGTGAGAGGGACTGAGTTCTGTTGAGTGTTTCAATAAAGTTCTCACTGTCTTTCATTTTCTCTCAGTTGTACAGCGTAGCAGCTTGGGAGTAGGAAGTGAAGTGCTAGGTTCTTGTGTGTTGGGGTGGGGTGGGTTCACTTGACTTCAGGTTTTCTTTCTTCATGATTTCATTCTTTCTGTTTTTTAACTCAATTCTTCTTTCAGACTTTTTCCTGCAAAATCTCTTTGAGTTACCCTTTGATTTCTCCATCGTTCTGTGTTGTTGTCTTTGTGTAGCATTAGGAAGTGAATCCATTTTCCTCTCCCCTAGTTTGGAAAAAGAAATTAAATTAAATAATTTGAATTTAGTTCTTATTCTAGTGTGTATATTATCCTCCTATTTTTGTCTGTGCCTCTTGCTTTGTTTCTCACTAGGCAGTTTACCACACCTTAGTTCTTTCCCCCCCAAATTTAATTTTGGAAACTTTTTTGCTGGATTTTCCCCATCATTTTGGTTCCATTCTCCGTTTGTTCCTGGTTTCATTTAGTACATTTTGCTTTTTATCAGTATTTATTCATTATAATGTATAATACAATGTTTATATATTATACCTAACCTACCTCACAGGGTTGTTGTGAGGATAAAAATGGAGAGGATTATGTAAGCCGCCTTGGGTTCCTTGCAGGAAAAAAGGCGGGGTATAAATAAATAAATAAATAAAATAAATAAATTATTTATTCATGAGCTTTTCTCCTGAAATTCCCTCTGTTTTGTGGTATGGCAAGGATGGAACCAACAGGGTAGGGCAAGGATGGGGCTGTGAGATTATCAATCAATGCCACCATGCTTGACTATGAAAGAGCCTTAAACTGGTTTTCAAGCACCATAGTTTCCTAGCTCCTACACCTATCCTACTGGAATTTTGCAGGTTTCTTGTCTGGGGACTCCGGGTTCTAGTCCTCGCTCGGCCATGAAACTCACTGGGTGACTTTGGGCCAGTCACGGACTCTCAGCCTAACCTACCTCACAGGGTTGTTGTGAGGATAAAATGGAGAGGAGGAGGATTATGTAAGCCGCCTTGGGCTCCTTGCAGGGAAAAAGGCGGGGTATAAATATAATAAATAAATAAATAAATAAATATGATGTGTGCCATTTTAATACAAATTGCCCCAAAAAACATGGAGGGAGGGAATGGGATGCGAATTACTTCCACCCCTGCAAAATTCCAAATGAACCACTGCACCTATCATTCTTAAACTTTGCAGGGTTCTTACCTAGGGCCACCTCTAGTCTTTCTGTCATTTTCACTAGTCCATAGGGAACATAGTGTTGTGGCATGTAGCACAAACACCAGCTGTGGCACATTGTTTACATATGTAAGGTACAGAATGGCTGGTAAACAAGTCATGTTTAGTCTTCTACTTCCTGTCTGTTTCTCATGGGAAAAGTAGGTGTGAAAGAAATACGAGCTGGTCACATGGTTTGTATGTTCTGGTGACGTACTGACTTGTTAGGTTTCTGTCTGTAGCCATTTTGGAGAGAGGTGGAATTGCTCTCTTCTTCTTCTCTCTGGTCTTCTGACTAGTGCTTGCTGGACTAATGCAATCATGTAACGTCTAGGCTCAGTGGAGTGAAGCTCAACTTGCTCCACTGGATTAATGCTTGCTATGCATTGTACTCTGCACATGGACTGTAATTAGGAAATGTATTCTCTGTAGGATATACTTGCTATAGTAAATAAACAGGTAGAACAACAACCTGTGGAGTTTACAGAGTTATTTCCTTATTACTGGGATCTGCAAGGAGGAGGCTGAACTGGCTGACATCCGATACGCTGGAATGCTGCGTGGAGTGGGAGAGACAGGTCTGAACTTCTGTGTGTAGATTTATGGGCGTCTGCACACGGGAATAGGATTTTAAATCTTCCATCTCACACAAGTGAAGCGCTCTGCTTTTCCACGAGGCTTGCGCACCTGCAGGGTTGTCTGCACCTTCAGGGTTATGGGCCCAGAAATTCGGATTCAGCGGGGCCTGTTGGACCAGTGCCAGAACCGAACGGAGCCAGTTCGGGACCAGGCTGAGGGTCAACGCTGGCAGCAGCAGCGGGACCTGTTTTCCAACAGCTGTGTGTCAACACCTTCGACTCCAGGAATGCAGTGATTTATGGCAGAGGAGGACATCAAGGCGGAAGAGAAATCTCCTGGGCCTTCGTCTGGTAAGGAAAGGGGAAGAGCGGGAGGTGTGTATGCTGAGAACTTGCAGGCTCTGTTCCAAGCCGAAAGCTCAGGAAGCGAAGCCGAGAATTCTGGAGGGGAAGGAGGGGGAAATCCCTGTTCCCGGGAAAGCGGCAGCACCAGCTCTAAACCCACAGATAGTGGTAAAGCTATCTGGTTTGAACTGTGTATTATGAAACGACCAGATGCAGCATTGTTTAAATCATGCGGGGCTCTGGAATGTTGTAATACAAGAAGCAGTTGCAGTGGGAGACCAAAAACAGTTTCTGGACACTGTAAAGCAGATCTGGGAGTAGGATCATACTTGCGTGGAAGCTGTACCAGTTGAGCTGACAGGCAACCAGATCAGAATCTGACCATGGAGTATGTGTCAGGCAAGCTTCTCTCTGAGTGGGAGAAACGGCAAGGGAAGAAAAGCAATGCTGGACGTAAATCAGCAGACAGCGCGGCTGACGCAGGGAACAGCCAAGCTGGGAGTAGCAGCAAGCTGGTGGGAGTTACCCAAGCGGCAGCTTTAAAAGTGAGAAAATGCTTTTCTTGAGGGTCTACATCGCATCTTAAAAAAGGCTGTAAGAGCAAGAAGAAAAGACCAAAAAGGAAGCTACCAGTACACCTGAGGAGGCAATTAAAACGGGCAAAAGTTTGATTGCTCGGGTGGGGGTTTCCAACAACAACATGTGGATTTTGGACAGTGGGGCATCACACCACATGGCAAATTCCAGAGACATGTTTCTATCTCTGGATGATGGATATACAAATCAATTTGTTGAACTGGCTGATGGAAAGCGAATCCAGGTGACAGCTGCAGGAACAATTGACTTTGCTACTTTGGGTCAACAAAGGGCACTGCTTGTTCAAGAATTGGATACAAACTTGATCAGTATATCACAATTGGCTAATGATGGATATGAAATATGTTTTTCTGACAGCAACTGTGTAATTTCACATGAAGGGGTGATCTGTGCAAAAGGTGATTTGCAGAATTCTCTGTATGTTATAAATCCATTTGTAACACATGATGAGAAGGCAAAGTATGCAAATTGTAAACCCCACGAAAATTGTTTACATATTTTCCACAAACGTTTTGCGCATGCCAATTACAGGAGCATCGAGAAGATGCCGGGTCTGTGTGAGGGTATGAAAATGAAACCTTGTTCTAAGTATGTGGAATGTGAAGTATGCAATACAGCAAAGTCACACAGATCTAACATTCAGAAACACAGTGATAGAGTTAGCACAAGAATCTTTGAGCTAGTACACTCTGACGTTGCTGGACCATTTGAAAATAGCTATGGGGGAAATAGGTACTACATGACACTCGTTGATGACTTTTCTCATTTTTGTTTTGTTTATCTTCTGCAGCATAAGTCTCAGGTTCAAGAGAGATTTAAATCATTTGTTAAATGGGCTGGGAACAGATATAAACAATATCCAATAGGAGAATTACTCACAGATGGAGGTGGAGAGTACATGAGTACAAAGTTCAAGAAATTCTTGGAAAGTGAGGGCATTGGGCACAGAGTCACGGCCCAAAACTCACATGGTGTAGCTGACAGTCACAACAGAACACTCCACGAGATGATGAGGGCTCAGTTGACTGAATCACAGGTGGGAAACCGTTTCTGGGGGGATGCACTGTCAAATGCCAATTACCTGCTGAACAGGTTACCAAATACCACAATTGGGAAAACTCCATATGAAATGTTTCATGGGAGGAAACCAAAGATAGCACACGTGCGCATTTTTGGGTGTAAATGTTTTGTTCATATACAGGCTGAAAGCTTTGAATGTTTTCTGCTGGGGTATGATGCACAAACAAAAGGGTACAGGTTGTGGTCGCCACACCACAACAAGGTAATTCTAAGCAGGGATGTGATTTTTCATGAGCAAACAAATGACCAGAAACAGCTGGTGGAATTGCCAATGCATGCAATGTCTGAAACACAGCAGGATGCTTCTGGGACAGAACAAGCCACTGGGCAGATATCTGGGGAGCAGGAGGGAGGTGAACAATCTCTTAGGCGTTCAACCCGAGAACGCAAAACACCTGTTAGATATCAGGATGAATTCCAAAGTGGGAAAACTGTTGTACATAAAGCTCTCAAAATAGCTTTAGAACCACAAAGTTTTGAGGAAATTCAAAGCATGGAACCAAAAGTGAAGAATGATTGGTTTGAGGCCATGCAGGATGAAATCAATGCAATGCATGAAAACAACACATGGAGTCTAGTATCTTTGCCTGTGGGGCGCAAAGCCATCACCTGTAAATGGGTGTATAAGGTGAAGACAAATCACCAAGGGCAGGTGGAGAGATACAGAGCAAGGCTCGTTGCAAGGGGGTTTGCACAAAAACATGGGGTAGATTTTGATTCCGTGTTTGCACCAACAACAAGGTATGCAACTGTCAGACTGTTGTTGAAATTGGCAGCACAAAGAAAAATGATGGCATTTCATTTTGATGTAAAAACTGCTTTTTTATATGGTGAATTACAAGAGGAAATCTACATGCAGCAACCAAAAGGTTTTGTAGAAAACCCCAGTCTTGTATGTCGTCTAAACAAGTCCATATATGGGTTGAAGCAGGCAGCTCGATGCTGGAACCAGAAACTAGACAGAGTTTTGATTAGTTTGGGATTCAAACAAAGCAAGGCTGGTCACTGTCTGTATACAAATCACACAGAACAGGGAAACTGGGTGTATTTGTTGGTCTTTGTTGATGATATATTGCTGGTGACACAATCAGTAAGTCAAAAAGACAAAATTGCACAAGAATTGCAAGCACACTTTGAACTGAAAGATCTAGGTTTAGTACAACAATATCTTGGAATGCAATTATCTCAAGATGAGGAAAGGTTCTTTCATGGTTGAACAAAGTAGAAAAATTCAGAAATTGCTGGAAATTAATGGGTTGGAGAATTGTAACCCAGTTACTACTCCAATGACTCTTGAATATCAGAAACACACAGATAACACCGGATTTGAAGATATTGGGAAATATCAGAGTGTTATTGGAAGCCTGCTATATTTGGCAAATGTGAGTAGGCCAGACATCAGCAATGCTGTGAACATACTTAGCAGGAAAACGCAAAATCCTTCTATGTATGATTGGTTAGCTGTGAAACGTGTGTTAAGGTATTTAAAAGGTACCATGAATTGCAAACTGAAATTGTCATCACACACAGAGGGAGGTTTTTGTGTGTACACTGATGCTGATTGGGGATCTGCTACAGATAGGAAGTCCACAAGTGGGACTGTGCTCATGTATGACCAAAGTTTAATTGAATGGTATACACGGAAGCAATCTTGTGTGGCTATATCTAGCGCAGAATCTGAATTCATCAGTTTATCTCAAGCATGTAATGAGATTGAGTGGTTCAAACAATTGTTTGCTGATATGCACATACCAGTAGACAAGGCTGTTACAATTTTTGAGGACAACCAAGCTTGCATTAGCATGGCTCTTCATGAAAAAAGTAGGCCAAGAACCAAACACATTGATGTTCGTTACTCTCATGTAAAGGACTGGGTGCAAAAAGGGTAGGTAACACTCAAGTACTGTGCAACAGGGGATATGGTGGCAGATCTTTTCACAAAACCATTGCCTGTAGTAAGACACAGGAAACTAATGACGGCACTAGGCCTCATTGAGTAAATGTAAACAAGATGTATCACAGCTTGTGGGGGGATGTTGTGACATGTAGCACAAACACCAGCTGTGGCACATTGTTTACATATGTAAGGTACAGAATGGCTGGTAAACAAGTCATGTTTAGTCTTCTACTTCCTGTCTGTTTCTCATGGGAAAAGTAGGTGTGAAAGAAATACGAGCTGGTCACATGGTTTGTATGTTCTGGTGACGTACTGACTTGTTAGGTTTCTGTCTGTAGCCATTTTGGAGAGAGGTGGAATTGCTCTCTTCTTCTTCTCTCTGGTCTTCTGACTAGTGCTTGCTGGACTAATGCAATCATGTAACGTCTAGGCTCAGTGGAGTGAAGCTCAACTTGCTCCACTGGATTAATGCTTGCTATGCATTGTACTCTGCACATGGACTGTAATTAGGAAATGTATTCTCTGTAGGATATACTTGCTATAGTAAATAAACAGGTAGAACAACAACCTGTGGAGTTTACAGAGTTATTTCCTTATTACTGGGATCTGCAAGGAGGAGGCTGAACTGGCTGACATCCGATACGCTGGAATGCTGCGTGGAGTGGGAGAGACAGGTCTGAACTTCTGTGTGTAGATTTATGGGCGTCTGCACACGGGAATAGGATTTTAAATCTTCCATCTCACACAAGTGAAGCGCTCTGCTTTTCCACGAGGCTTGCGCGCCTGCAGGGTTGTCTGCACCTTCACATAGGAGCATAAGCACATCCTCTTTTGGAGGCCTTCAAAATGTCAATCCTCTCTTGCACAAAATCCCCCTGTAGCTATCATTCTGAAATTGGCAGGCTTGATCCAATTAGAAGGGGCAAGTATTCCTGCAATTTTCATTCACTTCTGCAAAAAAAAAAAAAAAGTTATCAGCAATTCCCTTAAAAAAAAAAAAATCAAAATATAAAGGTGCATAGTACAAAGACTCGTACACCTATTTATCTGACATTTTGCAGGTGTAATCTCCTCCTCAGCTGATGCCTGCAAATATAATCCAATTCTGACCAAGGAAAAAAACATTATAGCCATCTTTTGATTTCCCATGATCATCAATGGGAGGCATAAAGCCTTGAATTTCTGAATCTCAACTGAGGTTCGGTACCTAACTCTAAATGGACAGACTCTGAATTGGTCCCAGCCAAGGCAGGCTGTTTTCTGAAGCATCCAATCAGGGTCCAAGCTGATTCTTGGGATCAGAGTCCACCTCTAATAAAAACTGTTCACTACTTGTTCCCATTGCTAGTTGCCACCAGGTAGAAACTCTCCTTACAATAGCATTAGTCTGTGTGATAGGTGCTCTCACATTGTTGGTGCTGTGTTGACTTGAGCCACTGCTGTTTGGAAATTGTTCTAGCAGCCTCTGCGAGGCATCCACAATGTGATAATTTCCCCTAATACACCTAAAATTAGGTTATTCCAAATTATTTCAGTGTAACATGGATAATTTAATGACTTGAGGCCAAGCTACTTGAAGGATTGTCTCCTTCCATGTATACTTGCCCAGATCCTAAGATCATCTTCAGAGGCCCTTCTTCAGGTGCCCCCAATGAATGAGGTGAGGCAGGTGGTGAAGGCCTTTTTGGTGGTAGCAGAAGGGCATTCCACATTCCAGTTGTGTAATGCCCTTGCCAGAGAGGCTTGCCTGGTGCTTATGTTGTGGTCTTTCTAGAACCAGGTGAAGACCTTTTTATTTTCTCAAGCTTTTTAGTCCTTCCATTTGCGTTAGTGCATTTTTAGATCTTTGCACTGTCGCTGGCTTTTATTCTGGCCTTTACTTTGACTTTATTCTGTTTTAAACAGAAGGTTTTTATTTATGTTTTACTATTTTATAGTATTTTATGATTCTAAGTTTATTTTATGAACTGCCCAGAGACTTTTGGCTATTGGGTGATATAGAAATATAATAAATAAAATATTTGATAAATAAAATAAATGACCATTTACATCTAAGCAGCTAGTTGAGTTGGTTTTCACCAGTGATTATTTCCATATACTTCCTCTATGGTTGAGCTCAACTATCACTATTCAGGTAGACTGGTACTAAGATCTTGAACACATTTGTTTTGATTACTACCAAGTAAACTAGGTTCAGGAACCTCGGAAGGTGAAATTTCCAAAAAGAATGAAAGTGAAAACGTCAAATGCTTTTCTTAAGTGTATAAAACCCTTGAATAACTTGCATGCTATGGCTTCACCCTCGGTAAATATTGTTTAGCGGTACAGCAGTGCCCTTCCCTTTTGTGTTATTACATTCAACATGGGATTTTAGCTATGAAACAGGGTAGATATATAGAGGATTGTGCTGTAAAATATTTTACTTGTGAAAGGTGGTAAATTCCTAGGCTAACTTGTGGAAGATGACAATAGTTAAATGAATGAATTTAACTCAATTATTATTTGTATTTATTTCTAGGAAGATTTGTATCTCACCATTCTGTTTAAAGAAGCCAAGGCTGGCCCTGCCATTAGGCAGAGTGAGACCTCAGGCAGCTGATTTTAGGTGACGTAAGGGGGCAGCCAATTGTTAGTTATTTCACTATTAATAGCATATTTTTATTACCAGGGAAGGGAGAGGCAGTTGTGGGATTTTCTGCATTAAGTGCTAGAATAATTTGATTGGCTTTGGGTAGTATGGCTATACACCTTGACGTGGTTGTTGGGGGTGGGTGGTGGCATTGGCAACTCCACTCCAGGCAGCAAAATGTCTTGGGCTGGACCTGATACAAACATCCCATTAGCTTAAAACACAAGTTAAAAATGATCAAATGGACGCTCAGAAAGGAAGATAAATTGATCCAAAAGCAACAAACTAATCAGCTGACCAGATTCAGTGCCTGGTTACACAAAATAAAAAGGGTTTTAAGGAAGCAGCAAAAAGAACTCCAGATAGCTAGATGTCTCTCCTGGGGTAGGGGAGACATTTAGGTATGCATATTCCTATGCATTGTGAGCTAATTCCTTCATTCATGTACCTTGAGGACTTCATTAAGTTCTAGAAAACTATACAGTGCTAAACATATAATTATTATTAAATATAATGATATATCTGAAATGGTGTCAGTTTTGTGCAATTTGTAAGAGAGTTTGTTTGTTTATTTGTTTGATTTATATACTGCCTTTCCACCATGGAAATGGCGCTCAAGGAGCTAACAATAATAGCAACCAAAACAAATATAAAACAAATACATTAAAAACACAACAAAAGAATAAAACAACACCCACCCAACAGAGCAACTTGCATGCCAAAGGCCTGCTTGAATAAAAACGTCTTTACCTTCCTTTGGAAGCCAACCTGGCCTCCCTTGGCAGGGAGTTCCATAGCCTGGGAGCAGCCATGGAGGAAGCCCTCTCTCACGTTGCCGTCAGACGCACCTCTGATGGCAACGGTACTGAGAGAATGGCCTCCCTGAAGAACTTAAAATCCAGGCAGCCTCATATGGGAGAAGACAGCGTTTCAGGTAGCCCAGTTCCAAGCTATATAGGTTTTTTAGCTCTTACCCAGCACTTTGAATTATGCCCAGAAATAGACCAGTTGCCAGTGAAGCTGTTCTAACAAGGGGGTCACGTGCACCCTGTAACCAGCCCCAGTCAACAATCTTGCTGCAGCATTCTGGACCAGCTAAGGTTTCCAAACAGTTTTCAAAGCTAGCCCCACATAGAGCATGTTACAGTAGTCCAAATGGGATGTAACTAAGGCATGTGTAACTATGGCCAGATCAAACATCTCTAGGAATGGGTGCGGTTGGTGCAGTAGCCTCAGCTGTGCAAATACACTCCTGGCCACCACCGAATCCTGGGCATCCAGGTTCAGGGCTGAGTCCAGGAGTGCACCCAAACTGCAAGCCTGAGTCTTCAGGGGGAGTGTAACCCCAACCAGCACAAATTGAATCCCTATTCTCTGATCTGCCTTTCAACTAACCAGGAGCACCTGTCTCAAGTTTCAATTTGTTTGTCCTCATCCAGTCCATTACTGACATCAGACACCGATTTAGAACTAGAACAGCTTCCTTGGAATTAGATGGAAAGGAGAAATAGTTGTCATCAGCATGCTGGTGGCACCAAACCCCAAAGCTCTGGACCATTGCTCCCAGCAGGTTCATGTATATGTTAAATAGCATGGGGGATAACATGGAACCCTGAGGGGGACCAATGGCCATGGCATTGAACAGGAATCCTTCAGCACCAACTTCTTGAAGTTCCCCCTCCAAGAAGGACCAGAACCGTTGTATAATGGTACCTCCCAGTCCCATCTCACACAGACGCCTCAGAAGAATACCAATGTCAATGGTATTGAAAGCCGCTGAGAGGTCCAGCAAAACCAACAGGGACATACTCCCCTGCCCAGTCTCTGCTGTAGATCATCCACCAAGACAACCAAAGAAGTCTGTCCCATAATCAGGCCTGAAGCCAGATTGAAATGGAACTAGATAATCTGCCTCATCCATAAATCTCTGAGAAGCCACCACATATTCCAGCACATTGACAAAGAATGGAATATTGGAGACTGGCCAGAAGTTATCCAATACAGGGAGGTTCAGGGAGGGTGTTTTTGTTTGTTTTTTAACAGAGGTCTTACCATTTCCTCTTTTAGGCAAGATGGAATCACACCTTGCTGTAAAGAGGTGTCCACTACTACCCTTACCCACTCAACCAGTCCCCCCACACCACCACTTTTATAAAACAGGAAGGGCAAGAAGCCAACAGGCAAATGGTAGGCCTCACCTCCAAGAATCCTGTCCATATCCTCAGGCTATACAAATGGAAAAGTTCCATGTTTACTTGGAAATAACCCCAATTCATTCAATTGTACTTATTTCCAAGACTGCAGTGGTAATTCAGGTAAGTCCCATTCATTTTAGTGGAGCTTACTTCCAAACATATTTAAGATTGCCTAGGTGTTGCATAAATATGGATGGATTCAACACCATTGATTATTCATCCTATAAGGACTTCCTGACCATGTTCAAACTCTTTTAAGACTCTGCAGTACTTATTCAGGGGATCAGCCCATGCCACAACTTGGTGTGAGATAGCCTTTGTACGGGATAGTCCCACAAGCCTAAACTCAGGCTTGTACCACAAGCCTGAACCCTGAATTTTCAAAGGTGAGAGGGTGATATCCAGAGCAGTCCACATGAAACTGGGTAGGGAAACCTTGCTACAGGGTATAGCCATACTGCAATCCTTCTTTAAAAAGAACCCAAAATATCAAAATCAGGGTTGTGCACTCCAGTGCAAGTACTAGGGATCAATGAAAGAATACTTTTTAAAATGAAAGGTTCATAAAAAGTTGGAGCATTGCTGTAGTTAGAGAGGGAAGCCTTGCGGCTATTTGCAGTTTCATTTTAGAGTTAAATTAGGCTTCCACGCTGAACATTACAGATGGGGAGTATTCAGCCACTGAGGTACAGAAAAATAAACTTCACAAATGCTCAAAAAATAATGTTAATGGGGAGAAGAGTTGTGTAGTTCATCACTAATGGCATGCTGGCATGATCCAGTGCTCAGATGACACTCTTGGAGCCCCATCCCACATATCACTCAGTAGCAAGCAACTGACATTCCAGGGTAAGAATTGTATTTTCTCAGCAACAAATATTCTGGTCCAAGTGCTGGGAAAATGCAATGTCTACACAATAAAAGCATTTATTTGTAGGAAGAAATCTAGAGCTTGCACAAGAAATCACTGTTTTTATTGCATCAGTTATGTAGAAAAACTTGAAGATTAAGTAAGTGCTTTCAGAAGCAGCCAGTGGTGGCTCGTGGACAATCTTACTGGTGGGGCGGACAGTAGGTCAGCAGAGGCAGAGCCAAGGGGGTGTCACAGGGGTGGAGCCAACCATACCTAGTTTGTGACACAGCAAACCCTAGGATTGCACCTGTAACTTTTTCCTCATCCCTCCCTATTCCTTTTTCCTTGCGTGTCGTGTCTTTTTAGATTGTAAGCCTGCAGGCAGGGACTGCCTTCTTTTACTGATTATTTGTAAGCTGCTCCAGGAGCCTTTTTGGCTGAGGAGTGGGAGAAAAATACTGTAAACTAAGTAAATAAATAAATAGTTTTAAATAAATATTTTAAAAATAAAAAAGATGAGCTTCTGGAATTGGATGGTGGGCAAGTTTGGGGCCACATAAAAAGCCCATTAGAAGCAGCAGTCACAGGACTTCCCCCTTCCCCTCAGTGGCCACGGGGATTGGGTTAACCTTCATCTAGTTTTTTTACAACTTTGCATAAGTTGTTCAGGGGTTGACCAAGTCAGACTTAACCTTTCCTTCAGTAATGTAAATTCAGATAATCTGCATAACAAAGACAGGCCTAATGGCCTTCAATTAGCAGTACAAAAACCTGAAAAAGGCCTGAGGCCTATAAACTTTAAATCAGTATAACAAAGCTTTCCCTCAATTGATTTCTGTTTGAAGGAGGCATTTGCTATTGTTATTGGCTATCAAAAGAGACTAAGATGACCTGCGGATGACCTCCTATTGTTTCCCCCTAATTGTTTCAGTTGTTTGGGATATAAAGTCCCCATAAAGCCTATTCTTATGCAGATTTCTGGGACATTTTATGTCCCAGGCATGTTTGGTTTATAGAAAGAAAACTGTAAAAGGCAGGTGGCTGAAATTTGGAAATATCTTTTACTACCCTGTTTTAGGCAAAGTCCTAAAAGGACAGGACTGTAGGTCTACTTATGTGTAAATTACACCACAGAATGTGAGCCTGGGGTAAGGAAAGCACCCCAAGATGCAGGATGAAGGTTTAAGCTACATAAGCTTCATGTAGAGAAGCTGCATAAATAATCGCCCCAAACACATATCCTTCAACATGTGTGCATTTCTTATCCTTCTCTCCTTCTCCAACAATGAGTCTGTCCAGACACGTTATATCCACAGTGGAACAGAGAGAAGCTGCTGCTGCTCTCTGTGAGTGTCAGTGATGTCCCTGTTCCAGCCCCCTTGCACTGTACAGGCTCCAGTCATGTGGTATGGTGTAAGTGAGATGGGGCGATTCTGCAGCTGTCTTATTGGCTGAGGGCTGACTCCCCTTTGCCCATATAGCCATGAGACAGATGAAGGGAGGGAATGAGAAAAACCAATCAGTTTTCGCTCTCTGGCTCACAGACAGAGGGCACTCTTGAGTAATCCAGGCTTTTGGCCAGTGAAGGAACCGGCAGCCCTGGCCACTCCCTGAAAGGCTATTCTTCCCCTACAGGTATTTGCATAGGGGAAAAAAGGAGTTCCTTGGGAAATGTTCTGAGCATGTGCAACTTATCATACATGCCCAGTGTTCCCCCTGGCCAAAGCAGGAATTAAAGAAGAATAAACACTGTTGCACTGCTGCTGCTGCCAGCCACTTTACATTGCACCCTATGGAGGGAAACAAGGGTATGGGACACAATCAATGAGAAACAGGTTAGGCAGGACAGGTTAGGTGGGGCTCTGCCCCTTTTGCCCTATATTTATTTATTCATTTAATACATTTTTATACCGCCTAATAGCCAAAGCTCTCTGGGTGGTTTACAACAGTTAAAACCATAAAATACAATATAATATAAATATAAAAATTAAAACCACAGATTAAAAACAAACAGCAGAGCTAGCAGCAGCAGTTACAATAACAGAGTTAAAAACAACTACAAGATTAAAATGATTAAAATGCCTGGGAGAATAGAAAGGTCTTCACCTGGCGCTGGAAAGAGTACAATGTAGGCGCCAGGCGAGCCTCTTTGGGGAGCTCATTCCACAACCGGGGTGCCACAGCAGAAAAGGCCCTCCTCCTGGTAGCCACCTGCCCCACTTCCTTTGGCAGGGGCTGTTTGACAAGACTCCACTGGAAATAGCTACTAGAACTTTGACTCACACTGATAATTATATTTTATTCTGTTCTGTACATTAATACCATCTTCCCTTCCTAGATGCTGAGTGAGGCCTCAGTCCTTCCTCTTCCAGACAATACTAGTAGTGAAGACAAGTGTTCTTCCCTTACATGTTTTCCATATTGGGACATCCTTCTGCTGCTGTCTTTTAGGATTCTGAAGAAAGAGGGTGATGGTAGCAGCAGCAGGATTCCCCAACTATGAAAGCACAAGTGGGACCTGAAACAAAATGTTGCAGTGGTCCTGTTTGCTATTCCAGTCATTTACTTACGGTACGTAATTCCAATCCGCCTCTGGAACAGCTTTCTGTTCTTTCCCCGCTACAGTTAGTCAGCACTCCATGGTATGGGGGGATTTCCTCTCCCCACTACTGCCCCTGCCCATGGGGAAACTGCTCCTTCACTGTGCAGTCCCACCTATGGGGTTTCTTATCTGGCACAAAAGCTTGTATTTCTTGGCCTAAGGAACTCTCTGCCACTATAATTCAGGGCATTAAGTTGATCCTTTTCCACTGCCACCAATCTGTTAGAATACTTTAAAACAAGGGTCTTCAAACTTTTTAAACGGGGCCGGTTCATTGTCCCTCAGACTGTTGGGGGGCCAGACTATAGCCCCCCTGCCCCCCCACGTCACCGCCGGACCCACCCCGCCACCCCCCGCTGCCGCCATACCTGCACCCGCCCCCGCCGCCAAAGCCCTGCCGCGCCGTTGCCCCCCTGCTGCCAAAGCCCCCCCTGCTCCCCCGCCGCCACCACCAGACTCCCCCACCACCACCCCGTCGCCGCCGTACCCACCCCGCCAACCCCCGCTGCCGCCGCCGTACCTGCACCCGCCCCCACAGACCCGCCGCGCCGTCGCCCCCTGCCGCCAAAGCCCCCCCAGGACCCCCGCCGTCACCGCCAGACCCACCCCGCCACCCCATCACCGCCAGACCCACCCCGCCACCCCCCTCGCCATCGCCGCCGTACCTGCACCCGCCCCCGCCCCGCCGCCGCTGCTGAAGCCCCACCGCCGGAGCCGCATCATTCTGCTGCGCTCTGTCGCGCTGGACTCCCGCGCTCTGTTCAAAAACAGAGCGCGGGGGTCCAGCGCGATGGAGCAGGGTCCCGCGCGCCACTTCCACCGCGCCGGAAGTGACGTGACGGGACCAGCGCAGGGGCGCAGCCCGCGCAGCTGGCTCTCCGGGGAGAGCGAAGAACAAGGCAAGCCCGTGCGGGTGGCTGAGAGCCCGGGCGGGCCCAGTTCGGGCCTATGGAGCCGGGCCGGATGGGAGGGCACGCTGGGCCGGATCCGGCCCGCGGGCCGTAGTTTGAAGACCCCTGCTTTAGTGAAAGAGAGAGCTTCCGGGTTCCAGCCTTCCAAAAGTGAGGACAGGAAATCCTCATTTAAGAAAGTTCTGGGATTACATTTAATACAGAATAGTTATGTTCATATTACAAAGTAATACTTGTTACATTTATTTTTTTATACTTTCCACAGGGACAACCACAAAAAAAGTCAAATTGAATCAAATTATTAAGTGTATCAATACCCAACAAGTGTGCAAAATGTTCATTAACCCAACTCAGTTGTATTTACAAAGCACAACTGCCTGACCTCTTCTGTAGAAAATTCTCCCTTAGCACATGTGAGTGTTCTTAACCTATATACTGAATGGAATACACTAATGTTCCTCTTCTGGAAGTAAAAGGAAAAACATCAGAGGTGCATTGCCTTTGTAAATTCGCATTTACACCTTTACCTTTGTAATGTTTATAGTTACAGCTCTATAAAGCTCATCATGCTATATTGAAGAAGAAAAAGACTTAAGAGAGACGTAGCCTTTAATTTCGGAGCCACGAAATTTCACGTTCAAAGGGTATAAAACATAATCGGCTTGAAACTGCTCTACTTATCTCCAACCCCTTTCCTGTGAAGTTAGTGCCCTAAGCTAGTCCCTAGTAGGCGAGGCATGTTGTACGTGTTGACTATAGAACAGCGTCTTCCAGCCCTTGAGACTGGAAACATGCACCTGCTGCCTTTTTAAGTTGCATTTTTTTCCCTCAGAAGCGCTTTGCTGGTATCCTGCTGCTGCGTTCATAGACGACCCAGCGCTGCGCAACGTCAAGCCAGCCAGCGGAGGCGGGAGCAGGAACAGGCATAAAGCACATGATCCATTGCCATTATTAAAACGTTTGGGGAGGGGGAAGGGCGGGAAAAACGAAGTCTTGTAGAATCACAGGGGTGGGGGAGGGGGAAAGTGGAACCAGCAACAGTCCTTACCCCTAACACTGCGCCTAAAGCTCCGCCCTTTCAACTGATTGACAAAGAGGCCAGCGTTTCGCTCTCTGCGTTTTCGCCGCCTCAATGGTAGACAGTGAGGAGGCGGAACGCATTCTAGCCAATGGCGACGAGCGAAACTGTAGAGGGCAGGGCTCCCGCCTGAATGACAGCTCAGGAGATAAACAAGCCCTAGTGCGAGATTCTCCATCAACCGAACTCGGCCGTATCCCATTTTTATTTTTGGGTGATGGCGGGTCATTTTGGATTACAAAACCAAAACCAATCCAGACTCTATTTCACCATTTCCCTTCTGAGCAATCTCCGACTCCGCCGCCACTGCCCGGCAACGTGAAGAGTCAGCAACTTCCCAGGACCCGCTCAGCAATAACCGGGGAGCGCACTGCAATGCGCAGGCGCATGTAAGCTACAGTGTTCAAAACAACGCTGGGCATTGTAGTTCCTGCTACCTCAACTTTCCCCACACATCTTCGAGCCCGCGTTTCCTCCAATACTACCAAACCCAGAATCCCTTGCGACCCCAACTATTGGAAGCTCTAGTTGAAGCGGGTGGCGGCGGAGCGGACTCCCCCCAAAAATCCAAAACAAGGAAATGGTGCCCAGTGCGGTGGCCTCGTGCCCCTGCGCCTGACGCTTGTGTGGCCGCCACCGGTCCCGCCACTGCAGCATCCCGTTCTCCCCCCTCCCCCTCTTCTTTAGTCGCCCCTTCCATGGGTGAGAGACATGGACTACGAGTTCAAATCCAAGCTGGCGGCCGAGCGCGAACGGGTGGAGGATCTGTTCGAGTACGAGGGCTGCAAAGTCGGGAGAGGCACCTACGGGCATGTCTACAAAGCGCGGCGCAAGGACGGGTAAGAGCTCCTTCGAGAACGGGGAGGGGTAAAAGGGGAAAGCGGCCGAGGGGGGGGGGAGAGCTGACATTGGGAGGAGTGCCCATGTTGGCTGAACTTTCAAGCCCCGCCGCCTTCCGCGGTTGCTGTCACCGCGACTGGGTTTTATTTCCCGAGCGCCCCACCCCTGCCCCGCTGAGGGCGGGAAGAAACTTTCTCCCGCGCCGACTAAACCCTCCCGCGCCTCGTGCCTGTGTGGTGTGAGGGCGGGTCGGAGCGGGCTAGGCGTCCGTTGTGAGAGTAAACGGTTTTCGAAAGGGGAATGTGGCTATAGGGTTTAGCCCCTCGGTCTCTCCTTATTTGTTTTCTAGCGCCGCCTCAAGCCGTGTTTTCTTAAGCGGAAGGAGAAAATAAGTCCATCCTTCCAAGTACCAACTGTTGCAAACCATAAAACTTAATTTTTGGCCTCTTTTTGAGTCAGGAACAGACAGGAGACTCTTGGTCAGAGTGAAACTGTGCTCAAGTGCGAATAGAACCTTCTCTGATCGGTTATTTGATGGTACGTCTTGATCTCACACTTCGGTTTCAACTGATTGACATATTTGGAGAGTTTGTTTCCCCAATTCAAATTAGCTGCTGATTTCTTTTTTTGGCCCTCTTCTAGAGGTTAGCGTGCAAAATACTTGCTGGAGAGAATCTGTTCTTACTTGTACTACAAGTAATTCTGGTGTGATGCAGATGCTATCAGTTTAGATAATAGTCTGTATTTTCTTGTGTGGGCGAATGTTTGGATATAGAGAAATATGTTTCAGTGCAGATTATTTCACTATATAGTCATGACTGTTCTGGATCTAAAAATCTGTTGTACTATTTTATATTTGGGGTAGAGGTTTTGTGTATGTGTGTGCTGTGTCTTTTGCCTTTAAACTATACTCCCACATTTCTGATCTATGTATTTGCAGCCCAAAACATTAGATACATAGGCTGATGTTATGAAATCCCATGAGTATTAAATAGTTTTGTATTTATATCCACCTTGAAAAAGAAATCAAGCCTTTTGTGATCATATCTTCTTTGGCAAATTCAACATCAATAATTTTGATTAAGAAAAAGTGCTTGAAATCTTGAAGCAGAGGCATTGGGTTTTGCTTCTGAGTTAATATGCATGGGATTGGATTAGATGTATCATTGATTTTAGGAATCCTTAATTCAGGACACTTGGTAGCTCTCCTGTGCAGACATTCAATCTAAATTCCAAGCTATCTATACCAAAAATCACAGTTGATAGAGGCATAACCATACAATATGTTGATGGATCAAGGCAGGTATTGTAAAATGAAATAGCTTTCCAGCCTAGTAGATTTTTTCTAGTGTCAGCCATGTGGATAAATGTAATCTTGTAAGAGAGCTATACTTGCATTTTCAGTTATGTTGCTGACAAAGTCAATCACAGAAGTTTTGCAACAAAAGTAGGAAGGAAAAAACCCTCCTGTTTACTATGCAGTAAGTTTTTTTTTAAGGCTACATACAGCCAGCTTTTCCAGTAGAGAAAGAATCAATCAACACTGGTGCCACATACATTCATTTAGCTTTAATGTATTCATTTGTGATCTGGATCATAGGGAAGATTTGGGAGTCAACAAAAGGATTTGGCTAAGAACAAGCTCCATTGGATTGAATAAGACATGTGCAGGCACACAAATGTTATATTCCCTTTTTTTATCAATACTGTGCCAATAGATTATTATTATTTATTGCTATATTTATATTCCACTATTTACTTTGAAAGCTCCAAAGCAACTTGCTTAGGGCTTCCAGCTATTTTGCACCAGGATAAGGTCCACACCTGCAAAAGCTTCAGCCATTCAGATGCTGAAGGGCTGCAAGGGAAATGCACGTGCTGTGCCACAGACATTTTGAGAGGGACACCATGTATAGCAGAGATACACAATCTCAGTCTGGGGCCAAATCCAGTCCTCCGTGGGGTTCCAATCCCATCCTCTGGGATTCCCCAGAAGGCCCCACCCCTTTTCCTCAACAACTGATTGTTGAGTGGTTTCCTGGCTTTTTTTTCTTTATTGTGAAATGCCTCTCCTAATGCTTAGTTACTGGCAGTAAGAGCTTTAAGCTAAAATACACTGGTATTTTTGGCCCTGCCCCTTTTGCCTTCGGCCCCCCAAATAAGTTTCTCTGAAGTGAAATTTGGCCCTTGGTCTGAAAGAGGTTCTTCACCCCTAATGTATAGGTATTTCTTTACTAATGCTAGAAGCCTCTGAGCTGAGGTAGAGTGCTTGGTTTTAAAAGAGAACATAGATATAATGGGCATAATGGAAATTTGGTGTAATGAAGAGAACCAGTGGGATAAGGTCATTTCTGGATACAAATTCTGTCGCAGCCTTCCCCAACATGGTGTCTGCCAGATGTTTTGGACTTCAACTCCCAGCACCCCAATCAGCAGAGGCAATGGTCGGGAATACTGGGAGTTGTAGTCCAAAACATCTGGAGGGTACCAGGTTGGAGAAGGCTGTTCTATAGGAAGGACAGGGAAAGGTGTACTTTACACCAAAGAGGGCATATTGTCTAACAAACTAGAAACCTCAAAGGTGTAGACTCCTGCACGGAATCTCTGTGCATGACAGTACCAGGCTGCAAAAGTAACTTCACACTAGGGACATGCCGTTGTCCCCCTGACCAAAATGCTCAGGGTGATCTTGAGATGGAGAATGAAATCAGGGAGGTACCTAAAGGAGAAAGTGTTGTTATAATGGATGACTTCAGTTACCCTGACATAAACTGGATAAATGTATGTTCTGTCATAACAAAGAGGTAATATTTCTTGATACCCTAAACAACTGTGCCTCAGAACAGTTGGTCATGGAACCAAACAGAAGGGAGGCAACTCTGGATTGAATCATAAGTAGTGTCTAGGAATTTGTGCGAGATGCAAGTCTTGTTGGACCATTTTGAAACAGTGACCACAGTGCTATAAATTTAATCTATATGTAAGTGGTCTTAACACAGATACGTTTGACTTCAGAAGAGGAAATGTCTAAAAATGAGGGGATTGGTAAATAGTTGAAAAGGAAAGTCAAGAAGGTAAAATCTCTCCAGAACACTTGGGGGTTACTCAAACCACAATAATAGAAGCACAACTAGAATGTATACTGCAAGTCAGGAAAGGAATCACAATGCCCAAGGGGTCAACATCATGGTTAATGAGCAGTGTAAAGGAAGCTATTAGAGAAAAGGAGACTTCCTTCAGAAAAATGGAAGACTTGCCCAAACAAGGAAAGCAAAAGGAACACAAACTTGCACAAAATAACTGCAAGTAGACAATAAGGGATGCAAAAAAAGGGATTTTGAAGAAGTAGGAAACCAGCTGGGAGGGGCAGTTGGACTGTAGAATGATATGAGAGTTAAACGAGTACTAAGGTTAGATAAGTGGAATTGTAGAGAAGCTAAATGAATTCTTTCATCTGTCTTCACTGCAGAAAATGTAGGCCAGATACCAGTGCATGAGCTCACATTTTTAGGAAGGGAGTCTTAGGAGCTAAGGCAAATAGGAGATAAAGTTCTAGACCTTAATGACAAATTGAAAACAAACGAATCACCAACTCCATATGGTATTCATCTGAGCTCAGATGTGAAATTGCTGATCTAACAAAAATATGTAACTTAACCCTAAGATTGACCTCTGTAGCAGAGGACTGGAAAGTGGTCAATGTATCACCAGTTTTTAAAAGGGATCCAGGACATTACGGGCCGATTGGCTTGATGTCTGTTGTGGGTGAATTGGTGGAAAACATTATTAAATATAAAATTATCAAGCATATAGAAGGACAAGTCTTGCTGAAGAAGAATCAACATGGCTTCTGCAAAGGTAAGTCCTGTCTCACTAATTCTTTTAGTTCTTTGAGAGTGTCAACAAGCACATGGATGAGGTGATCTGGTAGACGTTATTTACTTGGACATTCACAAGGCTTATGACAAAGCCCCTCACCAAAAACTGCTGAGCAAACTTAGCAGTCATAGAATAAGAGGAGGGGTCCTCTTATATATTGGTATATGTTTAAAAAACAGGAAGCAGAGAGTAGGAATAAATGGACAGTTCTTGTAGTGGAGAGATGTAAACAGTGGGGTCCCTCAAGGATCTATTTTGGGATCTGTGCTTTTTAAATTGTTCATAAATGATCTGGAGGTATGGGTGAGCAGTGAGGTGGCCAAGATTGCTGACAGCACCAAATTATTTACAGTAATTAGAACAAAAAGGGACAGCAAAGAGCTCCAAAAGCATCTCTCCAAATTGGGAGGAATGGGCATTAAAATGCCAAATGTGGTTCCATGTAAGCAACTGTAAAGTGATTAATGTTGGAGCAAAAAATCCAAACTTCTCATATGCTGATGGGGTCTGAGCTAGCGGTGACTAAACAGGAAAGGGATCTTGGAGATTTGGTGTGCAGCTTGACGAAAATGTTGCCACAGTGTGCAGCTACTGTAAAAAAGGGCAGATTTTATGTTGGGTTAGGAAACGAATTGAAAATAAAACTGACAACATCATAATATCTTTATACAAAAGTGTGGTGTGACCATATTGGGCACACTTCTGCTCACTGCACCTCAAAAACCATAATGTAGAGCTGGAAAAAGTGCACAAAAGGCAACCAAAATGATCAAGGAGCTGGAAAAGCTCTCCAATGAGGAAAGGTTACAATGCTTGGGGCTTTTTAGCTTAGAAAAATGGTAAGGGTGAACATGATAAGATGGATAAATTGATGATGCCTGATGTGGGAAAAGTGGAAGACATTTTCTCCTCTTAATATTGGAACCTGGGTCATCCAATGAATCTGAATGGTGGGAAATTCAGGACAGATAAAAGGAAGTACTTCTTCACAAAGCATGTAGTTAAACTATGGAATTTACTACCACAAGATGCAGTGATAGCCACCAACCTGGACAGCTTTAGAAGAGATTAGACAAATTTGGGGAGACGAAGGCTTTCAATAGCTACTAGTCCTGATGGCTGTATGTTATTTTCCAGTAACAGAGACCGTATGCCTCTAAGTGTCAGTTGCTGGGAAATATGAGTGGGAGGGTGCTATTGCACTCATGTCCTATTTGTGGACTTCCCATAGGCATCTGACTGGCCGCTGTGGGAACACTAGGCTGGTTTGCATGACATGACAGCCCACCGTGGGTTATTTAATCCACAGTGAGGCCATGGTGTGTGCGGCCACCATTTTGCATATCCAGCCCCAGTTCGCATGTCTTATGTGGGGGGTTAAACAATCCTCACAGAACCCTAGAACAGACGATGGGTTATGCAAGGGCTGCTTAACCCTTGCATAACCCATGCTCGTTGGGTTCGCACGACATAACCCCTGAGTGAGGGTTGCATATGCAAAGTGGCACCTGTGGGTGCCACAGCTCATTGTGGGTTAAATATATAACACATGACGAGCTGCACCATGTTGTCCAAACTAAGTCACTGATCTGGTTCTCACAGAACGCTAACCCATAGTTTATTGAACCCAGGGTTTGTTGCCGTACCCAGGGTTTGTCTGGGAAACGGTCGAACAAACTGTGGTTTGTTTTCTCAAACCCTGGGTTGTTTATTTCCCTCCTCCTTCACCTGCTCCCTCCCTGTATCCCAAATGCCTTTGAGGTGCTGTAGTACTGGCATGTTTTACCACTCTTTGCCCAACGCCTCTGTAGCCCGGTGAAACAACCCATGAACAATCCACGGTTCTGGGTTCACATGTATTGACAAACCATGGTTCAAAGTTTATCATGGGTTAGTGTTATGTACAAACCAGGTCAGTGCTAGACTAGATGGATCGTTGGTCTCATCCAGCATGATTCTTTTATGTTCTTAGGATATGACTGGGCAACCTCTGCTCACCAACTCTTCTTTATGAATGGAGCCGTAGAGCCACAAATTACCTTCCTTCCTTCCTTCCTAAACAGTAAACCTGGTTCAGCTTTTGTTACTTGTTTACTCCAAGAGACACAGAAAGTTGCTTTTAATTTCAACAAGAATAGTTGTCAGTTTTTATGCAACCTCATTAAAGTAATAGAAAGAATATTGTATTTTTATAGCTCATGCTTGGACTGTTTTAGCATTTGGCATTTTGAGATAATGTTTTTCCCCTGCTCAAAGGTTTCCTGTTATGGACATTTACATGCTAGAAACTAGCAGTGCAATTTACTGTTTGCTTAGATTAAGCAGCAGTTGAGTTTGGGTTACCAGATGTATGGCAGCACTCATCCACATATCTGTCCTTTTGTCATGGCTGCTGCATTGCCATTTTCCATAGTTGAAGAAATGAGCCTTACTGAATTGTATATTGTGGAGAAAGCCTGACACGAGTACACATGCACATGCACACGCGCACGTACACCTCAGTCTCCTTCCCCGGGGGGCGGGGGAGGGAGGCTGGAGAGATGAGGAAGTAGCCAGACGGATCCGCATACCAACAATGGAGGGCCTCGGTTGGATTCCACAAAACCCAGGAAAGGACCATCAAGACCATCAAACTAGCAGGGCAGTCTCAAAGAGCTGTAAAGTACCCAATACGTCACCTTCTTTTCCCGGGCAGGAATAAGCCCACCTGACACGAAGGGGCAGGCATAAGCCCCACCTGACCGCAGGGGCGGAGAGAGCGGGAAACTCGGGTAGAAAACCCCTCTCCCCTCCTTTTGGGGGTTGTTGGGAACACGGGTTACTCTTATCAAGATTCGTCCTCCAGCGGTGGCTGGGATAAGCTGTTCTCTTCCCCGGATCGGGCAGACCCGGAGCCAGGCTGAAATTGACCAGCGTAAAGTCTTTAGTCTAAGGTAACTGACTAATCCCAATGCGCTAGCCTGGGAACCTGTTCATTGATAAACTTGGAGATCACGTCAGGTCATGTTGACGTTATAGTATTCCTAGAAAGCTGTTAGTTCCGCTCCGTATATTGTATAGTAAATAAAAGCCTTATTTGGTCATATAAAGGGCTGAAGTTTCCTTTTGTGGCGCAAACCTCCTAGTCGGTTTTAATCGCTTGTACGGGCTGTAACTCAGTGCCGGTTAACCCGTTAAGCGCCGAACTCACACATAGGACCCTGGTGCTGGTCCTTCACATATATTCATGCTGATGTATATCCCACAGTTCTGCAGGAGGATAGAATTCAGCTTCCTGATAATCTTAGCTTGTGTTTGAAAGCAAGCAAGTTGCCAGTGTTTATGGCTGTAAAGATATACTTGAAAGTGTATTGGCAATGCCTCCTGAAATTGTATTCAGCCATCTCTCTGTCTTCTAGGTTTCCCAGTGGTTGGAGGAGGGGTTTTATAGCCCTGCATATTGTTCCTCTTCACAACTAGCAGAACAGGAGAAAATGCTAAAATTTGCATTAGCTTTTAGCTCAATCTGTGTAATATATACAGATTGCAGAACTCAGCTTTTCTTGGTAAAGAATATGTCTTTGGGGGTGGTTGTGAGGAGCCACCAGGGTTCACCACCTCCTGCCATACTCCTGCTATGTTGATAGAAGATGGCTTAGAATGGCCATGGAAGGGCACATCCCAGTCAGATAAAATGGTCACCAGCACATCTGTGGGCCACCCCTGACACCAACAGGAGAGATAAGAGGTTGAGAGTGGAAGTGGGGGGGAAAGGACCAGAGAGAGGGAAAAGGACCGTGGTGGAGAGTAGAAGAAAGAGGGGAAGGAGACGGAGCAAGGAGAAGAGCTAGGAAAGTCCTCATTAGAGGAGGAAAGGAAAAAGATAGGGCTACAAAGGGAATGAGGAAAGAATGTGAGACATACTTACTCCAGCAGCTGATTTAGAACCTCACTCTAACTCATCAGGACGTGGATGGCAGGAAGGTAACTTTAATAGATACATTCCTGGGGGCCTCCATCGGAACCACCTTTTTCTCAAACTCATAGTTATCTTTAGAAGAAGATATGGGTGCTGAGGAGCAAGCATACCTAGTGGAGGCCCTGCAATTTAGGGCTCTGAGCTTGGCTAGTCAGGGGTGAAGGTGTTGTCAACCCAGCAGGGGCTGGTTCCATGAGTAAAGTGATGAGGGGGAACTCCAAGAGAAGGAGTTAAATTACTATGATTTGGAAGACAGGAGGGGATAATCTTGATTTGGGTCCAGTAGAAATTTCAGGGGGCAGTTAAAGGAATTTTGCCCCTGGGACTTTGGGGGTCTGGAGAAAAGGCATGTTAGCAGACTGAGATTGGAAGCCTGTGTAATTAAAAGTATAAGATCAGTGCTGTAACTTGGCTAAGCCAAATAAAATTGACAGATGCTCACCTCTCTTAGCCTCTAAATCAGCCTGCCCCAACATGGTGCCCTCCAGACTTTTTGGACTTTAACTTTTATCAGCCCGAGGCAGCACAGCCAATGGTCTGGAATGCTTGGAGCTGTAGTCCAGAACCACTGAAGGGGAACCAGGTTGGGAAAGGCTGTTCTAAATGAAACCCATGAATGAAATGCATAGATCAAGAGATTTTTGACCTGTGCACAGGTGAACACACTGCTCTGGCTGTCTTAGTGCAGCTGCATCTTTAAGATCTTCAAAGCACAGATGTTCAGTCCTACGAACCCCACAGCACTCTTTCAACCTGCGGAAAGTGTGTTGTGGCATCAACACACCAGCTTCCTGTGTGAGTTTTAAAGGACCAAGAAAGTAATGCAGTGCTTTCCTGGATAAGGAAAGTGGAACGTGGTGGCAGGAAAGGAGGTATGGGAGGGGAGCCAGCAGGTAGGCAGTGGGTGAGAGGGGTGGTAGTGGAGAGGTGGGAGGAGGATCAGTCAGAGGCAAGGAGACTTTCATCAACTGTTTGCAGGGCTGATTAGGGATCTGCTCAATTCCAGGTTTGGAGTCTTGTTCATTAGAATACAAAGCATTCTAAGACAAAATACCTTGAAAATGCCATTGAGCTAGTTTAACATGTTGAAGGCTGTTAGTCAAAATTCTAAATCAGCTTTAAAGGCTTATTAGTCTCATAGCTGCAGTTTCTCTGGAAGTTTATCACCTTAGCTCTGTAATGACATGCTTTTATTCTGAAGTACCAGCTCTATTACTGGTCATGGTAAATAATTATACACAAGGAGAAAAGCTGTTGTAAGACATTTAATTGCAAAATGTTAAATATAAAATTTGTGCAAAGCGAGAGTGGATATTGTCAATTGACATGGAATGACATTTGGAGTGAGCCTGACATGCAATTGGTTTGCTTTATTTTAAAAGTTTATATTCCACCTATATCACCTACGGTAGTTCCCAGAGAGGGAACTCAAGGCAGCAGACAAACAGAATCAACAGTATTTAAAACAATAACTTGCAACCCCTTACTTGTACAGCAATCTTAAAAAACAAAATTAATAAACAGGAATAACAGTTTGTAAGAACAGTTAACCATAAGGGCTAAAACTTACACAACCCAAGGGTTATTACAACATTTAAACCAACACAAAGCATTCTTGAGCATTGAGAGGAAACAAATGCTGACAATATGAATTAAAATTTCTCTACTAATACTGATGCTTGCCCAAAGTGTTTTATGAGTGTTTAGAGGTACAGTATGGCTACGTGCCATTTATTATGTGTGTTGAGATATCAAGTCATTTATCCCTTGTCTTTAACATGGTAACACCTAAATGATTGTTGGTTTTCTGTCCTGATCATAACCAGGTAGACTAGGTTTGCACGATCACCACAGCCCACCATGGCTTATTTAAGCCTTGGTGGATTGTGGTGTGTGCTGGCCACTCTTTTGAATATTCAAGCCATGGCAGGCAGTCACTGTGGCACATTGTGTTGTACAAACTTGGCAAGGGTGGCTTATGTGAGGGTTAAACCCTCGCATAACCCATGGCCTGTTTTATGATTGTAAGCTATCATAAAACGGACAAGGTGCTTGGCCAAGTCCGGTCGACCACCTGTGTGCTTGACCCTTGCCCGTCATGGCTTATTACATCAAATAAGGAGGGGATAGCCAGCTGGGTCCAGGAGGTTGTAAATGCCTCCTTGAGAGAGGGAGTGGTACCGGCCTCTTTCAAAGAGGCGGTGATTAGGCCACTCCTCAAAAAGCCTAACCTGGACCTGGATGATTTTAATAACTACAGGCCGGTAGCTAATATCCCATTCCTAGGCAAGGTGCTTGAGCAGGTGGTTGCTGGTCAACTCCAGGCGCACTCGGATGAAACGCACTATCTCCCATTTCAATCTGGATTCAGGCCTGGTTTTGGAACGGAAACTGCCTTGGTCACCCTGTGGGATGACCTCTGCCGGGAGAGGGACAGGGGGAGTGCGACCCTGTTGATTCTCTTGGACCTCTCATCGGCTTTCGATACCATCGACCATGGTATCCTTCTGGATAGGTTGTCTGGGTTGGGAGTTGGAGGCACTGCGCTCCAGTGGTTCCGATTCTACTTGGGCGGCCAATTCCAGAAGGTGGTGCTGGGGGATTACTGCTCTGTCCCTTGGCAGTTATGCCATGGGGTGCCACAGGGCTCTATTTTATCCCCTATGCTGTTTAACATCTACATGAAACCACTGGGAGAGGTTATCCAGAGGTGTGGGCTGAGGTGTCATCAATATGCAGATTACACTCAGCTCTATCTCTCCTTTTCATCTAATCCAGGTGAGGCAGTGGCTGTTCTGAATCAGTGCCTGGACACAGTAATGGACTGGATGAGGGCTAATAAACTGAGACTCAATCCAGATAAGATGGAGGTACTGTTAGTGGGTGGTTCTTCTGCCCGGCTAAGTGATATTCAACCAGTTCTGGATGGGGTTGCACTCCCCCTGAAGGATCAGGTTTGTAGGGGGTGCTCTTGGATCCACAACTGTCTCTCGAGGCACAGGTGAACTCGGTGGCACGGAGCACCTTTTATCAGCTTAGGCTGATATACCAACTACGTCCTTATCTGGACAGAGATAGCCTAGCTACAGTTATCCATGCTTTGGTAACCTCTCGTTTGGATTACTGCAATGCGTTATACGTGGGGCTGCCTTTGAAAACGGTCCGGAAACTTCAGCTTGTCCAAAATAGGGCAGTGAGATTGTTAACGGGGACTGGCCGACGAGAACATATTATGCCAGTGCTTTCTCATCTGCAGTGGCTGCCAGTCTGTTTCCGGGCCAGATTCAAAGTGCTGTTGGTAACATTTAAAGCCCTAAATGGCTTGCGGCCAGGGTATCTGAAGGATCATCTCCTCCCATATGTACCTGCCCGGACACTAATATCTGCATCAGCGGTCCTGCCGAGAGCTCCTGCCAAAGGAAGTGAGGCAGGTGGCTACCAGGAGGAGAGCCTTTTCTGCTGTGGCACCCTGGTTATGGAATGAGCTCCCCAAAGAGGTTCGCCTGGCGCCTACTTTGTATTCTTTCCGGCGCCAGGTGAAGACCTTTCTGTTCTCCCAGGCATTTTAATCATTTAATCATCTTAATCATTTTAATCTTGTAATTGTTTTTAATTCCGTTATAGTAACTGCTGCTGCTAGCTCTGCTGTTTGTTTTTAATCTGTGGTTTTACATTTTATATTTTATATTGTATTTTATGATTTTAACTGTTGTAAACCGCCCAGAGAGCTTCGGCTATTGGGCGGTATAAAAATGTATTAAATAAAATAAATAAATAAGCCACCCTTGCCTGGTTCACACAACATGATAAGGCATGGTGACCACCAGCTGTGGTTAGAATATTCAAAATGGCTGCCAGCACGCACCACAACCCACGGTGGCTTAAGTAAGCCATGGTGGGCTGCGGCAGTTGTGCAAACCAGCCCACAAGTCAGGTTTTGTAGATTATTTTCAAGGTACTACTGCACAAAATATACATATTGAGATATAATTTTAAAAGTATTTGAAATGTTGGGCAGTAATAGTCTGAAATATTTGTATAGCTCCTTTTGTGGTATCTAATAAAAGTATCAAGAAATAGAGACTACAGAAGATCTGATGAGCCATTATATCCTATACATATTTATTCAGAAGTAAGTCCCATTTGTGTCCAGTAGGGGTTATTCTCAAGTAAGTGTTTTTAGGATTGCAGCCAAAACACTTTTGTTGTTTAAAATTTCCCAAATGCTGCAGCATTTATTTGTTATGTTGCCTGTATTGTATGTTACCAGTTAAATTTGATACAAATACAAGTTCATGCTGGTGGTTTTGGTCAGTGAAGGAGTAGCTGCTCTACATCCTTTATTTATTTATTTTATTATATTTATATCCCTCCTTTTTCCCTGTTACAGGAAACCCAAGGCGGCTTACATGGTCCTCCTCCTCCTCTCCATTTTATCCTCACAACCACCCTGTGAAGTAGGTGAGGCTAAGAGTCTGTGACTGGTCCAAAGTCACCCAGTGAGCTTCATGGCCGAGTGGGGACTAGAACCCGGATCTCTACATTCCCAGTCCAACACTCTAACCGTTACACCACACATCCTTTGACACAGTTTTGGTAGAATAATGACGGCAGAGCTGGCTAGCATAGTAGCTACCTTTCCACTTAATTTGTGTATCACAATTTCAAATTTTATTTTTATTTACTAAGACATATAAAACATTTCTCTCTGAAAACTCAAGTCAAATAAAGATTTGCAGCACTTTATAGAAAGTATTATTAAAATAAACATGCTGTTTCTCATTCTGGCCTACTGTGGCCAGATCAAGTGATCTTGCATCATTCCTCTGCCAGAACTAGCATTGGACTTACGAGGAAGGAAGCACTAAAAACTAGTGATAGGGTGGATTTGGAATAGGAAGGTTCACTCCCCTTACAAGCTGCCCAGCCACTTCTGGATTGAGGAGTTGAGCTAACAATGCATTTTCCTCTGTCCCTGCTGCCCTCTTTACTAGTGGGCCTTGTTGCCCCCCACCCCAGTTTCCAAGCAGCTTCAGGAGTTGCTGGTTATTCCCTCCCTTGTTCGGAGCAGGGAACTGTCAGGTAAGGGAGAAGCACCCCCCCCCCCCTTTTCTCTGAGGTTTTTTTTTGAGAAAAAGCAATTTTAGCACTTTGCAGGTTTCAGGAAAACCTAAATGGATTTGCAATTGAGCAAAGAGACGTTCATCAGTCCCTACTGCAAACATCATTCTGCACACCCTAACCATTCATATTTGCACACCTTAGCCGTTCATCATCATCAAGAGGCTGTACTATCATGAGCATAGAGAATGCAACAGGACATGCCTTAGATTAAAGTGCATTGTTGCATACAAAGGGATTTAATACTTTGATATTTATATATTAAACCAGCAACTAGAATGCTTAGGAAACCAGTGTGAGTAGGAGCAAGAAATAATATTTAACTTCACAGTGAAGATCCTGATCATATAAAGAGCACTTGCCCATTACCACTATACTTTCTAGCCAGGAATAAGTAGAACCAACTGGGAACAATCCTGTGCATCTGGAAGGTCTTTCAATAGTTCTGGCAGTGGCAGAGAAAGGAGTAAAGGGTTATGGAATGCTGTGCTTACAATGCAATCCTATACATGTGTACTCAAAAGTAAGTTCTGTTGAATTCAATGGGACTTGCTTCTGGGTAAGTATGTATAAGATTGCAGTCTTAGTTTCAAACAGATTGAATTGTCTTATCAGTTAAGTTAAATTAAGTTATTTTTCTTGGGATACTAAAACACTTAATACTGAAACACTTATTTTCTTGGGCTATTAAAACTATTTTCATAATTGGGTTGGGGGCGGGGGAGACTAATAGTGCAATCCTGTGAATGTATACCCAGAAGTAAATACCACTGAGTTCAATGGGATTTACTTGAAGCTAAGTGTGTATAGGATTACAGCCTGAAAAATCCCTATAGATAGCTGCGTGTATTTGCAAAACGTAGTTGAGTATTCATTTAAAATAAACTTTGCCAAAATCATACTGAGTTAAATAGCATTGTGTTTCATTTTATGCACTGAATATCTAGGAATATTTCCTTATATTTTGATGAGTCACACCTAGATTACTATATGCAGTTTTGACATATTTCAATTAAATAAATTTGGAAAGAGAAGCAAAAAAAAAAAAAAAAAAGGAAGAAAGAAAGAAGAAAGAAGCTGCAGGAATGACTCCTAGAAAAATATTTGCTAGTGTTGCAATAGAAAAAATCTGTGGCAAAGTTTTTAGTGTGGGAATGTTTTTTGTGGAAGGTGGCGTCTAGCAGTGTTGCCAGCTAAAACTCCATAGAAACCCAGCAGTGATGCATATTTATAGTTTGCCAATCACCATGGTACCAAGGCACTTCTATAGCTAAAATCCATGCTAACCATTCTTATAAATTGTTTCAACATCCTTCTTAATCTTCCTGTAGACAAACGTTATACAAACTGGGAGAAGAGATTTTATCTGCCCTGCTTCTCAGAATGGTGAATGCATTTAGTACTCATCTTCATAATTTTGTACCGGTTGGTTCACCCCTTTATATTTCAGAGATTCAATAAATAGTGTGACACAGATCATTTTATATCACACTTTGTCCATTGGGGGAAAAATGCTTCTAAAACAGTTGCTTTTCTTGGATAGTTAGGAAACCAAGTTATTGATATGGTAGTAACTTCCCCCTCTAGTAAGTGGTAGCATAGCCAGTGGAATTTCTCTTTGATCTTGCCATTTTCTGTAGTAGCTAATCTTAGGCCTGATTTATATACAGTATTGGCCTCTTGCTCATATAAGCTTTCCATGCTTGTTGAGTTGCATTTAAATGCACTAGCAATGTGTGCTGGCCCATTCCCATGTAACGTTAGCATGCCAGTGATCAGTGGCTTGATGGGCATACTGTTGGCATGCTAATGTTGCATGTGAACGGGCGAGTACATGTGGTAAGTGAATTTAAATGTGATGAGGAATGCATGAAAAGATTACCCAGGTAGAGTTTTTCCATGTGGCCCACATCTTGTATAAATTGTGCTTTAGAGGGGGAAATAATACAGCATGCACTTAACTGCAGTAGTGCTTATTTTAAAAATCTGATTTTGCAATTAATGAATGACTGAAGTGCCGGATCAGAGCAGTGGCCTATGTTTGGTGCTTGTGATTCTGAAATATTGGTTGTACTGATTTGTGAAGAAAAGAGCCTTTGGGGGTTCCTACATGCACCCCCCCCATGTGTGAACTGGCTAAAGGCTGGGAGGAGGCGATGGCGCCTAGAAGTCCTGAAAGTCCGGTTTACAGCTTTCAAATGTAAATGTAGTTCAAGCCCAGTGAGTCATGAGTCTCCCTTCCCTGCCTGGCCAGGTGAAGTGCATCATGATTGGCTGAAAGCAGCAAAGCTACAGGAAGGAGGAGGGGAGGGGGAAAAAAGAGCTATATTTCCCAATGTGGTTTTTGGTCTTTGTCTTTGGTCATCGCATGGCTGCTGGCTGTTGGAGCAATGGCGGCAAGCCAAGGAGAGGCCCAAGCCTTCGGGAGGAGGCCTCAGGATTCGACCCCAGATAGCTCCTGATGAAATTAGCTGAATGAGGGTTCTGGTAAAGGCAGGTCCTGTGGAGGGCTACCCATCTCGGACCTTCGGGTAGATGGAATAGTCCTCCCGGGCGGCAGGGCTGTGCTGGATCTAACCCTGGAAGAGGACTGACCCTCAGGTAACAGAGGTGTGTGCCTGAGAGAGATTAAGAATCAGGTTTTGTTATTTTGCAGCTCTATTTCTGTGTACCAAAGTGTCTCTCTCTCATTTTGTGTGCTTCTCTCATTTCCCCTAATCTTGTTGTAAAATGCTACCAGAATAAACCTGTCTTGGTTTTACCCCACATGGGTTTTGTAGTCACTCTGCTTGGTTCAGTAACTAAATCCAGGTTATAGACAAAGGCAAGTCCCTGAACAGAGATTCAAGTAGGATTGCAAAGAGCTGAGGCTTGGCAGTCTGGTACCTTGAGATCTCTGGGGGTCTTGGTTCCTTTGGGGTAGGAAAGGGTGGGGATGTGGCGGGTCAGCCAGCCCCCTCTTCCTCCATATGATTAAATATCCTTTTTTTGTTATAGCACCAATCCTGCATGTTTCAACTCCATGCCTTCCAGGCCACTGAGGTCAAGTAAATTTGACCTTCCTAAGTCAGTAGACATACTGAATCAAGAGCTTTGAGAGGCTTATATTAAAGTGGTTTGCATCTGTAAGCTATTTAAACAGGAGTCTCAGTAACAGGTAGTAATTCTGATAGAAACATCTAGACTGGTAAGACCAGGCTGTCAGCTTTGAAAATTGAAAATATCTAGTAGCTCAAACATGAGGGTGCCTATCACATGACAGAAGCATATTTGATTAATGCCTGTACTACCTTCTACTAGCCATGTTACCTCACTCGCAGCGCCCATCCCCACCTTCCCTCAGATCTTGTTCTGTTTTATATTCTGCCTTCTTCCCTTTGGGCTTCTGCTTCCTCCTGATGGAAAAGTAACTCTTAGTGCTGTTGTTTCTTTCCTATTGGATCCCTGGATGTACAGTCATGGCTGGTAGCCTTTCTTGCTTTACCAGTCATTAGGATAAGTCACTAGAGACTGATTCATATATGATAGCCAGCTGTTCGTTTTTCTCCATGCAGTCTCTTCCATGTACAAGGTTGTGTGGAGAGACCACAGGACAAATCTGGCTATACATTGAGAAAAGCCCAGAGCTATTTCTGTGATGCCATTGTTTTCGGAAGTTCTGTTGCAGTAATGGCTGTGTCTGTGTATAAACAGGCTCACACTGAGGTTTCTTCATAGTTAGTGAGCCAGATGTACATTTCTCTCTATCCCACTTTGTGCAGTCTGATTCTATGCAAAAGGACACCTCCTTTTATCAAAACTCTTGTTTCCCAAAGATGTATGCTTTATTGACCTTACTTGTTGGTGTCCATGAACTGAAACAAAGGCAGTGTTTTCAGTGTCTCAGTTTCACCTTGAGTGAAGTAAGTGAATAGTTGACCTTAAAAAGACTTTTGCTTCAGTAATACTGATCAGAAGTCTGAGTCTGTTCCAAGTCGGATGTTTTCATGATGAATTTGCAAGCTCAGCCAATACTTTTAGGAAACTTAGAACAATTCCTACTGTATGAGAACAAAAAAATGTTTTAAAATAGAGTTGTATTATGTTCTAATAATCAAAATATATCACATGAAAAAATATTTTTTCCCATTTGGTCTATATGGAACGTCTGAGAGCAAAGTGAATCATTTTGAACATGTATTGTCTTGATGGTAATTATTGAAAATATGTAGAAAATTTCATTTTATGACGTTTTCTTTCCTGTGTCGATAAAGGCCACCACAGGTGATAATGGGGGACTGATGGCATGCAGAGTCCTATTTAAGAACCCCTGAACCCTGTATGGAGGTGTGGTCCTGGAAATGTGGGTTCACCTCCAGAGGAAGGAATAGTGTTAGTAGCAGATCATGAGGAATGGACAGTGTGCCAGGCAAAGCCCAGGAGGATCTTAGAGCGGTGCAACAGTGCATATGAGTGTGTTGAGTTCTGTGGAAAGATCTTCTCAAAGAGGGGCTGGACTTAAGGACAGTTATAGGCTACAGGCAAAGAGCTCAAAAGAGATGACTTCAGGCATACACAGGATGGGGCTAAACAAAGGATTCAGTAGCTTGGCTCTGGGAAATGAATAGGAGCCTTCCAGCAGTACCTGGCCTCTTGACTGAATTTGGGTTGGCTGATTAAGCAGGGGGGGGGAGACTTCCATGGGGAAACCAGGTAGAGGTTCCCAGAACAAAAGGTTCCCAGAATAAATATGAGTATATGCGGGTGTACATGTGTGTATGTATGTGTGGTATCTGGGTGCCTGTGCAAAGTGATTTGTTCCACTGTATGTATTTGTGTATGTGTGCATACAACCCTCTCAGCTCTTAATGCCTCCTGGCCATCTCTGTCCTCCCAAACACTCTGAAGTCCTCTGCAAGCAGGTTTGCTTGCCCGCTTGTATAGAGTGCAAAGCTTGTCCTAGTCCCAGTGTTTTGTGTTTTGTTTTGAATGGAGGATTAATTTTTTTTCTCTTTGAATTGGTGAAGGGCTGGTTGTACTTTGGCAGGTAGGCAAACCTGCGTAGCTGGGTGGGCTCGGTCCAGCTCGGTCCAGCTGTCAGAGTGAAGGAGTAGTGAAGGAAAAAGCAGCAGCAGCCAGCTGGGTTACTCTTTGCACATGCAAGGGGTGGGTGTGAGTGATTATCAGTCCCTCTTGACTGGGCTTTGGCACATGGAAATATTTGTCCTCCCCAGCTGGCAATGCTTCTTCCTCCATTCTGATGCCTCTGCAGAGCTGAGATGTGAGTCTCCGCCCCCAACTGCCTCATTCCAGTCATCCTGCCCACCATGCCAGCTACTGGGCTGCGTGGGGGTTGCCATGTTCTTTGTGTGGGTAAGGATGAGTGGGAGGGGCACAAAATTAATGAGTGGACTGAGAGTTAGCTAAAGAGGAATATATTTGAGGCAGGATCAGAGTGGGTAACAAATTCACAAGAATTTTCCCAATTAGGGGGAATAAATTAATTTTAGACTAATTTATTTAGAGCTGATTTGAGGAAATTAATTAGCTCGCCTTCTGTGAAATGGGTGGGTTCAAAGAAGTGGGTTTGAGTTTGGAGACTCAGCCCCCCCCGCCCACTCTGCCTTGTACTTACCGTAGGTTGTTAGGCAAGTACTTGTCTCACTGTCTCACCAGTTTGGCTTCTGTGAAATTGGTGTTATGTGATTGGCCATGACTGCCATTTTGAGACAGTGCACATGATACTTCCTCAAAATTCCAAATGCGCCCATGGGCCCTAGATGGTTGGGGACCCCTGTGCAAATGTGTAACAGTTGCCATGACTGAGCTTCTCCATAACAAAGTCTTAGAAGTGTCTTCTATAGTAGGGGTAGACAGAAGGTAGATCTCTGGGTGTTAGCAAGAATTTCCAATTCACAATACTTTAGAAATAGCAACACACACACCCTCCCCCATTAGACTGCAGAACTAAAGAAAACTTGGGAAACCAGGAATGGATTGGGAAACCAAGAATGGGGAAACCAAGAATGGGGTTTTGGGTAAAAAGGCTGTCAACTTAGTTCTAGAATCGAAAATAAATTCCTGGATTTAGCATGTCTAGAGCAGCCTTTCCTAACCTGGTGCTTTCGAGATGTTTTGGATGACAACACCCAGCATTCCTGACCATGCTTTGGTTGATGGAGGGCACCAGGTTGAGAAGAGTGGTTTAGAGTCTAATTGGCTAAAAAAACCTAACTTTGGGGATTTGTGACCAAAAATGAAAATTGCAATAGATATAGCAAGTCCTATAGTAATGTTCCGATTTCAAGTAATATGCACAAAAATATCAAGAACTTCCAAGACAAAGAAGTGTAATCATAGAGCATAGAATAGAATCATAAGTTGGAAGGACCTCAGAGATCATCTAGTCCAACCCCCTGCTTAATGCAGGCTCTGCTCTGCAGGGTGCAACTACAGCATCTTTGCCAGATGGCCATCCAGCCTCTGCTTAAATACCTATCATCTTTCAAGGCAAACTGTTCCACTGCTGAACAAACTCGTAACTGTTAGGAAATTTCTCCTAATATTAAGCCAAAATCTGCCTCCCTGCAGTTTCCACCCATTGGTTCTAGTCCTGCCCTCCAAAGCAGTAGACAACAAGTCTCCATCTTCAGATGGAGCCTTTCAGATATTTGAACACCACTATTATGTCTCTCCTTAATATTCTCTTCTCCAGGGTAAACGTACCCAGTTCTTTCAGCTGTTCCTCATAGGACTTGGTTTCCAGACTCCTCACCATCCTGGTTGCTCTTCTCTGACAAGCATACCAACTTGTCAATGTCTTTCTTAAAATGACGCGCCCAGAAGAACTGAACACAGTATTCCAAATGTGGCCTGGCTAATGCAGAATAGAGCAGAATTATTACTTACTTTGATCTGGACGCTATGCTTCTGTTAATGCAGCCCAAGATTGTATGAGCTTTCTTAGCTGCTGCATTAAACTGCTGGCTCATACTCAGCTTGTGATCCACTAAGACATCTAGTTGCCTTAGATGTCAAGCTAGTTCTCCCCCATCCTATACCTGTGACTTCGATTTTTTGTACGTAAATACAGAACTTTACATTTATCTTTGTTGAATCTCATCTTGTTAGATTCGGGTCAGTGTTCCAACCTGTCTAGATCCTTTTGAATCTTGATCCTGTTTAATCAGGTGCAAATATTAATTATATTTCTTTACTTCATGCTGAGAGGCTTAGTTCCTTTTTCCAGTTGTGTTTAAGCAGTGTTATATCATTCTTTTATGTAGGATAGCCTTGGGAAGAAAAACAGGATGTAATTCAGCATACTAGTGTGTATAGGTTATGGTTTAGTGGGGTTATTGCTGCTTCTCTAGCAAGTACTGTGGATTCAGGAAAAATGCTCATTCAGCACTTGATGACTGTGAATCCTATAGCTTTCTCAGATTGAGTTTTACTGTATAACACTCACTTACCTACCTTTTCATAGCATTTATTTTATTCTTGTGCATGCACCTTCTTTAGAGCTCAAGTATGGTACATGCTTCCAAATTTTGTTTCCTTTTAAAGGCAGCAAAATACAATGTGCAGTTCCACATAGAGTCAGAATTGGTGGTAATGTGACGCCCTATACATCATGCGTAGGACTAAAGTGGGGGTGGAACGCCCTGCCCTCAAACATCCCTGTGCGCCTGGCTACGTCAAGAGACGCTAGGAAGGTTTGCACAGGGGCTTGTAAGCATGCCTACAATAAGGAACCCTGATAAGGCAGGGTTCACAATCACAAGAGCTGTGTAACTGAACACGTTTAAAATCACCTATGTGGGCCTTTGCACATGGACGTTTAGGGTCGCCCAGCAGGGGATAGACTCTGAAGTAGCTGGGTCAATGGGGATGCTTGGGGGCGGGTGTGTGTGTTTGCACATGGCGCATCCCCACTTTAGCCCTATGTATGATGCATGTGAACACCTGCATAGCCCTAGAGTTTAGTATCAATGGGGGAAAATGAGATTATATTTCTTCTGGAAAGACCCTTAGGATGTAATCCTATACTTAAGATTCTCTGGTTGAGGGGCTATAGGATTTGGTGGAAACCCTGCTATGCTGGTGGAATGCAAGATGTGCTGCCATGATGGCAGATATGCCTGTGAAGCATAGAAAGAGTTTCCCTTCTATTGCCTTCAATGGATGGTGGGGAAAAAATAGTCAACAACCACCCCACCCACATCACCATGACAGAACATAGGATATGGGGTAACGCAGCACTCAGTCACAGCACATCACTGCCAGGATATAAAGCCTACACAGGGAGACCTTTACTGAGATGATACAGGCCATGGCATGGAGCTATATTTCTCTGGCTTCATGTCATGCGCACTTGAAACTCGTACATGGGGAAACTTTGGTGATGGGAAAGGAAGCAGGGAGAAAGGGCACTTTGCACATAGAGGGAGTAATTACCCCAAATAGCCCATCTCCAGAGCACTCATGGGAACTTGGGCACATTGGTAACACCAGGGCTTTTTTTCTGGTGGAACTCACCGGAACTGAGTTCCAGCACCTTTTCTTCTATTAATTGCATTACAATTTAATCGCCATCTACTCCCGAGGAAATGTAATCCAAGAGTTCCGGTATCTTTTTCTCCAGAAAAAAAGCACAGGGTAACACTACTCTGCTTAGAACCCTAACAGGCATCTCACCTTTAGAGTTCAGACACAAAATACCCAAGCTGACTCAATGCCACTGGGGCTGCTGGGACAGAGTATCCCACATAGGTAAGCAAGGGAAGGGAGACCACATGCTGTAATGCAGGGGTGGGGAATCTCTCTCAGTTCCTGAGAAGCTCTCAGGGCCCACATTCCAGTGGTGGGCAGGGCCAAAAGCAAGGAGGTGGGGCCAAAAGCAAAAGGGGTTAGGCCAAAATACAAACAAATACTAGCATATTTTAGCTTAAAGCTCTTACTGCTAGTGATTAAGCCTTAGTAGAGGCATTCAGCTTCTAAGAATGGGGGGGGGGGGAACTGCACAGAAGCCGGGAAATCACCAATCAGTGGTTGGGGGGAAGGGGGTGGGACCATCTAGGGAACCCTGGGGGCCCAGAGTTGGACCCTGGGCCTGAGGTTTCCCACCCCTGCTGTAATGGATAATTGCTGCAACTGTCTCCCATGTCTTCCTCGTGTGTCCCCGCTGTGAATGTTGTGCCTTGTCTGAACTGTAGTGTTCAAACACTCTCTTGTCCCCCATCAGTGGGGAGCAGAGTCCCCCAATACAGGGGAGGCACTCATCCCCATATTCAGGTAAGCTGTTAGTTAGCAAAAGCCAGGCACTCCACTCGAGCCATTTCCACAGGTGATCAAACACTCAGCACTTCTGCATGTAGTAGAACTCTGCACATGCAGTGTTTCCTACAGCCCTCAAGGGAGAAGTGGTACATATAGTTGCAGTCACTGCAGTCTCCATGGGAGAGTGGGGAAGATTGAGGTATACGCATTGACTGAGCACTCAGGTGGCATCTCTGTCTCTTTTCACTCATTCACTCTCATCTCTCAAACACTTATGCCTTCAGGACCAGGAACTATGTGCTCTAGTTCCTGATTATTGCTCATTATTCCATCTCTGTGTCTCCCTGTGCTCTCCACAGGATGCTTTCCAACAACAGATACAGGATCCATCCCACACCCCACTTCATGCTGACCGCAAGGGAGGCCTGCCCCATGACCATCAGTTGTGACGAGGATACCACCAGCTGTTCCTTTGTGGCATTGTTAACCTACTTGTTCCAGGAGGGCTACTTTTCCCATGGAAACTCCATCACAGTTATGCAACTGGTGAAGGGATACCTATGATGGAGCTGGTACCAAAGGGGATACATTATGTGCTGCTCTGCTGTCTATTAAGCCACTGCCCAAGGTACGGGAGTCCTGCTGAGGTGATTGGTTGGCAGCCCCATACATTTATGTATGTATGTATTTATTTGATTTATATCCCGCTTTTCAACTACACTTCTCAAACATTTATAAACATATAAGAGATACATCAAAAACTATGCATTTAAAATGAAAACACGATGAAAACAGCCAGCTCTGCTTGAGCAACAGCTAGCATCTGATGTTCTTTCCCTCAGGGCAGTTGTTGCTAGGATGTCCCTGTGGCAGGGAAAGAGACAGCCCTACTTGAACAGAAGCAATCTTCTGGTGTTGTCTCTGCTTGATTTACTCTCTCCCGAATTTTTTTTACCACAGGGCAATTAACATATACACCTATATTAGTAGTTTGCTGCCTTGGGCACTTCTGTGCAGTGGGAAGACATTCAAGTTGGGCTGCATGATCCTGGGCCACCAAGCAAAATCTCTTCTGTAGCAGTACTAATATCGTTCTGTGAAGCAAGTGTTAGCCACCTGGAGGTGCAGCCCGATGTAACCTGGGGAAGAAGATGCCACAGACATGGACTCCAGCTCCTGCTTCTTTCAACCAGGGAAGAATTCCTGGCTGCTCACATGTGTGTCTCTCCTCCATCCTGGATGCTGTTCAGTAAAGGCTTTGCCTTTGCCATGGATGTTGTTTCTTTGTTACTAGTAGGGACTTGTAGATAAGGATCCCTTTCTCCACCCTAGTAGGATTTGGCTGCAGCTAATGTCAAGATGGGACTCTGAGGGGGCAGGTGGGCAGGGAGCTTGATGGCAGTGGCCCCTCCTATCTCTATTCACTCGGTTCTCTAGATTGCGAGGGAGAAGGCCTCTTGGGCACCAGTGGGATGGGTGCTGCTGCCAGGGTGTATGAGGCAGTTGGGGGTGGGGGAAGAGAGGAGGAGGTATGATGGGACAGAGGGGCATTTAGGCCTGTTGGGATGCTGCCTGGCAGGGCTAGCCTGTCTGGCAAAATGGGGTGTGTGGATTGGTCATGTGGGTTGCTAGAGGGAGGCGGGGCAAGAAGAACTGGTTGGCTCAAATTATTGGTGTGTGAAGCCCTCCCTGCCTTTTCCTAATGTGGTGGTGTGCTCTGGATTTGAACCAGGCACCTCGAGCATATAAAACACGCTATTCCATTTGGCTGGGGCTCTTCTTGCAGCCCTTGTGCTCCTGGCATGTATGACGGTGCTGGGGGTGGGGATGGGAGACGAATGCTCAGTGACGTGTGTGATTCTTGTCTGCTGCTGTGGCTGAGTGATTAGAATGCTGATCTGTGGAGAAGAGTGCAGTATGGGTTCAAGTCTTGGGAGCTCTCTCTTTTGCCTTTGGCAAGCCCTTCTCTCTGGTGGGGCTTGCAACTCCTGTCTCCTGCTTCCCAACCCCATGCCATAGGCTGCTGCTGTCAGTGTGTTCAGGGCCGGTGCTACCATTAGGCGAACTAGGCAGCTGCCTAGGGCGCCGGACTAAAGGGGGAGCCAGAAACACCTTGGGGGGGGGAAACAGCGCTAAAATTCGTATTTTACCAAGTTTGTTTTACCAATCATGTCCTGTGGCGGGGAAGGGGAGGCGAAAGGGCTCGGTCTCCAAGCCTCGCCGCCATTACCAGGAGCAGCAGCTGCTGCTGGTGCCGCTGAAGCTTCCGGCAGGCTCCTCACAACCAGCATCAAAAGAGGCAGAGAAGGCTACAGGTTGGAGGAGGCGGAGGCAGGCAGGGGCCAAAGATGGGAGGCTGGTGGGCAGCGGGAAGGATGCACCTGCAAACACCTCCATCGCCTTCGCTCCCTCCGGTGCGTGCCTCAGGTTCCTCAGCAAAACGTCCCCTGAAAGCAGTTATTTCCAGCAACCAGGGAGGGAGGGAAAGGTATTTTAAGCTAGCTGGGGCTCCAATGTTTTAATTATTTACCATGCTGTTTCTGTGTTTTGGTTTTAAATGCTTTTAGGATGCAATCCTACGCGTGTTTGGACGGGGGGGGGGAGTCCTACAACTCCCAGCATTCCCCAGCCAGCCATACGCAATCCTACGCAGGTTGAGGCAGAAAAAAGCCCCGCAACTCCCAGCATTCCAACAGCCAGCCATGCTGGCTGGAGAATGCTGGGAGTTGTGGGGCTTTTTTCTGCCTCAACGTGTTTAGGATTGTGCCCTGAGCTGTTGATGTTTGCTTTACTGTACTTTGAATATTGTTGTCTGCCTTGAGCACTAGGCTGGTAAAGGGAAAGACAGGATAATATACATTATTCTGATAAAGAAATATTGCAACAAAGTGATAGAGGAGGGGAAGCAGCAAGTTTCGTAAAGCCCCTCCTAAATTTGAACCAGATGATCCACGGGCTCTCTCTTTGCTATGTTTCTACTACATGCATTCCCCCCCCCCCGCAACCCAGAAGGTGTATGAGTCAAACCGGTGTCTCTGCACCTCCACCCTGCGAGGTAGGACAGGCTGCAAGACGCTCTTTTGTCTCTATTCCTCACAGGTAGCGGCACCACATCTCTCACATCCTTTTTTCATATTCCTTGTGCTGCCCGCAGGAGGAGACAGGCTTTTACATATATATGGAGTAGGAGAAGGTCCTTGGGAGTTCCTGGCATAGCTGGACTGATGTTGCCTCTTTGCTTTTCGCGTGAACACAAAGGAAAAGTCTCAGTCCACAGTTTTTCTATGGGGCTCGGCAGTTCCCAGGGAGGGAAATTTATTTCATAATGGGCATAGGGCTGGAGGGTGGGCTCAAGTGGGAAGGGGGGGGCGCACTAAATATCTGATCTTGCCTAGGGCACCAAACTGCCTTGCACCGGCCCTGAGTGTGTTCACAGCTGCCCTTGTTGCACATCTTAGTCCCGCCTCTTGGCTACTTGTCAAAAGACTTTCCCTCCCTTGTGGCTCTGTTTTTTCTCTGCTGGCATCCTCCCCAGGGAGCTATGTGGGTGCTCTGTTGCGTGGACTCTCCTCCCTCCCCTTTGTGTGGTGTGCTCCAAAACAGTGGTTGTGAGAAGTATAAGGGGACTTGGATCCCTCCCTGTAGGGATGCCTGGGGACTGGCCGTAGTAGATTCACTGCTGGCTGTGCCACTGGGGCTCATGGAGTGGGGGTACTGTGACATTGTGTGTGCTGAGGTCACGTCCTATTCTTGTGAGTTCATTGGTTCCTGCTGTGTGTGGGCAGCATGTGGGTGTTGCTGTCAGCTCAGCCCCCAATAGGTGAACACTAATGGAGTTTCCAGGGATGCTGTGTGAGTGTTTGCTGTTTTGGTATTTTCTGGTTGTGTGTTTTTCCCCCTACTGGGTTGAGCACACATTAGATCTGGTGGCCGTATCTGGTGTAGTGGTGACCTGTCTCTCCACCCCACCCCTCTTCTCACCGTGCTGTGCCCTGGCAAAATGTGTGTATAGGATTGCTCGGTTACAAAGTTTTATAGCAGGAGCAATATTATTGTCATGTATTGCAATAACTTTAAATTTAACAGAGAGGACTGTCACTGAACCTGCCTTTTGCTTCTAATAGATTTAAGCTGATTTTCCTTTTTACTTAATACTGTGAAAATATTTTTTTCAACTACCCTTAATTTTGTTTGTAACTTGTTCTTAAAAGTAAAGTTAATGCAGAGTTTTGATGTGGTGTTTCAGGATTTTTAAGTGGAATTTTTCTTTTGGGAAGGACTAGAAAAAGATTATGAAATCTTTTGCAGCATCATTACATTTGTAGTTAGCTAAGGGCTGAAGAAACATTTCAGATTTCTAGGTGGCAGCCTCCCTTGCAATTAGCCACTAGGGATTCTTCCAGTCATCCTCCAGAGTATAGTGCAAAAGATAGTATTCTGAAAAATGTTTCAGTAGCAATTAACTGTTATTATCTGTAATTGGAGTTCTGTCTCATCAGATTCTAAAGCACAAACTTGCGCTTCAGGGCAATTTCTGAACTATTGATGTCCAAATGGCTTCATTTCTATTTTATTCTGAATGATACTGAGGTTAATGTTGCACATATGCAAATACTGATACTGTTTAATACTGCTGCTTCTGTTTTTTGTTAAAAAGTCTGGGACAAGGGTATACAACCTTTTCTGTCCTGAGGGCTGCATTGTGTGTCAGCTGGGGTGAAGGGGACCACACACATACACTCATGCACATATACACGCATGCACATAGAGGTATGCATATTCACATTCAGCTCACATACAACTCAATCATGCATACCTCTCGCGTGCTTACATCCAAATCCTGCCCAGGAGCATTTCAGAAGCCTGGCATCTGTTTTGATCAGATAAAACTGACACTCCTCCCAGAAACTTCAGTTCTTAAGCCAACCTGCCATCTAGGAATCCTGGCACTTAGCTCTTCTCTCTCTTCTATTCCACTCTTACGCTGAAAGATCCTGCCATCCCACACTGTTACCTGGAACGTTATCGGGCGTGCGGGGACATCCGGAAAAAAGAAGAAAAAGTACTCTTTTCCAAGAAGAACAGGCTCTTGGATTCTTGCCAAAGAAGCCCTGTTTCTAGAGCATCCTAGGAAGCAGGCAAGAGTCTTCGAGCACTGTCTCCTGGGATGCTCTAGAAATGAGGCGTCTATGGTAGGAACCATAAATCCCATTCCCAGAGCATTTTTTTTTTTTTTGGTCTGTGGGTTTGAGAGGCCACCAGATGGGACTTGGGGGAGGGACTGCACTTTTTGTATCTCTGGTTAGTTTTCCCCCATAATATTCTACCATCTTCCCCCACCCTCTCATTGATGCAAGAGTAATGGAATTTTCTCCTATGTCAAACTGCCTGGTGAATCCTGTACGGTGTGTGGCATAGCTAGCTTGTTGTAAATGGAGAGGATTTTCAAGCATCCCTTCCTCAAAGGAAGACCTATTTGCCCCCATATAATAAAACTAGCATGAGTGCTCATGTTAGTTTCATTTTAATAAAAGGTGAATGAAAAACTTACCTGTCTTTGAAGAAATCTTTTGAGTAAATCAGATTTTCAAGTTTGCGTTAACTGGCTTTGTGTTGAGCATGTTGATCAGCGATGCAAGGCTGGATACAGATGATGGCTAGGTTTTTTTTTAGAGAGTTGATAGTGGTTTGAGAGAGAGACTGGCACTCCTGAGCTACTTTTACATCTGGTAAACAGGATTTTGGTTTTTTTAAAATTTCAAACAATTGTTGTTTTTTTCTTCAACAAAACCATAAGAAGAAAGGGGGGGGAATACAATTTTCTCACTTAAATTGAAATGAATCACTTACAGTAGGTGCATATGAAATATGTACCTGTGGAGAGAAAGCCTGACACACACACACACACACACACACACACACACACTTTGCCCCCCCCCCCCAGTCACCTGCATAATCTCTGCCCAAGGCAGAGGAGCTCAGTCCTGACTGGGGATTTGCATCTAGATAGTCTTGCCCAAGTAAGTTGTCAAATCCGGGACACATTTGCATTTACTTCGATGGTCTTCCCCCAAGCAGTCTCAAAAACCTGCCAAAATACCCTCAAGCACTCTTCAAGCACCTGTGAGGAGCCATGAGCCAAGGACCGGTTCCGTCCTGCCACCAAAGGGAGGGGTCAGGGGTGAGAGGAGGGGGCAAAGGATGGTGTAAAAGAGCAACCCAGGCTCCGTTGAGGTTGTTGAGAACAAGGTGCGAGGCTGCACGGAACGGGTCATTGGCTCAGGCCAACCCGGGAAGCTCAACCCCCAAGCAGACCGCTTGGGTACTTTGCTGTAAGTCTGGCTGAATTACTAAAGATAGGCTAGGTAGATTCTCCTATGTTAGATAAGACTAGGTGTAGGTTCTTTTTTGTTTGATAGATTCTGTCTGTGCTTTTGCAAGCCCCATTTCCTTCATTGTGAATTGTATTTCTAGATTGATTTATTGACTGTAAATTCTCCTTATCTCCCATACCTGATTCAGTTCATTAAACTTCTGTAAACATTGTCAGTTTCACACTACAGTACTGGGTTCTGACTTAGTGCTTAATCCAGTGCGTTTGAGCTGATTTAACCCAGGGAGCACGAAAGGGAGTTTTTGAGCTTTCTGATTAACCGCTTGACTCGCGGAAAAGGACCGGTGGCGGTCCTTCACAGTACCTATGACTATATATGTGTATATGAAAATACAGCTATTAACAACAATTATGCATAAGCTTCAAAAAAGGCAGACCAAATATTCTTATATTTATCCATTCGCAGGTGGCATCTAAATATCACCTGCTCAAATGTTGAAAGTGTTGTTATGTCATCAATGCATTGCGTTATAGGCGGTGGACATTTATCTTTCCAATTATATTATCTTTTAATATCAGTTTTTTAGCTGTCAAAAGGACATGGAAAATCCATTTACATTTACCTTGTTTTAACTTCCAAGTGACAGGTAAATAATTTAAAAGAACATGTGCATCAAGGAGCGCCTCCAGCAACATCAAGTAGGCTGCTTAACAAGATCTGCCACGGATGGCCTTCTCCCTGTCCCATCAGCTAGAGAAACCAGGCTGGTGGGGACTAGGAGGAGGGCCTTTTCTGTGGCAGCCCTCAATTTATGGAACTCTCTCCTCAGTGACGTCCGCCATGCCCCTTCCTTGATTAGCTTCCGCCATGCATTAAAAACATGGCTTTTCAGGCGGGAATATGGGGTGGGTTAGGATTTTTAAGTTTTGTACTATTTTTAATTGTGTTTTACACTCTGTTTTTTGTTTTTGTTTTTCCCTGTATTTTATTGGACTGTACATCACTCAGAGTGGCCGGATGACTGGCCAGATGGGCGATTCAAAAATATAATAAATAAATAATAAATTAATAAATAAATAAATCAGTAAATATTAAAGAGCATTCCAATACTAAGTTTATCTGTATTATGACCTCCTCCCCAAAAGAGGCAACTATTGGACATTGCCAAAACATATGGGTAAAAGAAGCATTTATGGTATTACACCTCCAGCAATTAGCTGACTTAGACAGATCCATATTAAAAAGCAGTCATGGCATCCAATAGACACGAGACAAACGTTTTTGCTGAATAAGATGTAACCTAACATCCACTGATGCTTCTGGCACAGACACGAAAACAACGATCCATTGATTAGGCAAAGTAGGACAGTCCAGTGCCCTATTCCATTCCAGGTTAAGACCCTGTATATCTTATTTATTCACCGATAATAAGTATTTATAAACATGGATTGTGGGTTGATATAACTGATAAACCTCAATAAGTACTTCCAATAGTGAAGGAGACTCTGAAGCTGTAAAAGTGGCAGGGCCAAACCTAGATTCTAACATGTTTCAATTGCAAGTATTGCCATTCAGCCATAGCAGTCAAATCATATTTGGCATGCAAAGCTGAGAAAGACACTCATCAGCAGCCACTAATTGATTCAAGGTAAAAATCAACTTATCCATCCACATCTGCCACATAAACATTTTCTTGCTGATTTTTAAATATGGGTTTCCCCATAGAGTCAATTTAGCATGTGAAAATCAATCAAACTGTAATTGACATTATATGCTGCACCTCTCTGACCTTCATAGTGTGCCGAGAACCGAATACCATCATTTGGAGAGAGGATCCAGACATAAAGATTCCAAAACTGACCAAGGTGGATAATCTAAATGGAAACTACCAAAATTTAGTACTGGTTAACAAGTAATCACTGAGATACAAACCATGATCTGGAAGGCCAAACCTGCCTTTTTTAATTGGAAGTTGCATCCGTTTCAAAGAAATTCATGGTAGGGAGGAACCCCAAAGAAATTTACAGAACAAATCATAACATTTTTTAAAATACTTGCCAGGTATACATACAGGAATCCCTCATGTACACATCATGGGAAGTGGCTTTTTCCACAGAAGTGAATCCTCTCTCTCAAACTGCTTTTAACTTCCTCAAAGAATGTTCTCTGTCTCATCATCATCAGGCGATCACTCGTGACCGAGTAAGATTGTCTTCCAGGATAAAAGGAGGAAATTCTAAAGAAGATTGTGTAGACTCTAGCGATGGGTCCGTAAGTGACTGTGGAGGCCAATTCTAGATCCACACAGCTTCCCACAGTGAGGACACAGGTTACCAGATGGAAGATGGTCCTGTAAAGGATTCGTTTGACGTGCTTTTCGCTTAGCACGTTTCTCCCTTTCACCTTGCACTCGGGCTTCTTCAAAGTCCATGGATCCTTTGTGAAAGGCCAACCTCCATTTAGATCGTTCATGGGCCAGAGCTTCCCAGTTTTCGATGTTTATATTGCATTTTTCTAGATTCTCTGTCTACTGCTCAAGTTACTGGTAGTTTCAGGAAAGAAAATCACATTTGCTTGTTTGTTGCCTTGGCAACTTCCAAACTTCCTAGAAAATCTTAGATTGTTAACTACCTTGTTTCCAATAATGTGCCCTTTTATTAGAGAACACCTCAGTGGGTATCTAGGTATTAGGCACTGTTGAGTTTTAGACGTGAATCCTATACATCTACATAAAACTGCCTTTTACTTCTGCTGTGTTCATAGATTCCATCGGGCTTCGTATATGGACTTCAAGCCTTGGAAGTAGCAGAATATTCAGCAGAAGGTAAAGAGGAGTGCTGCCTTCTGGCATCATAGTATGTGCCTGTATGCGAGTGTGCACTGGAATAGTTAGTGTTGTACAGTCCTTTAAGGATAAAAATAATATACCCATGTAGGCTTGGGATCATAATTAATTGACCGGCTATCTCGATAGATTGCCTATTTGAGCATGGTCAAATGTTCCATGACATCAAGAATGCCATTGTGTAAGTGTCGTCCCTACCATCTTATGCCATCATAGCATCTGATAGTAAAAGCCTTTGCTTCCCAGCTCTGCAGGACTGAGGGGCTCTCATGTTTGTGTTTGTTCGTTCTCTCTCTCTCTCTCTCTCTCTCTCTCCCCCCCCACACACACACACACACCTCATTTAGGAGTAAGCACACACTCTCTTCAACTCTCTCTGGAAGATTTCTACCCTCTCCCTTGCCAATTTAGTCTACATGGCCTAGCTTGTTCTACTGGCTATTAATTTAACTGCTGGTATCTCTGAACATGAAAGCGTGAAGCAAACACACACACAATCTTCATAGAGGCACATGAAGGGAGGGTGGGATCATGGTTGCATTTGCAATTAAATGCACATTTGTGCTGTGAATGCAAACACTATACTACTCAACATAGTTCCACTGCTTAATATGAGGGCTGTGGAGGTCATTGGTGAGATTGGGTGTATTTGTCTGTGTGGTGTTCCCTTAGATGCCAGGCAGGCCAGCTAGTCAGCCCAGAATAGTCTGAGCTTCTCACTCTTAATCAAATTTCCCGTCAGACTGACCGCATCTTGCTATGGATCACTTCACAGGCAGTGGGATCACTGTCAGGTGAGACCAAGCTTCTGCACCTAAAGGTAAGGGCCTCTGAGAATGTGCCTACTTCATTCTCAAGGGGAAATCTTAAAAAAAAAAAGGGGGGGGGGAAGGCATAATAGAAAAGTGTATTTCCTTCATGACGTAAATGCTTCCTCATCTGAAACAGGCGAGGAAGCATTCCCTTCACAAAGGAAAGGCAGTCTGCAAATGTTCAGTGGTGCTTTATTCTTAGCCCCCTTTTTGGAAAGATTTCTGGTGGGGGGTCTGTACATTCTCAGAGGCCCTTAGTGCTGAGTGCCAGAAGCTTTTTTTGTCAAGAAAAGAAAGATGGCAACCCTACAGCAGAACTCAAGTGCCCAGGAGCTGGAACTACTGCACAGTTCATTGCATTTATTATAGAAAGAGGGGCCTGTGTGAGATGTAGCATGATGCTCTAGAAGGGACTGGACTCTGGCGTAGTCTTTAAAGCAGTAGGTTTTGTAATTAGTATAGTTCCATCTGCATTTTTGTTGGGGTTTTGTTCTAATAAACACACTTTCAGTATCTGCCTTCTGTTTTACAATATTTAACTGTTAAATTGGCCAAGGTTTTTTTTGACAGGTCAAATGCCAGCTATATAAAAGCAAAGAGTGATATTGGGTAGCATAGGAATATGATTTATCTATACTTTATGTGATCTTAAGGTTTCAGGTGAAACCATAGAGCTTTTCAAACTTTTTATTTTCTTACAATTTATTAACCCTTGTTTGTAACCAAGAGGTGCAAGGATGTGTAATCTATTTCATTTCAGAACCTTTTCTATGTATGTCAAAATCTGTCTTTATACTCGAATATGGCTCCCAAGTATCTTTGACAGAGACTGCTATTGGTAATCTCCATCATATAACTTGTCTTTGAATCTGAACTTTTATTAGATTCTTGCTGTGCGTGAAACTTGACTTGATCAAAACTTTCTACAGTGACAGCATCTTAATCTTAACAGCTGATGTTGGTTTGCTGGTGTTTTAAATCATCATAACAATGCTTTCCCTCAGTGGATTTCTTTTCTTTTTGAAGGAGGTCTTTTCTGCTCTTCCTGGCAATAAAAAGATACTAAAATGACCTGTGGATGGCTCCTATTGTTCCCCCACTGCCTGGGGACACTGAAGCACCCCAGATACGGCATTGTAATTCAGATTTTTGGGGGTCATTTTATGTCCCAGGCATGTTTGGTTATAGCTAGAAAATTGTAAAAGGCAATATTGAAATTTGGCAATATTGATTACTACCCTGTTTTAGGCAAAGTCCTACCAGGACAGGATTCTGGGTCTATTTATGTGTAAATTACACCACATGTGCTTGGAGCAAGAAAAGCACCCCAAGATGCAGGATGACAGCAATGCAGTTTTTATTAGTGATCCATAAACAACAACCATGCCAGATTTCAGCTTTCCAGCTTAATGGGAAGTAGGAGATAAATTGATGAGTCTGTGAGTCAGGGCTCTCTCTCTCTCTCTCTCTCTCTCTCTCTCTCTCTCTCTCTCTCACACACACACACACACACACACACACACACACACATATAGACAGACAAGGGGAAAGGGTAGAATATACACTGTCCTTCAGCTCCAAAACAGTGGATAAGCAATGCATGTTTCCTTGCTTCAAAGAGCTTTTTATTGTTAACTGCAAACAAGTAGCAGTTTTCAAATATCTGGGTCCAAACAGAGAATGTAGTTGGAGGCTGACCTGGACTTTGAAGAAAAGGTGCAGGTGGGTTCAGTGACAGATGAGTCATTCTTCATTTTCAAAATGTTGTGTCCCATAACAGAGCCAGAGTAGAATACAAAACCCTTTATTTAATAGTATAAATAACAAAGGTAGCAGAATTAGCAGCTTTGCCTAGAACTAAGCAGACTCCATTGCTACTTCCTATTTACCGGTACTTTTATAGGTGACCTGCCTTCAACTGGGTATAATCCCAGCTCTTAATGGTACAATGCCTACAAAATCACCACAGTCTGTTTGCTTTCTGGTGTCATTGCTTTTTGAATACGTAAATAGGGTGCTAGATTTTTTTTAACTGTTCTCTGAGCTAACGGTAAAACTTGTATAGGACTAGCCTTACTGCTTTGGAATTTATGCCCAGAACCCTTCTTTTGGTGTGAGAGTAATTGGTTGGGTATGTATCACCTGTCCTGCCTTGTTCCTGAAATTTATCTCTGTGCCCAAATATATAAAGGGTGTGAAAAATATTATTAACTTGTTGGATGATATAATAAATACTGGTAGCTCCTTTGCGGTTTCAACTCTGTTAAGTATTTTTATTGAACGTTACAACAATTTCCATCACAAGTTGTGTCTAGGAGGAAGGTGATGTCATTGGTTTCAGAAATTCCTTTTGCCAACAAGAATAGAACTAGTTTCAGAAGTGACACTGTCAGTAGGAAACTATTTTAGGATTGTGAAACATAGCAAGTGGCTGCACAGCCTTATTAGAGTGACACACAGTTCACAAAATAATGGGGCTGGATATGAGCTGAGGGTTCCTTTAGGCCAACCTTTCCTCAAGGCAGGATCCTTCATACATTCATCCTTTTTTCCATTCCACCCCTACCCCAATTAACCCACCATATCCAGACTGCAATGTGCCAAAAACAGAGCACGGTTGAATGTGATGTCCCATGTTAAGCAGATGGCTCAACCTGTCTCAAGTGGACAAGGCAACAGAAGACAAAACCAGCTGCAGTCACTCGCTGATTTGAACTGGGGAATATATTCTTCTGAATTGCAAATCTTCATCATCATGATCATCAGTTGGATTTGATGTTATCAAAATCTGGCCTTTGACTCTTTCCCAGCAAATTTGGGTTGTCGAACAGGATCAAGGGCAGCACACTCTGATTGCAACAGCTGCAAAGCTTTAATGTACCTTACATTAAATGGCATGAATGACACTGAACCACAGCCACCCCCTTCTTGGACAAAGCTGAAGTATCTCAGGATCAGGGATGGGGACTCGGACTCGAGGACTCGACTCGTGAGTCGGACTGAGTCCCCCCTCTGACTCGACTCGACTCGAGTCCAATATTTTTAATGGGACTTGAGACTCGACTCGGGACTCGAGACCAAGGACTCGTCAACATCCCTGGGCTGTTGACGAGTCTTCTGGCTGTGCCAGAAGGAGCGCGATCACCGTGTGAGAGCGCATGGAAGCGAGGTGCGCCGCTGCTCAGCCACTATGGACAGCTACCAGGAGCGCAGCCCCAACGATGTGTTGAGATTTATTTTGATTGATGTGTTGTTGGGGGGGGGGCTGGGTCAGGGTCAGACCCAACGATGTGTTGAGATTTATTTTGATTGATGTGTTGTTGGGGGGGGCTGGGTCAGGGTCAGACATTTGGGTTTTGGCTGCCTCTGCCTGCCTGTTGGGGTTTCCCAGCCTCCTCTGCCTGCCTGGTCTCTTCTTGACCTGTTCAGCAGTTGAATTGTCCAAGACAAAGGCCTCTGCCTGCCTGTTTTGGGGTTCCCTGCCTCCTCTGCCTGCCTGGTTATTTTGGGTTTGTCTGCCTGGTCTGTTCTTGCCAAGATCAGCTGCAGAGTTTTGAAATAAAAAGGCACACTTGTGCCTAGAATTTATTTAAGCCACACATCTGAAGTAGCCTTATTTTGTTGGGGGAAAACCCCATTGATTTTAATAGGGACTCGTGGAGTCAGTTTTGGGAGTGACTCAGGACTCGTGACTCGTGAGTCACCATTTTGGACCAAGGACTCGGACTCGGACTCGAGACTCGGGCCCAAAGACTCGTGACTCGACTCGTGACTCGAGACCAAGGACTCTTCAACATCCCTGCTCAGGATCACTCCTTGGTGGAAATGAGTCAGCAATTGCCATCTCCAGTTTCCAGTATACCGCTCTTTTTCGTGGTCTCTGTGCATCACACACTTGGACTCTGCGTCTGCGCTGAGACCGGTTCAGGAAAGTTCTATAGCTGAGGAAAATCGGCGGGAGCCCCTCCCCCATCGCGTATGCTCTTCGACTGCCATTGTGGCTAGTCAGTTTTGGGAGGTTCTCCTGCGATTAGCAGTTCTTCGACTGAGCATGTTATTATTACAGTTTTTTCCTTCTTTCTTATGTCTTCTCGTCTGTCTAAAACAACAACAACAACAAAATTCTACTCTACAACTCTTCAGTCATTGACTGGATCCGAGGTGCCATGCCTTTTAAGGTGGCTTTCCGAAAATGCGTGAAGTGTGGAGCGAAGTTGCCCCTGGCCAATGGCCACTCTCTATGTGTTTTTTGTTTGGAGGAAGGCCATGTGGTTGATTCATGCCATCATTGGCAAGCTTTCACCCGCCAGGCCCGAAAACATAGGACAGACAAGTTAAAGGCGGTTCTCTGGCACAAGGCCCTTGCGGCAGTGCCCACTCCAACGGCGTTGATGGCTCCACCTCCGCCTAAGCCCAGGACCCCTCCAACTCACACGGCCACGGAGGCCCTGCTGGCTAAGAAGCTGACAAAGATGGCACATAAAACTAATGATGACTCTGAGCAGCGCAAACACTGCAAGGCAGCGAAAAAGGAGAAAGCTAAAGCTGCCAAGCTTTCTCCCCCATAAGGCTGCCTCTCCCCAACTCTAGTCGGAGTTGAAAGCAGTGGCCGACCTGGTCCCCTCAACCTCGAGGGCCATGACTGCAACGGCTACCTCAGCCTTGGCATTGACGTAGCCTGTCTTGCTCCCTGACTCCGAAGGGCTCCACGGGCTCGAGAGTACAGGTCACCTCGGTCTCGGAGAGTGAGACCGTCGAGTCGCCTTTTCTTACCACTCCCCAACACGACCCTACGGAATCGGTGCATCACCTCCGAGAGAGATCCAGTTCGAAGGACATGGAGGTATCGCGGCACTGACGGCACCATGACCGCAGGCCTCCTTCAGAGGTGGCAAGTGAATCACCATGCCAGGATTACCCAGCCCAAACTCGTTACGTGGGGGAAAGGGACCGTTGCTACCGATCCTGGTCCCCCATGTATGAAGTTGGGTTGGAGTATTTGGTGGCTTCCACTGGGCGCTCCTATCAAGAGAGCTACAGGCGTTGAGGAGACTCATATTACTTCATCTACCACCGGGATAGGTCTCCTTGGGAGGAGCGTGGCTCATCATGATCTTGATGATACTATTGTTACTGGGCTGAGTCGAGATCGCCTTTGCCTTCTCGTAGGGATCGCTCTCCGCCCAAGCAGTGCTCGGTACACCACTCCAAGTCACCAGAGGCTACACAGGCTGCAACGTTGGCAGTGTCAGCAAGTCAAGGACTAGTGCAATCAGGTCTGCAGTTGCCTATGGCACGATGCTCCTCCACCCCGGAGGGCTGCTCCTCAGATTTGGCCTCCTTGGACTCTGCAACACCAGAGTCGTCGTCCCCAGATCAGCAAGTGGGGTCTCAAGCAGCCGTTTCACCCTCGGAGGACTTGGGGCACTTTGTCGACCATGTCCAGCGAATGACTCATGCACTGGGCATGGAGATGAGGGTTGAAGAAAGGAAGACGAGGGATCCAGTGTTTGATGTGATTTCGTTAACAACATCAACACCAACACTGATCCCTTTTCTACCAACCCTTCTGGAAATGGTGCAAAACACCTGGAAGACTCCAGTGTCCACCCCTGCGACAGCAAAGCGCTTAGAATCTATATACAGGGTGCGAGAGTAGGACGCCAAATTCTTCTCGCATCCTGTACCGAACTCGATCATTGTCGAGTCCGCCAGTCTAGATTGGGCAGGCAACACTCCACCCCGGTGGATAAGGAAAGGAAGTGACTTGATGGATTTGAAAGGTGGATCTACTCATCCAGTTCTCTTGGACTTTGGGTGGCTAATTACCAGGCCACTATGGCCCGTTACCAGCTTTTCCTTTGGGAAAAATGGGCTCCCTGTGTGATTACCTACCCGATAAGAAGAGAGAACTGGCTCGAGTGTACCAGGCCGAGGCCACCAGCCTGTCCCGTCAACAAATCAATACTGCGAGACACCAAGCAGGTTGCCATAGTCGCTCCTTCATCGACTCCGTCGCCTTGAGACATCACACCTGGCTGTGCTCGATCTCCCTGGCTCCAGAAGTACAATTGAGGATCGAAGATTTACCGTTTGACGGAGAGGGCCTGTTCAATGCTTTGACAGATGACTCTCTGGATGCGGTACAGAAGGCCCGGGCTAATGCCAGGAAGATGGGTTTCGGCCCACAGCCATCTAGGCCGTATCGACAGTGGAGGTGGGTCCGATTCCCATCTTCCTCCATACCGTACCAGTCCTCTTTTGTTCAGCGGAATGTGCAGGAGCGTCATCCTTGTGCACAGCAGCCCCAGGCGCTGAGATGCTCTTTCAATCAGCCGAGGTACCGGGGCTCCCGCAGAGGAGGGGACTTTTCAAAACAATGATTTTGACTTGTCTGAAGTCTCAACCCACAGCGTTCAAACTGTTTCACAGGTCCAGTTCAACAACCACCTGTCCCACTTCCTACCATCATGGAAGAAGATAACAATGGACCGCTGGGTACTGAACATCTAGCATAGGTACAAGATTGAGTTTGACACCCTTTCTCCCTTTCTTGGTTCGGGGGAGGTTACTTCTTTGCTTCAAAAGGGGGCGACTCAACCTGTCCCCAGTTGTTTCTTGCAGAAAGGCCTTTACTCCAGGTACTTCATGGTGCCAAAAAGGGATGGAGGGCTTTGGCCGATCCTGGTCCTAAGGACTGTCAACTTCTTCATAACACCGAAGAAGTTCTGAATGGTCACACTCCAGTCGATTCTACCCCTTCTTCGCAGGACCGATTGGTTTGCATCCATCGATCTACAGGATGCTTACTTTCACCTGGACAGTCAGAAGTTTCTTCGCTTCAGCATAGGAGGTGACGCCTTTCCGTTAGTTGTTCTACCATTCAGCCAGTCGACAGCTCTAAGAGTCTTCACCAAGTGTGTCACTGTGGTCTGTGCCAACCTTCGAGCACGAGGCATAGAGATGTTTCCATACCTTGATGACTGGCTTTTGGTGGGCTCGACGGAGCAAGGTCTGGAGAACGCCCTTCGGATGTGACTCTGGATTTGTTAGAAGCTTGAGACTCTGTCTGAACAGGAAGAAATCAGTCCTCATCCCTATGAATTTGTGTCTGCAGAGATCACATGCCTCTTCTTCACAGCAAAAAATGTTCTAAAATAAACATACAGAGTTGAGAAAAAGACCTTAATCCCATTGTTCTTTTGCAAATCTGTGTACACAGAATCAACCCCTTACCTCTTAAGTGCTAAGTTTCAAAAAATTCAATGAATAGAAGATTGTTGGGAGTGGAATAGATCTGCACAAGAAACTTAAGTGTGAGGAGGGAGGGGCAAGCAGTAAAAATGAAAGTGAAACCTTTTGAGCAGAATACTCCACAAGTCTTTGGATCTTTGTGTGTATAGCCTGAGGTTTATCATATTATTCTTTCCCTGGGGGAGAAAACCTATAATGGCAGCAAGCTGTAAAAGAGACCCAGTTTGGGAATATTTTAATGAAGTTCCTCCGCCTATGGGTAAGGCAGGAATGTGTGCAAAATGCAAACACTGCAACAAAGAAATGCAAGGCCTGGTGGCCCAAATGAAACAACAACATGAGAAGTGCTGTGATGAAGATGACAAAAGAACATGTTTGAACAGGCAGGGTCTTCAGGTTGGTAAATGTTTTGATTTGATCATATTTCTTAAAGACTGCCTTGAGGAACTGTCACGTTTGAGCAAAATTATATTCGTTATTATTGTTACTGCATGTTACTGTCATTTTGATACAGTTGTTATGAAGAAATAAAGAGTTGAAATAAGCAAATATTCCTTTTTCGGGCAGTACTGAGTGGCAGTGAATACAATGAGTAATACTAAATAAGCAGAAATGGTATAAAGAATAAAATAACAGCATTGACTTTTTTGTTTAGCGGAATCCATCATCAACATAAAGGATTCTGGAAACTATCCACCTTCAAGATCACCATCCTCCTGTTCTACAATTTCAGAGTTATCTGTCCAGGATAGTGTTTCAGTTACATCATATACATCACACATCCACAGTATATCACCTAAAAGAAAGAAAAAAACCGACCATCCAGGAACCACCATAGATAAGTTTGTGATAAAAGTTGTTGTATGTGCTTATATAACAACAGAAGAAGGGAATGTCTTCCTTGCAGAAACAATTGATACGCCAGGAAATGCACACACAGCAGAATACTTACATGAAGTGGCAGCAAAAGCTATAATAGCATGTGAACAAAAATTCAAATGTCTAGTATGCAGTTTGGTCACAGACAATGCTGCAAATATATCCAAGAATGATGAGAAGAAATTTAGAAGAGCCAGAAGGGAATACGAAGATAATAACATATGGTTGCAGTGCTCATTGCTGCACCTGCTAGCCAAAGACTTCAGTGTTCCAGAAATAAAGACTAATGTCGTTGAAATTACTAAATACTTCCATAACAATCATTTTGCAGCAGCAGCTCTGAAAAGAATGGGTGGAACCAAGCTAATGGTCCCACAAGTTGTTAGATGGAATTCTGTAGTGGACTGTTTTGAGTAGTATATCAAGAACTGGCCTATGACAGTTTGTGAACAAAATCAAGAGAAAATAGATGGCACTGTCATGGCCAAAATCCTCAACATTGGGCTTAAGAGAAATGTTGAACATATGCTGAGGATACTGAAACCCATTTCTGAAGCTTTAAACAAAATACAGAAAAATAGCTGTTTTATTGCTGATGCTGTTGAAATTTGGAAGGAACTGAGTGAGCACTTAAAAACAGAACTACACACTGACAGAATTAAATTACAAGTATTTAAAAAACAAATGGGACAAGCACTGTCCCCAGCTCACTTTCTCGCAGATATTGTCAATATCTGGTACCAGGGTCAAACAAGTGCTGAGGAAGAGGAGTTAGCTATGAAATGGGTATCCAGCAATCATCCATCTGTAATGCCAACTATAAACTTCAGAGCTAAGTGGGAACCATTCAAGAAATATATGTTTGCTAATGATGTTTTAGAGAAAGTCACACCAGTCACTTAAGCACTTGGATTTAGAGACTGTTGAAGTAATGATTTCACTTTTAACAGCAGTAGCTTCTTCTGCTGGCGTAGAAAGATTATTCTCTTCCTTTGGACTCATTCATTCTAAATTGAGAAATCGTTTGGGACCCGATAAAACAGGAGAGCTTGTTTTTCCAGATTATGAACAGAAAAGAAGATGAAGATGAGTGAGCTACAGAAGACAGTATTTTAAGTTTTTCATGTGTGGACTGATAGTCTAAGCTTTTAAAAAAAAGATATTTTGTTTAACCACATCAGTTAACAAGCATGGATGTTTAAGCAAATACAAGAGTACATATGCTATAATGTTATTGTTTTAGTTAAATAAAACTTTAAAATGTTATTAGGTAATGATTATTTTTCTCCTTCTAATAAAGTACAGCAGAAAAGTTGTCCAAATATGAATGATTAACCTATTAAACTGGAGATAGTTTACCTCACAATAATTTCATAATTATCTATCTATGATGTGTTTCTAATAGTATAACCAAATCAGTATTTTTTTTTATATAACTGTAAAACTAATTTGAAAAGTTGTTATTCTAAACCTTCATCTGGTTGTAAATATTAAGATTATACCAGCAAGAATGAGTCTTTGGTAACTCTGAGTTGTGTATAATATATATTAAGCTTATAGTGAGGAAGAGTGCACTTTTTGAGGGGGGAAGTCACATGATTAAATCGAGTCTTTCTGAGTAGTGATTTAAATCGTGATTTAAATCATTATTTAAATCAAATGGATTTAAATCAAATCCACCCTGCTGGCACAACAGTTTTTCTGGGGAAATAGTTACGCTAGAGGTTCTTATGCTAGCGCAACATAGTTTACATTAGTGCTAGTGTCAAATAAGATACTGCCCCCAAACTGCAATCCTATGTATATTTATTTGGGACGAAGCTCCACTAAGCTTAATGGTACATACGTCTGAATAAACACGTGTAGATTCAACTTGTAAAGCACATTGAGCATTTGTTTAACACAGGTACTTCTTTCATCAGCTGAAATGCAACCTTTACATCTTAATTAGAAATAAGAGCAATCTCATACAAATAAATTGTGAAGAAAAGCGTCAGAGTCTCCTGCACCACACACACATACACACATGTGTAAATAAGTGTAATCCCACGTGTAAATAACTGTAATAGAGGCTGAGAGCCTCATGCAAAATGTGCATAGTTCCTTTGAAGACTCTAGGGGCCGGTTCACACGACCCAGGCTGCCGGCGGGGGAGGAACCACGGGGCCGTCCGCGGGGTCCGGCGGGGCACCGCACACGACCGGTGCCCCGCATGCGTGGGCAGACCCCGTAGTCCCCGCACCGCAGTGCGGGCCTCCCGGCGGTAGGGGGTGAGGCCCGGGATGCCCAGAGGGGGCGTTTGCCCCTACAGGCTGGAGCGGCGGCGGCTCCGGCCGCTCTGGGCTACCGTCTCTGTGGGGACCCCGCGGGACGGCCGCCCGCTGTTCCGACAGCACGGTGACCACGCGCGGTAGGGGCTTACCCCTCTACCGACCATGGTCACTTTGCGAGCGTCCCACGCGCGGCTCTCCCGCGGGGGCACCCCCGGTCGGCGTGCACACGACACGGGAACCGCGGGGGACTTGCGGTCCCCGTGTCGTACGAACAAGCCCTAGGTGTCAAGAGTCTCTTGCAAATATGCGTAGTTTCTCTTTGATCTCCCTATGCCACAGGTATTCGCATGCAAATGTGGCCCAATCCCTCTGGTCATGAGCCACCCCTCTTCTGCCTAGCCCAGATGAAGTTCATCCTGATTGGCCAAGGACAGCCAAGCTATGGAAAGGAGGGGTGGGGGGGGAATCTATACTGCCAGCTGTGGCTTTTGGGCTTTGTTGTTGTCTAGACGCGAAGGAGTGCGGAGTAGGGCTTTTTGCTGAGGCAAGCCCTAAGGAAACCAACCCCCAGGCAAGGAGTAAGTGCCTGGGAATTTATATAGTAAGGGACTAGTTTTGTAGCTCGACTTGTGTATACCAAAGTGTCTCCTTACCTTTTCTTCTTCCCTCATTCCCCACCTTTTATTGTAATCTGTTTACCTTAAATAAACTTTCTTGGTTTTATATAACATTTACAATCATGGGTCAGGAAGGTGTTGGCACTGTCAAACTTACACAGATTATTTTATACATATGTAATGTGATAGAACAGTAGGGTTTTGGAAAGTTATTATTGAAGTTAATAATATTGTAGTTCAACTGTAAGTACCACCTAATTTTTTATATCTGATTATGTTAAAAATCATCACTGACAATGTTGTATGAACCAATGCTGTATCTGTTAATAGCAGCTAGAGTAATACGGTATATGTAAAACAGTGGAGAAATTAATATAGGCCAAAAAATAAAGTATTATTTGGGATATAAAGGCTTTAGTTAAATGTGTATCAAAACCCAGTGTCTAAATAGAATAAAAAATTCAGAAGCATGGAGTCTGGTGATTAATTATATAACTAACTTGTCCTTGGCTAACATGTGAGCATTTTTTGGCCAATTTGATTTAATCTACTATAACTCTTTTGTAGTCTTTCCACTTGCTTGTAATATGTATATTGTTCTTGTTGCTATTTGATGTTTAAAGAATGTGTATTGTTAAACAATATAATAAGTTTTGCCAGTTGAAAAAATAAGGGGGAAATAGTTGAAAATCATTAATGTAGGTAACAGGAAGGTTTTTATTTTCTAGACTTAAAAACAAAATGTATATCGAAGCATGATCTTGAATAAATGGATTAAATTTTAGGTTTTAAAAAATAAAGCTCAGAAAATAAACATTTCTACAATGTACTGAAGGAGTGGCAATGATCCTGGATATTCAGTTACACTTTATAACAATATACAAATATTCATAAGCTGTAGTCTCACGTACATTTAATGGAGAGTGAGACTCATTAAACTCAGTGGGGCTTGCTTCTGAGCAAGTGCCCAATGTATAAGAGCAGGCTGCAATTGCCCAAGTAAGTGTAGAGAAAATTAGGGATCCTGAATCCCTATTTGTTTTACTTTTATGAAATGGAGCTGGATATAAATACTACGAAAAATATTGGTATGCTCAATTTTCTTTCTCTAATTGGTGTCAAAGATCCATCATTCTGATTCTGAACTTTCACTTTAGCCTTCACGGACATCTGAGAATGGAATGCTTTCATGAATTGAAAGGAAGTTCTCAGCTCTTTCACATCTTCGTGATTTTTTCCTTGATTGTCAAACATTCATCGGTTTTATGTCACTTGATGAAGAAGATGTAGAAATATGAGGCAAAAGAGGAGCAGAAAGAGGCTGGGGCTGTCATGTACAAAAGTCTTGCCTTCACATTGCAGGAAAAAATACCTTGGTAGATCTAGAACTTTTGGAAGTGCTTAACAAATATTGTCCTCAGAGGGATTTGTTTGTTCATGCAGACAAATGCAGTACATAGGAAGACCTTGTACCAGATCAGTGTACTTGTCCAACTAGCCCAGGATTGTTTACTTTGACCGGCGGTGGCTCTTACAGGGTCTCTTACAGAAATCTTTCCCATTACCTGCCACATGGTCCTTTTCTTTCTTTCTTAAACTGGAGATGCCAGGGATTGAACCTGTGTGTTTCTTCAAAGTATAAACTTTCAACCCCCCCCCCCCCCATTTCTAAGGTGGCGTACTGAAAGCTACCATTTCAAACTCAAGGTTATAGTAGGCCAGTTTTATTGTTTTATCGTCAATAGAAAAACTTCATGTCAAAGATGACAATTGGTTATGAAAAAAGAAGCATGGTGGGTCATTGTAGTTTCAAGTATTGTCTATCTCAGGACTCTCCAACCTTGGGTCTCCAGATGTTGCTGGCCTACAGCTCTCAGCATACCCAACCAGCATGGCTAATGGCAAGGGATTCTGGGAACTGTAGTCCAGCAACATCTGGGGACCTAAGGTTGGAGAGCCCTGGTCTAACTGTACTGTGAGTTGGGCATTCAGTTTCAAAGGAATAGAGTTTAATCTGTGTATGTGCTTACATATATTTAAAGTAAATAAGACCTGTAAAGTTCACTGTTTTCTTCTTGCAGAAAAGATGAAAAGGAATATGCACTGAAGCAGATTGAAGGTACAGGGATATCCATGTCGGCATGTAGAGAAATAGCAGTAAGTGGACATAAAATGTTTAAATACTTTTACAGTTAATGGGTGTGGATGGAAATCCACTAGTTTCCTTTCTTTCCATTCTCTGAAGTCTTCCATCAGCAGAATGGGGAGGGGTGTGATATTCAGACATACCCCCTTCTCACTGTAGCCCCCTATACACCCAAAACCTGCTCTGGAGGGTGGCCTTCCAGAACAGATTTGGAGGGCTCTGCAGGGGAGGGTTTCAGACAACCCATGGTGGGTTGTCACACTTGTTTGTTTCAGGGTGGCTTGTCATGACATCTGAACCTAGTGCAGTTTCCTCAGTGTAGTTTGTTAACTATGCACAAGCCACCCTGAGAACCCATGGCTTGTTCAGGTGGGTTGTTTTCAGAGTGGCTTGTGATGTACGAACCTAGACTGGCTTATGCATGGCTTGTTGGAAAGGTCTACAGAGCCGCCTGGCAAGAATGGTGAAAAACCTGGTTGCTCCTTGCAATTGTGCTAGTGCCACCTCCCTTGCCAGCCACCCCTCCTCTGATACATTGTCTCCTCCTTAGACACTGCCACCTTTTCCCCACCTTTGGAGAGATTTGTTCATATTTATTGTTATTTTTTTCCACCTTTGGGGAGATTTGTGCAAATTTAACCTTTTCCTCCACCTTCGAGGAGATTTGCACAAATGTAACCTTTTTTTAACTTTTGGAGAGATTTGTGCAAATTCACAGTAACAACTGCGCTTATTTGCAGTAATTACTGCCCTTTAATGAAATTGCGCAAATCTCCCCGAAGGTGAAAAAAAATTCTACAAAATAAACTCTACTCCGCTAATGAGCACATTTGCTCTTGTTAGCAGAGTAGGCTACTGAGGTTGTGCCACAAAGGTCCATAGCATACGTGCTGGGTGCGGGTGGGAGGACTAAAGGGGAAACAAGCCACGGCAAGCCGCAGAGCATCTTATCGTCTGTTGGGAATAACGCGAGTTAGAGAGCAAACAACCAACCCACCACGGCTTATTTTCAGGATGGCTTATTGTGACATGTGAACTGGCCCAATGTCTGGCCTGACTGCCTTGGAAAGTGTTGCCTTTGAGATGACATGAGAACACCATCTGGGGTAGTGATGAGTTATTTACATACCGGTATACTAATTTCTAGGTAGCCACGTTGCAGACTACATGGTAGTCTGTTGGAGCAAAATGCTAAAACAAACAAACCCAGAAAGAGTCTTGTGGCACCTTCAAGGACTAACAGATTTATTACTGCATAAACATTTGTAGGCTTGAGTTCACGTCACGTCATCAAAATCACTATACAGTCATGCCTTGGATTGAGAGCATAATTCGTTCCGGAAACGTGCTTGTAATCCAAAACACTCTTATATCAAAACAAAATCCCCCCCAAAAAAATTTGTACAGAGATTTTTAATTTAAGCCGTACTACAGTACTTGTATGGCAAGACGTCGCTTGTATATCAAGTAAAAAAAAATTAAATAAATACTTTAAAATTTGCTTGTCTTGCAAAACGCTCTCAAACCAAGTTACTTGCAATCCAAGGTATTACTGTATAGGAATCATCAAGTGATACGTTAACCAGCCCTAAGAAAATTAACAACGGTAACTATATAGGGACACCTTCTTTCTAGTGTTTATGGAAATTGTTGGGGTGCCTCTACAGTGAGAATATTAACTACAAATTCAAGACTAGTCAAGAAGTGGTGTGGTTGCTCATGCTTGAAGGCAAAAAGAGAAAGGATGCTGTCCAACCTCTACAGGCTATTTAGAAAACTTGTATCCTCACTGTTCACAGATATGGAGGTACAAGATGCCAATATAGGTGAACTGCCTTTGTTCACAACCCCAGAACCACCTTTTGTGATTTTGCAAGCAACATTTTGGATTCCGCATTTCTCTGTTGTCCTTGCTTTGAAGAATGTTGGAGAGAAAGAAGCACAGTTCATTTGCTTCTTACCGATGAAGTTGTTTTATTCAGTTGGTGTGCTCGTCAAGACAACTCAAGGTATTTTTAGACCCTAGGCCGCTGTTATGAAGATGGGTGCATGCTGGTGCACGCTACCCGATTGCTCCTGCTGCAAGCGGGAGCAGCTAAATAACCCTGGGATGCACTGTTCTTGAGTTGTTCATTGTGATGTGTGAACCAGGAGCTCTAGCTTGTCTCTCCCCCGACAAGCCAGAGAAAAACCAGCCATGCCCCAAAGCTCATTTGGAAACAACCTGGGTGGGTAACTTGAAAATAATGGCCCGGTTTGTATGTCACAACAACCCAGGTTTTTTAAAACCCGGAGTTGTGAACGAGTGAGCGTACTGATACACATTGCCTGATCGCTCCCACTGTGAGTGGGAGCAGCTAAACAACCCAGGAACATGCAAACCAGGAATTCTGGCTTGTCTCTCCCCTGACAAGCCAGAGAAATAACCCACAGTTTGTTGTTGGGTTATTTTTCCTGCTTTGCCATTGGGTATGGCTGGATATTCACAAACCTTTCATTGGAAAGAAAGGTGTTACAGCCTTTATATAGGCTGCTTCTAGAATGAGGTTTTTTAGTTACCAGAGCTACATCTGATGTGGTTCAGTGATTGTACCCCATAGCATTGCACACTGCACCTGTTTTCAGTCCTTGCTAGTCTTTTGCCAGTCTTGTACAAATGTGTGTGATTTTAATGGGTATGAGGGACACACTCTGCATTTTTGGGAGGAACAGTTACACTGTATGCTGTTCTATGTTACAGTGTGCCTGTCCTACATAGGTAGAATTCTCTCACACCTGAATTGCTACATTGCTCACAATAGGGGTGCAAAGAATATTTTTTTGCAATAGGACAATCAAACCTGTAACCAGCTTTATCCTCTTTTCCTCTTTGTTTGCACTCTTCCTGGATGTGCAGTTTGCCCTGGTCTTGGATATAGACTGCACTGCTTGTAGTCCAGGTACATGCTCCTCCAAAGCCTGTTTTTCTTAATGGAACCACATAAAGAAGGGATATGTTGCTAAGACTTCTCATAGCTCCATTGAGAAGAAAAATCCATCGGAAGAATAAGATGGATTTTTTCTTCCAGCTTAAAGATCTGCCAGTAATTTGAAAAAGAACCAGGCAGTAATTAACCTGAAAATCTTCTGCTAAATGTTTGGCAAATCAGTTAATGGAGATAATGCCTTGACTTGAACTTCAGTTACCGGTAATTGATTAAAGGCCTTTACAATATTGGTACATTCGGCTGTATCCAGTTGGTGGCCCTCTGATGACAGAAGGCTTTCCACTGAACTCTGGGACTTTTTTTCCTGAATAAATATGCAGCCAAAGAAAGTTCAGTAAAGAATGATTTAAAAAAACAACAGCACCCTGTTGCACAGCATTTGGTACCACTCAGTTTTGAACAGAAAACAATTTGTAGCTTGGAGCTTCTTGAATACGTGCCATTGTTGGAATGAACCTTATGGAATTGTTTTCATATATAATTAGACAAGACTACACAGTTTTGGATTCAGTGTATAAAGTGAGTGCTACTCCCTGTTTTTGTAACTGAAGGTATTGAAATAACAGTGAAAAAATGTACCGTAAGTTATTTTAAAAAGAAGCTGTGTGTTTATTGGCAAGGGAGTGTGTGTTCATTTGTCTTTTTTATTACTATTAAAATCGTTATTCAGTGTAATTCATTCAGCGGAATTAACAGCTATTTCTGACCTGCATGCTATTGGTAAAGCAAGAAATGCTACTCTGTAGTTGAATATGCCATCAAGTACAAAGCATTGTACTTCTGTTCCTTTTGTTACATCCTAGAACTGGGGTTCCCGAAGTAGTGCCTGCAGACACCTCTGTTGGCGCCCACCAGGCTCCCTGCCCCTTTGGATTTTTTAAAGTTTTTTTAAAGTAAGAAAATGAATTTAATTTATGGTTTAAAATAAGAAGTTGGCATGCTACAAAGTGAAGTGTCAGTCTCCAGTTCCATATTTGTTTCCAAAAATGCCTGTGGGGCCCAGACATGTTCTTAGAAAGAAAGAAACAAAAGAAAATGGTAGGCAGCTGCAGCCATTTTGTAGCATGCCCAGCAAACATGGAAAGGTACATTGGGAGATGGTAGGGAGTGTCCTGGGGAAGGGGCTAGATGGGTTAGTGGGTAGCAAGTTGGGTGTTTTGTCTGTGCTGTAAATGTGTTTTGCCTGTGGTGGAGGAGTGTATGTGTGTGGTATGATGTGTATTAGCTGCTATTGTTTGTGTTGGTGTAGTGCGTCTTTTGCCTGGATTTGTGTGTGTGTGTGGTGTTTTGTCTCAGTTTTGTGCCTCTGAGCATCACCATTTTGCCTTTTGTGAAATGGGTATTGGTGTTGAAGCAGAAAACCATGGGTTCAAAAGAGTGGATTTGTGTTTTTTGAACTCATCATCATCAGGCGATCACTCGTGACCGAGTAAGATTGTCTTCCGGGATAAAAGGAGGAAATTCTAAAGAAGATTGTGTAGACTCTAGCGATGGGTCCGTAAGTGACTGTGGAGGCCAATTCTAGATCCACACAGCTTCCCACAGTGAGGACACAGGTTACCAGATAGGAGATGGTCCTGTAAAGGATTCATTTGACGTGCTTTTCGCTTAGCACGTTTCTCCCTTTCACCTTGCACTCGGGCTTCTTCAAAGTCCATGGAACCTTTGTGAAAGGCCAACCTCCATTTAGATCGTTCATGGGCCAGAGCTTCCCAGTTTTCGATGTTTATATTGCATTTTTTTTAGATTAGCCTTATGAACATCTTTAAACCTCTTATATTGACCACCGATATTCCGCTTTCCATTCTTGAGTTGGGAGTAAAGTAACTGCTTTGGGAGACGGCAGTCAGGCATTCGAACAACATGACCGGTCCACTGAAGTTGGCGTTGAAGGATCATTTTTTCAATGCTAGTAGTCTTTGCTTCTTCCAGTACACTGACATTTGTTCGTCTATCTTCCCAAGTAATTCGCAGGATTTTCCGGAGGCAACGTTGATGAAACCTTTCAAGGAGGTGGAAGTGACGTTTATAGATAGTCCATGTTTCGCAGGCATACAATAAAGTTGGTAATACAATGGCTTCATAAACCAGTGTTTTGGTCTTCTTACAAATATCCCGATCCTCGAACACTCTATGTTTCATTCGAGAAAATGCAGCACTTGCGGAGCTCAAACGATGCTGGATTTCACTGTCGATGTTAGCTGTAACAGAAAGATAGCTGCCAAGATAGAGAAAATGATCGACATTTTCCAGTATTGTCCCGCCAAGCTGGATAGATGGCATCACCAAAGGGTTAGCTTGCACTTGCTGATGAAGCACTTTGGTCTTTTTGATGTTAAGTGAGAGACCAAGTTTTTCGTATGCTTCTGCAAAAGCATTTAGGATAGTTTGGAGATCATCCTCTGAATGTGCGGAGACCACATTATCATCAGCATACTGAAGTTCCACAACGGAGGTTGTAATTACCTTACTTTTTGCTTTCAGCCTGCTGAGATTAAAAAGCTTTCCATCTGTTCGATATATAATTCCCACACCAGTGGGAAGTTTCCCCTTGACAAGATGTAAAACCATGGCGATGAAAATGGCAAATAATGTTGGGGCGATAACACATCCCTGTTTAACACCTGATCCCACTTTAAATGGAGCACCATGAGAGCCGTTGTTGTCCAAAACCGTTGCCGTCATGTTGTCATGGAGAAGTCGCAAGATATTCACAAATTTATTGGGGCATCCAATTTTCATAAGGATAGTCCAGAGAGCTGTACGGTCTACAGTATCAAAGGCCTTAGCCAAATCGATAAATGCCATATAAAGGGGTTGATTTTGCTCCCGGCATTTTTCTTGGAGCTGACGTGCAGTAAAAATCATGTCTACTGTCCCTCTAGAGGGGCGGAAACCATATTGAGTTTCAGGGAGGATCTCTTCTGAAATAGATAGAAGACGGTTTGCGAGAATCCTAGCAAATATTTTACCTGCGGTTGCTAAGAGAGAAATGCCCCGATAGTTTCCACAGTCTGTTCTATCACCCTTCTTAAAGAGGGTGATAATTATGGCATCCCTGAAGTCTTCTGGGATCTCTTCTCTTATCCAGATTTTTTCAATGAGTTTATGAAGATGTTGTACAAGTTCGGGGCCCCCTTCTTTAAAGATTTCAGCAGGAATCCCATCTGGTCCACTAGCTTTGTTGTTCTTCATTTGATTAATGGCTTTTTTTACTTCATCCAAAGTGGGGAGTATTGCAAGTTCCTCTTTAATTTGTTTTTGTGGGATTTGCGAAAAAATCTCATTATCCACCTTAGATTTACGATTTAAAAGGTCATAATAATGCTCTTTCCAACGCAGTGCAATAGACTCTTTGTCTTTTAAGAGTTTGGTGCCATCTTTTGATTGTAAAGGGTTTGTACCATAGGTTTTTGGTCCATAAATGGCCCTTGTGGCCTTAAAAAAGCCCCGTGCATCATGAGATTCTGCAAGTTGTTGAATTTCCTCAGCTTTCTTTTTCCACCAAGCGTTCTTAAGTTCTCTTGTTCTTCTTTGGACCTCAGCCTTTGCGCTAGCATAGGTTTTTTTCTTGGCAGCGCAGTTAATATCATTTTGCCATATTTGGAAGGCTTTCCTTTTTTGGTCAATTACTGCCTTGTAATTAGGTTCTTCGGCAAGTTCTTTCTTTCAGCCTCACCAGTTCACTTTCTCGGAAATGGTGTTTTGTGAGTGGCCATGCCTACCATGACAGCCATTTTATGATTAGGCAAGCTCCCTCATGGCAGCCATTTTGTGAGAGTGCTCACAGTGCTCTCTCAAATTTCCCAGTGCCCACTGGCCCAAAAGGTTGGGGGGGGGGGCTATCCTAGAAGGACTCGAAAGATCTGTCACTCCTGTTCACCTCAGTATGTATAGCACAATACCATAACCCAGGGGTTGGCAACGTGGCACCCACAGCTGCACTGGTGCCTACCAACACCCTCAACTGTGCCCACCAGCTTTCTCACCCCTCCATGCACTTTCTTCAAGCCTTGCTGGGGATGCCCTCCTCTTCCCCACTTCTGCCTACTTCCCTAATGTTGTAGTGCTGAAGCCCTGACCAGGAAGCAGGCAGATGGGAGACTTCTGCTGCCCCCTTCTTCTCCTGATCTGCCAACTTCATAATTCCCCATTAGGGCTACAGCGCTGCTGAGGAGTGCAGAGGTAGGCTGCAGAAGGGGAGTCAATGTGGGTAAGGCTTAGGGAAGGTACACGGGGTGTATGTCAGGAAAGTGTGTGGGAAAGAATGGAGAGAATCCAGAGGTGGGGTGGGAAGACAAATGAAAATGTCAAATGTGCCTGTGGAGCCGAAAAGGTTGCTTACCCCTGCAGTAATCTCTTTCTGTAATTTCTTTGAGAGAGCAGGAAACAATAAAAGCAAACTCATAAATCTGAACCCCTAATTTTTTTGGTGGGGGAGGAATGTATGGCTTCCGCTCCTTGAACAGCAGAAGGAATTCTTAGTGCATATACCTGAATATTAAAATCTTAAATGTTATGAACTTAGGAATGCCTATGTCTAGGCATGATTTGAAATACAAAGCCAAGAACTTCCCGTGCTACAGAAGGAATAACCCAAAATGGTGGAAAATGTTAAAATGGGGCATAATCTAGCACAGCTTTCACCAGCTGGGCGCCCTACGGATATACCAGACTACAACTCTCATCATCCCCAATCAGCAAGCACTATTTGGAGATAATGGGAGTTGTAGTTTGGCACATCTGAAGTTTGCCAGGTTGGGGAAGGCTGACCTAGCATCTCATTGCTCTTAGTGGGAGAGTTGTACTTTAGTTTCATCTCCCACTGAGGTAAGTAATTTTAGCTGAACTTTGTGTGTACCGGTAAGTAATTTTAGCTAAATGATGAGCACAGAATGTGTGTGTGTAGTTGTTTATATTCATTTTTTTAAAATGCACGTCAGTATCAAGGGTTATAGAATAGCAAGTAATGAGTTTTAGCAGATATCAGGAAATACATGGCTATCATGTAAAACTAAGGGTTGTATGCAAGGTTAGTCCTACTTAGAGTACATGCATGGAAATGAATGGGAATTAAGTTAGAATAACATTGGATACATCTGACTTAATGCATGTTAAAATCTAAATGACAGAAAACAATGAAATACAAAATTGACTATTCTGCACTATCTTCTGCATGATTATATTGAGATTTCAATTTTTGATTGTTAAATGTGTCTAATAAGTGTTTTGGAAACTGAGTACAGTGTGGCGTAGTGGTGAGAGTGTTGGACTGGGACTTGGGAGATCCGGGTTCTAGTCCCCGCTCGGCCATGAAACTCACTGGGTGACTTTGGGCCAGTCACTGACACTCAGCCTAACCTACCTCACAGGGTTGTTGTGAGGATAAAACGGCGAGGAGGATGATTATGTAAGCCGCCTTGGGTTCGTTGCAGGAAAAAAGGCGGGGTATAAATATAATAAATAAATAAATACAGGGACCTCTATTTCTTCTACTTGCTTGTGTTGTATGACATAGTTAATGCTTGGATAAAAATATAATGAAGACTGATTCCTGGTTGTTTTCCATTCTTCTGTTTCACCTTTGTGAAAACTTTGTGAAAGAGAAAGTTAGAACAACTTTCCGTAGACCCTTGAAGAATTACAGTACTGCAATATAATAAGCTCTAACATTATCATTTTCTTTGGGCAATATGAAGTAATTCACCATTGCCAGAAAAAAAACTAATTCTTTGCCCTCATTTTGAAAATCCCCCTTCTTAAGAATGAGTTCTTTACCAATCTTGAACAAATTTTGTTTGGGTAATATTTTAGTACTAGCAATAACTTATACACACACTGTTGGTCTTTTAAAAACCACCAGTTTGGTTTTGGAAAAGACTTCAATATGGTTGCATATTTTGTTGGGTTTTTTGTCTAATACTTGGGAAAGCATTTGCACCCATGCAATCAGCGGGATGTCAAGGAGTACTTATGATATATACAATTAAAACACCTCTCTTGTTTCTCATGGTCACTTACCTTGCCCGAGTGTATTACAGTTCTTTCTCTGCTACCTTTTCACTTTCCTGCATTAGTCTCTATTATTGTGTGGCATGTGCACCCAAATACTTCAGTTTTGATTTAGGAATAAGGAAGTGCTAACTTCGGGTGAAGCTAGTAAAACAACCTACCTCGCTGGGTTGTTGTGAGGATAAAATTGAGAGGAGGAAGAGGATTATGTAAGCTGCCTTGGGTTTCTTGCAGGAAAAAGGTGGGGTATAAATATAATAAATAAATAAATAAATAAATAAATATTTAACTGTGCCTTCCAACTATCAGTAAAACTGCCAAACTCGTTTTTTGAAACCCATGGAATAAAAGCACAATGCTAATTGTCTCATTTCCTTTATTTGAATCAAAGCATACTCCTTTTAAAGTCATTTGAAAAACTTTTGTTTAAGAAGAATAATGTTTAGTAATGCCAGAACATTTTCAGATCCTGAAATGAAATTATTTATAGAACAATTGCCTTTCAAAATGCTTGTTACAGAACAAGGGTGTTAACATGACTTGAGCAATTGTAGCAAAAAAAAAGAAGAAAAGAAAAAAGCAATCAACAGTACACAGAAAAACAGTATAAAATCTAAGAATTCAAAAAGCATGCACATATTCACTGTAAAAAAAATTCAAAGGACATCACAGTTCTATTGCTCAGTTTCAGGTGTCTGAATACTATTTGCGCTTCTAGACCAGGAGTTGGGAATCATTTTTGGCCCGAGGGCTGGATTCCGTTTTGGGGGAGCTCTCGGGGCTACATTCCAGCGGTGGGTGGGGCTGAAAAATCCACACGCACACCCCACAATTCCAGTGTTACCAATTCATAGTAGGAATCATATCTATTCAGAAGTAAGCATGGCTAGCATGTCTACTCACAAATAAGCCAGTGTGGCATAGTAGTGAGAGTTGTAGGGCTGGGACTCGGGAGATCCGGGTTCTAGTTCCCGCTCGGCCATGAAACTCACTGGGTGACTTTGGGCCAGTCACTGACTCTCAGCCTAACCTACCTCACAGGGTTGTTGTGAGGATAAAATGGAGAGGTGGAGGAGGATTACGTAAGCCTGCCTTGGGTTCCTTTCAGGAAAAAAGGCGGGGTATAAATATAATAAATAAATAAATAAATAAATAAGCAGGACAAGTCTCTACAATGTCTGTTCAGAAGAAAACAGGAAAAGCCTCTGCAGAATAAAGCTCAGAGAGCGGCAGGACTGAATCACTCCTCAGCAGCAGCAGCAGCAGCAGCAGCAGCAGCAGCAGCAGCAGCAGCAGCAGCAGCAGCAGCAGCAGCAGCAGCTTCTTCCCCTGACCCTTGCCCCCCTGCCTGGGAGGGAGAAGCTCTTATCCCCAATCAGCTGCTGATCAGAGATAAGTGCTTTCCCCTGCTAAGCACTAAGAAAGGAATCTTTTTCAGCACTAAGCAAGAAAAAGCACTTATCTCCAATCAGCAGCTGATTGGAGATTAGAGCTTTCTCCTGTGTGGCAGAAGACGCCAGGAGAATAAGCTGCCAGGCTGCAGGTTACTATCCCTGTTCTAGGCAGTAGATAGCCATTCTTAGTTGGTGTAGTGATTTCTCATTTTAATTCTAATGTTTTAATATTCATTGAGACTCTGGCATACCAACTACTTATACAACCCCTGGGCAGTTGGCATCCAGCCTGTAAGAAAGGGTTGTAGCATTTTGTGGTGTTTTTACAATAGTCTTCTCCTTGCACCCTTGGAAATGTATCCTTTTTTTTCCTTTAATGTGCATGACCTTGGCAACTGCCTTTTCCTTCTTTCAACAACTAAAATATATGTTATGAAGTGCTGAAACTACTATGGGGATGCACACTAATGTTTTTAAATAAGAATTCTTATAATTTAATAAATAGCTGCCCCATATGATGATCAAAAGAGAGGCCATCTTTAATGCTTTCTTTTTTATGTTAGAACAGGACTCTCCAACCTTGGGTCCCCAGATGTTGCTGGCCTACAGCTCCCAGCATACCCAGCCAGCATGGCTAATTGCAAAGGATTCTGGGAGCTGTAGTCCAGCAACATCTGGGGACCCAAGGTTGGAGAGCCCTGTGTTAGAGTAATGCATCAGAACCAAAATAGCCTTTAAAAAAACTTGACATCCTTACAGCCTTGCTGATTTAAAAATAGCCTCTACCAGATAAGCAACTGGCAGTCTCATCCTATGTGGGTGCCTGTAATCCTCTGAACTTGGAGGATTACGGGCATCCAATTGAAGGCAGGAAGAGCACAGCAGATAGGGTTGCTGCCACGCTCCCCTTACCCTCCAAAGCATTTAGACGGCTGATTTCGGCCGTCTACATGTTTTACCCCTCCTCGTGAGGAGGAGAGGCTGAGGCACTGCCTGGATTCAGCACAAGATGGCGGTGCCTTGCTTCTTCTTCATGGTCTCTGTGCATCACACACATATGGGTTCTCTGCACCTGCGCTGAGATCGTTCGGGAAATTTCTATAGCTGAGGTGGATTGGGCGGGAGCCCCTCCCCCTGCGCGTGTCCCTTAGCGCGGCTCCCGCCCATCTCCTCAGTTCCTCTTCGACCGCCATTGCGTCTAGTCGTTGGGTTCTTTCTCTCTCTTCGGAGTCGTTTTAGCTGAGTTTATTTCTTCTTCCTGACAAACTCTTCCCTCATAATAACTTCTGTTCTCAATTCTCTTTTCAATATCTAACTTCTTTAAAAAAATAAATAATAAAAAAAAAATCTTCAAGAAAATCCTTGCTATATCCTATCTCTCCCCATTCTTATCCACCTATCATCTAAACTACTTCTAAACTATTCTAATTATGCCTCTGAAGGCAGCCTTCAGAAAATGCCAGCGGTGTGGAACAAAAATCCCACCCGCTGATAAGCACCTGCTGTGCTTGCTTTGCCTGGGGCAAGGCCATAAAATGGAGACCTGCCAGGACTGCCAGGCTTTTACAAAGCAGGCCTGAAAGCACCGCCAAACCAAGCTGCGAGCTCTCCTGTGGGAGCAGTCTCTGTCAGCCAAAGGGCCTACTCCAGAGGAGAAACCTGGGGGATCCCAGTCAGCCAAAAAGCCAACGAAAGATGCTTCGGCAGCAAAAAAATTGGCAAAAAAGGCCCATAAAGATAAGGCGGAGCGCCTGAAAAAGAAAATGGCGGAGAAAAGCGGTGAAGACGCTGGGCCATCAACTTCGACCACTATGAAGGTCTCAGAGCGTACTGCTCTATTAATGTCGGCTGTGACTGAGGCTCGAGATCGAGCTACAGGACCAATTGCCCACCAGTCTCCTCCGGTCTCGACAATGTCTCCTCAAGACCGAGAGTCGGGTTCGAAAACTCCGCTAAAACAGCCTGCCAACTATAGCCACCTCTCTGTCAGAGGGAGAAATCGTGGCTTCAACGCCGTTGGAGCGACCTCGTTCGGGCTCGAGAGGTCCCCCACCGCAACTATCGCCGAGAGAGGAACGGGAGGAGCACCATCGATCGCTATCTCCTCGGTACCGGAGCCGTGGCTCACCGTCCAGATCGTCCACTTCAAGGTCTGCCTATTCTAGGCGACGAGAAGATAGGTCCTGGTCGGGCTCATACTACTCCGAGTCGAGATCGAGAAGCTACTGATCCCGATCCCGGGGTTCGCCAGACCGGAGAAGAGTGGACTACTATTATTCTTGCCGACACCGACGCTCACCCTCTCGGGATCGACGTTATACCCGCAGATCCAGATCACCTACACCGCGACGGGATACGGCTGTGTCCCGTGCACCCGTCGAGGTGGTCACACAACCAACCACCTCGACCTCGACCGCCCAGTCAGTTCTCGTCCCTGCTGTTGCGGTCCACTCCTCGTCGGGATCGGCGTATATATCGGACTCAGACTCCGTGGTCTCCTCCTCCCATTCCACTTCCCCAGACGCGCAAGTGGAATCTAAGGAAGCGATCTCCCCATCTGAAGATATGGGCAGTTTCGCTGAGCATGTCAGCCGGATGGTGACAGCTCTGGGAGTTGAGGCAAAAACTGCGAAAGGGAAAGCTAAGGATGACATCTATGCGATCCTAAAGACCACCCAGTCCAACCATTTGCTCCTTCCCTTCTTGCCGACATTGCTGGAGACGGTGCAAGAAACCTGGAAGACCCCAGCCTCTACGAAACCAACAGCTAAGAGACTGGAGTCGATATACAGGATCCAGGAGGAAGGAGCGAAATTCCTGTTTTCCCATCCGACCCCGAACTCGCTCATAGTAAAATCTGCACAGTCTCATGGGGGAAAACAGCATACCACGCTGGCAGATAAGGAGGGTAAGATGCTAGACCAGTGATGGCGAACCTTTTTGAGCCCGAGTGCCCAAACTGCAACACAAAACTAACTTATTTATTTCAAAGTGCCAACACTGCAATTAAACCTGAATACTGAGGTTTTAGTTTTAGAAAAACAACTCATACAGTTGTCCGAACAAATTAATATCTTTTGTCTTAAAAGAAAAACACAATAACAGAGAAGGGATTCTCAACTTGTAATATGATTATATGCCAGACTAAAATTGTATGGGGCAAGCTTTACCCCGGGTCCTTTCCCTGCTTCTACAGGTGTCGGATTAGTAAAAGTAAAAGTCAACCTGTACTAGGATGAGCAAGATAAACAAGAAAACTAAACGTGCTTAACACATTTTAAACACTTATGCCTTGGACTGCAAACACTGCATTAGGTAAAAGTTTGCATTGGGCATGCTTTTGCACAATTAATGTGATTTTTCCTATTGCATGCATGCTGATAATTGGTCAAACCTTGGCTCATACTTCGTTAGTTTGAGAGCAACACATGCAGCACTCAGGTCAACTGTTAGGGCTTTACATCCAAGCCATGCTCTGTGCATCATTCTTCAAAATCTTTTAAATGTGATAACAATGTAGAAAAGAATTCTGTAACAGGAATTCTAGAATAAAATCATTCTGTTCCACACTGTGAGAAAGAACAAAATCATTAGTGTTTTGCAGAAGGGGACGGTCTTTTCGCGATCTGGTGACCAATGGCTCGAGTGCCCACAGAGAGGTCCCTGCGTGCCAGCTGTGGCACCCGTGCCATAGGTTCACCATCACTGTGCTAGACTCCTACGGCTGTAGGATCTACTCTTCAACTTTCCTCAGCCTCAAGGTATCTAACTATGAGGCGTTATTAGCTAGATACCAGATGTTTATCACAGAGAAGCTGGGAGACCTCTGTGATTATCTGCCGGATGACAAAAGAGACCAAGCGGCGCAGTACATCAAGGAGGCATCCAGCATCGGTGCCTTGCAGATGAACACTGCCCGCCACCAGGTCGACAGCCACGCCAGGTCGATGACCGGGTCCGTGGCACTGAGGAGGCACGCCTGGCTTCGCTCTACCAACTTGACTCCCGATGATAGAGTGAAGATCGAAAACCTTCCATTTGACGGAGAGGGGTTGTTCAACGCCACCACGGACGACTCCCTTGACTCCGCTCAAAAGGCCTTAGCGACGGCCAAAAAGATGGGGCTCGTCCGTCAACCCCCGTCACAACAATTTAAACCAAGACGCTGGTCTCGGTTTCCATACCCATCATCACATTACCAACCATCTGGACAGTATAGGGGTGGGAACCGCCGGCCCCATGCTCCGCAACCACAGGCACCGCAGTGTTCCTACCAGCAGCAATGCTCCAGGGGCTCGAGGAGAGGGGGCGACTTCGCTCGATGGCGTCTTTGACTCCTTCGACAGCCCAGCCAAATTGTCTCCGCCACTCCGACCAGCTCTCAACACCACTCTTCCATTCGCCGTGTCCCCACCACCTCAGACAGCTCTCTTCGGCTCTCGACTGCACCAACACCTTCGGTCCTGGAGGACCATCACGACGGATCAATGGGTGTTAAGCATCATCGAACTGTGAGAGCTGGACTGACCCGGGTTCAAAAGCTCCCCTAGCCAATGACCCTCAGTCCCAGTCACGCAGGCGGAAGGAGGAGATAACAGCAGTTAATAAAGATTAAATAGTTTATTTGTAAGACCCAATTACATGGGATTAAGGCAATCAATGCATCTCTACTCACTACATCATTGCAGACTCAAATCCTTTACCCCAGTGGTAAGGCTAGATGAAGTGAAGTCCAGAACAATACAACATGTCGTGTCGAGACGAGAGACAGCAAGTGGAAGAGAGAGCAAGCAAGTGAAAGCTATCAGCAAGTGTGCTAGCTTTATATACCGCAGACCCTGCACCTATAAATAGGATATTACTCACTCCAGTTGTATAACCTATTCATCAACATGTTTACTGCTTCAACCTGTCCAAGGCCGCTGAGTCACATCACCTCGAGACTATGTCTCATGACCAAAAACCTTGTATACTTGAACTCAAGTAACACCCACCAGGTCAGGTGATAATCTCGATGTCAGGTGGTAATCTCGTTCTGCCTATGCAAAACCCAACATCCCCCTGCTTTTGCATTTGTCCAGAACGTGGTTATTTACCTCATACAACAGCAACAGCTTTGTTGACATCTGATGCTGTTCCTTCATCTATGGACTTTGATAAAAAAAACTTTTTGCAGGAATGATTTTACCTGCCAGAAATTTGAACCACCATCAAATTACTTCTGATGTATCCCTCCTCATGACACAGTTTTATTTGCAGACCCAAAACGTTGTGTATTGCTATCTGCCTGCAATCCTGCCTTGGTTTCCTGAAAAAACTGTAATAGGTTTTTCACATCAATCCTAGCATCATTTAAACAATTTTTTACAATTTAAACTATTTAAACAAATGCAATAACTATTCAAGCTTTACAATAGCATAATAGCACAATACATAATACAATGTATTCAGTTCAATTTCAGTTGAACTCTAACCTTTAGATGATTGTTTCTACAAAATCAATCAAACAAAGTATGTTTATAAAAATAACAAACTTCAGGTGTGTTCTTGTTGTTCTTACTATCACAACCACAACTGGCATTTCTGTGAATCTGTAAGCCACCTGTGCTCTGACTTGTAACTCTTAGTCTGAAGTGTGATGTTTCCTTCCAGATAACACTCAACTCCTTTTCAGAGCTCTCCAAGCATGTCCTGTTGGTCTAACAGTCTGCCCATTACACTGACAGCAATATCTGGCCTTGTTGCTTGTACAATGAAGCTCAACAGCCCAATGCTTCTGTGTAGCATTCAAACTGCTTTTCCATCAGCATGTGCTTGAAAATCCTCAATTATTTGGAGTCTCTCACTGAGTTAACTTTCTCCAAAATTCTCAATCACATCCATGATATTTCTCTGGTTTGTTGCAGTAAGATACTGCCCTCTTGGTTCTCCCTCAACTTCTATTTACAAATAAACAGTTGATCCACCACCAAGCAGTTTCAATTCAATGAAATTCCAAACCCTGGATCAATTATATCATATTACTTTTATCTGTCCAGAAAAAACAATAGATCATCCATTTAAACAAAGTACATACAGTCTATGTCCCTGTTCCTTCTGTTTAACAAACAAACATTGATCTGCCTCTCTGTGCAAATCTCAATTCAACAATGTTTGAGTTCAAACAGAATTCCAGCCTCCAGCTGATTTTTAACTTTTCCTACAGAAAATCTCACACAGTTTTCCATTTAAAGACTTCCTCTCATTTAAAATGCTTATGTTCCAATATTTCCACTGTGAAATATCCATACATCTTCACATTCTTAAACATCAGTCTAACTGTTTCCAAAGCAAATTGTTGTTGCACTCACCTTATGATTATCCTGCTCCTTTTTCTTCAGCAAAATCACAAGCAACCAATCTTGCTATTTTACACATATAACCTTTTCCAATCTGGTTACACTTAAAAAATCTATCTGGTAACAATGAGTTCCATGGACTGCTGTTTGTTTCACCCAGCTTCCATGTTTTGTTCTTTATCCAAAGAATTCAACTCAGCTTGCATAGCCTGAAGCTATGGTTCAGCTTCCTTAACAGACAATTTTTCACCTCTTTGAAATTTTAAGCTTTCAAATGGCTTTTCCTGCAAATTCATCCTGATATCTCACAGGTTGTTTGACTCACCTGTTCCTTACCTCATCAGTTATCAGGTTCCTGTTCCAATAAATTTGCACCAATGATGAACAATCATTTGTTTAGCCTCCTCTAAACCAAATGTGTATCAAAGTTTGTCAAATTTACCTGACTGTCTTTCAGCAAATGCTTTTCTATTCTGACTCTGAACTTGATGCATCCCCTGCATTAACAGAATTAATTTTGAAAAATGATCTCACATTTTCATTTAGCATTATACTCCACACTTCTAGATAATCTCACTATCCAAGTGTTGTTCATGTGAAACACAATATTCTCATTTCTAGAAAAATCTCATGTAAGCTCCCTTACAGATTTCTTCTAACTTTGAGGTGTATGTACCTTCATATCAGATCTAAGATCCTGAAATGTTTCTCCAGAAGATTCTTCCTTCTACACTACTTTCTATAAGGTGTACAGTTCAACACACAGAACTAAAACTTCTATCATGTACATAATCAAAACATTTAAGAGCTTCTACCCAAACCCCATTATCCAAATTATTATCACCTCTTCTGAGTGTTTGTTTACTCTTCCACACAATCCATGTGTTCAATACCACATCCTGTTAGAAATGTATCAAAACATGCACTGAATTGAACTTCCCCATATCTTAAAAGAAAATAGGTAACATGGGTAATATGCTTGTTTCCCATCCAAGCACAAAACACCTTGACTTTGTTCAATACTCCAGCTTTCTATCTAACATGTACACAACCTGTACCTCGTGTATTGATCAATTAACATCATAAAATAACGTGCTTCTTCTCTAAAAACCATCAGAGTATCCACAAGATTACCATGAACAAATTTAAATGAAATGAACTGGTTTTTCAGCTTGCCTTCCAGTTTACCTGTTGAAGCTAGCATCCCTTGTTTATGTGCACAAAATTACCTTTCATGTGAAAATTACAATTTCCAAATGCTTTCCCCACAACACAGTTTGCATTTTCTTTCACAAGCCTGTGAATCTAAATGATCAAACATTCATGTGATATGCATGCATTTACATGTCATACATATAAGCATTTAACCTTTTATAGTTGCAACAGTACAACTTTCCATTTCTTTATTACATCATTACAGTATAAAAGAAATAATCCATCTTAGCTTTGCCATATAAACATACCTACTAATTATTCAGTATTTTACATTTTGCTACAGAAAAATCCACAATATACTCAAGTCATATATACATTCAGTACATTTCCTGACATTTTCAGAGCATATATTACACTTTCTTGAGTCCAAGTTATCCAACTTTCAAGAAATACAGTTTCAAAAACATGACTGTTAAACTCCTGACCATTTGCATAGTCCTCTTTCTGCTTATTTATGTCCAACACAGAAAGCTTCGTTTAAACAATCCAATGTTTTCTGCTCACAACAAAATAATGTTCATTTTGTTATGTCCTGGGTTAAAACACAAAGGTTTGCCCGTCAGCAGCACCCCTGCTGATTTCAAGCTCCTTCTTCTGTGATCCCACATGAAGAAAATGAAGAACAGCTTCCCATTTTAAGCACAGCTTTCTCTGTTCAAAACTGCCGCGCTGTTTTTCTTCTGCTGTTTCAAAACCACGCTTCCGCTGGTTTGATACAGCCTCCCGTGTAGTATCAGGTTTCCCAGATACGTTCCTGTCACACGTGACTTTGCTGCGACATGACGCTCCAGACGCTTTACCCACGTCAGACGTAATCCACGCATTTGTAATCCAAGCCACTTGTTGATACAATGCATAAGATAGCTGATCCGCTGCTATGTGAAGCAAACTGTAAATGAAATATGATCCTCCTGCCTGTAGCCTTGACTCAAATGAGTTGACACAGAGCCTCCTGGAGATTATTTCCTTGCCCGATACAGCTCCTTGACAATCACTCCAGCAAGCTGTGGAAAACAAAATCCTTGTGTCCAGCGTTGTTCACCTTTCAGCCTAGTAGCTGCCCGAAAGCCTCGGATTTTGCCAAGCCTGGCACCTCCGTTCCAGCTGCTTTCAAAACGAAAAATCCTTCGTCTCTTTCTGCATTCTTCAGTTGTGCTGCATTCCAAGCCGCTGTTATCAGCTCTAGCAACATTGCCTTCCCCGGTTTATTTACAAACCGTTCTTACAAATAGTAAACAAATTCCTTTAACTCTATAACTGCTGAATTTCTCCGAACTGCGTCTCTGTGGCTTATCTGCCCATCTGAGATAACCATCAGATCGTTATCTGATCCTTATCTGGGCCCATAACCAGATGTGAGAGCTGGACTGACCCGGGTTCAAAAGCTCCCCTAGCCAATGACCCTCAGTCCCAGTCACGCAGGCGGAAGGAGGAGATAACAGCAGTTAATAAAGATTAAAGAGTTTATTTGTAAGACCCAATTACATGGGATTAAGGCAATCAATGCATCTCTACTCACTACATCATTGCAGACTCAAATCCTATACCCCAGTGGTAAGGCTAGATGAAGTGAAGTCCAGAACAATACAACATGTCGTGTCGAGATGAGAGACAGCAAGTGGAAGAGAGAGCAAGCAAGTGAAAGCTATCAGCAAGTGTGCTAGCTTTATATACCGCAGACCCTGCACCTATAAATAGGATATTACTCACTCCAGTTGTATAACCTATTCATCAACATGTTTACTGCTTCAACCTGTCCAAGGCCGCTGAGTCACATCACCTCGAGACTATGTCTCATGACCAAAAACCTTGTATACTTGAACTCAAGTAACACCCACCAGGTCAGGTGATAATCTCGATGTCAGGTGGTAATCTCGTTCTGCCTATGCAAAACCCAACACGAACACGGCTACAGGATCGAGTTCAGAGTCCTCCCCCCCTTTCTCGGGATCAAGACCACCCGTCCAACTCGGGTGCTCCTAGAAGAGGTGTCAAACCTCCTCCAAAAAGGGGCAATATAGCCAGTTCCCGCAGAACAATTCGAGGGCGGCCTATACTCCAGGTACTTCATCGTGAAGAAGAAGGGAGGAGGACTCAGACCGATCCTGGACCTTCGAACGGTGAATCTCTTTATCCCACCGAAGAGATTTCGCATGGTCACACTCCAATCAATCCTTCCCCTACTTCGAAGGAACGATTGGTTTGCATCCATCGACCTCAAGGATGCGTACTTCCACGTCGCCATCCACAGGGACACCCAAAAATACCTTCGGTTTCGAGTGGGAGACGACACCTTCCAGTTCGTAGTTCTTCCATTCGGACTTTCCACCGCGCCGAGGGTATTCACAAAGTGCATGGCAGTGGTATGTGCGAGTCTACGGGCAAGAGGCATCACTGTCTTCCCGTATCTGGACGATTGGTTGCTAGTGGCCCCATCAAGGTGGGAGCTTCAACATGCATTGGGATAAACCCTTCGCCTCTTGGACGAGCTGGGACTCTGCCTAAATGTAGAGAAGTCGGTCCTTCAACCAGTAAAGGAGATACAATACATCAGCGCAAGACTAAACACGTTCGATGGTCGGGCATATTTACCCGACGACAGGGTGCGAAATATACTTACCCTCGCGAAAAAAGTTTCCAAAACTCTGCCCACACGGACCAACAACTACTGGGGCATATGGCCTCGACGATTGCGGTCGTACGATATGCTAGGCTTCGCATGCGGCCCCTTCAGACCTGGTTCATCAAAGAATTCAAACCAGAGAAAGACAAACCATCCATCCAGTTATATCTTCCTCGAGCCGTAAGAGAGTCCTTGAGGTGGTGGCAACAGGAGTCGAATTTGAACGCGGGCATACCGTTCCATCCTCCAATACCGACCCGCATATTGACAACAGACGCATCGTTGCTGGGATGGGGGGCCCACTCAGGCGATCACGTTGTGCAAGGCACATGGACGTCGACACAAGCCTCCAAACATATCAATTGGCTGGAACTGATGGCCGTTTGGAAGGCATTACAAGCCCTGGAACAGTACCTCTCGGACTGCCACATCCAAGTCGTGACCGACAATACTACAGTGGTCGCGTACATAAACAAGCAAGGCGGCACGAGATCGACGCGCCTCACAGGGCTGACCCTGCAACTCTACAAATGGGCTCTACCTCGAAGAATGTCCTTTGTAGCAATTCACATCGCAGGGAAGTCCAATGTGCTGGCAGACACCTTGAGCCGTGTGTCGATGCAGTCGCACGAATGGACGCTGGACAGGAAGGTAGTCAGTTCACTGTTCCAGCGCTGGGGTCGTCCAAGAATAGACCTATTCGCCACCAGCGAGAACACTATGTGCCCCATGTTCTGCAGCAGGGCGGCCTCGGATCCAAAATCGATCACCGACGCTTTTCTGATGGACTGGAGCAATGATTTTTATTATCTGTTCCCTCCAATCCCACTGCTTAGACATGTAATCGCCAAAATATCTTGAGACAGGACCGACTGCATCCTGATATGCCCGCGGTGGCCACGCCAACCTTGGTTTTCACACCTACTCAGCCTTTCGCAGGGAGATTATCTCCCATTACCACTACAGGACAACCTACTGACGCAACACAAAGGCAAGGTGCTCCATCCCAATTTACATTCTCTGAATCTAATGGCTTGGAGAATCAGATAGCAAAAGATACAAACCTCTCCGATGCTGTGAAGCAGGTCCTACTGGCAGCGCGAAAGCCTTCCACAAGACTTTCTTATGCTAGGAAATGGACAGCTTTCACCAAATTTGTATCACCCTTAGGCAAAGATCCAATTACATGCTCGATCTCGACCGTCCTCGATTTCCTCCATTCACTAATGACCCGTGGCCTTAAATTTTCATCAATTAAAGTATATCTGGCAGCATTGACAGCGTACAGAACTGCTTCGACGGGGACATCCTTGTTTGTACATCTGTTAATTAAACAATTTTTGAAAGGTCTTAAAAATCTACGACCTCCAGTCCGTAACATAGTCCCAGGTTGGGACCTACCATTGGTCTTGAAAGCTCTGACAAAACCGCCATTCGAGCCCATGGCGAAAGCGGACTTACGACTGGTGACATTCAAAACGTTATTTTTGATAGCGATTACATCGGCAAGAAGAGTAAGTGAACTACATGCTCTTAGAATAGATCCCCCTTACACAATTTTCCATAAAGACAAAGTCGTGCTAAGGCCTGATATAGTTTTGAAAATGGTTTCAGAATTTCACCTGGGACAGGACATTATTCTCCCAACTTTCTTTTCGTCCCCTTCGTCACTGGTCGAGAGATCGATGCACAGCCTCGATGTCCGTCGGGCGCTGCTTTTCTACAAAGCCTGCACGGAGTCAATAAGAAAAACTAATCAACTTTTTGTATGCTATGGCCCCCCGAAATCGGGCCATCCTGTATCTAAACAAAGACTGTCCTCTTGGATAGTGGACACTATCGAGCTCGCTTATCAGCTGGCTGGATGCACTTTGCCAGGATCTGTGAGGGCCCATTCTACCAGGGCTCTCTCGACCTCAACAGCTTTTGGAAAAGGGATTCCCTTACTGGATTTATGCAGGGCGGCGACCTGGTCTACCCCCTCCACTTTCATTCAGCATTACCGCCTCGACATTCGAGCCAGAGAGCAGAACGCATTCGGCAGGGCGGTTCTCTCTTCGGTCACAGTCTGACTACCGACACCGACCCACCTCCGGTATGTCAGCTTGTTAATCTGCCCATATGTGTGTGATGCACAGAGACCACGAAGAAGGACAGGTTGCTTACCTGTAACTGTAGTTCTTCGAGTGGTCATCTGTGCATTCACACAACCCGCCCTCCTTCCCCGCTCGGTGTCTTCATCGAATTCGATGGATACCAAAAAGGAAGTGGGTTGGGAGGTTCTTTAATTTATTCCACTCGATATCGAAGTGTGTGCCGAGTTCGTATCTTTTTTTTCTGGTATCAAGACATATGGAATGTCATCCTCGGTCCCGAGGGTCGCAGTAGACGTTCTCAGGGAACTGAGGAGATGGGCGGGAGCCGCGCTAAGGGACATGCGCAGGGGGAGGGGCTCCCGCCCAATCCACCTCAGCTATAGAAATTTCCCGAATGATCTCAGCGCAGACGCAGAGAACCCATATGTGTGTGAATGCACAGATGACCACTCGAAGAACTACAGTTACAGGTAAGCAACCTGTCCTTCTCCCCGCCCCCAGGAATGCCCCCCCCCCATGCAGGAACCAAAGACGGTCTTCCCAGCTGGTGTGGAAAGGACTGAGCCAGTTGCAAGGCGGGGGGGAGGGCACTCTGTGGGGCAGGGCGAAGCAAGGCACCACCATCTTCTGCCGAATCCATGACCTTGGAAGGGATTTCTGATGTCGCAGCGGGGAGTCCGACCTATCCTATTTCCCCCCCCCCCCGGCAAGGTTGGAGGACCATAGGATTGCGCCCTAAAACTTTATACTGAATAGTTTAAAGCTTGGAGTTTTCTAATCGAAATATTTACAGACTTAGAAATGAATGTTTTTCCTCTCTGTATGGCTTGCTTTCTCTTATATGAATGTTGCTTCACTACTGTGGTTTTTCTTTCCTAACAAATGTGAACTATTACGAATATAGCAGCTTTTAAAAGAGATTTTTCTTTGCAATTGTCATTGATTCCATCACAGAAGTACTCCTAAATGTTTGCATCTAAACATCAGAAAGGACATTAAATATTTTACAGGAATATTTTAAAACATTACGGCATGCCCCGTTTAACAGACATTATGTCTGAAAGTGCTCCATATTGCACAACTTTTAGCAGTTTTAAATACAGATGCATAATATATTGAACATTTGCTAAAATCAGAATAGTCAAATGCATTCTACAGCAGTTAGTGCCATTTCTCAAGGGTTACATTTAGAAATGCTGGTCCCAATTTCTTGATTTAAATGGTAATTTAATGAAAGGATTAGACAGCAAATTTATTTCTCTTAATTTTTAAATAATTGTGAAATGGCAGGTTAAACAATAACCTTGCTGGACTTCATGCTAACCCTCTTTTGGGTTCAGAGTGCAACAGCATATTGTAAGGGTGATTTTAAAATTGCTTTAACATCCATGTATTTATTTACCAAATCTTCAAATAACACTACTATGTTTTAGTAATCAACTGAACAAAATGATGCGTTTGGTTTAATTTGCTAATTTGGCATTCTATTTGCTTATAAGGTTGTTTTCAATGTACTGATAATCTGAATGAATTAAATGGATATTAGAATGAAATTTGGTGCACACATTGAGGGCACAGTTCTGTGTTTCAAAATGGAATACCAGCAAAAACTCCATGACTGTTTTCAAATAGGGGAAGAGAATGCAAAATATAAAGTATCTTAGTATCTTTCTTCAACACTGAGACATCAGTTTGAAATCTGGTGTGCACACTCAGGACAACATTCTACATTTCAAGTAAGAAACCCCAATTCACACACACCCCACACACTCATTTTTGAAACTGTATGTGTGTAGAGAGGAGGAAATGTAAAATAGATTATAATGCAACTTCTGAAGTGAGATCTCTCAAATGTGGATTTACTAGATAATTCTTGGAAGACATAAAGCACATCGCAAACTAAACTTGAAAACATCCAACAGTGATTACTTTCTTCACAAAAGTAGGCAATGTTAAATGTGAAACACCCCATTTGTAAGGACAGTAACTGTATCGGATATGTAAAAAGATGGCTGGCCTTGGTGAGACCCAACAGAGACTGACATCACTCTCTTAAGAACATAAGAAGAGTCATGCTGGATCAGACCAAGGGTCCATCTAGTCCAGCATTCTGTTCACACAGTGTCCAACCAGCTGCCCACGGGATCCCACAAGCTAGACATCTTAGGCATCCTATTCCAAAGATCAGTGCATTCCAAGGCAACAGTGGCTCTTGACCTTTTACTTGCCTGCCAAAGTAGAGCCTTTTATTTAACTTGCCTATTGGCATTCTGTTTGTAAGTTTATTTGTAATTCAGTAATGATTGTTGAACATGGAAATTTCAAAATGAAATTTGTTTAAACCTGGGCTTGACCCCTGCACTATTTTTTTTTTTAAACCACCATTAAAAAAAAAAAAGTCTGGAGCAAGCAAAGCCTCTGAAACACTGCTATGCCACCCTAAGGGTTTTTTGTGTGCATGTAATGCTATACTGTGGTTTTAGTGTTACATGCACAAGTCTTCATGAGCTTTGGTCTCCTGTATCCCCTCCCCTCTTTTGGTACAGCCACAGGGAGATCAGAAACATCCAGTTCTGCTTTCCAACCAACCAGGGTTCCTGTTCCATCTGAACTTGGGTTGTTTAAACTATGGTTAGTTAAAATAAGTGAGGATCGAACCATAATTTATGATCCTGGCTTAATCACTAACCGTAGTTTAAATTACATATGGCTAGTTCATGGGCCACTTTTCCCCACTGCCCAGCTGATCAGCCATCTGCTGGAGCTTGGAGCACAGGAGAAAAGATACGGTAGTTGTTTCCTTGCTGCTAATAGCAGCACCAGCAAGGAAACCGCAATCTGTATTGGGATCTTGAGGGGGCAGTAAAAGAAGCTTTAACCTCACCTGCCTCCCAGCAATCCTGATGCTGATATCACTGCTTCCTCACTTGGCTTGATCTGGCTTGGGATTGTGTGGGGGCAGGAAAGAGGCTTTAACCTTGCTTCCTCCCAATGCAGAGGTTGCTATATGTGGCCTCAATCCACCAGCCAGGACTTTATGTGGCCCTCGGGGTAAAAAAAAGTTGCCCATCTTTGGTTTAAGCTAACCAGAGTTTCCCGAGTGTGGAAGTAATGAAGAACTCTGGTTAGTTTAAAAGTGGAAGTGGATGCTTATAATCTCCATGTGGCCACACACAGCACCTGAAGGAGGGTACATGTGCACAAGTGCTGGCTCATACACAGCTAAACCATAGTTTAGCATTACGTCCAAACATGGCATATGTGTCTTGAACACGCCTAAGGACTGCTTCCCATGCATGTAACAGTTTTCTTACACACAATCAAATCTTTGTGCAATCATTACATATGATTTCCATTTGGGTTTCACATTTTTCCTACACACGTATGGTGCCCTTAAAATTAAACTACGTAAGTACTTCTTGACTTAGAGTGCCTGATTACAATCAGTTTTGAAAATAGTGAGCTACTGTTATGTATTAAAAGTCTGACTTTTGCCTCCCAAGTTTAAATGTCAAATCAACCATTCCTTCTTGGTTCCATTTATTTGAAAGGCACTTCGTTATTGGAAAGATAGCCAACATTGTAATACCCTAAGATATTTGGCTTGGAACCTGAGATCTCATGACTGGAACTCCACTTATGGGACATTCTTGCTGGTGGAAGAGAAGGAGAGGTGATTTTGTCACATTCCTCCTTCCCCCTGAAATTCAGCTCCGAAGAGTTGGGTAACCTTCTGGAACAGCCTGGAAGCTAGCACATGAGATTGCAGGGAGAAGTGGGAATCAGGAAAAATTGTCTCCAAAGGAAAATTCAGGATCCAAGCCAATGAGTTTATGCCTCACATTTGTCCCAGTCTATCATTTTTAATATATGCTTCAGAAGTTAACTTAAAAACAACAACCAGCCCCTACCATTTGTTGCAACAGAACACCTGTCAATTATTTAATTTTCGTCAAATGCCCCCTAATGTGTGATCACCAAGTCCTGTCAATATTGTAGATATCACCAAGTCCTGTCAATATTGTAAAAAAGCTTGTCAAGGAACTTGTAATTGTTATGCAGACATAGCACCCCTGATTGTTTAGCCATGAGACTGTGTCTGGAGCAAATTCCCTCTTCTCTTACTGTGGTTAAGAGATAAACTAAATAGGAAACTAAATAGGATTAACTACGGAATGGCTTCCGTAAGCAGAATAGAGATTCTCCCTGCCCCCTGCATTCCCTCAAAATCTGCTCTGGAGGCTTGAGTGATACTCCAGGACAGATTTTGGGAGGATGCAGGGGGGTGAAATAAGAGGATAAAGTCATTGTGTGAATTGAAGTCTGCTCGTGCGATCTTGGATTCTGCCAGTGGAAAGTACATCTGATCACACTGGTAACTGCACTGAAGCCTGCCATAGGGACACATTGATCCTGTCTAATGAGGAAATCCGGAGTCTCGTGGGTTTTTGTTTTAAGTACATGAGAACTTAGCAATAAATACTTGTGAGCAGATGCCTATCTGTGTGCATGTCTCATGGAGTCAGGGTGGCTGCCCCGATCACATCAGGGCTCCATGAACGTGCTATCCTAGTTGCAGGCAATGAGTGTTCTTTGTGCTTTTCCTGATCAGGCACAATGATAGATTTTTCTTTCATATTTTTTTTAAACAAAAGTATGTGTGCTAAATGAGAAGGTTTTAAAAAAACAACAACTCTTCTCTCCTAGTCTGAAAACAGGAAAGTGGGACAGTGTCTACTACCCCATTGTTTCTTTTTAGATTTTTTTGTTATACTGAGTTTGTGCTGTTGTCTTGGATATCATTTGTTACTGAGAAGCTCAGCCAGCCATGATGGCTTGTACATGTGATGTGTATTCTGCATTTTGTATTTCTATTCACTTGTCTAATACGTCATTTGTTCTGGGAAGGTCTATATAAGTAAGAGACCCTCAGCAGCTAGGAGTGAAAGACTCCAAGGTCCCTAATAATGACTTAGCCAGTGGTTGATCTCCCTATCATTACCTACACCAGCCATAGATTTCATAGATCATAGAGTTGGAAGGAGCCTATAAGGCTATCGAGTCCAACCCCCTGCTCAATGCAGGGAACTACAGGAGGGGTCTCCCATCCAAGTAACAACCAGGCTTGACCCTGCTTAGCTTTCCACGCTCAGACAAGCTGAGCCAGCGTAAGCCACAGGCCTGCCCCATGCCTCAATGGGACTGAAGACCACAACATGTTGTGGTCTGAGGCAATTACCACATGGTGTGTTCAGAGTCTTGTCAATGCCAGGATAGCTTGTGCTCATTGTGAGTTTCAAAATAATCATGACCCACCCAGAAGTGAAGTCCATTGTGTTCCCTTACTCTGAAACAAAGTAAATGTACTCACTCAGACTTATTTCTTCCTCTTCATCCTGTTATTGATCTAAACCTATCCATTCTGCTCCTCGTGTGGCCCACTGAAACTCATTATTCTGGTTGTGTTTACCCTCCAGAGACTGCCCCACCATTTCCCTAGCACCCTTACCACTCCTTATTTGGCGAATCATAACAATACCTCCATCTTCTCTTGCTCTGTCATAGTTATTAGGAACAGTCTACTAGTCCAATGTTTGAGGTTGGTATACTAATCAATCATTCTCCCTTTGGTAAAAAATAGTGGTAAAATAAAACGTGTATTGTTCCTTCTTAATCTTTGTCAGGGAGCTAACTTCCATGCTATAATCTAGCACAGTGTATAATCTACCATGTGTGCACCACATCTCTGCAAAAGATACCAACATTTCTGGGTTCGTTGGGTACACATGTTGATATAAGAGCTTGCATGCATATGTGAAATGACATTCAGCAACACTTAGTAGTTTTCTCTTATTTCTTTTAAAGCAGCACTTAAATGTATCTTTTCTCACAGTTTTGTGGATAGTCTTTTTGTGGAGAAAAACCCTGATGGAGCATACACTTTGCCCCACATACCACCTGCATAATCCCTGCCAGGGGCGGAGGAGCCCCGGTGATCTGGGCACTTCCTCCAAGAGGCCAGGTGGGGGCCTCTGAGTCCGCGACCCATTCACATGTTGATGGTTTCCCCAAGTGCCCTCAATGGTTTTCCAAGTACTCTCAATCACCTCCCCAAGCACCCTTGATGGGTCATGGTCGGGGAATGCACCCGAAGCCACCTCACCCCCTCCTACCTGGCCGGACCGGTTTGTCCTGCCTGAAAAAGGAGGGGTCGGGCTATCGAGGGGGGGCAACGGAAAGGGATAAATGGGCAGCCGTGACTACTGCTCATTGTTGAATCAAGGTGCGACGAAGCACGGAGTGGGTCATCGGCTAAGGCCAGCCCAGACATTCAACCCCCAAGCAGAGCGCCTGGGTACGCTGGTGTAAGTTCTTGATTGCTAGTTTAGACTAGTGTAGGTTCTCGGTTGTTAGCTTAGATTAGCGTAGGTTCTTGGTTATTTTTGTAGTTCTGACTGTGTAACAAAGGTATTCCATTCTGTCAATTTCATTTTCCCTTATCTCCCTACCCAATTTGTAACTCACTAATCCCTCAATAAACTTCCTTTTACTTTACCCTAAACAGAGTGTGTGTGGTTTCTCTGTTGGCTCATTGCTAAATTCCAGTGTTCCTGGCCCGGGCTGAGTTGGGCCTGCGTGCGGTGAGATCAAGGCTGTCAGTGAAAGCCGCAGATCTCCCGCTCTGCAGTAAAAGACCGGTGGCGGCCCTTCATACTTTTCAACATTCTGCATCTGATTGGTGCATGTGCAAACTGAAGCTATAGAGCAGTGGTGCAGAACCTCAGGCCCAGGGGCCAAATCCGGCCCACCTGAGGCCGCCCAGATGGCCACGTCCCTTTTCCCCAACCACCGATCATTTATTTCCTGGCTTTTGTGCAGTTCTCCCCATTTTTAAAGGTTGAAATGCCTAAGGGTTAGTTACTGGCAGTAAGACCTTTTAAGTTGAAATATAATATTTTTGGCCCAGTCCCTCTTGCCGTTGACTCTACCCACCACTGGAATGCAGCCCCCAAGAGATTCTCTGAAATTGAATTTGGCCCTTGGGCTGACAGAGGTTCAACACTCTGACTACAGAGTTTGATCCAAGGAACTGGACCAGAAGGAAAATAGCCACCAGCACTATTCTACAATCTGAGTTCATGCAATGTTGTAATAGGTAGGTTCTATAGTAGTTCTGGTGCTTCTGCTCGCACAAGAGGTTGCACAGTCAGATCCTTATATTTAAATTTGGTTTTACTCTTCTGTTCTGACTGTTTATTGCTCACTGTGAGCCAAATGGCACTTTTAGATATAACCCAATAATAATTTTTGGAAGAAAGGGTGGGGTGTAAACATTTACAATACTGGGGGGAGGAAATACCTGAAAATAAGTACTGGAACAGTGAGGGACAACAGTGAGATGAGTACATGAAAAATGTTGGTCTGAAAAAAGCATTAGTACCTCCTTTTAGTTAAGTATAGAAACAAAAAATAAACAAAAAATAGAGACAGAAAAACATATTATGTTAATGTGTGAGACACAGACATCTCTCACTGTCTAGGCACCAACTTTTTTCATTTAGAAACCCTGGCAGACTTAACAACTGAGTTTTTCTTGTAGAGTTAGGGGAGCCTCTATTGTAAAAGCCAGGATTAACGCTCTCCTGAAATCCCAAATCATGTACAGTAATACCTTGGATTGCAAGTAACTTGGTCTGAAAGCGTTCTGCAAGACAAGCAAAATTTAAAAAAATATTGACTTGATAAATGAGCAAGGTCTTGCAAGACAACCGTAGGGATGTGACCGCTCGCCTCGAGCGGGTGTAGCGGGCCGAAATCAGCCCCGCTCACGCCCACCAGAGACTCGCTTTGATATAAGAGTGTTTTGGATTACAAGCACGTTTCCGGAACGAATTATGCTCTCAATCCAAGGTATTACTGTAGTTTGAAATCCAGCCTAAATACCACCACGTCCTGGAGGCGGGAAGAAAAGTCTTCAATGTAAAGCCACCCAATCAGGCCAGTAGAACCCTATCATAAGCATCTAATGCAGGGGTCCTCAAACTTTTTCAACGGGGCCAGTTCATTGTCCCTCAGACTGTTGGGGGGCCGGACTATAGTTTGAAAAAAATATGAACGAAGGGATCATGTAAAAAAAAAGGACCCGGGTCCTTTTTTTTTACTTGATTAAATGGAAAGTTATTATAAATTAATTATAAATTAATTATAAATTAATTTGCTGTCTAAAATTGAAATACATTAAATTTTAAAAAGGTATAGAAAGGCTTGATTTGCACACTGCACATATCTTATTTGTAGTGCAAAAAAACAGGAAAAAACAATACAATATTTAAAATGAAGAACAATTTTAATCAACATAAGCTTATTAGTATTTCAATGGGAAGTATGGGCCTGCTTTTGGCTAATGAGATGGTCAATGTCCGGTTCCATATTTGTCACTGCTAGTCATAACAAGTGATGCAAGTGTGTATCAGTTAGTCTGGATCTGGTTGGAGATTTCAGATGTTTCATTTGGGAAAAAGTGTTCACAGACATAGGTGCGGCCAAAGATGGTTGCCAGTTTTGAGTGCATAGTTCCTGAGATTAAGATATGTCTCAGAGGGAAGAGATGCATAGAAATTAGTAAGGCTGCTTGAGTTGAATGCGTCATAAATGTGCATAAGATTGCAGCCTTACAGCCTCATCTTATGCATGTCTACTTGGAAGTAAGTTTCACTGAATTCAAGGAGACTTTCTCCCCAGGTAAGTTTACAAAGGATCACAGCCTTAAAAGTACAAACCCATTCCCTGGGGTAGGTCAGGAAGACCTGGTACCCAGAGAACATAGTGAGAGCCAGTGTGGCATAGTGGTTAGTTAGAGTGTTTGACTGGGACTCGGGAGATCCGGGTTCTAGTCCCTACTCAGCCATGAAGCTCACTGGGTGAGTTTGGGCCAGTCAGATTCTCAGTTTAACCTACCTCACAGGGTTATTGTGAGGATAAAATGGAGAGGAGGAATTTTATGTAAGCCACCTAGGGTTCCTTGCAGGAAAAAAGACAGGATATAAATATAACAAACAAATAAATAAATAGTGAGTACAACTCAAATGATTGCCATTTCAGTCACCTCAATGGCACCAGATTGTCTTCTAGATGTTTTGTAGCCTGATCCTAAGGATTTTTACTCAGAAGTAAGCCTTACTGATTTAAATGGGAATTATTGTAAGTGGTTTGTGTTTCAGCCAGGCCCAGCAATCCTAAATATGCTTGCTTGAAGTACCGTATTGTTCCGAGTATAGGCCGCTCCTGATTATAAGCCGCACCCTTAAAGTTTGGTGCTATTTTAAAATTTTGGCAATAATCCTGACTACTTTTTTTCTCTCTTTTTATAATAAGAAAGCCAATATATTATTGTTTTAATATGATAACCACTGCCTTCTGAATATAAAAAAACAACAACCCTTGATTCCAGGTCATTGGTAGATACTCAGATTCTCATGTGCTTGTGTGGTTCCCCTGTCACTTTCCTTCTCCTTTTCCGATCAGTCCAGACACAACAGAGATTTAAAGGTCATAATACAACCAAAAGATAATGGGAAACTGTCTCTCTTTGAATAATGATAGGAACAGGAAAGTATACAAGGGACCTGCCCAAGGTCACGCAGGGATTTGAGGGCCAATAAAGGTGTTCAACAGCATAATCTTAGTCAAGTCTACTCAGAAGTAAGTCCCACTAATTTCAATGAGGCTTACTGCTGGAGGTTTATTCCCTCACATTCCATTGCGGCGGTAGAAGGGAGGTACTTCACCTGCAGTGATTTCAACAGGGAAGCTTCTGTGTGTGTGCTCCCTGCAATTCAGCTTGGCTCTCTTCCGCGCCTGTTTCAAGGTCGGGAGGCAGCTTGGTTAGTTGAACCGAGAGCTCAAGCCAGTCAGTGAGCCGAGCTGGCTGCCTGTTGTTCTGTTGCTACTGCTCCTCTTTTTCCCACCCGTCTTTCCCAGCTCGTGCGGAGCCCCGCGTGATGCTGGGATGAGGGAGAGGGAGGAGGAGGAGGGATGACGAGGAACAAGGAGCTGTTGCTGCCGCCGCCTCAGTGAAGGGATTTGAGGCGCTGCTGCGGACACCGAGAGAGCGAGCAACTGACTGAGGGATGCACTCGCAGCGACCCCTTCTTGTCCCCCTCCTCCTCCTCCCCCTCCCCCCTCCCATCCCTTCTTCCCCGCCACCTTGCTGCTGCCTCCGCTGCCGCTGGTTCAGCCGCCCCTCCTCCCCTTCCTCCACAGGAGATGCAGGGAGGCAGGCAGGCGGGCGCCCCACCGCCGGTTCAGCAGCCCCTCCTCCCCTTACCCCCGCAGGAGACAGTGGGCGGGCGCCCCGCCGCCCAGCCTCCCCTTACCCCGCAGGAGACGCAGGGAGGTGGGCGGGTGCCCCGCCGCCGGCTCAGCCGCCACTCCTCCTGTCCCCCCCCGCAGGAGACGTAGGGCGGTGGGCCGGATTAAAAGGCAAGGCGGGCCAGATGTGTCCCGCGGGACTTAGTTTGAGGACCCCTCATCTAATGCTTTGTGGATTGCTGTCTCCAGGCACTGGCTATTTGAGATGAGAGGTACTTCATAGAATCATAGAATCATGTGCTGCAGTTGTCCTAGATAATTAGTAACAGCAATGGAGATTCTCATGGCCTTTTTGATTCCTGATAATCTGTATGCTGTTTAGATGATTGATCTATAATGAGGTTGTGTGAAAATGATAAAATATTGTATCACAGAGCTGAGTATGAAATATGCTATAGTCAGATGACTTAACACGAATGAATGGCTTAGTGGACACACATCAAGTAGGCTATCCATTTTCTTAGTGTCTGGATAAAGCATGGTTGTAGTCTTCTTCTTTCTCTGTAGACCATTACAGCTTCTGTCCAGGGTAGAATTAATCAAGAGAGAAGCAGGTGGGAGAACCAGGGAAACAAAATAAGATCTGTTTAATTCTCTTCCTGCTTCAGGCTATGCGTGGGAGTGCTCTGCAGGGAACAATGTCTGGAGCGGTCCTGCATGATGTTCCTATTTGATGTCTGGCAACTAGTACTTTATAAAGGCAGATATGGAGGGTTGGATCCTAATTAGCCATCCACAAATAGAAGAGCTCTTTTCGTCTATGGAAGTTTTTTGATCTCTGAATGAGGGAGAAGGCCGTTTTCACTGATATCCGCCTTCCACTCCACCCCATTTCGTAGGATTCCCCAACCTTCCAGATCAGATTTTCAGAGAACACAAGGGGCTTCAGGGGGAAATAGGCAAAAGTTGGCTCAGGAACATTACATAAATGGAACACCACTCGGGATACTCTCACTAGCAGATGCAAAGTCTGTATCCAAACCAGAAGCTGGTTTTTGTTCTGCATGTACTACTTTTAAAAAAGGGCTTCCTCCACCCCTTTTTTGGTTCTGTTAAATGGTGTACTTTTTCTGTTTAGATCATACCGGACTTGCAGGCATTGGGAAGGGAGATGTCTCATGTCTCTTTCACAAATTAAAAGTAAATTGTCTATTTTGTGATGGCAGAAATATTTATGGTGTTTATCTCTTCACTTGCAGCTTTTGCGAGAGCTGAAGCACCCTAATGTGATTGCATTACAGAAGGTTTTCCTTTCTCATAGTGACAGAAAGGTGTGGCTGCTGTTTGATTATGCCGAACATGACTTGTGGGTAAGTTTCAGAATTACCTGGCTGTTTCACTGTATGTGTGTATTTATTGTTGGGGGTTCTAGAATTCTATATTAAAAAAATTATCCAAACCATGCAGTCAGAATTACGAACCTTTCCCCAATTTTTGCATGCTAGCTTTATTTGTATAGCTGCATAAGGTGCACTGGGGAATGAAGACCTAGCTTGGGTGTAGCAATGTGGGCTTTCCAGAAAATTTTGAATCAGATAGGGTAATTTGCATTGGAAAATTTTTGGTTTGCATTGGAACGTTTTCTGATGCCCTAAAGCAGTAAAGGCGAACCTATGGCACGCGTGCCACAGCTGGCATGCAGGGACCAATCTGTGGACACACGAGAGGAGCGAGATCAGGCAGAGATTGCAGCGAGGATTCCCGAGGGGAGGGGCAGGAGAGCAAGCGGAGAGAGGCCAGGCGAGGCGGGGGCAGCTGCCGCTTTAAATGAAGATTCCTTGAGGGGAGGGGTGGGAGGGCAAGCGGGGCAGCTGCCGCTTTAAATGAAGATTCCCCAGGGGCGGGGCGGGAGAGCAAGCTGGGAAAGGCAAGGCGGGCAGCTGCCGCTTTAAATGCTAGGTCGGCTCCTCTCCGCTTCTCACCTGCGCGCTCGCTCTCAGTCCTGCCTGCCTGCAAAGAAGTGGCTGGGCTGCTCCTTTAAATCCCCGTGCTCATGCACACTCCTCTTCCTCCAGCGTTGCCTGCCTCAAAACCGATTCTTCAGGCCCAGTTGCTCTGAAAAGTCTCAGTCTCTCTCTCTCTCTCTCTCTCTCTCTCTCTCTCTCACACACACACACACACACACACACACGTTCAAGAAAGAAGCAGAGACTGACCTACTGCCTCATTCAGACACAGCAGCCAAATAGGACACACATACATACACAGCCAGTCCTGGCCCAGGACATTTTGCTGCCTGAAGAGGACTGGCAAATGCCTCGCATTTCTCACTGGATGATCTGGGCCAGTCACTACCTCTCAACCTAACCTACCTCACAGGATTGTTGTGAGGGTAAAAATGGAGAGATCATTTGTTCCTGGAGGAAAGGCAAAACAAATATGAGAGCCAGTGTAGTGGTAAGAGACCTGGGTGCTAGTCCCCACCTGTTGCTGTGTTTTTAATGTGTTTGAATGTATTAGTTTACTGTTTTTATCAAGTTTATTTGTGATTGTAAGCCACCTTGAGTGCCAATTTTCTTTGTACCCCTTGAGTGCAGGGTACAAATCAAATCAATAAATAAAACCCAGCCCATTAGCAGACTGGATAACTCTGGACTACACTGTAGTACAGCCTAAATTACATGTTAAATTCAGGATTACCAAGTATAGATCCTAATTATCAAAAACACTAATGATCTTGTTCTTTCTCACAGTGTAGAACAGAATGATTTTGTTCTAGAATTCCTGTTACAAAATTCTTTTCTACATTGTTTTCACATTTAAAAGATTTTGAAGAATGATGCACAGAGCATGGCTTGGATGTAAAGTCCTAACATGACCTGAGTGCTGCACATGTTGCTCTCAAGCTAACGGAGTATGAGCCAAGGTTTGACAAATTATCAGCATGCATGCAATAGCAAAAATCACATTAATTGTGCAAAAGCATGCCCAATGCAAAGTGTTTGCAATCCAAGACATAAAGTGTTTAAAATGTATAAGCACGTTTCGTTTTCTTGTTTATCTTGCTCATCCTAGTACAGGTTGACTTTTACTTTTACTAATCCGACACCTGTAGAAGCAGGGAAAGGACCCGGGGTAAAGCTTGCCCCATAGAATTTCAGTCTGGCATATAATCATATTACAAGTTGAGAATCCCTTATCCAAAAATACATGTGCCTAATTATTTAAAAAGTTTGTATAAATCCCCTTCAGGCTATGTGTACAATGTAGTACTATAATAATTTTTTGAGTTGATTTTTTTTCAACAAAAAACTGTTTGTATCATTGAAAGCTCTGTTATTGTGTTTTTCTTTTAAGACAAAAGATGTTAATTAGTTCGGACAACTGTATGAGTTGTTTTTCTAAAACGTAAAACCTCGGTATTCAGGTTTAAGTGCAGTGTTGGCACTTTGAAATAAATAAGTTGGTTTTGTGTTGCAGTTTGGGCACTCGGGTTCAAAAAAGGTTCGCCCTAAAGAGTGGTCTAATTTAGCATCTTTATTTTACTTGCATTTAGTAAACAAAGTTTAAAAAGTATCCCGTGTTAATTGTTGTCTCAATACGCCACAAGTATTTGACATGAAATATTTGAAGAGAAAAATGAAAGCATACTTCCTGTGATATAAATGTTATATTGAAATACTTGTAAAGATTTAAAGACAGTAGTATGTACTTCTCTTACATTGTGGAAATTTAAGACCCGCCCCCTGCCCCCCCCCAAAGGTAATGAAAACTTTTGGTACACTCATACATTTTAGCAACCTAAAGAAGTGTGCAAGATATGCTGATAACCACTCTTTTATTTCAGCTTGTTAAATCATTAAAATCTGCTACAATGTATAATCATTCCTGATGAAGTGTTGGGGTGGGTCCTCTACCCCCCACCCCCACTTGCAAATCAGTGATGTGTATGTATTCTCTCACATATTTGTTAGGGGTAATCACCTGAAAAACATTAATTACAACTCTGAAACTGCCAAGCTTGCTTAATATTTTATTTTCAATTGGCATCTATTCATTGTTGCTAATGAACTTATGAAATGGAAAATTTTCTGCAGAAAAATAATTTCTTTCTGGGGAAATTTTGTTCCTCCCCATATCGCTACATGGGTGCCATGGAGAAGTCTTTTTTTATGAATTGTCCTGTGAAGGATACACCCAGTCTCTGTTTTTTAATGAAGACTGCCAGGTTTTCAGATTTATTTATTTATTTGTTATATTTATACCCTGCCTTTTTTTCCTGCAAGGAACCCAGGGCGGCTTATATAATCCTTTTCCTCCTCTCCATTTTATCCTCACAACAACCCTGTGAGGTAGGTTTTAATTCGTGAAGATTAGAAATCACCCCCACCCCCACAGCTGTTCCTTCCCTTCAGAAGCAGAGATTGCTGGGAATTTGTTCAGGCTGTTAGAATTCACATTGACCTATTCTATTCTGTATGGTGTTATCAGGGGAGTGCATATTTTGTGACTTACGCATGTAATACAAATAGAGATCCCAATTTTGCTTTACCCTCTGCAGTTAAGGGGGGAACAAAACAGCTGTTTTGTTCTGTCCCCCATTCCATAAAAAATTAACTCTCTTGGAAACGGAGATAATTCTTTTCCTTTCAAAACTCAGTTGTTAAATGTTGTTTGCCAATGATACTGTCACAATACGGTATTTCCGCAAAGGTATGTCAAGGTGGTCATAATTTCTTAAGATTGGGTTTTTAAAGGAATTTAACACTATAACCACAATCCACAGAACTATTTGCGGTCATTCCCAAGGACCTAGGTGTGCTATTGCATCTTTTGACACTCTTGTTTGAACAGCAGATCTGATGGCCTATCAGCATCACATTTTATTTGTTTTAATTTATTATATTTTTAATCTGCACAGTAACCAAATGAGACAAGACACAGGAAAACTGTGTTTGGGTAACCCCATAATTTTCCTTAGTGGGGAAGGAAAATCACAGCTGTTGGGGGGAGAAATTGAGCTCAGAAATCAGAATATGGGGGAGGAATAAGCCTCTAAGCACTGTGGACGTGATCAGATTTGGGGGAAACCAGCAGCTGCTTTAAAAAAAAAAAAAGCAACATCAGGAGATCTAATCACCGATCTAGTTTGACCTCAAAAAGTGCTTTAGAAATCCTTGATTTCCAAAGCCCTGTGCAGTGTGGCAGATACAAATAAAAGAAGAGGACCCTGTCCAGATACTGATTACAAATTGGGTTTTTATATGTCCAATCATTTTATGTTCTGAATCCTTATGTGTAATATGAAGGTCAAACATTTGTCCTTCAGCAACTTGTTGTGATAGATTTCCTGTGGAAGCATTCTTGTTACTTCTGCTTTTGCCTCAAGCTATACTGAATTAGGACTATGCTAACATGAAAGTTAGGTTTGCCTATGACAAACTGGTGTGTTGCTTACAGTAATAAGGGAACTGTATTATGAAAATCCATTATGAAAGGCATGAGTAGTAGTTTACTGCCAAGAAAAATATACACACACAATGTTCAAAGTAAAAAGAAGCTTGGATCAAAATGATATAAAGTCATGAGACTTCATGCTTCTGCATGCAACACATAATTAAATTAGATAACTTGTTCTTACACATTTACTAACTTACACCCACTCATTTTTGAAGTTTTCTCCATCAAAGTTAATTATACAAAGAATGAGTGTACACTCCTTAGTTCAAAAGTGTCATAGCTCATTATGAATAACTTCATTTTATATGCATCAGATGAGTTTGTTTGCTTTTAAAAAAACAGCCACAAAACAATGTTTTGCTGCTAAAACGAAAAATGTGTTTAAAAATCCAATGTGAAGATCTTTCCATTTAAATACAGTAATACCTTGCATTGCAAGCATAATTTGTTCCGGAAACGTGCTTGTAATCCAAAACACTCATATCAAAGCGAGTCTCTGGCGGGCGTGAGCGGGGCCGATTTCGGCCTGCTACGCCCGCTCGAGGTGAGCGGTTACATCCCTACGACTTGTATTGCAAGACGTTGCTTGTTTATCAAGTCAAAAATTATATTAAAAAATTACTTGTCTTGCAAAACGCTCTCAGACCAAGTTACTTGCAATCCAAGGTATTACTGTACTGCTTCTACTGTTTAAAAGTCGCCACATGACCAGTGCAAAGTTACATATTTCATGGTGTGCTATCCAGCTTACGTGCCTCTTTTCAATCAATACACCATTACAATACACTATTACATTATCACCATTTTGTAGGCTGTGTCTTCAATAACAATTTTCATATAAATGCTACCGGTATGTGCATGTGTTTGTAGTTTGAACTGTTTGTGTTTCACTTTCTAGTTTCCTTGAACTGAATCATGCATCTCATTAAAGAGATACAAGTACAGTCATGCCTTGGATTGAGAGCATAATTCGTTCCGGAAACGTGCTTGTAATCCAAAACACTCTTATATCAAAACGAAATCCCCCCAAAAAAATTTGTACAGAGATTTTTAATTTAAGCCGTACTACAGTACTTGTATTGCAAGACGACGCTTGTATATCAAGTCAAAAAAAATTAAATAAATATTAAAAATTTTGCTTGTCTTGCAAAACGCTCTCAAACCAAGTTACTTGTAATCCAAGGTATTACTGTATGTTGTCCAGTTGTCACAGACTAAGGGACATGTCACATTTATTTGTAGTGTTAAGGGAGCCACTTCCCCATAGTATGATTCCATGCTATTGCAGCAATGTTTATCACACAAGCCATGTGTGTCCTGCTATGGCTGGGTCAGGCTCAGTCCTGGGGCAAACTATGAGGGCAAGTATGTTTAGCAAAGTAAGAAGGCAGACACAGATCAGAAACTGTCGGGGCCAGCTCCAGCACAGCAGTGGGTTCTATAGTCAGTTTCAGTTTATTTAGTTACGGTCATAGACCAAACGTAAAAACCATACATACATACATAATGTTATTTATTTACAAGAGTAAAGATAAAACAAATATATTAAGATAATTTAGTTTTGTCTTTAAGATGGTTTTATCGACTGTTTCCTAATCTTACATGCCTGGGCACAAAATCTTGCCACTCTCTGAGTTATCTCATTTCTTGAACCCGATAGGAGGAGAGAGACGTAAAATCTGATCTGCCTGGAGCATTTCTTAAAATTGAAGCAATGTAAAAGGAACGAATGTCCTTGTAGTAACTGCAGTGTAATAATACATGGGTAATTGTTTCTACCTCGTTCGATTGGCATGGGCAGGTTCGCTGGGGATAGGGTGTTCCTCGGTATCTGCCCTCCAAAAGAGCTGATGGTAAAGAATCAAAGCGCGCCAGTGTAAACGCCCTGCGATGTGTTGGTATTACCAGGTCGTTAAGATAGTCCTCAGGGGCGCAGTTCTTGGTGTAAATCAGAGGTGGCATGTAACTGGCTGCACAAGCTCTGTCCTCCTGCAAGGCAACGTCCTTAATACGTTCACTAATTATTTCCTTGGCCTTTATAAATCCAAATTGTAGGAGCACTGGGGGAGAAAACCCATACTGATGCAGTTTTTCCTCCACCAATTCTACCCATCTGCCCTTCAATTTGTCTATCAATATCAGAGGGGATAGTCCTTGTGGGCTGAGGTTTAATTTCAACCAATAATTGATTATATTTATCCAGGCTCGTGCTTTGATGGGGATTAGGCCCGCCTCTAATCCAGTGTTTCTCAACCTTGGGTCCCCAGATGTTTTTGGCCTACAACTCCCAGCATGCCCCAGCCAGCTATGCTGGCTGGGGCATGCTGGGAGTTGTAGGCCAAAAACATCTGGGGACCCAAGGTTGAGAAACACTGCTCTAATCTAAGTAAGGCGTTAGGGGTTCCATATGGAGTGCCGAATATGGAGCGTAAGAATTTTGTCATAATTACCTCCAAGGGGCGAGGGTCTTTATAAATGCATACTTGGGAGCCATACAATAGTTGGGCTAAGACTTTTCCCTGAAAAACTTTGATAACGGATGGTATGTGGGAACCACCTTCCGTGAAGAAGAATCTTAGAATGGCTGAAGCTGTTCTTTGGGCGTGCTCGGCAGAATGTACGATTTGAGCCCTCCACGATCCAGAAACTTGGAAGACTATGCCCAAGTATTTAAAGATTTTGACCTGTTCAATAATGTGATCGTTTAGCCTCCAGGGTTCTATAGTCAGAATCTGATTAGAAGTGGTCCAGAAGGGTCTGGAATTCAGTTCAGTAATGAAAAGCCCAGGGCCTAAAAGTTTAGCTATGCCTAGTTATTCATGTTATGGCAAGAGGAAGGGGGGACTGGTTTGGTCCTAATCAGCCTGTGGAATGTCAGGATAAATGTGAGCTTTTTTCTCTCCCTTTTCTCAGAAGAAAGCAGGGGGTCGGTGAGTCTCTCCCATCCAGCTGTTAGTGGTCGACCTTGAATGCCATGCTTATAGTTAAGATAGCTAACAGCCTCTCCATGAGAAACTAGCAGAAGGGGCAGGGGTTTTCACAGGTGTCACACAGGTTGATGTATCAACTCAAGAGGGTGGAATAGAAATGCCTGTTTGGCATAGATTTCATTTATGGGATAAGATCCCCTGTCAATTAGATCATCAGGAAGTGTGTTATTGCAGCCCCACCCTTGCTTTTAAGCAGTTGCTCAGGCTGGGAGCCTTTTCTGGGAACATTGTCTTTAATGTCCATCTTTTATTGTCTATTGTATACTGCATGTAACCCTTCATGTTTGGGACTTCCCTCTGTCTGAGCTGCAAGAAACAATTCTCACTGGGACTTTAGTCTGTTTCACCTGAATTGTCTGTTTGATCTGAGAATCATTAAGAACCTGCCATGATTTACTACCAATAAAAGTTCTCACTGTTCCTGGTGTTTTGTGTTAGTTTGCCAGGATTTATTTGTGCCAAAAGATGGGCACAGGAGAGAAGCACAATATTACCAGTCACGAAGAAGGGCAATCCAAAAGCAGAAGCTGCAGCAGAGCCAAAGTCCAAGCACAGGCAAGCAGACCAAATCAAGCACATTCCAAGGAACAGAGGCTGGGTTCACACGACACAATAAGCTACACTGCATAGCAAGCTGCACAGTGTGGCTTATAAGCTACCCTACCCAAAATGTGCCCAACACACAATTGGGCACATTGTGGGTAGGGTTCCCCTTCCCTCCCCCTTCTCCCTCCTTGGTCCTCACACGGATATCCTAGGGGACCCTGTGGGAGCACTGAGCGGGGGAACGAGGGAGCTGGAATTGCTGCCACCAACTTGCGAGTTGGTGTCGGCTATCTTGGCTGCCTGCTGTGGTGGTGGGCCGAAAGGGGTTGCCACTGCCGTGGGCAGCAGGGAAACAGCAATTGCTTCAGATGCCTGTCAAGCTGGCTGAAGCGATCTCCGTCACGAGCTGCTGCTGCAAGCCCAAAATGGCTTGCAGTGGTGGCATGGTGGGGCAAGGGAGCCGCAATTGCTTCAGCTGATCACCACCACCCACCCCCTACCGGCAAGCCCAAAAGGGCATACAAAGTATAGTATAAGTCTGACTTGGTGAACATCCTTCTTTAGTCAAGAAATCTGGATTTCGGAAATCATTACAGGATTCATAACATCTATACTGTAGGAATGATTTTTAAAAATCCTACAATATAGGAATGACTATATTGGTATGGGAGGGATTTCCATTAGTCTCAACTTTCTTTCCTTCCCTAATCACTGATAATTATTCAAACAAAAAATTCCAAATCTGTAACTTCTTACCCTCAACATGTAGTGCAGGGGCGGGCAACTTGAAAGGGTTTGGAAGCCAATTTTTGCTGCTCAGACCCCCCCCACACACACACACAGAGCCCAGCTGCTGAATTTTGTTGGTATGGTGGCAAAAAGGCAGCCTTTACCCTTTTAAAACTAGGCACATGGTGATCACATGCCTTTTTAAAAGGCAAATCAAACCCTTGGATGACCTGGAAGAGTGCTATGTGCGATTAAAACAAAACTTGTGCTTACCACCATGCACCTTGAGATGCGTGGAGATGTGGCTCTTTTGCTGCTGCACTGCCAAATTCAGCAGCAATGTGGTAAGGGCTGCAAAACTGACTGGGGGGTGGGCTGCATGCAGGCTGCAGGCCACATGTTGTCCACCCATGATGTAGTGTAAGCAATACAAAATATGCAAATTTGTCAAGTTTGTACAATGTGTTTCAGTTGTAATCCATGAAATTCTTCAGCACAGGCCTCCAGAGTTTATGACTCTTTAGTAAAAATGTAGTGCTAGTTATCATAAAATTGCTTTAGAACAGGGCTCTCCAACCTTGGGAAATACACTAGCATTGTGTACTATAGTATTGGGAAATACACTAGTATTGAAACTACTTGGATTGAAATGGCTTTAATTTGTGAATTTGCTCTTCACAGGCACTTTTTCAATTTCCATGCAATTATCTTACGCTGGCTCAGCTTGTCTGAGTGTGGAAAGCTAAGCAGGGTCAGGACTGGTTATTACTTGGATGGGAGACCCCTCCTCTAGTTTCCTGCATTGATCAGGGGGTTGGACTCGATAGCCTTGTAGGCTCCTTCCAACTCTGTGATCTATGAAATCTATGAAATCTCATAATTCTAAAGCAGGGCTCTCCAACCTTGGGTCCCCAGATGTTGCTGGCCTACAGCTCCCAGCATACCCAGCCAGCATGGCTATGGCAAGGGATTCTGGGAGCTGTAGTCCAGCAACATCTGGGGACCCAAGGTTGGAGAATTTAGAATTCTGCTTTAGAATTATGAGATAATTGCATAGAAATTGGAAAAGTGCCTGTGAAGAGCAAATTCACAAATTAAAGCCATTTCAATCCAAGTAGTTTCAAAGTCAAGTATATTGAAAGCTCATGTTGCATTTTCTGAAATACTAGTGTAAAAGCATGTGCAAAGGTTCATACTTGCTTACCATTTTAGATTTTTAAACTAAAAGGCTTTAATTTTTTTCCCAGTGTTATTATATAAGAATGTTATTTTGACAAGATACTTTCATATTTGTGTTCTTTTTATTTCCAGCATATTATCAAGTTCCACCGTGCCTCAAAAGCAAACAAAAAACCCATGCAGTTGCCAAGATCTATGGTCAAATCACTACTTTATCAGATTCTTGATGGAATCCATTATCTCCATGCAAACTGGGTGCTTCACAGAGACTTAGTAAGTGCTATGACTTTTGATTTATATTTGTGTTTTAGGGTTGGTGAATGTAAATGCAAAATATTAATCTTGTGAATTACTGTATTTCTTCCTGTGCTTGCTAAATACTATTAGGGATTTTAAAGGCAAAAGTGAACTTTGTGTTGTCATTGGTTTTAAGTGCAGCATCTGCCACAAGCCATTAATGCTGTATCCAGTAAACAAATGCAGATATCGGTATAAATAGTCCATTAACACTTTATATTGAAGGAGCAGGTAGCCATTAAAACTGGTTACTGTGTTTTTCTACCATAGTAAAATTCAATGATCTGCTATTGGAATTTCCTCTAAAGTGTGGAAATCATTTCTTATGAACAAAGAACTGACCATGTAATTCTGTCATCAGCTTAAATGACTTCTGAATAATAAGAAAAAGATGTTTAGAAAAACTAAGAAGCCACCTTTCCTGCAAGATGACAGACCACTTCCATGATTATATTAATAGTTATGTTGCTCCCAATTTTCCTGGAGGAAAAAAATCAGCACAAGTGAGAGCTTCTTATTGTTTTGTAGATCTACCCTTGCTTATTTGCAGCATAATTGGGTGTAGCTTTATTTCCATTACAGTAATACCTTGGATTGCAAGTAACTTGGTCTGAGAGTGTTTTGCAAGACAAGCAAAAAAAGTTAAATTTTTTTGACTTGATAAACGAGCAAGGTCTTGCAAGACAAGTCGTAGGGATGTAACCGCTCGCCTTGAGCGGGCGTAGCGGGCTGAAATCAGCCCCGCTCATGCCCACCAGAGACTCACTTTGATATAAGAATGTTTTGGATTACAAGCACGTTTCCGGAACGAATTATGCTCTCAATCTAAGGTATTACTGTATTTTTACTGGACTGCTATATCACTAATGGAGCATGCAGAGTTTTAACTTTCTTCTCTGGATAGCAGTAGGAAAGTTGGTTACAAATCCCAATATTTGACTAACTGCAGTTTGGTATTGCCTAATTACTCTCTCACACAGAGAGAAATATTAATTAAAATGCACTATTGAAATGCATTAAGGCACGCTGATCCTCCAATGCTTGTGCATAATTGCTGAAAAAGGAGAGAAATGTCTTGATATGCAGTTTGTGTCCAATGGAAGTCCACTAGCACAAAAGGACTTCCTCCCCTCAACCTGCAGCCCTCTGTGCCAACCTAATATCTGCTCTGGAGGCTTGCCCAGCCCTCCGTAGTAGATTTTGAGGGCACATGGGTGGGTGCGGGGGGAGGGGGAATTGTCGTCCCCCCCCGAGTTCCACTGACAGAACTGCTTCCATTAATGGAATGACAGTGTTGGATCCAATCCAATGTGTTTGTATTTTTGAGATAAAACTGTAGAATCATTTAAGCAATTTCAAATCTGAATTCATGAACAACTTTGTATTCCCTTGTTTTGGATGCGTGGAGACTACCATTTGGCTTGCTAATAGTCCAGGAGGATTGGCTGATGTTTCATCAGTGGGAGCTAATGGAAAATAGATCCCCCTCCCCCATTAGTTTGGTACCTCTCTCCACCTTTTGGAATGTGGTACTTATTGGAGTTGAATGTGGTACTTATTGGAGTTCAACTAATGGAAGAGGGTAGGGTATATAAACATCTTGAAGCAGTTTGAATTTTTAGAGGCAGAGAGAACTCTGAGTTGACAGAAGCATCCTTGGAGTGCTATGGTTCTGTTTGGGAACCTGAAACAGAAATGGAAGCTTTGCTGCCTGCTGTAAGAACCTGTTTGCTACCCAGTGTTTTCTGTTTCCATGTTTGTAAATAAAACTGTGGAGAAAAAGCATCAGAGTTTCCTGCACCACACATACACACCTCCACAAGTGTAAACAAGTATAATCCCAGCTGGGGGCTGGGAAATGCAAAATGTACATAGTTTCTCTGATGGCTCCTGAACCTGCAGAGTCTCCCATGCCTTTGATGGCCGGTGCCACAGCTATTTGCATCCAAATGAGGCAAAGAGCCACCCCTCCCCTGCCTGGCCCAGATGAAGTTCATCCTGATTGGCTAAAGACACCTGGGCTACTGAAAGGAGGGGTGAGGGGAAGAATCTATACTGCTGCTGTGGCTTTTGGGTTTTGTTCTTGTCTGCACGCTTTCGCGGGAATAGGGTTTTGCTAAGGCAAACTCTGAGAAGACCAACCCCTGGAGTAAGGGCCTGGGTATTTATATAGTAAGGAACTAGTTTTGTTGTTTTATAGCTCTACTTGTATGTACCAAAGTGTCTCCCCACCTTTTCCCTCATTCCCCACCTTTTACTGTAATCTGTTTACCTTAAATAAACTTTCCTGGTTTTACCCCACACGGTGTGTGTGGGTTCCTCTGTGGTTCAGTGCTAAATCCAGTGTATAGACCAGTGATGGCGAACCTTTTTGAGCCCGAGTGCCCAAACTGCAACACAAAACCAACTTATTTATTTCAAAGTGCCAACACTGCAATTAAACCTGAATACCGAGGTTTTAGTTTTAGAAAAACAACTCATACAGTTGTCCGAACTAATTAACTTCTTTTGTCTTTAAAGAAAAACACAACAACAGAGCTTTCAATGATACAAACAGTTTTTTGTTGAAAAAAAATCAACTCAAAAAATTATTATAGTACTACATTGTACACATAGCCTGAAGGGAATTTATACAAACTTTTTAAATAATTAGGCACATGTATTTTTGGATAAGGGATTCTCAACTTGTAATATGATTACTATATGCCAGACTGAAATTGTATGGGGCAAGCTTTACCCCGGGTCCTTTCCCTGCTTCTACAGGTGTCGGATTAGTAAAAATAAAAGTCAACCTGTACTAGGATGAGCAAGATAAACAAGAAAACTACACGTGCTTAACACATTTAAAACACTTTATGTCTTGGACTGCAAACACTGCATTAGGTAAAAGTTTGCATTGGGCATGCTTTTGCACAATTAATGTGATTTTTGCTATTGCATGCATGCTGATAATTTGTCAAACCTTGGCTCATACTCCATTAGTTTGAGAGCAACACATGCAGCACTCAGGTCAACTGTTAGGGCTTTACATCCAAGCCATGTTCTGTGCATCATTCTTCAAAATCTTTTAAATGTGATAACAATGTAGAAAAGAATTCTGTAACAGGAATTCTAGAATTAAATCATTCTGTTCCACACTGTGAGAAAGAACAAGATCATTAGTGTTTTGCAGAAGGGGACAGTCTTTTCGCGATCTGGTGACCAATGGCTCGAGTGCCCACAGAGAGGTCCCTGCGTGCCAGCTGTGGCACCCGTGCCATAGGTTTGCCATCACTGGTATAGACCAAGGGCAAGGCCCTGAGGGAATCAAGTCAAGACGGCAGAGCTAAGGCTGGCAGTTTTGCACCTTTGATCTCTGGTCTTGAGAAAAGGACCGGTTGGCAGTCCTTCACAAAAACAAATATTAAACATCGACAGTGCCCTTATATCCAAATGAACTAAACCCTGCAGCGTCGTCCCTGGAGTTTTCTGCTATTTGGGAGAAGTGAGGTATTCACACGACAATATTCTGTATCCCTGCTTCTTCTGCATTTTTGGTTTAAATTCTGATACAGCTTCCTTATTAGGTAGCCTAAAAGTTGAATATTTTCCTCAGTTGTTTACCTTGGTGTATTTTTTTATTTACTAAATTTCTGCAGCCACCCCATAACTCAGGTTCTCTTGGTTGTTCGTTCACAAAACAAACAGCCTGCAGTCTTATGCGTATTTATATGAACTCAGCTCCTGTTTTGATTTAGTTACAGTTGTTGCAAATTACTCACAGCACAACTACAATATGATGAAAAGTTTGGAAGGCAAGTTACAAGGAAAGTCTGTAAAAACTTGGGATGTTGGGGGGGGGGGATTTGATGCAGAGGCAGGATAATATGTTGATAGTTTTATGTATTTAAAAGGATCACTGTTTATCTTGTCACCTAAAAATAGAGCAACAAGCTGTGGTTAGGGTTAAGCATGATTTTCCTGATAAGAGTACTAAGACTTACACTGGAAAACCTCTGAAGTGGCCTTCACATGTTGGCTTTAAAGCAATGTGTTATAAAGGATTTTAACACACTGAGAGCCAGTGTGGCGTAGTGGTTAGAGTGTTGGCCTGGGACTTGGGAGATCTGGGTTCTAGTCCCTTCTCGGCCATGAAACTCACTGGGTGACTTTGGGCCAGTCACTGACTCTCAGCCTAACCTACCTCACAGGGCTGTTGTGAGGATAAAATGGAGAGGAAGAGGGTTATGTAAGCTGCCTTGGGTTCCTTGCAGGAAAAAAGGCGGGGTATAAATATAATAAATAAATAAAAATAAATAATATAGGATAGAACTGAAAGGAATGGCAAGTTAATAGCACAGCGCTGCTGTATACAACTGCAAGGATCCTTGAATTGTTTTTTTTCAGAACTGATTCAGTTTAGGGTAGTTTCAAACTGCTGTTTCATTTCACATATCTTTATCAAAAATACAGTTGCACAACATCATGACTTATGGCTTTATTGGGGTGGGGGATTAAGTATCCATGTTTGGGCTTTGTTCTAACTCGCAATCCTGAAGAGAGATTACTCCCAAAAGCCAGCCTGGTGATGCAGGACATGAAAGCTTTGTTCTCTCTCAGGGCAACTCCAAGGATGAATGACCCTAGATCATGGTCCCGGTCCGTGGCCTCTTAAGAACTGGGCCGTGCGGCGCCCGGCCGCCGCACCACCCAGCCGCTGCGGCGCCCAGCTGCTGCGCTGCCTGGCTTTACAAAAATGCTCGTCGGGGAGGCGAGCAGAGGGACGAGTGGCGGGGGGGTGCTCGCCGTAGCTCATGAGCACTACAAGAGCCAGGACAGGGTGCTTGGTGCAGCGGCGCAGCAGCCGGGCGCGGTGCGCGCCGCCCACTGGGATGCTCCGCAAGCCACCTGCCGGGATGCGCCACAAGTACCCCGTCCTGGCTCTCGGGGTGCTCACGAGCTTGTCCCTCTGCTCACCTCATGTCCCTCTGCCTGCCGTTCGTCCCTCTGCTTGCTACCCAATAGTTCTCCGATGAGCATTTTAGTAAAGCCGGAAGTGACGTGACGGGTCTCCCGTTGCGTCACTTCCTGGTTCTGCTGCTGCCGGGCCGCATAGCAGGTGAGCGGTGGGTGACACTCCCCCCCCCGGTCCGTGGAAAAATTTATTCCACGGGACCGGTCCCTGGTCCCAAAAAGGTTGGGGCCGCTGCCCTAGATGATAAAGAATTCTGCAGGGACTTCCTGGGTTGGCACCTATATTGTAAGGCTTTACAGTAAAGAAATATAGTTATATTAGCACCTAATACATCCATCCCGAGTTACCTGACTCAGGCAAGAGAGAGACAGTTTCTCCATGGAAGCCTCTCACTGACTCACTGTCCATGCCACAATGAAGCTGCCAGGGAAAACTGGGCCTTGAATTTAACTGGCAGATGTTTTCTTCAGTGCTTTGGGCAGTAGGAACAAGTGCATCTCCACCTAAGAAAGAAAAGCACCAATAAAAAGTTGATGTTGGGGCAGTCTAGGGACGGAAGCTACTGGACTTTTCTCAAATTCTCCACCTTTTCTTTTAAAGGACTACATGGACACTCATCTAGTAGAGTAAAGTAGCTTATATTGATTTATGTGTGAGAGCGTTCTCTTGTCGTGTCAAAGACACTGTCCAGTAGCATCCTATGATAGTTGCACTACCATGTTACATACAAGAGCTCTGTAGCAATGATGGTGCTAGTGGGTGGGGAGAATTGAACCAGTTGCAAGGAAGATATTTGTATCGCTTGTAGCTAGACAGTTAATAGTGTACCATCATTTCTCCAAAACTCAAATGTATCTACTAGTCCTTGCCCTCTTTGAAAATGGTATTTTTTCATCATTGTTAATATGCAGGTGATTGTAGTAATCATTTGTGGGTATAAACTTCACATCTGTAACTCAATATGGTGCTGACATAAACATGAGATAAATGAAGCCAAGCTTTAACCAATTACAATAATTAACTGATTTCTGATTTCTTTGTTGATACTTCATTGGAATGCTTAGTCTTTGCCTGCCTGTCAGCTTCCAAATGAGTAGCTGAATGCCACTACTGCTACTTGGCAAACCGCAGCAGCTGTTTTGAAGAAGCAGATCACTGCTCTGTGTTATACTGGTTTCACGGCATTTTATTTCCAACAAAAAGAAAAATAAATTTCACACTGGAAGGGATTATTCCCGGAGAGCTTGGGAAAATACCTTTTTATGGTGATTGGTCAAACAGAATTATAATTCAGATAGAATCACAGTATTTGTAGTGTCAAGAGAATTCTTACAATTTTAATAACCTTCACTTTTCATGAAGAAATTAGAAGATATTCCTTCAATATAAAGCCAAAGGAAATGCATTTGTGTTTGCAATTAAAATACCTTGGTGTTTGTGGTTTGTGTTGTTAAATTTTCCACAAATTATTTTAGCTTGGAAAGCTCCCTTCATTCCATAAATGGAATGAAACAAGAAGTTGTTAGTCTTTGCTTTTTCAATCTTTATTGGCTTCGTAAATAGTTGGATGTAAGGGTACAATAATGAAACCTATTATCACCCACAGTAGAAAAGAATCACACACAGAACACAAAAATGAAATGGTACTCATGGATTTCTTTAGAGCTACAAATGAATGGAAATAATTATTTCCTCTAAACATACCCTAGAATATTTTTTGTTTTGTCTTTCACAGTGCTATCTGTAATATAGATAATATTTATATTTTAAATGGAGAATACTGGAATCATTTCTTTCCATATATACTTGCCCAGAGCCTAAGATCATCCTCAGAGGCCCTTCTCCAGGCGTCCCTGCCAAAGGAGATGAGGCAGGTGGCTACTAAGGAGAGGGCCTTTTCAGTGGTTGCACCCTGGTTGTGGAATGACCTCCCCAGAGAGGCTAGCCTGGCATCTACATTGTGTTTTTTTGGGCACTAGGTGAAGACCTTTATTATTTTCCTAGGCTTTTTAGACCTTCAGTTTTAAAAAATGTGTTAGTGTGTTTTAGATCTTTGCACTGCTACTGGCAGTGCATCTTGGTTACTACTTTGGTTTTATTCTGTTCTAAACTTAAGGTTTTCTATTATGTTATTGTATTTTATGGTTTTAAGTTTGCTCTTGTAAGCTGCCCAGAGAGCTTCAACTAACGGGCTGTATAGAAATGTAATAAATAAATAAATAACAACTATATACTGCAAAGTATTTTGAAAAAAGAGGTGTTTATTCCCAAGAATACCGATAACATTTCTGATTCAGACCCACAGAGTCAGGTAAAATTGTCTCCAATTTTGTCAAGATGTAGAATGTTATTTCACATATGGTGTAACTGTTCTGTCTTTATTACCCTAAGTATAAATGCATCTGACAGCCATTGGCTACCTTTCCCTGTTTTCACACGCAGGTCATCGATGCCAGCATCTGCATCAATTTCTACAGTGAACCATGAAAGCGGAAGTAGTTCTTCTAGCTTCCCCTGAACCTATTGTCTTTCATCTTACCACAGCCAGTGCCTCCATACTGTTATTGATCATGATTTTCTAAACCCATGTAAAGGATGTTAGCTTCTTCGCATTCAGTGAACTTGCTGTCCCTGGTCAGTTTCAGCTTGCCAATCCTTTTCAGGGAAAGCTGCTCCTGTGGTATTCATGGTTACCAAGATGCACAGGCACTTGCAGATCAGGGCCAGCAATTTAGTGCACATTTTGACAGGCCTTTTGACCAGGAGCCAGTCCGAATCTGCCACTAGATTGTGGACTGCCTCCTAGATTGTTGACTGCTATGCTTTCTAGGTAGTTAGCTACCTTTTCTGCTTCTGAGAACAGTCCACAGCTTTTAGTTGTGCTCTGGGATCTATGAAAGCATTAATGGACATACTGTGCCCCTTTTGAAGACACCATGAAGTTAAAGGGAGGCAACTCTGGGCACATTATACTGGCCCTAACCAGTCCAACATTCTACACTGAGAGGATGAAATATCCTTAGTGGCTAGTTACCTCTCATCTGTTCTGGATTTTTCAAATGTTTGACAGTTGTGGAACATTATGTGAACAAACTGGATTTCTGTAGTTCACCAGATTTATAAGCAAAAGAAATATAGTATCATGTTGTATAACACACATAGAAAGCAAATGCTACCAGGAAACCCGTCTAGCCTTGGGGGGCCCATGACACTAATTTTGCTACCATGGAGAAAGCAGTGTCCCAGGGCTGCTGATCCTAGGAGTTTGAAACTGATGAATATCAAAGCTAAGAATATGATGCAGAATATTTCCAGTGGGCTGGATTACCTGATTTGTGTGACAGTGACAAGAGAATTGTGAATTGATCATCCGTGAGTGTCTACTAGGCATATTCATATTTGTTCATTTTTTAAAAAATAGCTGCCATCTCCCCTCCTCCCCCAAATCTGGCAACAATAGGAGCTTCATTTCCAGGTTAAATAGGGTTTTTTTGGCGGGGGGGATGTTCATCAGGACTATAGAGTAGGGGAAGAGTTAAAACCTACTATTTTAAAAACACATGCATATCAATCAATCAATTTATTTATTACGGTCATAGACCAGCAGGAAACACATGCATACAAATGTGAATATGCATTTAATGTAACATATAATTTTAACCCTTAGGGGGAGACTGTTGCCGCAAATAAGAGCAGGAAGGCATCATATTAGGGAAATGGGAAAGAAACCTTTAAAAGGGACCCACCTTTCAGGAGATGCATCTATATCATCTCATGCTGAGCGTATATTTCAGGAGGTGGGTGGATAGTGATAGTGTCCTGGTAGTACAGAGGAGAGCAACTAGTGGTCCTACAGATGTTTTGGCCTACAACTACCATGACCCTTCACAATTGGCTATGTTGGCTGGGACTGATGAAAGTTGTAGGCTAAAACATCTAGAGCAGTGTTCTCCAACCTTGGGTCCCCAGATGTTTTTGGCCTACAACTCCCAGCATGCCCAAACCAGCAACGCTGGCTGGGGCATGCTGGGAGTTGTAGGCCAAAAACATCTGGGGACCCGAGGTTGGAGAACACTGATCTAGAGGGTCACAAGTTGCCCACCCTTGTTATAGTGGGAGATCTGATAATTAGGAACATAGAGAGATGCATTGTTGCAGGCATGTTGAATTTATGGTGGCTCACCTGCCAGGTGCGAAAATTGTGGACATGACGTGCTGTCTAGATGAGCTGACAGTGTTGGGGGAAGTCTTTGGTTATGGTATGTACAAACCATCTGTTTGTTTGATATAGATATTAGAGCTGCTGCCTATGGCTGAAATGAGCTGGTGTGGGAGCTGCTGCAACTCTAATTGATAGTCTTGGGATCTGTGTGTGGCTGCCCCATATGGTGGGGCAGTTAAAGCAGCTACCTAGGCAGTGAAGTACCCCCAAACCCTGTACTGACTCTGAACTGAGGCATAAGGGCTTCCTGTTTCAGTTGAACCTTGAGCAACACAGTCTTCAGGAGCTTTGGTGTGTTCTTGTTTTCTTTGCTGGTTCTTCCGTCCTGACTTCTGATTTGCTCGTTTCCTGATTCCTGGTTTGTCCTTCGATCCTGGCTTGCTCTCTGGTTCTGACGGTAGAGTTGTTCCTGAAGTGAAAGATAGCTCGTGACAGCTTTTGTCAGAGCTCGGGATATTCACATATCATCAGAAACTTTCATTTAAACTAAGTGTTTTATGACTGTAGCTCAGTGGGAGTCATTTTTAGTTTACTACCTCATGTTCATTTCACTCAAGCTGATACCGTAGGGCTGTTTCCCTTCTCTGAATAATCCTGTGGTAATACATCATATCCACAATAGGACAAGAAAACTATGTTAATCTCTTGGTTTTGACCTTGGTACTATGTTGAGATTTATTTTGTAGTCATTTTACGGACATTGTTTATATCTTCTAGATATAATAAGTCCTTCAGGGAACATTTCTGATGTGCATTTTTAGAGTTATACTCTTACATAGTGTTCCTGATTGCGTCTTTTAACAATTTGCTATTCAGAACAGTATGTGCAGATGTTGAATAAATATCACCATTATTAGATGAGTATAGTGGTACTATTGTATACCTTTTTTAAAAGTCTGAAATCCACCTATTAAAATTTGAAATCCTTGATTTGAATTGAGCTAAAGCTTCTGTTAACTCTTTTTTCTTTTTTTTTAACCAGAACAATGTCTTCATACTGTTATTTTGGTAGGAAAATTAAATAGCTGATTTTGTTGTTTACCTCTTTTATTCCACAAAACAAGCTTCCTTTGAGGTATTCCCAACTCCACCCAGGCAGAGACTAAAAAACAAGAATTCTGCAAACTGACCTCTCTCTATAAATAGCTGGGTCACATTCTTGCCCTTCTCCTTCCTGCCCCCCCCCCCCAAGCCTTCTACTTCATTTGAAGTTTTGAGCATGCTTCAGTTAGCCTAAAGCCACCAAGTTCAGTCAGATGTGCAATTAAATGTTATATTTTAACCATCACATATATTTCTAGCTATTATAACTTAGAAAGTGCTTTCATACCCTCTCAAGATTTTAATAAAGCGTTGTGTGTGGAGAAGAGAACATGTCTGTGCTATTACTCCTGTTAGATACCATCACCAAAATACCTAAAATGTATAATCACACATAATATATGTGGGTTTTAAATTTCAAACCTCTTCAGGGCCAAACTTAGCAGTTGGAGATTCATGGTTGGAATTGTCTTTTTAAGTTTATTTTACCAAGTTCATCAAATGGCTGAGTTGCTGGGCATTGCAGTCCAACAACAAGAAGAGAGGATAAGGGACCCAGTGTTCGACACCGTATATACGGAGAAGACGGCACCAATCCCAATCCCTTTCCTCCCAACTCTTCTTCACACAGTCAAAGCGGCATGGAAGAATCCCTCGTTGATGCCTCCTACATCAAAATGGCTCGAGAGGATGTATCGGGTGCAAGAACAGGACACCTCGTTTTTATTTTCTCACCCGAAGCCCAACTCCATCATTGTGGAATCCGCTCAAGGCTGCTCCCGGTGCCAACACTCTGTGCCGGTAGACAAAGAGGGCCGCTGCCTGGATATCATGGGCCGCAGGACATACTCCTCTGCCACCCTCGGGTTGAAGATAGCTAACTATCAAGCTACCATGGCCCGCTACCAGCTGTTTCTTTGAGAGAAAATTGGGACCATGTGTGACTACCTCCCCGAGGACAGGAGGGAGTTAGCCTGTGTCTTCCAAAAGAAGCCATGAAATTGGCCAGGCAGCAAATTAATACTGCCTGCCATACCACCCCAAAGCAATTGCCGATTTTGTGGCTCTAAGACAGTGATGGCATACCTTTTTGAGCCCGAGTGCCCAAACTGCAACACAAAACCAACTTATTTATTTCAAAGTGCCTTAAATTTGGCAGGAAGGAGGAGGGGGCACTAGCTAATCGCGCCTCGCTCTGTCTCAGGGCATGGCTCTTCACCGGGCGCGCAAAGATTCGGGCGCGCAAAGATTCAGGCGCGCACGCGCTGTGCTTCTGAGTTGTCTGTTCAGTTAGAAGGAGGGCTGGGTGCCTGCGCAGTCCGCTTCTGGGGGTGGAGATGTTGGAGTGTGTGCCTGCCTGTGGAGGCCAGCGAGGAATGAGTGGAGAGGAGTTACTATGGAAACCCGACGCTGAATGCAGAAGGGGATGGTCTTTTCACGATCTGGCGACCAATGGCTTGAGTGGCCACAGAGAGGTCCCTGCGTGCCAGCTGTGGCACGCGTGCCATAGGTTCGCCATTTTTCATAGATCATAGAGTTGGAAGGAGCCTACAAGGCTATCAAGTCCAACCCCCTGCTCAATGCAGGAAAGTAGAGGAGGGGTCTCCCATCCAAGTAACAACCAGGCTTGACCCTGCTTAGCTTTCCACACTCAGACAAGCCATCACTGCTCTAAGATGACACTCCTGGCTCCGCTCAGCTGGTCACAACCAGGAGGCTTGCTCTAGGACAAAAGACCTTTCTTTGGATGGCGAGGGATTGTTCAATGCCAGAACTGACGAGGCTATGGACTCTGTCCCAAAGGCCTGGACCATGGCCAGAAAGATGGGCCTGGCCCAGTATCCTGCCCCTCTGCTGGCTAAACAACGGAAGTGGTCCCAACAACAGCCTTTGTTCCCTCCTTGCCATCAAGGTGATCGTCCTTCTCGCCCTCAGCATCCTCCACCACCGAGACGCTTGTATGCCCAATCTTGGGACCAGGGCTCCCGAAAGAGAGGGGACTACACAGGGAAATGGCTCCTTTGACTCCCTCCGGACTCTCTCTCATCGCCTACGGCCACAACATCACCAAGCCCCACTGGCCTTCTACCATCTACACACCTTCACTTCAGCCACCAACTGAGGCCGTTCCTACCAGCGTGGAAGTCAATAACATCAGACTCTTGGGTCCTGAAGGTCGTCCAACACGGCTACAGGATCGAGTTCGATGCCCTGCCTCCGTTCTCCGGTATCTGCACTACTCGGCCATCCCAAGCTCTACAGGAAGAAGTAGCCACCCTTCTCACCGAGGGGGCCATCGGGCCGTTCCCAACGCACGACCTGCACCGGGGTCTCTACTCCCATTATTTTACGGTAGTGAAGAAGGATGGCGGGCTTCGCCCGATCCTGGACCTGCGGACAGTCAACTTCTATTTTATTTATTTATTTATGATATTTATACCCCGCCTTTTTTCCTGAAAGGAACCCAAGGCGGCTTACATAATCCTCCTCCTCCTCTCCATTTTATCCTCACAACAACCCTGTGAGGTAGGTTACACCAAAGAAGTTCAGGACGACCACGCTCCAGTGTATCTTGCCTCTCCTCCGCAAGGGGGACTGGTTTGCATCGGTCGACCTCAAGGATGCCTACTTCCACGTCAGAATCCAGCAGGACAGTCAGCCCTTTCTCCATTTCTCGACAGAGAAAGCCTACCAGTTCTTCTTCGTGGTCTCTGTGCTTCACACACATATGGGTTCTCTGCGCCTGCGCGGAGATCGATCGGAAACTTCTTTAGCTGAGATGAGCTGGGCGGGAGCCCCTCCCCCTCGCGCGTGCTCCTTAGCGCAGCTCCCGCCCGTCTCCTCAGTTCCTCTTCGACCACCTTTGCGTCTAGTAGTTAGGTTCTTCTCTCCTTCTCTGTATCGAAAGCTGAGTTTGTTCTTCTCTCTGACCACTTTATAAAAATATTTTCTCTCAGAAATCTTCTTATTCTTTATTCTTTATCGTTCTATACTTTTGTTTTCCAAAAAAAAAAAAAAAAACATCTTCAAAAAAATCCTGACTACAACCTTCTCTCCCCCATTCTTATCCTGTCTTTATATATAATCTATCTATTTTTCAAACTATTTTTTTCCAACTATGCCTCTTAAGGCCCCATTTAGGAAGTGTCAGCGATGTGGGACGAAAATTCCCCCCGCTGACAAACATACGCTCTGCCTGCTATGTCTGGGGCAGGAGCATGTTGTGGAGGCCTGTAAAGATTGTCAGGCTTTCACCAAACAGGCCAGAAAGGCCTGGCAGATGAAGCTGAGGGCCCTCCTTTGGGAGCAGTCTCTCTCCGCGAAAGGCCCCGCGACCTGGGGGATCCCAGTCTGCCAAAAAGCCGCCAACGGACATAACTGCTAAGAAACTCGCTAAGAAGGCCTGTAAAGATAAGACAAAACGCCTTAAGGAGAAAATGGCGGATACGGCTAGCGAGATGGCGGTCCCGTCGACTTCGACCACTGTGGTGGTTTCGAAGCGAACGGTGGAAATGTTTGAGGCTCTGGCTGGTGCTCGGGATCGAGCTTCGGGATCGATTGCCCGCCAGCCTGCTCCGGCTTCGACTACGTCTCCTCGAGGCCGAGAGACCGAAAAAGAGCCAGTGACTGCGACAGCTTCCCTGTCGGAGGGAGAGCTTGTGGCTTCGCCAGTCCAGCTAGAGGAGCAGAAGGCACTGGACAGACCCCGTTCGGGCTCGAGGGGTCCTCCACCGCGACTGTCTCCGTCGGTTGGACGCGCAGAGGAGCGTCAAGTATACCGCCACCGGTCACGATCCCCACGCTATCGGGCTCGTGATTCGGTCTTCACGGCTTCGAGCCCTCGATCTCGACTCTCCAGATACCGGGATGAGAGGTCGAGGTCCCGCTCCTACTACTCGGGATCGAGTTCTAGGAGCTACTACTCGAGGTCGAGACGCTCACCAAGACGTGAGAGGTCGGAACGTCATTACTACCACCGGCGTTCCGTTTCCCCGGACAGGCACCGTGGTCAGAGGCACTCCCCTTCACCTCGCCGGGATGCGGCTGTGTCTTGGGCTCCAGCCGAAGCTGTGAAAGAGCCAGTTGCGTCGACGTCGACGGCTCAACCGCAAACTCTCACGCGTCTACCGGTTGCGACTGCTGTTGTTGGCCACTCCTCGTCTGGATCGGCATATCTGTCGGATTCGGACTCGGCGGCTTCCTCCTCCCACTCCACTTCGCCGGATGCGCAGGTGGAGTCCAAGGACGCGGTCTCCCCATTGGAGGACATGGGGAGTTTCGCTGAGCATGTCAGCCGGCTGGTGACTGTTCTGGGAGTCGAGGCGAAGTCTTCGAAAGGAAAGGCCAAGGATGACATTTATGCTGTCCTTAGAACAACACAGTCGAACCAGCTGCTCCTCCCATTCTTGCCGACATTGTTGGAGACGGTGCAAGAAACCTGGAAGACTCTGGCCTCGACTAAACCGACGGCCAAACGCCTGGAGTCGATGTACAAAATCCAGGAGGAAGGAGCAAAATTCTTGTTTTCCCATCCGACCCCGAACTCGCTCATAGTCAAATCAGCGCAGTCTCGTGGGGGAAGGCAACACACCACTCCGGCAGATAAGGAGGGTAAGACACTAGATTCCTACGGCCGTAGGATCTATTCATCGTCTTCCCTCGGACTAAAGATATCTAACTACGAGGCGTTGCTAGCTAGATATCAGATGTATATCACAGAGAAGTTGGGAGACCTCTGTGACTATCTGCCGGACGACAAGAGAGACCTGGCAGCCCAGTTTATAAAAGAAGCGACTAGCATCGGTGCCTTGCAAATGAATACAGCGCGGCACCAAGTCGACAGCCATGCCAGGTCGATGGTCGGGTTCGTGGCTCTGAGGAGACACGCATGGCTTCGCTCTACCTCTTTGACTCCCGACGATAGGGCAAAGATTCAAGACCTTCCTTTCGATGGCGAGGGGTTATTCAACGCCTCTACGGATGACTCCCTCGACTCGGCTCAAAAGGCCTTCACAACGGCCAAAAAGATGGGGCTCGTTCGCCAGCAGCCGTCGCAATCCTTCAGACCACGGCGGTGGTCGCGGTTCCCGTTCCCGACCAGGCAGTACCAGCTGGCGGGTCAGTACAGGAGCGGGAACCGAAGGCCCGGGGCATCACAGCCTCAGGTCCAGCCCCAGCGACCGTATCAGCAGCAACGGTCCCGAGGCAGCAGGAGGGGAGGCGACTTCGGCCGGCGTCGTCTTTGACTGCCTTGTCGGCCCGACCAAAATGCAACCGACACTTCGCCTGGACGACACCTCTGCACCACCTCAGACTACTCTCTTCGGCTCTCGACTTTACCACCACCTCCAATTTTGGAGGACCACCACGACGGATCGATGGGTGCTAAGCATTATAGAGCACGGCTACAGGATCGAGTTCGGAGTCCTCCCACCATTTCTCGGGATCAAGACCACCCGTCCAACTCGGGTGCTACTGGAGGAAGTTTCGACCCTCCTTCAAAAAGGGGCGATACAGCCGGTTCCCGCAGGAAACTTGGAGGACGGCCTGTACTCCAGATACTTCATCGTGAAAAAGAAGGGAGGAGGACTCAGGCCGATCCTGGACCTTCGGACTGTAAATCTTTTTATCCCACCAAAGAGATTCTGCATGGTCACGCTCCAGTCGATCCTTCCCTTGCTCCGAAGGGGCGATTGGTATGCATCCATCGACCTCAAGGATGCGTACTTTTACATCGCAATCCACGAGAACAGCCGGAAATACCTTCGGTTTCGGGTGGGAGATGACTCCTACCAGTTCGTCATTCTTCCATTCGGACTTTCCACTGCGCCGAGGGTATTCACGAAGTGTGTGGCGGCAGTGTGTGCAAGTCTAAGGGCAAGAGGCGTTAACATCTTCCCCTACCTCGACGATTGGGTATTGGTGGCATCGTCGAGGCTCGAGCTTCAAAGCGCGCTCGAAGAGACCCTCGATCTCATGCTCGACTTGGGACTTTGCCTGAACGTAGAGAAGTCGGTCCTCCAGCCCGTGAAAGAAATCCAATACATAGGAGCAAGGTTAAATGCGTTCGATGGTCGGGCTTATCTTCCGAACGAAAGGGCAATAAAGCTGATCGCCCTTTCAAAGAAAGTATACAATCAGTCGATATCATCAGCTCATACGATACAGCGGCTTCTGGGGCACATGGCCTTGACCATCACAGTCGTACGCTATGCAAGGCTTCGCATATGACCACTGCAGACCTGGTTTGTCCGAGCCTTCAAGCCAGAAAAGTACAGACCATCCTTTCGTCTATCAGTTCCACGAGCCGTAAGAGAGTCTTTGAGGTGGTGGCAGCAGGAGTCAAACCTACTCGACGGTGTAACTTTTCAACCATCGGTACTGAGTCGAATCCTGACAACAGACGTGTCGCTGTTAGGATGGGGAGCCCACTCCGATGACCACGTCGTGCAAGGCACTTGGACTCCGGCGGAAGGCACCAGGCATATCAATTGGCTGGAGCTAATGGCTGTCTGGAGGGCGCTGCAGGCACTAGAGCAATATCTGACTGGCCGTCACATTCAGATCGTGACGGACAATACCACAGTAGTAGCGTATTTGAACAAACAAGGAGGCACAAGGTCTATGCACCTCACGCGACTGACGCTACAGCTCTACGAGTGGGCTCTACCTCGGCGAATGTCATTCGTAGCGATCCATATCGCGGGGAAAACCAATGTCCTAGCCGATGCGTTGAGCAGGGTGTCGCTGCAGTCGCACGAGTGGAGGTTGGATCGGCAGGTAATATCTTCCCTATTCCACCTCTGGGGTCGGCCGAACATAGACTTGTTCGCAACCAGCGAGAACACGGCCTGCCCCCTATTTTGCAGCAGAGCGGCTTCGGACCCGAGGTCGATAACCGACGCATTCCTGCTAGATTGGAGCGACGACTTCTTCTACCTGTTCCCTCCAATTCCTCTTCTTACTCGCGTTCTGGCCAAAATATCATTGAACAAGACAAGCTGCATCCTGATATCCCCATGGTGGCCGCGTCAGCCTTGGTTTTCCCTCCTACTTCATCTGTCTCAGGGAGATTACCTGCAACTGCCCATCCAGGACAATCTGTTGACTCAACAGCAGGGCAAGGTACTTCATCCCAATTTGCAGTCATTGAGCCTCACGGCTTGGAGGATCAGATAGTGATGCATACAGACCTCTCCTCGGCAGTAAAGGAAGTCTTGCTGGCAGCACGTAAGCCGTCAACAAGGCTTTCTTATGCAAGAAAGTGGCAAGCTTTCTCTGGCTTTGTGTCGGCTTCAGATAAAAACCCTGTAACATGTTTGATATCGACTGTCCTCGACTTCCTGCACTCGCTGATGGCCCGTGGGCTTAAATTCTCATCTATCAAGGTGTATTTAGCGGCAATTGCGGCGTATCGAACAACCTCGACAGGTACGTCTCTATTTATACACCCGCTTGTAAAGCAGTTTCTGAAGGGTGTAAGAAACTTATGCCCTCCGACGAGGACTATCGTGCCAGGATGGGATCTTCAACTGGTCTTGAAGGCATTGACGACGACGCCATTCGAGCCCATGGCGAAGTCGGACTTGCGCCTTCTTTCATTTAAAACCTTGTTTTTAATAGCAATTACATCTGCAAGACGTGTCGGTGAGTTGGCCGCTCTCAGAGTTGATCCTCCATTCACAGCTTTTCACAAGGACAAGGTCGTTTTACGTCCAGACATAACTTTTCTGCCAAAAGTCGTTTCTGAATTTCACCTAGGCCAGGACATTGTGCTTCCAGCTTTCTTCCCATCACCGTCATCGGATGTCGAGAGACTTTTACACAGCCTCAATGTCTGTAGAGCCCTAGCTTTTTACAAAGCACGTACGGAGTCCATAAGGCACACTCAACAGCTTTTTGTATGCTACGGCCCTCCAAAGAGGGGCTGTCCAGTGTCAAAGCAAAGACTGTCCTCCTGGCTAGTGGACACTATCAAACTAGCATATCAACTTGCCAATCGTGTTTTGCCGGGCTCCGTAAAAGCACATTCTACTAGAGCCATGTCGACTTCGACGGCATTCGGCAGAGGAGTCTCTTTATCGGACTTGTGCAGGGCAGCGACTTGGTCTTCACCCTCCACTTTCATTCGGCACTACCGCCTCGACGTTCGAGCCAGGGCGCAGAGCGCATTCGGGAGAGCGGTGCTATCATCAGTCACCATCTGACTACCGACACCGACCCACCTCCGGTAAGTCAGCTTGCTAATCTACCCATATGTGTGTGAAGCACAGAGACCACGAAGAAGAAGGACAGGTTGCTTACCTGTAACTGTAGTTCTTCGAGTGGTCATCTGTGCATTCACACAACCCGCCCTCCTTCCCCTCTCGGTGTCTGCATCGAGTTCGATGGATACCCAGGTGGAAATGGGATGGTCCAATTTCGTTTTGTTTTTTGTCGATCTCGATTACATCGGGGTTCGGAACTTTCTATCGATCTCGTAACCATCGAGTTCGAGGGGGTGTATTAGAGTTTTTTTCCTGGATCAGCCTCGGTCCCGAGGGTCGCAATAGGCGGTCTCAGGGAACTGAGGGGACGGGCGGGAGCCGCGCTAAGGAGCACACGCGAGGGGGAGGGGCTCCCGCCCGGCTCATCTCAGCTAAAGAAGTTTCCGATCGATCTCAGCGCAGGCGCAGAGAACCCATATGTGTGTGAATGCACAGATGACCACTCGAAGAACTACAGTTACAGGTAAGCAACCTGTCCTTTCAGGTACTTCCCTTCGGACTCTCCATGGCACCGAGAGTATTCACCAAATGAATTGCCGTTGTCTGTACCCACCTCTGTACTCAAGGCGTACAGATATTCCCGTACCTGGATGACTGGCTGCTCGTAGACTCCTCTAGCTCTGCCCTATGAGAAGCATTGAGGAAGACACTGACTCTCCTGGACAGCCTGGGTCTCTATATCAACAGGGAAGAGTAGATACTGCACCCAACGCAGACTATCAAATTCATTGGGGCAGTCCTCGACGCCCGTTCCGGCATGGCATTCCTCCCTCAGGATCGAGTGACCACTATCACCAGGCTAGCGACGAGGCTCTACGGAGCACGGAGATCAAAAGTACATTCCATCCAGCGACTTTTCGGTCTCATGGCATCCACGGTGTCGACAGTTGCCTTTGCATGCCTTTGGATGTGGCCCTTACAGAACTGGCTCATCCGCACCATTGACTCCAACCAGGACGCCCATCATGCTTACCTGAGTCTTCGTCCCGAGATCCGTCTCTGCCTCCTCTGGTGGCAAAGGAAATTGCACCTACAACATGGCATGCCTTTCTGAGAACACCCTCACATGAGGACCCTCATGACAGATGCCTCCCTCCTCGGTTGGAAAGATGGTCCAAGGCCATTGGACACGGCAGGAGACCTCCCTCCACATAAACTATCTGGAGCTCCTGGCTATTTTCAAAGCATTACAAGCACTAGAGAGAGACCTTGTTGGCCATGTAGTCCAAATCGTGACAGACAATACTACTGCAGTAGCGTACATCAACAAACAGGGCGGGATGAGGTCATCGAAACTTATGACCCTCACCCTCTGCCTCTTTCGCTGGACTGTCCACAGGAGCATCACACTCTCTGTCATCCATACTGCAGGCAAAGACAATGTCCCAGCAGATGCCCTCAGTCGGGTGGCCCTCCAATCCCATGAATGGGAACTCGATCCAGCAGCTTGTCAAAAGATCTTCGACCGCTGGGGAACTCCGGAGATCAACCTCTTCACTTCCAAGGACAATGTGGTGTGCCCCCAGTTTTGCAGCAGGGCTGGCCTGGGGCAGGCATCCATGGGAGATGCGTTCCAACATCACTGGACAGGGACCTTCTTCTGTCTATTTCCCCCCTTCCCACTACTGACCAGGGCACTGGCGAAGGTTCAAGCAGAGTCCACCAACTGCATCCTAATTGCCCCGTGGTGACCCCGTCAACCCTGGTTCGCCCCCTTACTCCACTGCTCTGCAGGAGACTGTCTCCGTATGCCTCTATCTCGGACTCTTCTCTCCCAAGATCAGGGTTGGATCCTACACCCGGATCTCCTGACTCTCTGCTTTACAGCATGGAGGCTTCGATAACAGGTCGGACTTCACCTCTATTTCCTCAGATTCAAGCAGTCCTCAACGCGGCCCACAAGCCTTTGACTTGCCACTCTTATGTGAGGAAATGGGTAGGTTTCTCTTCCTTCGCCACATCCCATGCGTTCTGGACTACCTCCACCTCTTGATGCAGCGAAGCCTTAAACTCTCCTCCATTAAGGTATATCTCGCTGCCATTTCAGCACATCATCGCCCGGTTGGGGGGGATCTTTTTTCATGCAACCATTAGTATGACAATTCCTGAAAGGGATTAGGAATCTCCTCCCTCTACTGTGATCTATCGTCCCGTCATGGAGCCTGGCGGTGGTTCTGAAGGCACTAACTGCAAAACCTTTCGAACCTCTGGCCTCAGTTGACCTCAGCATTCTCACTTGAAAGGTTGCCTTCTTGGTGGCAATTACATCTGCCCATCATGCCTGTGAAATGTGTGCCCTCAGAGTGGATGACCCATACTTGGTTTTCCACACAGAGACAATGTGGTCCTTCAGCCCGACGTTTCATTTCTGCCTAAGGTGGTTTCCGATTTTCATCTCAGCCAGGACATCAGTTTACTGGCCTTTTTACCAGCCCCTTCAACTCCAATAGAACACACTCTTCATACCCTGGATGTTCCCAGGGCACTAGCGTTCTACAAAGCAAGGACTGAATCTTATTGCCAGTCCAACCAGTTGTTCCTTGGCTATGCAGGACGGGAAAAGGGTCTTCTGGTGTCCACCCAACATTTTGCTAAGTGGGTGGTACAGGCGATAAAACTTTCCTACGAGCTTGCTGGTCTGGAGCTTCAACCTGGGATCAGGTCTCACTCCACCAGGGCAGTTTCGACGTCGGTTGCATTCAGCAGGGATGCAACACTACCGGACCTGTGTAAGGTTGCCACCTGCTTGACCCCTTCCACCTTCGTCCGCCACTACCGACTGGACGTTCAGGCCTGCTCAGACTACACGTTCGGAAGAGCAGTATTATCTTCTCTGATGACCTGATGATACTGCCCTCCTCCGGTAAGCCAGCTTGTTACATCACCCATATGTGTGATGCACAGAGACCACGAAGAAGAACAGGTTGCTTACCTGTAACTGTGGTTCTTCTAGTGGTCATCTGTGCATTCACACAACCCACCCACCGTCCCCACTTCAGTGTCACTGTCTGTCGATGGGGCTCTGTGAAGTGGTTTACTGCTGGTATCGCTGTCGCTTTCGATACCGATATTGATGCTGAGATTCTCTCAGTTCTGAGGCCACAATAGGTGATCTCAGTGAACTGAGGGAGCGGGTGGGAACCTGCCAGTAGCATGTACAGTAGGATGGTGTGGGAGGGGAGGGGTTCCTGCCCCAAATCCTCAGCTATAGAAGCTTCCTGAAACAGGCTCCGCACAGGCGCAGAGCCCATATGTGTGAATGCACAAATGACCACTCGAAGAACCACAGTTACAGGTAAGCAACCTGTTCTTCCCCTCTTATTTCTTTCCTAATGTGAACCCTCTTCCTCATGCTGCTGTTTGCCATGTCAGGGTTTATTGGATCAGCTGCTTTCAAGTAAGAGCCAAGCTAGACAAAGGGTACTTCTGGACAATTTGGGGGACACACAGCAAGTTGTCCATATCCAAGCTGTCTCACATTAAATGCTTCCTTCAAGATGCTTCTTGGCTCCCTTATATGTAGGTTTTATCCTGGAACCTTCTGTTGATTCTGAAAGCATTCACTAAGACTCCCTTTGAGTCAGTAAGGTCTGTTTCATTCTGCAACCTGGGAGATGGCAGTCTTGGCCACCATTATGTCTGCCTGGCAATAAGGGGAAATGGGCATGCTTTCTGTGATCTCTGTGTTTTCAACCAGAACAAGAGTCAATCATCTGTAAGATTAACACTGCCTGTCATGGCTTGCAAGAGTTTGTTCTTCGCAATTTCTGCCTCAAGCTCTTACCCAAAGGAGAAACAGTGGAATGAACTTGATGTACATATGGCTTTAAGAGCGTACAACAGGAGAGCCAAATAGTTCAGGCACTCAGAAACGCTCTTTATATCATACAGACAGGGTGCCTAAGCTCTTAGCTTTTGGATCCATATGATTAGCAGATAGTTATGGGTGTGCATAGGCAGGCCCTACCATTCCATCGGTACTATGTTTCCTGTAGCCATCACAGCCCACTCCCTTCCAAGAGGTAGCTGTTTTTACAGCTCTTCACACCAGTTCTCCAGTTGGGGATATTTGAAAGGCAGTAAATTGCATCTGTCTGCTTTCATGAGACACTACAAAATGTATGTCTTTGCCCCTGTAGTTGATGCATTTGGTAGGCATGGCCTGCTACAGGTGGTGTAAATACCAGGATGCAAGAGTCTGGCCATTTACTTTGCACCTTGAGATGTGGAACTGCTGTAATACATCCCTTTCCTGCCGGAATTCCTACCACTAAATAAGAAATTGGTCTTACTGAAAAGTTGCTTTCTGTTTAGTAGGTAAGAAGTCAGGGAGACCCACTGAGGTGATGGTCAAACAGCACACTGTGAGGGCAGTGTTTTCAAAGTGCTCCTAGTTTGTTAGGACAGGGAAGTTCTGGGGTTTCTTCTCTTGGCCCTGTTTTCTGTCCAGTTTTTATTCTAATGTGCTACTGGTTGCTGGCTGTAAATAAACTCTTTAAGTTTATTTCTGTTTTGATTTAGAGCCTGAAGTGAAACCCAAGTATTGGGAAGGTTCTGTTCTCTGGTGATTTAAGTTTAGTTGTCCTTGCTTTCTGAGTTGGAGGATGAGCTAACTCTCTCTTGTCTGATTTCTTACCTACTAAACAGAAAGGTGAGGCATTGATTTTTTCTGATTCCCTCCCTTCTTATCACAGCCCTCCATACTATGTCCCATTCTGTTCCAGAGGTTCTCCATACCTCTGGAGCAGCATTTAAGGAGGTTTCAATGGTAGGGCAGGATCAGTGAAAATCAGGTACTCTACCTTGCACAAGCAGAAATCATAGAATCATAGAAAAGTAGAGTTGGAAGGGGCCTAAAAGGCCATCGAGTCCAACCCCCTGCTCAATGCAGGAATCCAGGTCAAAGCATCCCTGACAGATGGCTGTCCAACTGCACTTGGAATGCCTCCAGATTGGGAGAGCCCACCACCTCCCTAGGTAGTTGGTTCCATTGTCTTATTGCTCTGACAGTCAGGAAATTTTTCCTGATGTTTAGGTGGAATCTGGGTTCCTGTAACTTGAGCCCATTATTCTGTGTCCTGCAAACTGGGATGATCGAGAAGAGATCCTGGCCCTCTGTGTGACATCCCTTCAAGTACTGGAAGAGTGCGATCATATCTCCCCTCAGTCTCCTCTTCTGAAGGCTAAACATGCCCAGTTCTTTCAGTCTCTCCTCATAGGGCCTTGTTTCCAGTCCCTTTATCATCCCTGTTGCCCTCCTCTGAACCCTCTCCAGTTTGTCTACATCCTTCTTAAAGTGTGGTGCCCAGAACTGGACGGCAGTACTCAAGATGAGGCCTAACCAGTGCTGAGTAAAGGGGAATTATCACTTCCCGCGATTTGGAAGCTATACTTCTATTAATGCAGCCCAAAATAGCATTTTCCTTCTTTGCAGCCACATCACATTGCTGGCTCATATTTAGTTTGTGATCTACCACAATTCCAAGATCCTTCTCACTTGTAGTATTGTTGAGCCAAGTGTCCCCCATTCTGTAACTCTGCATTTGGTTTCCTTTCCCTAGGTGCAGCACTTGGCATTTATCCCTATTAAATTTCATTCTGTTGTTTTCGGCCCAGCGCTCCAGCCTATCGAGGTCACTTTGAATTTTGTTTCTGTCTTCCAGAGTATTAGCTGTTCCACCCAACTTTGTGTCATCTGCAAATTTGATAAGCATTCCCTGTACCTCCTCCTCCAAGTCATTAATAAAAATGTTGAAGAGCACTGGGCCCAGGACCGAGCCCTGTGGTACCCCGCTCGTTACCTCTCCCCAGTTTGAGAAGGAACCATTGATAAGCACTCTTTGAGTCCGATTCTGTAGCCAATTGTGGATCCACCTGATAGTTGTTCCATCTAGCCCACTTTTAGCTAGCTTGCTAATCAGGATATCATGAGGCACTTTGTTGAAAGCTTTGCTGAAGTCTAGATATATTATGTCCACCGCATCCCCACAGTCCACAAGGGAGGTTACCCAATCAAAAAATGAGATCAGATTAGTCTGGCAGGATTTGTTTTTGACAAATCCATGCTGGCTTCTAGTAATCACTGCATTGTTTTCAAGGTGCTTGCAGACTGACTTCTTTATAATGTGCTCCAAAATTTTCCCAGGGATTGATGTCAGACTGACTGCCCTATAGTTCCCAGGTTCCTCCTTCTTGCCCTTTTTGAAGATGGGAACAACATTTGCCCTCCTCCAGTCATCTGGCACTTCACCTGTCCTCCATGATTTCTCAAAGATAATAGACAGTGGTTCTGAGAGTTCTTCTGCCAGTTCCTTTATTACTCTAGGATGTAGCTCGTCAGGCCCTGGAGATTTAAACTCGTTCAGAGTAATCAGGTGCTCCTTGACCATTTGCCTATCAATCTCAAGCTGCAATCCTGCCCCTTCAGTCTGCACTTCAGGTTTGCCCGGGGGATCATAGACCCTCTTTTGGGAGAAGACCGAGCCGAAGTAGGAATTGAACACTTCTGCCTTTTCTTTGTCTTCTGTTATCAATTTGCCATCCTCATTGCGTAGTTGAACCACCATTTCTTTCCTCTGTCTTTTACTGTGCATGTATCTGAAGAAAGCTTTCTTGTTGTTTTTAGCATCCCTCGCTAACCTTAGCTCATTCTCAGCTTTAGCCTTCCTGACACTATTCCTGCAGTTCTGTGCTACCTGCCTGTACTCTTCCCTTGTAGCCTGTCCTTCCTTCCACTTCATATACGTGTCCTTTTTTGTTTTCAGGTCATCTTTGAGTTTATTGTGAAGCCACATTGGCTTCTTCTGTTGCCCTCTGCCTTTTTTCCTTGTGGGAATTGTTTGCAATTGTGCCTTTAAAATTTCCTTTTTTAAAAACTCCCACCCATCCTGGGCTCCTTTTCTCATTAGAGTCGCTTGCCATGGGACCTTACTTATCATTGTTCTGAGTTTGTTAAAATTGGCTTTACTAAAATCCAGGGTACATGTTTGGCTACACTCAGTTTTTGCTCCCCTTAGAATCAAGAACTCAAGTATAACATGGTCACTTTCCCCCAGAGTTCCCAAAACTGCCACTTTATCCACTAACTCGTCTCTGTTGGTTAGAATCAGGTCAAGGATAGCCGATCCTCTAGTTCCTTCCTCCACTTTCTGTAGGAGGGAGTTATCAGCAGCACAACTCAGGAATTTCTTGGAGGGGCCATGTTTGGCTGAATAAGTCTCCCAACAGATATCAGGGAAATTGAAGTCACCCATTACTACCACATCATGCCTCCTTGAAACATTTGCAATTTGCTTTTCAAAAGTTTCATCCTTGTCTTCTCCTTGATTGGGTCGTCGGTAGTAGGCTCCAACTGCCATGTTCGTCTTATCCTTTGCCCCCTTTATTTTAACCCAGATGCTCTCAATGGGGCTGCCAAGCTCCTCTTCCTGTATCTCTGTGCAGAGATACGTATCTTTAACATACAGCGCAACTCCACCTCCCTTTCTCTTGCTTCTGTTCCTTTTGAACAAGTTATACCCTTCAATTGCTGTATTCCAGCCATGGGAGTCATCCCACCAGGTTTCAGTTATCCCTATCAAGTCGTATCTGCCCTCATGTATCAAGAGTTCAAATCCGTCCTGTTTGTTGCCCATACTCTGGGCATTAGTATTTTATTTATTATTTATTTATTTCTTATATTTATTAATCGCCCATCTGGCCGGTCACCGGCCACCCTGGGCGATGTACAATTAAAATACAATAAAACAATACAATAAAATATAATAATTAAAACAATATAAAAAATTCTTTTAAAAACCTAACCCACCCCGTATTCCCGCCTGAACAGCCATGTTTTTAATGCACGGCGGAAGCTCATCACGGAGGGGGCATGGCGAAGGTCACTAGGGAGGGAGTTCCATAATGTGGGAGCCGCCACAGAGAAGGCCCTCTTCCTAGTCCCCACCAGCCTGGCTGCTCTGGCTGATGGGATAAGGAGAAGGCCGTCCGTGGCAGACCTTGTTGAGCAGCCTACTTGATGTTGCCGGAGGCGCTCCTTGAGATAAACTGAGCCGGAGCCGTGTAGGGTTTTAAAGGTCAAAACCAACACCTTGAATTCAGCTCGGCAAGCAACTGGTAGCCAGTGCAACTCATTAAGCACTGGCATGATGTGATCACGCCGGCAGCTGCCCTTAATCAGGTGAGCCGCCGCGTTCTATACCAGCTGAAGCTTCCGAACCGTCTTCAAGGGTAACCCCATGTAGAGCGCATTACAGTAGTCAAGGCGAGAGGAGACCAAGGCATGAACCACTGATGGGAGCAGGTGATTAGGAAGGTAGGGGCGCAGCTGCCGTATCAGATGGAGTTGATACAGCGCCGCCTGGCTCACAGCTGCCACCTGAGCCTCCATGGACAGCTGGGAGTCTAGAATGACCCCCAAACTGCGGACCTGGTCCTTCAGGGGTAGATGTGCCCCATTCAGCACCAGGTCAACATCCCCTAACCTCCCCTTGTCCCCACCAGAAGTACCTCGGTCTTGTCGGGGTTCAGTTTCAGCATGTTCCTTCCCATCCAGCCAGCCACTGATTCCAGGCACTTGGACAGGGTCTCAACGGCCAACCTCGGTGAGGACTTAAAACAGAGCTGCGTGTAGAGCTGCGTGTCATCCGCATACTGATGACACTGCACCCCAAACCTCCTGATGATAGCTCCCAGCGGCTTGAGGTAGATGTTCAATAACATCGGGGAGAGGATGGAACCCTGCGGCACTCCACAAGTGAGCAGCCGAGGGTCCAAAGCCTCCTCCCCGAGAACTACCCCCTGATACCTTCCAGAGAGGAAGGACCGGAACCACTGCAATACAGTGCCTCCCAAGCCCAACCCCTCCAGACAGTCCAGGAGGATACCGTGGTCAACGGTATCAAAAGCCGCCGAGAGATCGAGGAGGACTAGAAAGGAGCATTCGCCCCTATCCAAAGCCCTCCTCATATCATCCACCAAGGCGACCAAGGCCGTCTCCGTCCCATGTCCAGACCTGAAGCCCGACTGGCACGGATCTAAATAATCGGCTTCATCCAAGTGTGCCTTCAACTGAGCCCCCACCACCCGCTCGATCCCCTTGGAGACTGGGCGGAAGTTGTTCAGATCTTGGAGATCCAAGGAGGGCTTCTTCAGAAGCGGTCTTATTGCTGCCTCCTTAAGGGCTGGTGGCATCACTCCCTCCTCGAGGGAGGCATTCACCACTGCCCTGATCCCCTCACCCAGTCTCTACCTGCAGTTCATAATGAGCCAGGGCGGGCAAGGATCAAGCAAGCAGGTGGTCGGCCTCACAGATGAGAGCACCTTGTCCACTTCATCAGAAGGAAGAAGCTGGAACCGATCCCACAAAACCGGTCTGCCATTGGCCTCCTCCCGCTCACTCCCTGTGTCCACGACGCACGAAATCCCACTCCTAATCCGATCAATTTTATCTGCGAAGTGCTTTGCTAAAGCCTCACAGGAGGCTTTAGACTGTTCCAACAGATCCAGAACAACTGGACCGACCAGACTCCGGACCACTTGGAACAGCCTCCTGGGGCAGCACTCCGCAGACACAATGGAGGCAGCATAGAAATTCTTTTTTGCTGCCCTCACCGCCACCTGGTAGGCTGAGGATGCAGCTCTAACCCGTGTTTGATAATCTTCGGAGCGGGATTTACGCCATCAGTGCTCTAGCCTTCTCACCTCTCGTTTCAGAGCTCGCAGCGAAGGAGTGAACCATGGTGCTGTGCGAGGTCTGTTTAGGCAAAGAGGGCGCTTCGGGGCAACTCGGTCTAATGCCCTGGTGATTGCAGCATTCCAGTTGTCCACCAGGGTCTCGACTGAGCTACCGTTTGTGTGCTCCAATTCCCCAAGCGCGTTCAGGAATCCATCCGGATCCATAAGACGCCTGGGGCAGACCATCCTAATAGGTCCCTCACCCCTGCAGAGGGGTTGTGGCACAGAGAAATCCAACCCCACCAGATAGTGATCTGACCATGACAAGGGGGGGGTGGATATACCCCCGATTTCCAGATCATTTCCCCCCCTCTCCAGAAACGAAAACCAAGTCCAGTGCCTGACCGGCTACATGGGTAGGTCCAGTTAATACAGGGTGCAGCTCCCAGGAAGCCATGGTCTCCATGAAGTCCCGAGGTGCCCCCGTGAGAACAGCCCCCAAATGCACGTTGAAGTCCCCCAGCACCAATAGCCTGGGGGACAACACACGCACATCAGAGACCACCTCCAGCACCTCGGCCAGGGAGTCTGACGTGCAGCGGGGTGGACGGTACCCGAGCAGAGTCCCCAGACTGCCCTTTGGACCCAACCTCCAGTACATGCACTCAATAAACTTGGTCTCCGGGAGAGGGAGTCTGGTAAGGACCAAGGACTCCCGGTAGATAACAGCCACTCCCCCTCCCCGTCCCCCAACCCTTGGCTGCTGGGCATACGAGAAACCACCTGGACACAAGGCCGCCAGAGTTGGAGCAGCGGCCTCGTCCAGCCAGGTTTCCGTAATACATGCCAGGTCCGCACCCTTATCCAAGATCATGTCATGGATTACAGATGTTTTTTGGGTAACGGACCTGGCATTACACAGCAGCCAATGCAAGGGTGGGGAAGGAGCCACCCCACCCCCAGTTAACCCTTGGCTCTGGGCAGGCCTGGAACAAGGGATAGATATTAAGCATCGATCCCCTGTTCCCCTTAATCGGCATGGCCTGCCCTTAGCACTCCGCCAGCGTCTGCCGCTCAACAATGGTATGTTTTGCCCCCCGGAACTCCCCCCATCATCTCCCTGAGATGAACACATGCCCCCCGCTGCTTCCGCCGATCACGCGGGAGACCCACCCCTAAAACCCCAACCCAGCTCAGACAGGGGGGTAGGCCCTCGCCCTCGTGCCATCCCCCAAGTGGCTCCCCGCAAGGGGCGTCCCCTTTGGTGTCGTCCCCTTTGGGGACGTCGCCACTGGGGCGTCGCCGCCCCGCTCCTCAGGCCGGCTGATGTAGATGTTGGCTCTGTTGGGGCAGCTGGCACCACTCCCCAATCAGTCCAAGGGGCAGCTCCTCCTGGTTGCTGCAGAGGCAGGGCCCCAGTCCAACAGGGAACCTATTAGTATAGAGACATCGAAGACTATGTGCTTTATAGTCCGACTTTTTCCCTACATTTTGTGGTAGACTATCATTGGGCACCACTGGAGCTGTTCTCTCCGTTGTGGCACAGAGACCTTCTTCCATTGGAACCCCCAAGTTTATGTCTCCCTCCCCTGTTGGATTCAGTTTAAAGCCCTCCTGATTAAGTTCCTCATGCTGTGGCCAAACACATTCTTCCCAGTCCTTGTGAGGTGCAACCCATCCTTTGCCAGCAGTCCATCTTCCAGGAAGTGTAGCCTGTGGTCCCAGAATCCAAATCCCTCACGTCGGCACCACCTTCGTAGCCAGTCATTCACTTGGAGTATTTTTCTTTCCCTTTCTATGCCTCTTCCAAGTACTGGAAGAATGGATGAGAAAACTATCTGGGCCCCGAAGTTCTTGAGTTCCCTTCCCAGCTCTTCAAAGTCTGCTGTGATTTCTTTGTAACTCCGCTTGGCAGTATCATTTGTACCCACATGGAAGAGAAGAAAGGGGTATGTGTCGGTGGGCTGTATGAGCCTCAGCAGCTGCTCTGTCACATCCTTAATCCGTGCCCCGGGGAGACAGCACACCTGGCGAATCCATGGGTCCTCACGACATACTTTGGCTCCGATCCCCCGCAGGAGGGAGTCTCCCACTACGAGTACTCTTCTCTTTCTCTTGCTGTAGGCCTTGGTTTGATTGCCTCCACTTGACTGACCTTCAGCCTCTTGCCCGCTGTCACGTTGGGTGCCCGATAATTCGTCCTCTGCAGGCTGTCCTCTGCTCTCGTCCTCAAGTACCTGGAAGCGGTTCCATAGCTCCACTGCTTCCACAGGCGCAGAATGTCTTCTAGTTCTTCTGCTCCTAAGAGTCACCCTTTTCCAGGGTGTTCCCCCTGCATTATTTTCCCTTGCCTCTGCAGTCTCCACCTCCGCCTCATCCTGCCGTTGCCCTTCAGGCTCCTGTTCTACGCTTTGCTGCTGTAGATCCACCGTTCTGTGTAAGAACTCCTCACTTTCTCTTATACTCCTGAGGGTTGACACTTGCTGCTCCAGTCCTCTGACCTTTTCTTCCAACAGCGTGACCAGCTTGCATTTGTTGCACGTGTAGGCCATGTTGCTCTCAGGCAGGAAAACAAACATTGCACACACATTGCAGGTCACCACCACTGCAGATTCCTTTCCTTCCATAGTGCTCTGTTCCCTTTATGTTTCTGCCTTTCAAGGAAATTTCTTCGGGACCTCCCCTTGACCTCCCCTGCCGAACTCCACTGCCAAACTCCTGTTTGCTCTCCCTGTGCGCTCGCTCTCTGGGAGCCTGCCCGCTTATCACAGCCCCGAAAACCGCTGGAGCCTCTCTCCTGTGCTCCTGCTCAGCTGGGAGTCAGGAACAGAAATGTTTTCCATTAGCCCAAAGCCACCATTGGATGCAACCCCATATAGTTTACACTTCATATATAGGCTCAAAATATGGGATCTCCAGGAGTATTGCGGTTACTACATGGTATGCATGTTCCCATCATTTTGCCATCATCCCTGGGAGTTTATGCATATTTTTTTTCAGTTGAGTGTGAAGGAGATATTAGGTATAACAGTCTCAAGAATTGATTTTTTTTTTTTTATGATGAGACAACTGTGAAATTGTGTGTTACACGTTTTTGATCAAATCCAGTTATGCCTGCCATTTCCAAATGTTTACAATTTCACTTTGTTCAGAATTACCTATTGATCTGACATTCCACAGAAATTATCCACCTATTGTCAGGTATTCCTGCTGCTAGCAAGCTAACAACATACTCACAGGGTTTCTGTGGCCAATATGAGGCTTCTGAACCATATGCAAATTACAAGGGCAAAGTTAGCATTCAAGATGTTTTCACTGCTAATCACTATCCTAACCAGGTAGTCCACGCATAGCTCACAACTGTGATTATGTATTCACTATTATTTGTTCAAGGGTCTGGAGCAAACTTTGAACCCCAACTGAAATTTCACTTCTCCAAAGTTGATAAATACTAGCAGTCATTGACAACAGGAAAGTGTAAAATTTGAATTCTTCAGCTTTAACCCAGATCTTCGTTAAACATAGTCCTTCTTGAATTTAGTAGCTCTGACTCTTCTTCCATGTACTGTCCCTTTTTACTTGAATTTAAAAAAAAACACAACAACACTTATTTTATTTTATTTAAAATATATCATAACTTGCCTCAAAAAACAGTCAGGGTGGCTAACAACAAAAGTAAAACCATAAATTCACAATTTAAAAACATTGATTCCAAAAATAAATGGAATTTTCAAGTGGGGTAATTTGAGTATGAGCTATTGAAGTGGTCAGGTACATGAACCTTTCTATGAGGGCAGTATTGGCTCTCAGTTAAAAATATTGGATTATACTGCACCTTTTCAAAAACAAAACAAAAACTAGGCAATATTTTCTATATATGTTTGTCTATACTTAAGTGCCACTCCCATTTTGCTCAGGTAGTGTGGTCTCTGTAGCCTAAATTACATGAAAGTGATAACTAGGGTTGTATGACATTGACTACTGAATATTACTGATGGTCTCAATTGCAGAACATACACATGTGCATGTGTGGGGTATACTGTACAGTTTACAAAGCCAGTAGGGCCAGGGTTAACATCTTGAAATCCTATGGATGAAGTTCACACATTTCTGAACATACTAAAGACAGTGACACCCACACCATCTTAGATGGTGCCATCTTAGAAATAAGCACAGCATCACTGTACCCACAAGGCCAGACTGAGGTGCCCACCAATGTATTTTCTCCTTGTGCAAGTGAATGGAGTGATTCCTCTATTCACTTGTACACACACCCCACCAAGGACCCTTGGGGAGAGAGAGAAGGAAAGAAAAAAAAGAGGAGCCAGGAAGAGAGAGAGAGAGGAGCCATAGAGCAAGAGGAACGAAGGAAAGAGGAGTCAGAGAGAGAGAGAGAGAGAGAGAGAAGGAAGGAAGGAAGGAAGGAAGGAAGGAAGGGAAAAAAGAAAGAAAGCGGGCGGGGGGGGAGAAAGAAGGAAAATAAAGAAATGGGAGCCAGAGAGAGAGAAAAAATAATAGCCAGGGAGAGAGAGAAACCAGAGTGAGTAGTACATAGACAGGGTGCACATTCATGCATACACACACACAAGGGGGTACTCCTAACATTTTTGTGATTGACACTTCCACACACACACACCCGTCCCCCTACTGTGGTCCATTTGTGATGGTGCCCAGGGCACTTTTTCCAAATGCCAATTGTGCCCATGGACCCAAAAAGGTTGGAGACCTCTGGTATAACCCATGGGAGAGAAAGGAAAGAGAGTGAAGTTGCATAGGCCAAGATCAAATTATTAGATGTGAGGCTTTCAAGGATTTATTTTATCCCTAGTGATCATTTTATTTCTTCTTGGGTGTCTTTTAAAAGTTTCATTGTAATGACATAGTCTTATGGCAGAGGGACAGCTCCTATGGTTGCCTGTTGCCAGCAGGCACACATTGCATGGCAACAAAGAGACAGCACTTTGACTGTTAGATAAGTAAAATGTCCCATTCTCACATTTTTCTAGTAAGCGGGATGTCTTGGACAAAAGGTTGCCCAAAATTTCAACTTTCTGGTCTGCAATACCCTAACAATTTTAATACCTCCTAAATTGAATGAGTCAGTAACCCATGTGTCTGTTATGTATGATAACCAGTAATTGTACTACAGATTGTTCTGATTTAGTGGCACACACCAATAGTTACGGTAAATTGCTTTTGTTTGGATATGAATGACTTTTAAAAAACAACAACAACACACCAGTGAATGGAAACAGCATTTCCCTGAGAACTTTTTCACATGGGAATGTCATATCTCTAAATAATTATATCCTAGATAACCTTGGGAACAGTAAGGGTTGCTAAATACTAGCATTCTGTCGTCCATTGTTCCCCTTATCATTTAATCGGTTGTGTTCCTCTCATTCAAATCTGCAGACAGTTTTACTTATGTTTGTTTTTGCTGGCTCCTTTCTGACCTGCTCCATGCTCAAGAGTTGATTGGAGCCACGTTAATGCATGTAATAGCAGTGTTCTTACGGTTTGATTTCTGTTTGATGTCAAATGGTTTTTATCCTTCAAAAGCATGATATAATTGTCTCAGCACTTTTGGCTCTTTCTCGCTCTGAGATGTATTCATTACCTAACACCCACTAGTCGGAGGGGGGAAAACATGATCACGTACGTGTTTACTACTCTAAGGAATTTGTTTTAAATTTTAACATATACACTTTTTCTGCTGCAGATGGTTCCAGCTTATTATTGTTTACCTTGTTCATTCTACATTTACCCCTTTACTGCACAGCCAGACCCCATACTGCACTCTCAGCGGGGATCTGTTTGTTAAATTTTTATTGCTGATAATTTAAACATGAGATTCGAAATCTAACCTTTTTGTTTCTATAGCAACTAAACATGGGCAGATCCAGGACCATCCTTTTCTTTAACAGCTGGCATGTTTTGTTCTCAGTAAGCTGAGTTTTAACAATATAAGATGTTTTAACTAGGGGTGAAATCCAACCATGTCCATTCACCAGCAGAACGGACGCTGTTGGTGTAACAAATTCCCTCTCCATCTGTAGCCCCCTGTACACCCCACAATCTGCTCTGGAAGGTTGGAGAACCCTCCTGAGCATTTTTTGGGGGTGCATGGGTGCAAAGTGGAGGATAGGGAGGGGGAAGTCCCATTGCGCAAATGGAGGTCCACTTGCGCAACATTGGATGTCACCCTAGATGTTAACTGGGTCAGAAGTGTGGAAGTAATTAGTAAGTTAGGGCACAATTCTATGTATATATTTAGACATAAAGAGGTCCTACATTTCTCAGGATTCCTCAGTCAGCCATGCTGGCTGGGGAATATTGGGAGTTGTAAAACGTTTTTCTGTCTATGCATAGAATTGCACCCTTAATCTTTCAAAAGTCTGATAGATGATTAGGAGCCACTGAATGTTGTTGTTTTCATTTGAATGATATGCTAATATCCAAGGTGGGAGACATTTCTTGAGGTGCTCCATTATTTTGACTGATCTGAAGTTACTGTTGGACATCTTAATGTTGTCTTTGGCCTAGAATGGTTGTTACTTTTTCTTATGGATAATTTCTACTTACCTTAATTTCGAACTTCAGCCACGGTCATGTTGCATATACCTTTTAGCTTCCTCTTGTTCACAATGATATATTATTTCTAGTTGAAAGACTAGAAATAATATATCTTCGTGATATGTTTTAAATAGCCAAGCATCCAATATCAAAAATGTCCCAACTTGTTTACTTTAATGTCACATGTAAGCAAGGTTTCTTGAGTTCTTCTGAAGGAATAAAGTGCTCCATTTAGCAAGGAACATATAAAACATATATGTTGTGCTAATGTGTTTCCTAAAGCAAGACTTAGATTGCTGTGAGAAGTCCTTATCTGTCCCTCAGTACAGGTCCCATGTGTTAGAGCAGTCTTCTGATATTTTGGACTACAATTCCCAGCATTCCTTTTCATTGGCCATTCTGGCTGAGGCTGATGGGAGTTGAAGTCTGGAGGTTGGGGAAGCCTGGCTTAGATTGTTATTGAACCAAAAGTTACCTTATTGTATGCACTGACAGATTTCAGAATTATATTTTCTGCAGTTTTGCTTCATGCTGTTGAGAATCTTTGCCTCCGATAATCTGTTCTTTCTCCGCTTCTATATCTCATGAACTTTCTTCCCTCTCCTCCACTGTCTCTGAGCACGTCATGTTATACTAGGGCTGTCCCATATCCAGTATTAAAAGGGTTTTATAGACAAAAGCCTTTTGTACAGAACATGTGGGTTTGTGGGCAAAGACAACTGGGGAAATAAAAGAGGGAGGGCAGTCTCTGGGCTAGCAAGATAAACTTACCGTATATATTTATTTACTTACAGTATTGTATACCACTCCATAGTAGTAAACTTAGGTGACACATTCCAAATAGCATATATGGTGCTTTAGTTGGAACCTTTTTCTTGTGATACTTGAAACTTCTATCTGGACAAGCCTTGAGATAGACATTATGGCAATAGTGTGGACACATTTGTAATGGTGAGGTGGACTTCGTATTCAACAGCTCTAGTAAGTGCATGCTTAAACAGCATGTTTGTTGTTTTATTATTGTTGTTGTTTGTTATGGTTCTTGGGCCCAGAAAATGGGTATTTCTCCTGTTTTGGAAGAAATTTTGGCTGCAACAGCCAGGCTTGTGCATATTATTCCAATCTGAAAATGTGGCGGACCGAACTTGGTCCGTTGCGTGGGTTCGGCACCTTAAGAGTTAACCGGCACCTAAATCATGCCCTGTATGCGGCTGTCAAAATCTTTACTTTCAGCCGTGAGTGAAATTGACAAGGAATCCCCTTGGAAACAGGGAAGCCACAAGCTAGTCAGTTACAAAAGAGTTTACTAGAGCGGAACTAATAGACTACAGGAATTTCACAGTATAAACAGAACAGTCAATACAGACAGGAGAACGGAAGTATTCAATTTGCTTTCTAGGTAGGCTTTGCTCGAATACAGAATATTACCTGACACCAGAGACTCTGACTAGATTCTAATGTAGCGGTTTGCTTTGCAGATTGCCAGACATCCCGCCTGGGGTTGGAAGTTGCTTGGCCCTAGCCAGAGCTAGCGACCTGACCTGTGCAAGCCTGCACCGTGTTCCCAACAACCCTTTGTTCTGTGGCATGTATCTTTTCTACCTTCCCTCGCCCCCTCCCCGCCCTTGATGATCAGGTGGTCTGGTCCCGCCCCGCGGGGTGGTGGCGCCTTTCGGGTGCTGGCATCTCCTGGGTACTTTGGGGTACTTTGCAGCTCTTTGAGACTGCACCCCCCCTCCGGAATGTTACGCGCTTCTTTGAGGTAAATGTGCCCCATTGAAGGTATGCAGATGTGGCAGATGTGGCTTGTGTATAACCGGTCTGCCCAGAATTGTGTCTCCTGTGCCCCGGGTGGGGATTATGCAGACAGAGGGGTGACAGCGGAAAAGAGGAAAACATGTCAGGTTCAATATGTCAGGGTTCAGCAGTGCGCTCAGGCTTTCTCTCCACAGAAAAGAACCTCACTGGCTAGCTATTTGCTTCTGGGTCAAATTCAAGGTGCTGATACTCACCTTTAAAGACCTGAATGGCTTGGGATCCAATACCTGAAGGAGCATGTCTTCCTGTACGAGCTTGCTCATGCATTAAGAACTTCTGCCTTAACTTTTTTTGGCAGTGACATCCTAACTATGGAATGCATTCACTATAGAGATTTGCCTGGCGCCCACGTTGGCAACAGGCTAAAACATTTTTGTCCACCAAGGTGTTTTAACTTGTATATATGTTTTTAAGAATTAAGGGTTTTAGCTGTTGTGGTGGTGATGTATTTTAAGTTATGACTTAATGAATCATAAACTGCCCTGAAATTCTAAACACAATGGAGAGTGGTATAAAATGTTTTAAATAAATTAATTAAAATCATTTGTTACCCACCTTTCCGTCACTCTTGGCATACAGTAACAAACAGAACAAATTCAACAATAAAATAAAGGGAATAATTTTTTAGAATCTGCTTTAAATCATTGTTAGGGAGCAATCCTATGCATGTTCAGACAGAACCCCCCCCCCCCCACTATTGTCTGTCTAAACGTGCATAGAATTTCACCCTTAATGTTTTAAAAGAAAATCTGTTTGATTCTGTTTGGCTAGCTAGTACCATAGAGGCCACATGATCAGTGTTGATGCATACCATCTTTTACCTCTGCCTCATTCCCAGAGTGCTCAATGTAAGGGAAATTGTAGCCCTTCAAGTGAAGTACTAAATGTTCCAGTTGTCATGCTCGATTTGTCATGACCTGCTGTTCCAGTTAGTGGAACCACAGGAATTGCCTAAGAATCTTACCCCTGTTTTACTTGGGCTATTCACTGCTATCCAAGCAGAGGCTCCACGTTTTGTGTATGTGTGGAATAGTTCACTGAAATGTTGTAGTATCATTCATGCCTCGTAATAATATAGGAGATTTGTAAGTTTAGAATAAATCTATCAAGATAAAGTCATGTATGGATGAAGAAATCTATTGAGGGGAGAATAAAGTAGCACAGAACATAGGGAAAGTTTCAAGAGGCAGCCTACATGGATCAAAAGAAGCAAAAGAGTGTCTATTGATAAGGACAAAAAAAGATGTAACGATACTAAAATCCATCAATAGTATATACAAAATAAATTGAACGAAAAGGTGCTACAGTATTTCAATTTAATGCTAGTGACTGTAGCTCTGGAAATGCCCTAAGCATATTTCAAGTACTATCTTTCACATTCATTACACTGGCAAAACTTTCACATGGTAGGAACTTACATTTCGGTTGGTGGTTAGACAATGTTAGTACTTTTGAAAAGAGCTTTTTACAGTCAATATTAATCTTTTTCGCAAATCTGGGGCAATATTTTTAATGTTCCTCTTCTTAAACCATTATAGCAGCACACACACACACATACCCAATAGATTTTGAACGCTTAACCGTCTCAGAGGCCAACCATGGCGTTGTGTGTTCACATAGAACTCATTTCTGAGAAATGGTGAAATCTCCATTTTGAGTTGAGTTGCTTTGGAATGCCAGTTGCAAATGCCTTGGTGAAATCCAATGCTGCTGCTTCTTGGTCTTTGTGACTCACACATATGGGTTAATCATTTGGAACCTTTTAGGGCTAAACAGAGTTTTAGGCAGGAGTTCTGTCCACCTCCTCTGTGTACGCTCCATACTTGGCTACCTCTCAGTTCCTTTTCGTTCTCTCACCTCACAGCAAAATTTCTAAAATTCTACTGTCTCCTCCTGGGACACTGAACAGAGTTATCCATTCTTTCTCCTCTTTCTTTCCTGTTTTCTCTGAGTTTTTCTTCCTGTCTTTTCAGCCCCTTTGGGGTGCATGGCCTCCAAGGCCTTCTTCAAAAATTGTGCCCGCTGTGGCAGGAAGATACCATTCACCCACAGAAACTTCCAGCGGCCTGCTTTGCCTTGCAGAGGCGCACAGGATGGACTCCTGTGTCCAGTGCCAGGCCTTTACTAAGCAGGCCAGGAAAAACAGAACAGCACACCTTCACACTCTGCTGTGGGAACAGGCCTTCAAGGCAGCAGTGATAAAGCCTCTGCATACTGCCTTGGCATCCATCTGCAAGAAGCCCCGGCTCTCTCTCAGCTTCTTCCAAGGCACCCTATTATGGAAAGCGCTTCAGGGCAACCTTCCCCAGTATCGGGAGTACCAGCCCTTGCAGTGCTGACAGCTTTGGCCATCACCTCGGTCCAGCAACTTGAAACCGGTCCTTCGGCATCGACGGTCGAGACCAAGTAGGCCAAATCAACCAACGCCTGAATAAACACCCTGCTAACCCCGGGCTCCAGGACCGGAAAAGAAAAAGAAAAAGATGGATTGTAGGATAGAGTCTGACATCAAACCCAAACCTACGCCAGTTCCAAATCATCTGCCCTTGGTACTGAAAGCTCCTCAAACTCTTATGAGATTGCTGATGCCAATTCTAGAGAAACTATAAACCCTACAGGACCATAACTCCCCAGATGATATCCAGTGTCTGGACTCGGTATTGGAGGGTGAATCCAGGGAATGCTTCTCGCCAGAACCATACTATCATCTCCCTCATTCTCCAAGGAAGTATAGATCTCCTGAGTACCAACAGATCTCACCAGCTTCCTCAGCTTCTTCAGGAGGTTTTCTTCATTGTCACTACCATATGCTGTGGGAGAGCCATAGACACCCCCACTTCTACAGGTCTCCTCCCCTTTATTATGAAGACGTTCACCACCAAGATGGCACCATTATGAGTACAGGAATAGAGACTACCTGCATCAACATTCCCACTACCAACATTCTTGTTCCTCTCACATTCTAGCATGATCTAAGGCAACTTCTAACCATGCAACACCTTCTTACATGGTATCTAAGCTGCCTGATGCCCAGTTACCACAAATTACCATGGTACAAGCTTTATGAGTTTACCAATCACTCTCCATCCTCCTCTTCTGATCCTGAAAAAACTCCCGGAGCCACTGGCTGCTACACAGTCACCACAACTTACCTAGCCATCATTGGCCCCTAACATGGAGACACTGCCTAACAACCCCTCTTCTGCGCATTACAACTATTGCTCAGACCCAGGTGTCTGGGCCTCCACCTCTCCGGACACCACTGTAGGGGATCAAAATCCTCTCTCCCCATTGATAAGACCATACATGCAACAAATCCGCAGAATGGCAAAATCCCTTGGTTTAGAGATTAAGGTCCCTCTGGTCCAGTTCATGGATCCAGTCTTTAAAAGGGTACAACCAGACTTAGCTTCACCAGTTACTACCCCAAATCTCCCAACATTACTGCATGTAATCAAACAATCCTGGGCAAAGCCTTCTTCTGCTTATGCCTAGAAAGACAGAAAACCTATATAGGGTGCAGGAAGAGGATTGCTCTTTCCTCTTCAAACGCCCCACACCAAACTCCATAATAGTGGAAGCATCCCAATCGAAGACGAGACAAAAGCCTCATTCAGTCACTCTGCACCTCTGGATTCAGAGTGGGAAGAGTCACTCAGCGGGACACAGAATTTGTTCCGCTGCAATCCTGGTGCTCCGCGTAGTGAACTAGGAGGCATGCATGGCAGTCTACCAACAGTTCTTATTGGAAAAAGAGCCAGTGTGGCGTAGTGATGAGAGTGTTGGACTGGGACTCAGGAGATCCAGGTTCTAGTCCCCGCTCGGCCATGAAACTCACTGGGTGACTTTGGGCCAGTCACTGACTCTCAGCCTAACCTACCTCACAGGGTTGTTGTGAGGATAAAATGGAGAGGAGAAGGAGAAGGATTATGTAAGCCGCCTTGGGTTCCTTGCAGGAAAGAAGGCGGGGTATAAATATAATAAATAAATAAATAAATAAAATCTTTTGAACGTCTCCTGGAAGATGTCAAGAACCTACCGATGATATTCCAAGCTGAAGCTCACAGACTCAGGGCCAACAAATTGACACAACACAACATTCTCCATGGGTCATATGATACTGACAGGCTGCTTAGTGATGTAGAGCTTGTTGAATCTAGAGCTACAGTATATATGGCTGTAATACTTCAGTACCTAACCTCTGCAATTATGGATGTCAATTGAAATGTCACTGATCAGAAGAAAAAGGATAGGTTTTTCACATGCATAAGCATCAGAAATTCAGCCTTTGCTTCATATGAAGAAACATCATACAAGATGCAAGTATGTGCATCCGGAATCTTCTTTGGAAAAACTGAGGAAAGCCTTGGGCAACACAGAGACTGGAAAGGTGGGGGGGGGGGGGCAGGGGAAGAGCAAACATTAACAGAGTGAGTGGGGAAATGCAAGGTTCATTGGTTCAAAATTAGTAATAGGCATGAAAATAAAAAATCAGGTTGGCAACTGAAAGGGGGATTTCCAGGTAAACAAAAGAGAGAAGTTGACTGTCTGTGCTTTTTTTTTTTAATAGGAGGGAACTTGACACTGGATGGGTGTGTTTCAGTGCTAATTGGACGGTCACACACTCTGGGCTCTCAGTGGTCAATTAATGGGTGGCAAAGTATTGTCCTGATTGAATTAGGATGCGAGGGGTAGGGTGGGATTTGCCTTGGCATGTCCAAGAGCTCCTAGCCCAGAGTATAAAGAGCTAGGATAGTCTTTCTTCCATGTCAATAGAAGATGGTGACTGGTCCTGCAAATAAACCCTGTCCTGGATAGCCAGCTACTCATCACAGACAAGATGGATACTGAGGAGAAAAAGTGGCAGTGTAGGGATAAAATGGAGGTGAGCTGGTGGTAACAGTTTTGATAGGTGGGTGATATTTGGGCAAGATCTCTTGGTTGCATTGATCAACTGCAGATGGCATTAAATATCTGCAAAGATGTGGCTTTCATCTTAAAAAGTGTTCAGTTGCATGTAAGCTGCATTCCAAACACCTATGATCCTGTGGTTAACCTTGAAGGAATGGCCGTTATTTGGGTTATTTGAAACTGTATTTTGTATAAAATAAAACAGAATAATTTTAAAATAGCTTTTAAGTTTTTCCAAGGGAAATAAGTGAGCATGATCTGAGCGCTATAAACTTTTAATGTATGCAGGATACAATTCAATGTTAGTGAGTGAAATATTTTACCTTGTTTTCCAGAAGCCAGCAAATATTCTGGTAATGGGAGAAGGTCCTGAAAGAGGAAGAGTAAAAATAGGTAGGTGTTTCAACAATATGTATTTAGAAATGTAACTGCTAACCATAAGAGACATTTGGTGCAGGGCACCTAGAGCACATATGAGTTACAAAGGGTTGCTTCTAGAGAAATGCCTGCGGAAGGGGGGTGGGGTGGAAGGTGACTTCCCCACCCTCTTCTCCCCCAGCAGTCCCAAAAGCCTGCAGAAAAGCCTCTGCGAAGGGTCAGCGGACCCTGCTGAATGGGGTGGGCTATGGTAAGGGCGGGATCCCCAAAATTGTACAGACACCTTCCATAAGTGGGAGTTGATTCACAGCAGGGGTGTCTGTCCAGTTTTCAGTGACCCTCCTTCTTCCTGCACCACAGCCCACCTCATTCAGCAGAGTCCCCCAACCCTTGAAAGAGACTGGGGGAGCTGCCAGGGGTCAAGGTAACAGGAAAGTCATCTTCTGCTTGCCCCCTTTCACAGACTTTTCTCTGGATCCAGCCCCAACTCTGCTGTAAACTTTTGTAAGATTTTAAACTGTTTATGTATTTGTAACATTGCAAAAAGCCACATGTATAACACAGGGGAAGGGAGAAAGGCTCATGTTTCCAGGAAATTGGTAGCAATAGCAACATCCTAATTTCACTTCACCAAGGCATTGTCATATAAATAATGTTGGACTGCATTGGTGTGACATTATGTGTACAATTAAGACTGAAACACAAGCAAAAATATTCAGAATTAAAGTGTAGTAAGTGCAGATTTACATATAATAATAATATGATGGCCTTATTTATTTATTTAATATATTTATTCACCGTCCATCAGCCAAAAGGCTCCCTGGGTGGTTTACAAAACAAAGCAACACAAAAAGAACAACAAAAATAGTATAAAAACATGGTCCATGTCATAACAGTGGTCATAACAGGCAAAGCAGTTCACCAGGTAGGTGGTCCCATTGTATGTAGAATTTCCATGCTACCAGCGAACGCCTCTAGAAATATCTGGTGGAAACTTGCTACGCTGTGGGGGAAATCCATGTGGCAAGCTGTTCTATACTTGAATGACAGGGAGCTGTTTGGAATGACTATGATATGTAAACCAGTCCCAAAGTATATGAGAAGGAACAGACATTTGTTGTGACAGCAATGGTTCAAAATAAAGACTGGTGCAACTTTCCAGTTTCTCAATTTTGAGTTCTCCACGTGAATGTGAGCATGTTATTTTCATATGTTTCTGCACCAATCAGTACAAAAAAATTGCCAGTCCTCAAAAACTTTTACTAAGTTATCTACTTGCATTTGTACCGCAGAGCAGTTTTAGAGGCATGTCTAACAAGCTTCTTGCCTGAAAGGAATTGTTACTTGCCCTGCTTAAATAATCTAGGCAATATATGGCTTAACCTCAAACAAATTGCAATAAAAGCATTTCTTACCTCCAAAATTCTCGGGAATATGGGCTCTGTCATAGGGCCAGGAAATTTAACTTGGCTTGCAAGATGAACTTTTCTTTTTACCAGAGCCTTGAGATCCACTGGCCAGAACCAGTTGCAAAATGATGGTTTGGAGGCAGAGCCTGTCACAGAATGGTGACTCGAGACAGAGCTAGTTTCAATGACCTACTGCATCCCATGATGAGATATACAGTGTGATGACCTACCTGTATTAATTCACAATTGACATCTGAGTTACTACAGAGTCTCTCCTGTGACCTCTCAGCACCATTCAGTACCATTGACCATGGTATCCTTCTGGAACATTTGGCTAGTATGAGACTTGGGAACATCATTTTGCGGTGGTCCTGGGTCCTGGTCCTGTCTGGCTGAATGTCCCTAGAAGGTGGTGTTGGAAGACTATTGCTCAATCCAGAGAAGGCAGAGGTTCTGTTGATCAGCAGACAAGCCAGTCCAGGATTAGGATAAGAACCAATGTCACCTCTTGGAGGTACTTCTGGTGGCTGCTGTGGCCAGGAGTGCCATTGCCCAGTTTCGGCTGGTATATCAGCTGTTCCCCTTTCTGGAGAAGGCAGATCTGGCCACAGAAATCCATTTATTTATTTATTAAATTTATATCCTACCTTTACACCAAAATGGTGCTCAATCCATGCCTTATTCACCTCTTGTTTAGATTACTACAATGTGCTGTACATGGGGCTGCCCTTGAAGAGTGTTTGGAAACTACAACTAGTACAAAATTTGGCAGCCAGACTGTTTTCTGGTATGCGCTTTGTAGACCATAGTTCGTATAAGACCATATCAGTCTTATACCAAATATACCGGCTTCCTGTTTGTTGACAGCCCAATTCAAGTTGCTAGTTCTTACTTATAAAACCCTATACCAGTGATGGCGAACCTATGGCACGCGTGCCACAGCTGGCACGCAGGGACCTCTCTGTGGGCACTCGAGCCATTGGTCGCCAGATCGCGAAAAGACCGTCCCCTTCTGCATTCAGCGTCGGGTTTCCATAGTAACTCCTCTCCACTCATTCCTCGCTGGCCTCCGCAGGCAGGCACACTCCAACATCTCCACTCCCAGACGCAGACTGCGCAGGCACCCAGCCCTCCTTCTAACTGAACAGACAGCTCAGAAGCACAGTGTGCGCGTGCCTGAATCTTTGCACGCCCGGTGAAGAGCCATGCCCTGAGACAGAGCGGGGCACGATTAGCTAGTGCCCCTTCCTCCTTCCTGCCAAATTTAAGGCACTTTGAAATAAATAAGTTGGTTTTGTGTTGTAGTTTGGGCACTCGGGCTCAAAAAGGTTCGCCATCACTGCCCTATACCTATCAATACATACTGGTGAGTGTTGCTATGTGTTCAGATCAATATTTTACAGAACTAGTTGGAATAACTAAACTATTTGACACCATGTATACAAAAGCGCAATGGACATAAATGTTTAATGATCACTATAAAAAGTTAAAATTAATTAATTGCAAGCACACTGGAAAGGCTTAAATGTTCCTGAAATAATGTAAAGCACAGGTTACTTTTAAGTTAAGAATTTGTTGCCACCGTAGATAAAGTGTAATTATTTTTGTAATATAGTAAAATAGTAGCTATGTTCCAGACACAGTTAAACATTTTAAAAGCTCCGTTGATTTCAGTGGGAGAGTTAAGCGAGTGCTTAAATATCTCTTATGTGTGTCAAGGGGACTTCAAAGTGCTTATGCAAGTTATTAATGAACAGCCCGAAGTATAGCTCAAAAAGATGTGATCTATCATTGTTTTACTATTCTTGGTGCATGGATAATAAGGCAGAAAGTACAAAAGCTGTTTAGCTCAATTGACAAGCACCTGAATTTACTTTTTAAAAAGCTGTTTAGAGAAAATGTATATTACATTTCTACCACTTCCAAGCTTGTCACATTGACAAGAGTTGTGTAATAATCCATATTAATTTCAGGACAATAGCTGTGTTGTTCTGCTGCAAAAATGACTTAAGAGCCCTCTGGTAACTATGTCACACTCACACGTAATTCTAATTTTGATGGATGGGTGGATGGATGGATTGACTGAGTGGCTCATAGCCCTGGTTGTATCCTGCATTATTTGTTTATGGCATTTTGACCCTGCCCTTCCACTCCAACAAGGAGTACTCAGGGTAGCAACTTGTAAAATGAGTACATTGAAGTAAGTGGAATAGTGGGAATATGGGGTGTGGCAGTGTGCTGTAGTTTGTTTTAGAAACATTTGCATTTGGTATAATAAAAATATTGTTGTTGTTGTTTTCCAGCTGATATGGGTTTTGCCAGGTTATTCAATTCTCCACTTAAGCCACTGGCAGATCTGGATCCAGTCGTAGTGACGTTTTGGTACAGAGCCCCAGAATTGTTACTTGGTGCACGGCACTACACAAAGGCCATTGGTAAGTTTTTGGTTAGGGGAAATGGCTTGCCTTTTTAGTTCTAGAGCAGGGCTCTCCAACCTTGGGTCCCCAGATGTTGCTGGCCTACAGCTCCCAGCATGCCCAGCCAGCATGGCTAATGGCAGGGGATTCTGGGATCTGTAGTGCAGCAACATCTGGGGACCCAAGGTAGGAGAGCCCTGTTCTAGATGAAAAACTTATCAGATTTTACAACCTAGTACTGCAGAATATGTCAGTTCTATGAAACTCCTGGTGACAGCAAGGTCAAGGCAGAACTGTAAATCACTGGTACATTTCAGAAATGAAGCATAAGTCTGATTCCAATGAAAGCATGCATAAACTACATGTAAAGTTGACTGAAGATGTTTAAAACAAATGTCTTTCTCAGCCCCAGCCCCTCTTTCTTCAGGATATATCCAAAAGAATCCGGCAAAGAGAATCAGGGCAAAGAGAAGGATTTTCTTTCCTCCTTTTTCTCCCTGTCTTCATTCTCTACTCATGCTTCCTAGCTTCATGGTGCTGGCTCCAGGGACAGCTGCCCATCTGCTCAAGCCGCAAAGCACACCTCTCAAGTAGAGAGGCTGCAGTGGCAGCTTTTTGGATATATGCCAAAGAATCCGTGCTTCAAGCTATCTCTGTCAAAGGACCATCCATAATGATAGGGGGAAAGGGCAGGACGTTCTCATTCTCTGTGCTAATCATCTAAAAATCTGAGAATGGTGCCTCCAATAGTTTAATAGTCAAAGAACTTCGGATCAGTATTGATGCAGATTGAGAAAGTGAGGTACCTCTAATGGCTACTTAGTAATAATCTTGTAGTTTCAATCAATTTTATCTCATTGACTAAGCTGCCTGACATTCCTCTAGAACCATTATCTGCATCCATTACATCATTGGCACATACCTTTCCCTTTTTAGCACTCATATTTTGGCTTGATGCAGGGCAGCCTTTAATATCCCAGATGTTCAAAGGTCATGTCTTTCTCTGATTTTACACTCTAATTCTATTATCAAAAACTGAATGTCTAGGGGGGCAGAAACAAAGAAAGTGTGTGCATTGTGGGGGTGGATTGTTTCCAGCCCCTGCCTGACAGATATGAAAAAACATAACTGGGAGTGGAAGGGGGTGGGGAATCCTCTTGAAATTTCGCTTTCAGAATGATCTGTGGAATTGTTAGCTGGATTGTAAAGATGCTCAGTTCTGGGAGGGGGGTTTCCTCTGGAAACTCAGGCTTTTATTTCTACAAGGTAATGTTGTGGTCTATATACTGTTTCTAAGCCCAGATAATATCTTTCTTTTTGTTTAGCACGATGTTCACAAATCCTACTTTCAAGTTTTGTTTTGTTTTTAATGGCAAAAAGATGTGTTTAGGAAAAAGCAGCATGTGACTGTATTGCCAATGATGGGTATATTTGTAATCATTATTTGGACAAGTGTGGATCTGTGGAAATATTTGAGTAGGAGGAGGAGAGCAGGGCAAAGAGAAGGATTTTCTTTCCTCCTTTTTCTCCCTGTCTTCATTCTCTACTCATGCTTCCTAGCTTCATGGTGCTGGCTCCAGGGACAGCTGCCCATCTGCTCAAGCCGCAAAGCACACCTCTCAAGTAGAGAGGCTGCAGTGGCAGCTCTCTAGCCTCCACAATATCTAAGATGAAAATGGCAAGATGTGTTCTTCTCCTGAGGTCAAGCTGTTCAAAGCATTGGACATACAATGGAGACGGAATTCTTTAGGCTATTTCCTATCTCCCCACTAAAGGAACTTCTAAGCCAGTGGTAGGCAACCTGCTGCCCTCCAGATATTTTGGATGACAGCTCTCATAATCACTGACCATTGGCCATGCTGGCTGGGGCTTATTGAAGTTGTCGTCCAAAGCATCTGCATGGAATCAGGTTGCCTACCCCTGTGTAAGTTCTGCCGAACAGCACACATGTCCCTCATAATTTAAGAGGGGGGGGGTTGGGCTTGGAGTTTCCTGAAGCCAGTCCCATCTCCTGCCCCAGGGCTGGCAGGAAGCTGGTGGCAGATTGGTTTCTTCTCTTCAGCCTGCAAGTTGAGGGCTTATAGACTGTGTGCTGCTTTCTGCTGCCAGAGTTCTATGTTAGTAGCATGCAGGCTCAGTTCTTGCTCTTTGCCTTTTGTCAAGGGGGATTTTTTGATGGATAACTTCCTGCATACCTGGACTTTCTAAACCTGGTTTATGTAGAGTAATATAGAAAAGTACTTTTGAGAATGTGCAAGGGTGGTAACTGTAGCTTGTCCCACACACCTAGGACAAAGATCACACTTACTGGACATACTGCATGGCTTCTTCCTTGTTTTGAGCCTTCCCAGTCCTTCTATAGAGTTGACCATATCCCACTGGTTCTCTCTATCCCACCAGGTTTTTTTTAATGCCCACTATATCTAGGCTCTCCTTTAAAACAGTCCCTCCAACTGTCCTATTTTGGCTAGGAGGCTTCTAGCATCTCTATATACATGGTGTCCTTCCCCAGATGTCTTTGGAGTGTGCATCTTGTGCTATGGCACTTAGGCCTCTTTGACTGGCTATCATGTTTCACCATATGCTCATGACCTATTTCCTCATGACAATTGGAAATATTTTCATTTTCATCCCCTAGGGATGATTCAGCCCGAACAGTATGCTTCCCAGCTCCTGTCGGCTTTCCTGCAGGGTTCAGTTTAAAAGCTGCTCTGCCACCTTTTTTATGTTTAGCACCAGCAGTCTCATTCTGTTTTGGTTCAAGAAGAGCCCATCCTTTCTGTACAGGCCTGGCTTGCCCCAAAATGCTCCCTAGTGCCTAAGAAATCGAAACCCCTCCTCCCTGCACTACCATCTCATCCATGCATTGAGACTCCTCAGTTTCCCCTGCCTAGCTGGACCTGCGTGTGGAACAGGTAGCATTTCAGAGGAAGTGCTACCTGAATTTCAACCTTCTACCTAGCAACCTAAAATTGGCTTCCAGGACCTCATGACTACATTTCCCATGTCATTGGTACCAACATGGACCACGACCACTGACTCCACCCCAACACTATCTACAAAGCTGCCCAGATGGTGCATGATATCTGCAACCTTCACACCAGGCAGGCAATTTACAATCCGATATACAAGGCCATCACAAACCCAGTTGTCTATGTGTCTAATGATCAAATCTCCCACTACCACAAGCCCCCCTCCCCCTGGAGCACATCCTCGGCGCGAGAGGATACTTGCTCGTCTTCAGAAGAATGGGTCCCTTCTAAGGGATCATTTCCCTGTTCCTCAGAATGACGCCTTCCTTCCTTAAGGCCCCCATTCTCCATGACAGCAGAGGAGCTGTCACTCAGGGATTGAGACACCGCGATTAGGTCCCCGAAGGTCTCGTCCATCAACCTCTCTGCCTCTCTTAGCTTCTCCACGTGAGCAAACTTGGCTTCAAGGTAATGAACTTTTTCCATGAGAGCCAGGAGCTCATTACATCGAGCATGCAGGCCACAACTTCTGTCCAGCTGGCAGATAGTCATACGTGTGGCACTCAGTGCAATACACTGGATAGCCCCCACACTCCTGCTGGCTTTCTACCTTCATAACTTTTAAAATTGCTATTATTGGGTTTGTTTACCTGGAAAACTAAGCTGTTTACTAGGAGAAGGTGGGGGAATTTATGTATAGTTATTTATTTATATTTATAGTTATTTGTTTAGAGTTACTATGAGAAGGGAAGGAAGAGTTGACTGCCCTGGCCTCCTCACCCTGTTGCTAAAGCTGTGGTGGTGGTGGGTCTATTCTTTGCGCAAAACTGAGTGTGCAGCAGGGGGAAGCAATAATCTGCCCCCTTTCCTCACCTTTCCTTGTTGTACGCTGAAGCTTTAAACAATTTTCTCCCTGCCCGGCTTATGTATTTGAGCTTGGCTAGGGGAAAAACTGTTTAAAAGCTATAGACCTTTGCATGGTATGGCAGGAGAGGAAGGTGGGTTTCATTCTTCTCCCCCACACACTCCTCCTTGTGTAACAGATAGAGTATACACTCACACACCTGCTACTATATATGTGAACAGAATAAACATGTGTTTGGCTGACATACCATGCTTCTCTGCCTAGTGAAGTATATTTTGCAAGCTTAGGAGAGTTAAATGCTATATACTTAGAGTGCCCAGTATGTTTTTAATTTTATGAAAGAATGCTTGTTCTGTATTGTAAACACAAGATAGTATTGGAGCTAAGAGAAATAACCGTGGAGGATAAGCTAGTTCTCTTATTGTTTTATTAAATGACCATTTTCACTGATCAGTTTAATATTTGATTTTGTTACTGAGGACTCATTGGTATGATCGATCCGCTGAAGTGTTCACCAACTACACTTTACCAATTCCATTCATACACATGCTCTGCAGTCCAAAGAGAAATGACCATTGTTACAACGATACATTATTTTGTCTGTACCATTGTAATGCTAAATACAATAACTGGGTTGTTCCCTTTCATCAGTGATAGACTGGGACTCGGGAGATCCGGGTTCTAGTCCCCGCTAGGCCATGAAACTCACTGGGTGACTTTGGGCCAGTCACTGACTCTCAGCCTAACCTACCTCACAGGGTTGTTCTGAGGATAACATGGAGAGGAGGAGGACGATTATGTAAGCCGCCTTGGGTTCTTCTTCGGGGTTCCTTGCAGGAAAAAAGGCAGGGTATAAATATAATAAATAAATAAATTGTATACCAGACTTTCTCTTTCTTGTTTCAAACGTAATACCATGAGTTGGGATGTGTGCTCTTCTGCGTGTGATGTGAAAGTTATTTCTCTAAATGTTCTGTATAAAGTTGAGAGAAATAATGGAGCATTGAGTGGACTGGCATTTGAAAATGCACATCTTAAATCAGGGGTAAACAACCTTTTTGGACTGTGGACACATTTGCCAGTTTGAGAAACTGTCCTGGGCACCATGACAAAATGGCTGCCATTGGAGGTGTGGCAAAGGACAAGTAACCTGCCCAAAAGACTGAGTACAATGCAGAAGTGGGGTCTGAGTCCCAAAACACTAAATGACTTCTTTGAATCTATTGAATCTACAGTTTTCAGCACCAACAGAAGCCTATTTCACAGCAGTCCCAGCTGCCAGTAATAAAATGTGTTGTTTTTTGTTTTTAAAGGGTGGGGAGGAGATAGGGCACCTTTGTGAGTTCCAAGAAAAGGGTCATTGAAAGAAAGAAAAGGCACATTGAAGCCCACAGGCATCATGTTGCCTACCTACTACTGCCTTAAATAATGAGACCCCAGATACCCATCCAAATGATGGCTACATGGTGAGGAGGTTGTTCACAGCATTCTATAAAGAATTATGCTTTAGGATTCTTGAGCAGAGGAGTGCACACCATGTAAAGTACTTGTAAATGTGTTTATTTTTTAAAGAATTTTTCAGTAAGTGGGGAAAGTGGTTGAATAGGAAGAAAGAATTGTGGTGTTCCTTGAATTACATTCACAAAGTAGCATTAACATTCATGCATCCTCAATCAAAGCTGCAATTACAAAGTTACTGTATTTGGGAGATATACCACATTTTGCCAGACATTAAATAAAACCGTTTGACTGCTCAGAAAATTTGGTGAGCCTGTAACAAATGCAGATCCAGGGCAAAATGTATGTATGTGGATGTGCATGTGCATGATAAATGGAAAAGTGTACTGAATTCTCAACCACAAAATGATCCTGGATGGTGGTGCCTGTCCAGGGATTAAGACTGTCAGAGGAAGTTGGAGAAGGTGTGGTAAGAATTTGTTCAGAGATGTATTATAGAAAGCTATGATCAGAGATGAGTGGACAGATGCATATGCCAGGGTATTCATATGAAGATGCAAGCAAGGAGTACAAAATCTGCAGCCATAATAAGTATAATTGTTCATGTTCCTCCTGAGTCCAGGTTTGCCTCTTAACATTATGAATGTTTCAAAAATAATAATAATGAGTTAATCATATAAAAGAGAATCATCTTTGTAACTACAGAGTGCTTATTACTTCTACATTATTTCTGTGGTATGATGTAACTCTCAAGCTACAGCTTGAAATCTCTTTATAATAAATACAATTTTATTTATCCTATATCATAAGATAACTTACATTATTTAGCAATAACATGCAAATTAATAAGCCATTCTTTCTTTGGAGTTCAGCATGGAGGGGGAGGATATAAAATATTCAGCAAAATGTCATCTGTGGTCTATAACTGTTTGTTATATGCCATTTATTTTTATTTATTTAAAAGATTTATATCCCATCCTTCAGTAGAGCTTTCAGGGTGGTTTACAAAGACAAGATAACACATAAATAAAATAACTAGCCACATGTTAAAAGAAAGAGAGAAAAATACCAATTAAAATATATTTAAAAGCCTGGCAGATATGTCTTTGGCACCAAAGGGTAACAACGATGGTGTCAGGCGAGCCTCTTGGGGAGGAATTCCACAAGCAGAGCCCCAACACAGAATATGCTCTCTCTGACAACCACCTGCCTTACCCTGAATGGTGGACGCACCTGGAGGAGAGCTTCTGTAGATGACCTCCATGCACCTATGTCCTAAGCTGTAAGGTAAGTGGTAGCATTGAATTGTGCTTGGAAATGTACCACACACCAATGAAATTCTTTCAATACTGGTGAGATATGTTCCCACCAACCAGTCCTAGCTAACAGTCTGGTGGCTGTGTTTTCAACTAACTGAAGTTCTTCATGGTCTCTGTGACTCACACACATGGATTATGTGCCTGTGCAGAACACTAATTAGGAACCTTCTAGAGCTGAACAGAGTTTTAGACAGGAGTCCCACCCACCTCCTCTGGGCATACTCCATGTGTAGCTTCTGCCTGCCTCTCGGTTCCTTTTTGTCCTCTGTAGCTTCTAGCAGCATTTCGAACGTTCTCGCCTAACGGCTAATATTTTTCAGAATCATCTTATTGTCCCCTCCTGGGATGTTGAGCAGAGTTCTCTGTTTTTCTCTTTTCCTTTCTTCCCTGTTTTCTCTGAGTTCTCTTCTTTCTTTCACTTCACCCTGCTCGCGGCGCATTGCCTCCAGGGCCTTATTCAAAAAGTATACCCACTATGGCAGGAAGATACCATTGACCAATGGACACTCAAACTGCCTTGGAGAGGCACACAGGATGGACCCCTGTACCCACTGCCAAGCCTTTACTAAGCAGGCCAGAAGAAACAGAACGGTGCACCTTTGCTCTCTGTTGTGGGAACAAGCCCTCAAGGCAGCAGATACAGACACTGAATTGGCCTCTGCATACTGCCTCTGCATCCATTTGTAAGAAGCCAGCTCTGGCTCTCTCTCAGCTTGTTGCAGCACCCCCAATCATAGAAAGCACTACAGGACAACCATCCCCGGTATCAGGAGTACCAGCCCTTGCTTTAACAGCTGGTTTGGCCATTTTATTATTTATTATATTTATACCCCACCTTTTTTCCTGCGAGGAACCCAAGGCGACTTACATAGTTCTCCTCCTCCATGTTATCCTCACAACAACCCTGTGAGGTAGGTTAGGCTGAGAGTCAGTGACTGGCCCAAAGTCACCCAGTGAGTTTCATGGCCGAGCGGGGAATAGAACCCGGATCTCCTGAGTCCCAGTCTAACACTCTAACCACTACGCCACACTGGCTCTCCATGACTTTGGATCAACAACTTGAAACTGAGCCTTGAGCACCAATGGTCAAAATTGAGGTCAAACCAGTCAAGTCCTGAAATAAATGCTCCACTAACCCCCGAGCACCAGGACCAAAGAACAACAAGAAGAAAACTGCTTGTAGGATAGAGTCAAACAATGAAACAGGCTACTCTGGTTATAAGGCAACTGCCTTTGGTATTAAGCAATCCCTCAAACTCTTCCACAACTGCTGACACCAGTTTTAGAGAAACTGCAACTCCCATAGGACTGAAACTCCCCGGAAGACATTTAGTGTCTGGGTTCGATACAGGATGGTGAATCCAGGAAACACTTCTCACTGGAACTGCACCATCATATCCCTCGGCACCACTCCCCTCAGAGGTATAGATCCCCAAAATGCAGACAGACTTCACTGGCCTCCTCTGCCTCTTCAGGATTTTTTTCAGGCATTGCTATGATATCTCATAGGAGAGCCATCAACTCACTTGCTTCAGCAGGTCCCCCTCCCTACTATTATGAGGACCACTTCCGCCACAATGGCACTGATCTCCCTCCAGGCACTATCATGAGTACAGGGATAGAAACACTCGATCTCACCATTCCCACTGGCAGCACTCTTATTCTCTTTACGTAGAATGACCTAAACAACCTCCTTCCATGGGACATATGGTATCTAGACCATCTGACACTCAGTTACTGCAAACCACTGTGGAACTAAGCTTTACAAGCTTGCCACTTGCTCTGCACCCTTCCCAGGTGTGCTGTGGGCAACAAATTCTTCCAATTCTAAATTCTCCCTTTCAACCTAGCCACAGCACTTAGACTTTTTATTATTTATATTTACCCGTATTTTTCCATCTATAAGACTCCCCCATGTATAAGACGCCCCCCACTGGGCAGTTTCGCAACCACGCGGTTCTCTCCTTGGCTTACTTCAGTGTATAAAACGACCCTCAATTTTTAGTCTAACAATTTTAGGAAAAAGTATAGTCTTATACATGGAAAAATACTGTATATTTTATTTATTATTTATATTTATTTATCGCCCATCTGGCCGGTAACAGGCCACCCTGGGCGATGTACACAGATAAAAAAAACAAGATAAAAACAGGATAAAATACATTTAAAACTATATAAAATTTTAAAATCATTAGCCCGCCCCATATTCCCGCCTGAATAGCCAAGTTTTTAATGAGCGGTGGAAGCTCAGCAGAGAGGGGGCATGGCGGAGGTCACTCGGGAGAGAGTTCCACAGTACGGGGGCCGCCACAGAAAAGGCCCTCTTCCTAGTCCCCACCAGTCTAGCTGCTCTGGCTAAAGGGACAAGGAGAAGGCCGTCTGTGGCAGATCTCGTTTTACAAAGTATATGGCAGTAGTAGCTGCACACCTGAGACTACAAGGAATCATCGTCTTTCCATACATAGACGTCTGGCTCTTTGTAACTTTGGGCCAACATCACTGTAGCTGTGGCGCTTCTGGAATCCCTTAGCCTGTAGGCCACACTTCGATGCCTCAACTTCTTTATTCCTACGCTGTGGCGGATGGAACTGAGAGGCAGGCGGGAGCCACACCCAGAGTATGTTCAGAGAAGGTGGACGGGGTTCCCACCTAAAACTCAGTTCAGCTATCACTGTCTAGGAGAGGCCACAGCAAGTGCTGATGAAAGGCACTCTTTGCCACAGAGGCTACCTGAACCTCCAGTGACAAAACAAGATCCAGGAGTACCCCCAGACTACAAACTTGATTTTGATTGAGTTTGTTTATTGGCCCTCATCTAGCCTGTTACTGATTCCAAGCACTGGTTCAGCACTTCTACTGCCTCACCTGAATCCAATAAAAAAGAGAAAGAGAGAGCTGAGTCAGTGTTGTCATCATACAGATAGCACCTCACTCCACAGTCCCAAATGTCCTCCCAGTGGTTTCATGTAAATGTTAAACAACATGGGATACTAGATAGAACCCTGCTGAACTCCATAGCATAAGTGCCATGGGGCCAAGCAGTAGTCCCTCAGCATCATCTTCTGAAACTGGGCTTTAAGGTAGGAGCAATTGTATGGAAAGCCACTGAGAGGTCCAGGAGAATTAGGAGGGTTGCACTCTCCTGACCTTCTCCATGCATAGGTCATCAATGAGTATAATTAAGGCAGTCTCTGTACCAAAGCCAGGACTGAAACCATCTTGAAATGGGTTCAGATAATTAGTTGCATCCAAGAGCATCTGAAGTTGTGTAGCTATTACCCACTTGAGTATCTTGCCCAAGGAACTTGCTCTGCCACTCTAAGGTCTGCCCAGTACTCTGTAGTCACTGATAAACTTTTCTTCCATGAATTTGTCTAATCCTGTTTTCTAATTTGAACCCATGTAAACTAGTGTCCATCACCGCATTTTATTGTGGCAAATTCCATATATTACACTCTCATCCCCTAAGGAAGATTAAGCCTGAAGCAGATGCTTCCCAGCTCCTGGCAACTTTTCCCCAGAGGTCAGTTTAAAAGTTGCTGTGCTTTTTTGTATAGGTGGGACTTGTTCCAAAATAGTCCCCTTCCTCCCAATACCACTGTTTCAGCTACACATTGAAACCCCCACAGCTCTGTCTGTTTAGTTGGCCTTGCACATGGAATAGGCACCAATTCTGATAATATGTCCTTGGAGGTCATGGATTTCAACATCCTACTTAGCATTCTAAATTTTACTTCCAGGATTGCGTGATTACATTTTCCAACATCACTGGTGCTGACTGACGTGCAACATAAGTGCTGGCTTCTCTTCTACACTATTGGGCTTATCTAAATGATGTGATGTCCTCAATCTTCTCAGCAGACAGCAGTCAACACAGCCATCACAAACTCATTGTTCTTAGTTATTTATAAAGTTATGAATTGCCTTTTGGCCCAAATAGAACCCCCAAGGCAACTTACAGTTGAAATTTAAAACAATTTTAACACTTTAAAAACAATTTTAAAACTTTAAAAACAATTTTAAAACTTTAAAAACAATTTTAAAACTTTAAATCATCACCAACAGCAGAATTAAGAGCAGGAGAGTATCTTTAAAATGGAGCATGGAGCTAGAGCATTTAAAATACTAAAAAGCCATCCAGAACAAACATTTTATCAGCCTGCCTAAAATAAAGAAGGGACCAGCCTGTATTCTTTGGGAGAGCATTTCTGCCTTCCTATGTATGTTTAGACAGAAAGAAGTCCTACAACTCCCAGCATGGCTGGCTGGGGAATGCTTGGAATTTGTAGAGTTTTTTTCTATCAAAAATGCATGGGATTGCGCCTTAAATCACCCACTGCTAGAGGTCCTGTCCCCCCATCCTGGAGACGTATCTTTGGTGTGAGAGGAAATCAGTTTGTTACCTAGGGAATGGGTCCAACTAAAGAATTCTTTTCCTCTCCCTCAGAATTATGCCTTATTCCTTGAGACTCAGTGAAAGCAAATGACCTGTCAGCCTGGGAGAGGGATACGTCCTCCCGTCATATTCCTGGAGGTCTTATCTACACACATTTCTGTATTTCTCTGAGCAGCTCCATGTCAGCTACCTTGGCCTTAAGGAAACAAACTTGTTCCTTGAGAGCTAGCAGCTCATTGTGCCAAGCACACACCCACGACTTCTGCCCCACATGCAGATAGTCATACATATGACATCCTGCAATTCACTTGATAACTCCCACACCCCTTCTGGCTTTCTAGCTTCATAAATGGGTTTTGTTAGGGTTTGTTTACTTGGAAACCCTTTTTCTTTTCTTTTTAAAGATCATAGTACTGCCCTGAGGCCAGGGTTTACTGCCCTGGCCTCATTGCCCTGTTGCTAAACCATTGGTACTACTTAACTTGTGGTGTGTTTATCAGGCCTAGCCAATAGGTTTTTAATATTTAAATACTTGTAGCTCTTACTTTAACTGAGAAAGGAGTCTTCTCCATACTGGATGTGGAGAATTGTATAGTGGGTGCACAGAATCAGTGCTGTTGTATATATCAATGCTGTTGTATATTCATGTAGCCTGCTCTTAAGAATCCAAGAGCACAATCTAGCCAAAATTAAATACTTTCAGGCCTAATTTATTTCAATGGAAGGATTTAAGCATGTGTTTAACTCTCTCATTGAAATAAATGGAACTTGACGGTGTCTAACTCTTTACTAGATTGTGCCCTAATTATTTCCAAAGTATATAAATATGCAACCACAGTACTGGCAGGGGTAACTACCATTCCAGTGTTGTGTTTTCTCATGACTGTGGGTAATTAATCGTTGTCACAGTACACTGAGTTTTATTTGCATCTTGTTGAATAGTGACTGTACTCTAAAAATTATGTGTATTGTAGATTCTAGAATAATTTAACATGAAAGCTAATTTCAGTACCTGAAAAACAAAATTTGTGTCCTTTATTCTTTATGAGTGTGATATGTTGTTTCATGAAAGTATGTTGGAAATATTTCAAAGCAGTTGATAACTGCATTTTCAGAACAGTTTAAGTGTGAACTGAGAACTGTGAATTGCTGTTGTTTGAGCTCCTCCCCGCTACTTCCCCAGCACAACCCAATCTCTCCAAATTGGCCTGTTCGTGTGGCGTAGTGGTGAGAGTGTTGGACTGGGACTCGGGAGATCCGGGTTCTAGTCCCCGCTTGGCCATGAAACTCACTGGGTGACTTTGGGCCAGTCACTGACTCTCAGCCTAACCTACCTCACAGGGTTGTTGTGAGGATAAAACGGAGAGGAGGATTATGTAAGCCTCCTTCGGTTCCTTGCAGGAAAAAAGGTGGGGTATAAGATAGATAGATAGATAGATAGATAGATAGATAGGCCCTGTACTAATTATATGTTTCCTAACCTCTGATCTAGGATATGCTTCTTCATGTGACCGTTATGACTCAGAGTGCCTTTCGGTTCAATTAATTCCTTTCATTCTTCTTCATCATATGCACCCTCCCCACCCCCACCCTACTTTAGGAAATCATTTGGGGTGGTCGATAATCTACAGTTGGCAATCACAACTCTATAAATAAAGGAGTTTGAAAGGTTGTAGAAGATTATCAACATTACTAATAATTATTGTATAATACTTGTACTAGACTTCTAAAAATGGGATTTCTGTTGCCTTTGAGGAAGATACAGAATTAACTTCAATAGATATACACAGTTGAAATACAACCAAAAGAATCTCATTATGGGTCCCTCTGTTTAATTTTGGATTATATTCATTTTTACAGTAACTTCTTTCTGTTATTACTTTAAGCCTTCTCCTGTTATCCTGGAAGACTGTTATTTTGCTTTAGGACTATGGTGGGAAACCACTTTCAGCCCGAGGGCCAAATTCAATTTCAGAGATGCTCTTGGAGGCCACATTCCAGTGGTGGGCAGGACCAAATGCAAAATGGGTGGGGCCAAATTACCAGCATATTTTAGCTTAAAGTTTTTATTACCAGTAACTAAACTTTAGGAGAGCCCTTTTCAACCTTTCAGAGTGGGGTGGGGGTGGGGGACATGCGAAAGCTGGAAAACGACAAATGATCTGCAGTCAGGGGAAAGGGGGCATGGCCGTCTGCTGAACCCAGGAGGGCTGGATTTGAAGCCCAGGAATGCTGGATTTGGCCCATAAGCCTGACTGGCTCCCAACTTCTGATCTAAAATATCCAAAAATAGATTGAAAATATACCTTCCTTTTTATTTCCTTAGAGCAAGGCTCCTTAGAGTCTTCATAATTTGGTTAGGGAAGTAATGCTTTTGTTTTCCCTTAAGAGTGCTTACACTTCAGCTTTTTCCGTACTACATATAGCTCACATAAGTCATGGTATTCTTAATTAAAATGCAATTAATTACTAAATATACTACTAAATATATATGTGAATATACACTTACTGAAAGACCTCAAAAATAATGTGCATTTTCAACGTGCATTTGGGGGCTGCCCTCACGGGGGCACCTCGGGACTTCATGGAGACCATGGCTTCCTGGGAGCTGCACCCTGTATTAACTGGACCTACCCATGTAGCCGGTCAGGCACTGGACTTGGTTTTCATTTCTGGAGAGGGGGGGAAATGATCTGGAAATCGGGGGTATATCCACCACCCCCTTGTCATGGTCAGATCACTATCTGGTGGGGTTGGATTTCTCTGTGCCACAACCCCTCTGCAGGGGTGAGGGACCTATTAGGATGGTCTGCCCCAGGCGTCTTATGGATCCGGATGGATTCCTGAACGCGCTTGGGGAATTGGAGCACACAAACGGTAGCTCAGTTGAGACCCTGGTGGACAACTGGAATGCTGCAATCACCAGGGCATTAGACCGAGTTGCCCCGAAGCGCCCTCTTTGCCTAAACAGACCTCGCACAGCACCATGGTTCACTCCTTCGCTGCGAGCTCTGAAACGAGAGGTGAGAAGGCTAGAGCACTGATGGCGTAAATCCCGCTCCGAAGATTATCAAACACGGGTTAGAGCTGCATCCTCAGCCTACCAGGTGGCGGTGAGGGCAGCAAAAAAGAATTTCTATGCTGCCTCCATTGTGTCTGCGGAGTGCTGCCCCAGGAGGCTGTTCCAAGTGGTCCGGAGTCTGGTCGGTCCAGTTGTTCTGGATCTGTTGGAACAGTCTAAAGCCTCCTGTGAGGCTTTAGCAAAGCACTTCGCAGATAAAATTGATCGGATTAGGAGTGGGATTTCGTGCGTCGTGGACACAGGGAGTGAGCGGGAGGAGGCCAATGGCAAACCGGTTTTGTGGGATCGGTTCCAGCTTCTTCCTTCTGATGAAGTGGACAAAGTGCTCTCATCTGCTTGCTTGATCCTTGCCCGCCCTGGCTCATTATGAACTGCAGGGAGAGACTGGGTTTGGGGATCAGGGCGGTAGTGAATGCCTCCCTCGAGGAGGGAGTGATGCCACCAGCCCTTAAGGAGGCAGCAATAAGACCACTTCTGAAGAAGCCCTCCTTGGATCCCCAAGATCTGAACAACTTCCGCCCAGTCTCCAATTTGCTATTTCTGGGCAAGGTGATCGAGCGGGTGGTGGGGGCTCAGTTGAAGGCACACTTGGATCAAGCCAATTGCTTAGATCCATGCCAGTCGGGCTTCAGGCCTGGACATGGGATGGAGACGGCCTTGGTCGCCTTGGTGGATGATATGAGGAGGGCTTTGGATAGGGGCGAATGCTCCTTTCTAGTCCTCCTCTATCTCTCAGCGGCTTTTGATACTGTTGACCACGGTATCCTCCTGGACTGCCTGGAGGGGTTGGGCATAGGAGGCACTGTATTGCAGTGGTTCCGGTCCTTCCTCTCTGGAAGGTACCAGAGGGTAGTTCTTGGGGAGGAGGCTTCGGACCCTCGGCCGCTCACTTGTGGAGTGCCGCAGGGTTCCACCCTCTCCCCAATGTTATTTAACATCTACCTAAAGCTGCTGGTAGCTATCATCAGGAGGTTTGGGGTGCGGTGTCATCAGTATGCGGATGACATGCAGCTCTACCTCTCTTTCAAGTCCTCACCGAGGTTGGCCATTGAGACCCTGTCCAAGTGCCTGGAGGCAGTGGGTGGATGGATGGGAAGGAACATGCTGAAGCTGAACCCTGACAAGACCGAGGTACTTCTGGTGGGAGACAAGGGGAGGTTAGGGGATGTTGACCTGGTGCTGAATGGGGTACGTCTTCCCCTGAAGGACCAGGTCCGTAGCTTGGGGGTCATTCTAGACTCCCAGCTGTCCATGGAGGCTCAGGTGTCAGCTGTGAGCCGGGTGGCGCTGTATCAACTCCATCTGATATGGCAGCTACGCCCCTACCTTCCTAATCATCTGCTCCCATCAGTGGTTCATGCCTTGGTCTCCTCTCGCCTAGACTAATAGTTAAAACAGTATAAAATTTTAAAATCTTAACCCACCCCATATTCCCGCCTGAATAGCCATGTTTTTAGTGAGCGGCGGAAGCTCAGCAGAGAGAGGGCATGGCGGAGGTCACTAGGGAGAGAGTTCCACAGTATGGGAGCCGCCACAGAAAAGGCCCTCTTCCTAGTCCCCACCGGTCTAGCTGCTCTGGCTGAAGGGACAAGGAGAAGGCCGTCTGTGGCAGATCTTGTTGAGTAGCCTACTTGGTGTTGCTGGAGACGCTCCTTGAGATAAATTGGACCAGAGCTGTATAGGGTTTTAAAGGTCAAAACCAACACCTTGAATTCGGCTTGGCAAGCAACTGGTAGCCAGTGCAGCTCCTTGAGCACTGGAGTGATGTGATCCCGCCAACGGCTGCCTTTAACCAGGCGAGCCGCTGCGTCCTGTACCAGCTGTAGCTTAAATTTACAAGCTAGTTTGTTTCATCCAGTTATAATACAACTACTCCATTTCCTTTTGTATGTGGGTTTGCTATATATTTTAATGTATCATTTTGTGATGAACATTAAAGCACCATACTTTAGTGAAAAAATAAATGAGGACAATTAGATTTTACATGTGATCATGTTTCCTAGATATATGGGCCATCGGCTGTATATTTGCTGAACTATTGACTTCAGAACCTATATTTCACTGTCGTCAGGAAGACATCAAGACAAGCAATCCTTTTCATCATGATCAACTTGATCGCATATTCAGTGTAATGGGATTCCCTGCAGGTAATTTAATGTCACCGAGGAGCTTTATGCAAAATCCTTGATTTTGATTTTTTCAATAAATTTAGTTTTTTATATGCATGTAAGACTGGGCAGCAAGCAAGCATTACTGTTTGTGTATTTTTAATATTTGCCAATTGCTTTTTCTTTACAAAGATAAAGACTGGGAAGACATTAGGAAGATGCCAGAATATCCTACACTTCAAAAAGACTTTAGGAGAACAACGTAAGTAGTGGGTATCTGGGACTAATGGTAATTATGCTTTTAAAACATGATGATTAAGATCAGCTTTAGTGGCCTCATTCAGGTGTAATGCATGGTTTAGCAGTATGAGAAATCACCATGGCAAGTCTTGGGCATGCAGTTTTCCCCTCCTAATTCAAGATGAAGAAACTATTTCCTGTTTTGCCTGGATGTGGGAAAATGTGGTTTGTACAAACCAGGATGAGATTCAGAGGAAATGGGAAACTAGTTTGTTATAAACTGCACCTAGAAGCTTCAAATTTCCTCCTCTCACATGCATGGGAGGGAGGAATATGCAAGGCCAAGTCTCATTGCAACAGCAACCATGGTTTAGTGCTGCTTCTGAATGTGGCCATTGCCTCATTCCTTCTTCAGGTTTTAAAATGCAAGTGCCTTCAGTGTCCAAGTTGAATTATTGTAACATATTGTACATTGGGCTGCTCTTGAAAAATGTCCCGACACTGTAGCTAGTTTAGAACATGGCAGCCAGGCTGATAAGACAGGGCACCATGAGCATGTTATGTCAACATTGGTTACCACTTTGTTTCTGGGCTCAGTTCAAGGGATGGACAACTTGTTGTCCTCCAAATATTGTTGGACTACAGTTCCTATCATCCCTGACTTACTGGGGCTGATGGGAACTGTAGTCCACAATACCGGGGGTGGTGTTCACAGATTTCCCACTCCTGGATTAGGGTATCTGAAGAAGTGCTGTTCTCCACCTGAATCTGTCTGGCCCTTCTCCTGGTGTCCCCCCACATTCTGAGATTAATGGAAACAGGGCTTTTAGAGTGGTGGACCCCAAATTATGGAATTCCCTCCCTAAGCATGTGCACCAAGCAACTTTCTTATTATCTGATGGTTGCATAGACTTTACTATGTGACATATATTCTGTTCTCTTGGGCTTTGAATAGCATTTGTTCTGCCTCTTAGGATATTTGCCCCCCTGTTGCCCCCCAATTTTTACTATCCCTGGTTTGATTTTCTTTGACTCTGCTTCCTGTGCTGTTCTTGTAATGCTGCTTTATTATGTTTTATTGTATTTATTAGCAGCCTCAATACTTTGTTAAAAGAATTAGTATTTTGTGACATGTCAAGCAACTCTGGGTTAGTGCATCTCTACATTTGTTTTAATACATCCTGCAATAGACATCAATTGTACATGTTATTTGAAGTAAAGAGGACTGACATTCATGTGTCAGCAAAAATCTTCACCACCACCTGCCTTGCAGGTATATGCAGACCATTGTATGGAGTAGTAAATAAAAGTTTGCAAAGTATTACTTGGAATGTAAATTAGTATATAGCAGTGCTTTTTTTCTGAGAAAAGGGTACCGGAACTCTTGGATTACATTTCCTCGGGAGTAGATGGCGATTAAATTGTAATGCAATTAATAGAAGAAAAGGTGCTGGAACTCAGTTCCGGTGAGTTCCACCAGAAAAAAAGCCCTGGTATATAGTATACCTTTTCTTTATTTTTGATAATGTATTACTCTTGTGAAACATGTTTTTTCATTTGCATTCCCCAGGTATGCCAATAGTAGCCTCATAAAATATATGGAAAAACACAAAGTCAAGCCTGACAGCAAAGTATTCCTTTTAGTAAGTTACGTGTTTGTTCATTGGTTTGTTTTGGTAAGTAATATTGCCATTATTATAGTGCTGCTGAGGACTATTTTATTTGGTCATATTAACAACACAGTCCTACAGATATCTAGTCAGAAGTAAACCCCATTTAGTTCAGTGGGACATACTTCCAGGTAAGTTTGTATAGGATATCAGCCTTGCCTTATTCTGGTAGAATGTAAGGGTGAAGATTTAAAACTGTAATTCATTGAAAAGTCTGAATTCATTTGCTGTTGTCTGCTATTCCTTGTGTTTTTGATGTTGTTTGCAGTTCACTTGGGGCTGAATGACAAATTGTCAATTACAAGTTCCAGGACTGATTAATAATTAACAAGTGGCATGCACCCATGAGTTTGAAAAGAAATCAAATGTAAAATTGCTGATTCCCATACTGAATACGAGTTGCAGGGGGGGCATAGCAGGGAAAGCCTGTTACCATCATCTCCTTGTGGGGTTCCTAGAGGCATTGGGGTGGTCACTGTGGTTAAGAGGGTGCTAAATTAGATGAACCTTTGGTCTGAGCCTGCAAGACGTTTCTCATGTTCTTACATTGTATGATGATAGACACAAGGGAAACATCTAAGTTCATTTCTTCCTCAAATGACTTTTTTCCTGAATTATTAGTCAAATTAGAGATAATACAAGTGGATCGTGCACATTGTACTGTATTGTACTATCTTCTGTATTTCTGTAACAGGCATCCCCCACCTGCTGCCCTCCAGATGTCTTGGGACTACAACTCACATCATCCCCCAGTTAGCAGCATGCTGAATGAGGATTGTGGGAGTTGTAGTCCAACACATTTTGAGAGAACCAGGTTGGGGAAGGTTGTTTTATAATGATAGCCAATACAAACTGTTGTATCTTTTCTGTGTAGGAAACCCTCCATTTTTCTCTGACATTGTTATAAGTTAATATTGGGCTTCATTGTGGCATATATGCCAATAAGTTCTACTGTGATATTCATATAAGCTGCTTTCTCTAATATTATGTTACACAGCTTCAAAAACTTCTCACTATGGATCCTACAAAAAGAATTACCTCAGAGCAAGCTTTGCAGGATCCCTACTTTCAGGAGGACCCACTGCCTACATCAGAGTACGTGTCTCATCTATTCTTTAGAGGTTTTTCTTCTTAATGGTAAATTTTTCTCTCTGGGACCATTTTTAAATATGCAAAAGTAGGCTATGAAACAGAATATTTGCCTATACCTCTAAAATACCTATTGTGTAAAGCAAACATATGCAAGCTATATTTTATTACTTGCCTTTTCCATGAGGTAGTCAATTTGATATAGTTCTCTAACTGGACAGAGATTTCCCTGCAAGTTCTCAATAAAGTAAGGAAGCTTCTGGCCTCTGAGGAGAGCCTGTAGAGGTGATGGGTATCCTTTACTACTGCATTATATTCAGTTTTTTCTCTGTGATGTGCAGGATTGAGGGGGGATCCCAGAAAATTTGGCAGCTCTGCAAGCAGGGGTCCCATTTGGGGAAAATGCTGCTGTCCAATTTTCAGGAGAAATTTTCCTTCCTCCTCATCCCCTGCATCACAGCCCATCCCATTCAGCAGGGTGTCCTGACCCTCATTGGAGCCTTTTCAGGAGGCTGGATGGGCTGCTGTGGGAAGGAGGAGGTGGGGAAGTCAGTTTTGACCACCCCATTATGCACACTTTTCTCTGGATCCAACCTGGTGGAATTATAGTTCTGTTAGAGTTCAGAGATAATTTTTTTTGTTATAAATCTCTTGTGGTATCATGGAAATAAAATTTCCAACATTCCTTGGTTTAGTTAGTAGCCATGACAGTTAAAACAGATTTGAAGTTGGTTTAAAATTACACATGTAGACATGTCCTTAGCAGTTGTCATGATATTTGTTCTGCATTTATTGGTATTTATTTATTGCTACTATTTATTAATATTGCTATTAATTAGGTACAGAGTAGCAGTAATAGGAAGAAGCCACTGACTGGTTTGGATGTAACAATAAGCTATGGTTTAGCATTATATGCAGGAACCTTGGGCTCGTGTCGTGTGCTCTCTCCTCCTTTCCTCCTACACAGATGCAAAGAGGAGATTGGAAGCTGTTGCTTCTGTTTTCAGTTAACTGTTTTGTCATTATGTCTGAATCCAAACAAACTATGGTTAATCTTAACTATGATTTTTAGGAAAACTAGCCAGGACCATAAACCATGGTTAGTTGGCCTGTTTGCTTAACAGTAGTTAAGTCTAGCCACAGTTTGTATGGATTTGGACATAACAAGTAACCACAATTAGGAAACATTTGCTTCCATTTTTAACTATCTCCTCACAGCCATGCTGGAGTGGGGGGACTCACAAGCCCAAGGTTCTTTCATGTAATGCTAAACCATAGTTTAGTGTAACATCCAAATGAGGCAAGTTTGGAAGCTAATGCACACTGATGTAACTTCATTTTATTCTTTGTCTGCTCTAGTGTTTTTGCCGGCTGCCAGATTCCTTATCCAAAGCGAGAATTTCTCAATGAGGACGAACCTGAGGAAAAGGGGGATAAGGTATAGTTCAAAGACCAATTGACCAAGAATCAGTAAAAATTAGTTATGGTTTCTCAGTGAGAAAGCTGACAGAAGCCAGGGGATTGCGTTGAACACAGATGCAAGACCATCCCAACACTATGTCATGAGACATTATTGAAAAGTGTAGCATTTCCGTGCATGATATCTTACAAGGAATTGGACTACTTTATATTGAATAATCTTCAGTAAATTTAGGCACTATTAGTAGCATGTGGCTAAAGGAAGAAAGAGAAAGGGCCTTAAGCTGTAATTATCTGTGTCTTTATGACGTCTTTAAAGAGCCTGCAGTTGATGAGAAATATCTCTCCAGCTGTTTATGCCCTATATTCTTTGTAGCAGTAGAATTTGACTTGTTTTTGAAATATTAGTGGCTTCTCCACTACCATTCCTTCACATGCATATACAAAACCCTGGGATATTGCATGCATAGCTTTGTGCACTTTTCCTAGCCTTATTTTATTATGTCTTAGAATACAGATTTTCAGTATTCTTGATGAGGGCCCATCAGTTATGGAACTCCCTTCCCCTAGAGGGCCATCAGAAATGAGCATGTGTTATTGGTGACTCAACTGCAGGGCTATTATTTTGTTTGGATATTGTTACTTTTTAATGTGATTGGTTTTTTGTTATTGTTAGATGCCTTGAGCGCTGTGCAGGAAGGTGGGGTAAAAATACAACAAAAGAAGTAAAAGGGCTGTGCAGGTAGCAAGTGTTGGGAAAAGCATCTGCCTGAGATCCTAGACAGCTGCTGCCAGACAATATTGGGCTAGATTAACAAAGTCTGGCCTGGCATAAGGCACCTTCCTGTGTCCCTATGACAACAGAGAGAGCAAACGATAGAAGATATTTAAAGGAGAACCTAATCATCATAGATGAAAATCTAGAGTTTGTGGCAGGGAGCCAAGGCATTGTTGGTGAGGGTGATGTTACATGTCATGAAATATTTTATTTATCTATTATTTAATCAATTTATAGACCACTTAACTATATATAAAAAGACAACTCAATGAGGTCTGCACCATAATCATTTAAAATACAAAACATCCTCAGCTAAAATCCTAGTAAATGTTCCTTATTCACTTCTGCATCACTTACTACTTCATATCTTTCTTGCTATCAGTTCGGTTACTGTTGCTGTCATCCATATGACCAACTCCAGTATTTGAAGGGATGTCACACAGAGGAGGGCAAAGATCTCTTCTCGGTCATCCCAGTTTGCAGGACACGGAATAATGGGCTCAAGTTACAGGAACCTAGATTCCACCTAAACATCAGGAAAAATTTCCTGACTGTCAGAGCAATAAGACAATGGAATCAACTACCTAGGGAGGTTGTGGGCTCTCCCACTCTGGAGGCATTCAAGGTGCAGCTGGACAGACATCTGTCAGAGATGCTTTGACCTAGATTCCTGCATTGAGCAGGGGGTTGGACTCGATGGCCTTGTAGGCCCCTTCCAACTCTACTTTTCTATGATTCTATGAACTCAACTTTATACAGCCCACTATCCATGTGTCCATTTTCTAGTAGTCTTACGTACTTGCAGCTCAAAACTTAGACATGTTTCCTTTCACAAGTATACTAATTAAGCCAAGGCTGTGGAGTCGGAGTCGAGGAGTCGGAGTCGGAGGAAATTTTGGGTACCTGGAGTCGGAGTCGGCAAACAATGCACCGACTCCGACTCCTACTGAATTTAGATTGGAATTTAAAAAAAGCAAGTTTAAATGTCCCAATTCACAAACAGTTATAATTAATGACTTCTGTTTTATAATAAATGCCCCTCCTGGATCCTCCCACTGCCCTATCTTCAGCAGCAGATCAGCACACAAAAAGGAGAAGGCAGCAGCTTCTGCCCAACTACCTCGCATATTAATTAATTAATTAATTAATTAGCATATTAATACAGAGGAGTCGGGGAGTCGGAGTCGGAAGTACAAAAAACTGAGGAGTCGGAGTCGGAACATTTATCTACCGACTCCACAGCCCTGAATTAAGCAAAACTTCTAGTTGTCTATGGCTTTCAGCAGGCTTCAACACTTTCAGTCACCACGTTCACAATGGCAACTGTGCCACTGCCCTCTGATGAGCGACCAGCCTTTCTCCCAACATGAAGGTACAGAGGTGGGCAGGAATCATCCTGATGGTTGCACAGTGATCTCTGCCCCCTCCCCAGCTCCAAGGTTGGGAGAAAGGCTGGAGGCGGTCTGGCTGCTTGGAGGCGCAGCACACCTCATCTCAGAATGGCCAAGCTGGCAAGCTTCCTGCTAGCCTTTTCTGCAAGAGAGGCCAAGAGCGGGGGCTTCCTTGGCCACTGCTGGGCAGAAGTGCCCAGAGCAGCCCCACCCAAAAGAGTCCAAGCCGGCATGCTAACCACCTACCTTTCCAGCAGGAGGCTGCCTTGGCTGCTGCTAGATTGAAGCACTTAAGGTACTTTTAGTCAGCAGATGCTAAGCCAGCAGCTACCCCACATTACCTTTCCTGCTGGAAAAAGTGCTTTTCTCCAGCAGGAGCGGACTTCCTTGGAGGGAAAGGAACAGAAAACTGGCTATCACAGTTTTGGGCTTGGCTAGCAAAACCAGCCAGAAATTGTAGATGCCTGGCTTTAAGGCACCCACCTTGTTCTGTGCCTGATCTGCTATAGAAATTGTTTTTAAGGCAGTTTAAGATAATGGTGTATTTTAAGCTGAGCATAGAATATGAGGGCATATATTTGAAAGTTATCCCATAGTACGGTACATTTTTTTTAAACCTAGTGGTGAAACCTTTAACGTTAAAGGTGAAATGTTCCTTTTCATACCTAAACTATTTAAAATATTTTTTTCAACTCTTCAGAGCATAACTGAACCCTAAACTCCTACTTCAAATATCTTTTTCTGAAATGGTCTTTTGGTAATTTCAGGTAACAAAAGCAAATAAACGAACGTTCTCCTTTTCTCTGGTTTTCATCTGGCTACATTTCAGTCAGCTGCTTTGTACTATGATCTCCTGCCAGCAGCACATTCTTTTGGCCGTAAATCTAATACACAATTGCAAACTGTAGTCCTGTCTGGTTTTGCCCATTGAAGAGTGTCATTCCTGAATGTCATGTCATCTTTTGCAATAAAAATGCAAACATGGCTAATTGTAACTTGGCAGTGATAACAGAGTTTGTATCATTAGAGTAGAAATCCCTTTTGTTCTGTGTCGTCCGTTATTCAGGTTATAATGAAGCCCCCCCCCCCTTTTTTTATTTTTGCACTGAGAGATCCGGAAGAAGGAATGCTTACACCAAAGCCATGTATTAAAAAATGGTTGTTTAATCATTATTTTACCTCACTGCTAATCACACTTACTTTATGTTAAATAGTGCTAGTGAAAGTCTACAAACATCAGGATCAAGTGTTACAAGGCAAGGGAGAGACTGGAGATTAGGCATGAGCTGGTTTGGCCTTTAAGATCCTGTTGCTATGCTTCCCTCTTTCCATCATGTTTCAAACTTCTCTCTGCCCTTTTATTCTCTTTGCAGGTCCCTTCAAAAGCACTTCCTCTCTCTTTAAACAGGCTTGGAAAACCTGTGCCCCAGTCTGGTACCACTTTCTGTGCCATGGTCTTTCTGCAGCCATCCCAAAGGTGCTTTCATTCCTGAAGAATAAAAGCACCTTTGGGAGATCTGAAATAAGTGTGGGGAAAAGATATAGGGGAGCAATTGATGAGGAGAAGTCGGCAACAATACGAAAGCAGAGACCATAACAGTTGGTCTTGGCTCACATACAAAAGTCCTTACTTAAGTCCTCACTTAAGGTAGTGCATAGGTTGCACTCCACCCTCTCCTCTATATATCATATACTTATCCTGCCTCATGTTGGAGGGGCTGTAGGAATAAGGATACTTACTACCACATGTGGTGGTTGTGTCCACTGGCTAAGGATTTGGGGGAAGGGATCTTTAGGGAAATCTTATTAATCACCCTAAGATGGCTCTGCTTGGTATCTTGGATGGAGTAAAAGCAAACATCACATGAATATTTTATCTCCTTTTTAATTGTAGTAGCTAGAACCATCTTTGCAAGGCACTGGAAGGATAATACTATAATTCCAATGAACAATTGTTACCAAAAGGTGTGCATAACTTTAGCGAAGAAATTGGCACACTTGATTAGACTTCTTGAGACTGGTTTGCCTCTTTATACTTTTTTTCAGTTTCGCAAGCTTTTATTTATTTCACAAACGTCAGAGGCTACTGAAGATTGCCACTCGCTTCATAAATAACCTGTGGAAAGAACATTGAACTGCCTAGATGCTAGAGGCAGTATGCCATAGATGGCAGAAAACTGGGGATTCAGTCCTGTTGGTGTGGTTTTCTTGGGGAAACATCCTGCAAAGAAAGAATAGAGATAAATAATGTGTTATAAGTTGTACTGTTTCTTAAGTTTCAGTAAAGTTCTTAAAATGAAATAAAAAATTCTAGAACTTGGGGCTACCCAATAAAGTTGATTGACTATGGGTTCAGGACTTAGAAGAGGAAGTTCTTATTTGGCCAATGCATAATTAACTTCCACAAGATGGGGTGATAGCCACTGCCTTAGATGGCTTTTTAAAAAAGGATTAGACAAATTCATGAAGGATAAGTTCTGTCAAAGACCACAAGCCATGATATTTAAGTGGAACCTTAATGTTCAGTGGCATGAAGTCTCTGGATACCAGATGCTGGGGACAAGCAAGGGAAGACCACCACACCTCCATGCCCTGCTCTAGATATGATAGATTTTGTCTAATCCAGCAAGGCAGTCATGTTTTTAATTGCACTTCCACTAAGGGGAGGATAATGAATGGTTAAAAGAATCTAGGTAGGAGGCAGTGTCTTTATAGGCCTCACTTTGATCAAGTGTCTCTTGGTTAGAATTCTCTTAAGCTTAAGGTTTTGCTTAGAACTCTGAGCTTAAGATATGCAAAAGGTTTCAGGTTCAATCTCTGGCATCTCCAGGTAGGACAGAGAAATTGCCCTGTCTGAAACCCTGGAGAGAAATTTCAATATAGTCTCTTGCCTCACTCTCTCTGTTGAAGAAGGGAGAAGCCCTTTTGGTTCTGGTTCACTGAAAGAAAATCTCGCTGACTCAGACTTTAGGTTTAGGTTCAGTTTGACTCCCTGAGCAAAATGCTGGCCCTACCTCAACTGTAACATGTTATGACCCTTTAAAGGTAGTGTGCAAGGAAAATTATATTAGCCTATCCTGAAATGCTCTTGATTCAACAAAGCTGATGTTTCAAAGCAATCTAAACTTTGAAATCTCATTATCAGCATTCTTATCATTACAAGCAGTTTTTTGTGGAACCTTCAACAGGAGCTCAAAATTTGTTCCTAATGGCTCCAAAGTTGTATTGTGCAATTGTGGTTCTATAATCAGGACTAAGTTGCTTATAATTCCAGCTGGGATTTCAAGTCCTAAAGCCACTTTGAAAATCTTCTCTTTTGTACTTTGCTTCTGTTTTCCAAATGGAAAGAAAAAAACAATGGCATCAGTTTGTCTTCTATTGAAGTTGTGAAAAATTTCATGTACTAATACTTAGAAAGTGACTTTGATCTTTAGTTATATATTCACATATTATTAAAATATAATGTTATGTTCATTGCCATTCTGTCAAAACTACCACTTTTCATTTTCACAATTTTCTTAAATGATTTCCGTTGTAGTCTGACATTTTCCATAATATGTTTTAGTTTGAACAAGTGATTACAAAGGATTTCTTTATTTATTGCTCATATGTATATGCTGCATTTCCTCCAAGGCACTCATTGCGGTTTACATAGTTCTTCCCCTCCCCGCATTTTATCCTCACAACAGCCCATGTGATGTAGGTTAAGTTGAGAAGAGTGTCTGGCCCAAGGTCACCCAGTTAGGATCATGGCTGAGCGCAGATTCGAACCTGGGTCTCCCTAGTCCCAAGTCCAAACAGTCTAACCGCCACACTGGCTCTCTATAAATAGTATTCATCACCAATGTTCATGTGTAAATTTGTGTATGGATTATTCAGGGGAGTAAAACTGAAGAAATCACTCGAGCAAATGGCCATCCAAACTCTACCTCCCCCCCCCTTCAATTTCCTAGAATCAACAACAGCAGAACCAACATCAGCAACAAACAGCACCTCAGCAGCAGCAGCAGCAGCAAGCAGCGCCGCCGCCGCAGCAAAACAGTACCCAGACAAATGGAACTGCAGGGGGGGGTGGAGCAGGAGGCGGCGGTACTGGGGCAGGTCTCCAGCACAGCCAGGACTCCAGCCTCAACCAGGTGCCTCCAAATAAGAAACCACGCATTGGGCCTTCAGGCACTAATTCAGGCGGGCCTGTCATGCCTTCAGATTATCAGGTACACTTTTTGTTATTTTCTTTCCTACAGCCTTTGTTTCTTTTCAAGGATCCAAGAGGAAATGAGTTAAAAAATACTACAGTGAGATGATCTTTATTATAAAGCATTCTTTCCCAACACATCAATTTACATATCAATTTTATCTCTCTTTTTTTTTAATGAAAGGGCTGATCAAAAAAAAAAAGAAGATCATTTGTCACTCCTGAGCATGTGTGGTGAGCTTTTCATCTACAGCAAAGCAGCCATTCAAGTATTGTACCACAAACCCAAATAAGTCAACCATGCTTTTTGTTGGCCTTGCTCCTATTATTTATTTCTTCTTTTTTAATATTTTGATATGGACTTCTTAAGGTGGTTTACAAAGTAGAAGGTGTATCTAAATAGAAATGCAGTTATGTTTAGATAGACCTTCTACTTGAAATGCAGTCATTTCAATTCCAAAAAAATCAGCAACAGTAAAAGTTGAAGCTTATGTTCTTGTAATGAATTCAACCCCCCACCGCCTGAACTAGCTTTGAACAATGCCAGGCATGGTCAGGTTGTGATAGACTCCATTTGTCTACCCCTCCCAGGCTGACCTTAGCCGCCTGCTAAGTAGGTACTAGAGAAATTATCTGCAGGAAGCTTCATCTGGTCATTTCAGACTATTGATTGGTCAGTTTGAATTTCCCTTCCTGGGGGCTTCCCAGTCCCAATAGAAATGCCTGTATTGTGAAATCTTTTCTTTGTCTTTGGGTGGTTGACAAAAGACTTCCATGCTCTGGAGTCCCAGGTGGGCCTCATTTATCTCCACACCTGTAAGCTGCTTTGGTGACTTACTCTTAGGATCTTAATAAGTAAAGCTTAGTGAGCTAGTTTGATGTTTCATTTTCTTTTAAAAGCAACTGTCTGCTTGGTTCTTTAATAAATATATCAAATTGGAAACTGAGCAATCTGATATATTTATTTGATATATTTAAATATATCAAATTGGAAACTGAGAATCAAATCAAACTGATTTGATTCTCAGGCCTGGTCTGAAGGTTGGCCTCACCCATGCATTGGACTGCTTGGCAAACACGCTAACCTGGTGGTTAAGGAGATTAAAGGACGCTCTCAAAGGGGGGCTGTCCTTCTCCATATATAAAAGCCTCATGGACAGGATAAGGGATATTAAAAAGATACATGAGTGGTGATCGTGCTACCTCTGAGGAATATAGACAAAAGGTAGGCAGCCTGTCCTACTTTGCAGGGTTGGAGGTACAGACACACCGGTTTGTCACAGTCTTAACAGCCTGACACACACACGAATTAAGGAGCTGAAGCTTTTCCCACTCCTCTCCAACCTGATAAAAGCATTGCTTGGAAAATGTCAGTGTGTGCCTGACAGGGTATAATGATGGTAGCACCCCAGTATCCAAACTGGCAAGCTAAGTGCAAGAATTCAGTCAGCTCATCCCAGGCTGAGGGTGATCAGCAAGTTGGGTATGTGGACCAACACACTCATGACCCAGTTCAACGCATATTCACATAGGGATATGTGAATCATCTCTAGCAAACAGTTGATCCACATGACTTTTATTTGGCTATAATCATTGCAACAACAATCATATGATAGCTTCATTATACAAAACTGGTCGCTTTCATTAGCCATCACAGATAATAGTCTTTTCATTAAATGAATGCAATACCTTTTGATGTTCTTTAAATGTTATGACTGAGCTATCAGTACAGCAAGTCCTGGCATCAGGCTGCAAAACACTGAAACTCTACTTACATTAACACTGCCCGAATAGTGGTCTTTTATCTCAACTCAACCTCTCATAGTCCAGTTTATAGACATTTTGTAATACATGGATGGATCATAATTTTATACCAGTTCTCCTTTAGGGTCATCAGTTCTGAAGGTATATTAGACCAGATTCAAATCCATATATATTTTTTGAGATGCTAATATTCAGATTTTTTCCCCATTTTCTTCAGGGGAAATGAGATGCCAAAGATGATTGTTCCATTATTTCTTTATATAGTGAATGTATTGCAACTTAAATACTATTAAATAATATAAGCTTTTCCCAATTTGAATCCAGCATAACCATATTTCAGAGTTAAAGAAATAACTTTGTGTTTAGATGAAAGTATTGATAAAAAGACTTGCATTTTATCAATCACTGCTTGATAAGAGATAACCCTATCACTATTTCTGAATCTTTAATCATGGCTTGTCGTGTTTTCCGAACCTGGACTTGTTCCCGCAGGATGGTTTGTTTTGGGGCAACAAGCCACCCTGACAACTCATGGCATGTTGTAGGGGTGAACCCATAATGGGTTATTGTGTCATCTGAACTCAGGAGACTGATCCCATCGTGGACTGCGGGAAGTGGAGAGTGAGCTACTCAGCAAGAGCAGCAAAAACCCCTTGATGCTTTTGGCAATCTCACCCATGTGAAAGCCACTACCCTAATGCCCAAGCAACACTTTGAGCGACTATCACTGGCGCGTTACCCTTTTTAAAAAAAAATTGGGGCAGCAGGAATGTGTGCAATTGAGATAATTTTTGTTTGTTTTGTTTTGTTTTTTAATTTCTGATCTTTCGCAGGTTTGCACTTACGGTTGCCTAAAATGTGGAGTCTTGCCTGGCCAATGACCTGGTAAGTGTCTGCTGTCAAAATGCAGGAGGCAATGTCCATGGACATCGACAAAGCAAGGCTGCATATAGGTTAGTTTGCATACACTTGGCACCTGTCAATTGGGGAGCTGTCAGTTTGCAAGCAAAGTGGCAAAGGGGTTTTTGCCCTGAAAGAGGGTGACAGATCTCAGCATTTTTTTTGGACAGGGAAATATATGCAGATTTCATGGCTGCATATTTCCCTGTCCAAAAAAAAGCACTCAAATTTGCCAGATGGGTTTCAGAAAAAGAACCCCTTTTTTGGTCAGCTGTCAAAAGTAAGTGCTCGTGAAAAGGGGATGGGATGTAGATCTCCCCTTTCTGGAGTACCTAGAGGCTCTGGGAAGTGTAAAAAAGGTGGAGGGCACTGAGAACTGCCAGGACAATACTTAAAAACTTAGAGGATCACACTGCTAAGGGGAAGATATACTTGCCACCCCCCTTCAGGGCTAAAGCCCCTTCGCCGCATTGCTTTTCAATTGACAGCTCGCCAATAGACAGCTGTCAAGTGTGCACAAAGCAACCTATATGCAGCCTCTCTTTGTCAATGTCCATGGAAGTTACCTACTGCACTTTCACAGCAGACACTTACCAGGACATTGGCCTGGCCAAGACTCTACATTTCTGGCAGCCATCAGCGAAAGACCAATTTTTTATTATTATTTTAAAATTATGATCTCAATTGCGCACATTTCTGCCACCCCACCCCACCCCAAAATTTAAAATCATAATTGGTTTCACATAGATCCTTTTCTTGGGTTCATCATACAAAATGCATCTTCCCCAGAGACTAAAATTCAACAATAGCTCCTGTGTAGTGTTAGTGTGAGAATACTGTCTAAACACTACACAGTATAGTTTAATATCCTCTTGTTACCCCTAATTCTAACCCCTAATCTCAGTGGCTAGAATGCAGGAACTGCTTGCAAAAGATGGTCCCCCTGGTTTCCCCATGCTATATCCCACGCAATTCTGTGGAGTCCCCAAACCCCAGGCAAGGCTTTCCAGAGGCATGCCAGGAGCAGAAATTGGGAGGCAGAAAGCCCTGTTTCAAAAGCAGAGTTTCGATCGCAGTTCTCTGGATCTAGCCCTATGTTTTCTCTAATAGCAATAGCCCAAAGTTCTTTAAGCAAAGCAAAAGTAGTGGGGTTAGGGGGACAGTGGACATTCCCATCTCATTTCCCTACTCAGAGAAAATTTATCGAAGAGTAAGAACAGGGACTCTGCAGCATTAACATTTTGAAAAACCTTTTGGATCAATTTCTCTCTCCTAAAAGATTTATTTTCTTGTTTTGTTTTTCTTTTAGCACTCCAGTTCACGCCTGAGTTACCAAAGCAACATTCAGGGATCTTCTCAGTCCCAGAGTACAATGGGCTATTCTACATCATCTCAGCAGAGCTCCCAGTACCATCAGTCCCACCAGTCTCACCGGTACTGAAGAAACCTCATAAACGGTGTTAGAAAGGAATGAACTAACAGACAACGGACTCCAGCAATATGAAGTTCATAACCATGAGAAGAACCAAAAATGCAAACTTTGATGCAGATTTTAACATAATGATTATTAAAGGAAAACATTTATTTACTAATTATTTTCAGAGAAGAGACAATTCTTACCCTTTTTTGCCATAAAGGAGATTCTTGTGAAGTTTCCCCTCAGCTTGCTTTCGCATGCGGTCCATTGTGGTTACTCGAATGAAATCGTCTGATCTGAACCCAGCACTTAAACTTCTTTAACCTATGGAATTTTTGAAGGATTCCTGGTGCACCTTTCTTGTGTTGTAGTAATTGCCATAAATCTTACCTTTTCCAAATCCCTTTAGCAGGATTTTAAAGTTTTGAAATCTTGAATTCCCAGACTTTTCAAGCTTGTATATAGTTAATTTTTTACTAGGCAAACCCGTTTAGCTATACAGGTATAATGCACCTTTTAAAGCACTATGTTATTTTCACAGGATATTACTGTTTTGCTCATGGATGTCAAGAACAGCAGATTTTACTGTTCCAGGGTATTTTATTATTCTCTTTTTATTAGTCTAGTTTTCAGATGAGGTCTTTAAAAAAAGAAGAAGAAGAAGAGAAAAATATACAACCCAATTCTTTGCAGCAGCTATTACATGTTATGTGTTTGGACTGAACACCAAAAGGAAGATTATGGATGTTTGTTTTATCATTCAGATGAGAATCACAGAGATCATTTGTCATTATCTTCCAAGTGGGTTGACTTAAGCTTTGCTTTAAATTAAGGCATAACAGCAAAGTGGAAGGCAAATACTTTTGTGTCTCCAGTAGAACAAGAGAATGCTATGGTGTCTTCTCTAGTGGTTAGCTATGATTTGGAACTCTGCTGTTCAGCAGCAACAGCAGTAAGGGCAAACAAGGAGACTGTGCTACTACTTTCAGGGGTTGTGGGAGGGACAGGTCATTGTGCTTATTAGTATATATGTAGTACACTCTTTACATTTACTTTGTTTCTGATACAGCCTTCCTTTGTTAAATTTTGGTTCTGAAATTTGCAGCAAAAAAAAGGCAAGAAGTGCTGTGGCACCTTAAGAGACTAAGTGGCATGAGCCGCTGGCTACTTGCAAAACCCTTGCAATCACAAACCTTGACAAGCCATTATTATAATTATTATTATTATTATTATTATTATTATTATTATTATTATTATTATTATTATTATTCCTTCATAATCCAGTTGAACCAGAGCAAATATTGAGAAAGAAGTTGTTGAACAATGTCTTGAAGATGTTTAGCCATCTGTCTCATATGTAAAACACATATTATGTTGTCTTACCACTGTTGTGATTACGGTAATCCAAATTGGTTACACTGAGGTAAGCTATGCTGTACTGAAATGTCTGTTTCCCTAAGGTCACATACACAGTGATTGTGCTGAAGGACTGAATAGGCACCTAGCAGAGGAAATGTCAGAACTCATGAGCAGAGCATATGTATTGGAGAATCATTATTTGTGATCAGAGGCAATATATACTTTGAGGCAGCTCCCCTTTTTTAACCGTCCCAGAAATACAGCTGGTTTGCTTTATTCATGGCTGTATATATTCTGCAGTTCAGCAAAGAATTCAGCATCTTGTGAATTTGAACTTCCCTCTCTGTTTTTTCCAAAGCAGATTTCCTGCCTTTCTGAGTATGAATATAGGCTTAAATGTTTGTGAGCAATCCTTAGCAAAATCTTAGGGTAAAATCTAACAGAAAGAAGTCCTACCCATTAAAATGAATGGACAAGTTAGTCATGATTTTGCCCTTAAAATGTGGGGGAAATTGAGTTGAATAAGATTTTTAGGGGGCAAAGCTTCAGTACCCAGTAAGTTGCTTCCCTTCCCCATGGCTAGCAAAAGCAGAATATATTATACAACATATATGCTAATTTGCATTGTTTATACAGATTGCAGAATTCAGCTTTTCTTTGTGTGGAAATTGGGTTACCATGGTGCAGAATATTTTAAGCACACACAGCCCTAACCTTATTGCACTAAAATTGAAAAGGCATATACTTTAGAATATATAAGCAGCACCCAGTATTTTAAGAACAATTACTTTTAAGAAAGAGGTACAGGAAGGAGCTTGTTATTTATATATATATGCATTTATGGGCATTTACACTGTATAGCATGAGCTCATGCCTCATTGTGTTCTGTTCTGAATTGATACCAGTCTCACAGACAGAAGCCACCAAGCGTTTTGCACTAAGACTACAACAGAAACTAACAGGGTGGTAGGTCAGTTTGCTTGGAGGGCAAATTTTCTTTAATCCTAAGAGTAATAAAAATAGCCTTAGGATTGTGTTTGTTCCAAATCAACTTTAGAAGAGCAACTAAAGGGTAGGCTTCACTGTACCATTATCTACAGGCATTGTTCCATTTGCTGTTGAAATCAGTGGCTTTCTGGAGAGAGCCAAACATTAATTCATCATAGAACAGGTGGAGAAAGCAAAAGATATTCCATTTGAGAAAAAAATAATCTTGATATCCCCCCAGCTTTACTGATACTTCATTTATCGTGTGTCTGAGCTAGATTTATTGGATCAGACAAACATTTATTTTGTACCGATGTTCAGTGAAAATGTTCTCCCACATCCATGTTCCCAGTTTCATTTGTAGTCTTTTTGCATCTCAGCTCGTATTTAGTCAGCAGCTTAGAACATTATTTAACTTTCTTTTGACTTGCTTACGAACTGCTCATTTTTCCCTTCTCGCTCTGTTGCTCCACCCTCCATCCTGCTATTGGTTTTGATCTAGCACCTGTGGCAAACTCTGTCCAAGTGTAGGTTCCTCTGTGCATGCAGTGTAACAACCTGTGTTGAATGTGCTTTATCTCCATGAGCTTCCAGTCCCCTAGAATGATGGCCATGATCGTTGTCTGTACTGACAAGTTGATATTTGCATATTTGCTGGACATTAATTGCTTGCTATACCCCATTTCCCTGCAGTGTCTGTGCAGACAAATGTAGCTGTGCTAAATACTTCATGGGCCTTCCAAATAGTCCTTGACGGGGATAGATGAAAGTATCAGTTTACACTTCTGAAATGTTTACTGCACTCATTCTCTATTTGTATCTTGGCTTTGGGCATACTTGGCCTATTATGGTGAACTGTTTGTGTATAATAAGATGAGTGTCTCATGTATTGCAGGGCTAACGTGAGCCAAGGTGAGCTAGCTTTGTTTCAGGGGAAATTTCATGAATCAAAATGTAATGTAAGATAAATCATATATTGTATGTTGTAGAAACACAGGACACAGACACTGTCATAAATGTGCAGCTTGGTTAACTAATTCTTACTACTATGCGCAGCTTTGACATCGTTTCTCTTTTCTATAACGTTGGCTCTTAGAAGTGGACATTGAGTAATTAACTGTGGTTTTTGCTACTTTGGGAGACAGTAGCTGCTTGAACCTCATTCTACGATATTTCTCTTCCGATTTTCAAACAAAAAGAGCAAGGAAATGGGATTAGCAAAGCAGTGATGAAATTAATTGTAACGTAGACTGCAAAATGAAGGAAGAAATTTGTGAAGCTGCAAGTCCTGCACTGTATCTGTGACACTATCTTGGGGGGAGGGGGGAGGTTGGGAAGACATCCTGAGGTCGGGGAGGAGCTTGAAGTATTTGATTATGTATAATATTTTATATAAACATAATAAGCTTAGTTCCCCTTCATAATCTTCAGTGATGGTACTTACCGTATTTTTCGGACCATAAGACGCACTTTTTCCCCCCAAAAAAGGAGGGGGAAATGTCTGTGCGTCCTATGGAGTGAATACAGTAAAAAAAAAAAAGAAAAAAAAATTTTTTTTATTTTTTTTTTAAACTTTCCTCTGCTGGTCCGGAAGAGCGGAGGACTCCTGGGTGGGGCGGGGGAAGCCCCCGCCTCTCAGCTGATTTTTTTTTTTTAATTTTTTTTTGTACCATACAGTAAGTGCGTCTTATGGTCCGGTGCGTCTTATGGAGCGAAAAATACGGTAAGCCACATTAAGCAAAGATAACTGTTTTTAAGAAAAAGTAAACATATTGTACATAAGGCCATGTTTAATCTGTTTTGCCACACCAGAACAATGTGTATTGCTTTATGGGGGGGAAGTCCTTAATGCACTGTTATCTCCTAAATATTTAGTAGTAAATTAATACTATTTAATTTTTTAAAAAATCTGTCTTGTGTAGACACTAAAAAGTATTACACAATGTGGACCGAAGATGTCCCTTTTTAACAGCAGTTTTATATCGGTAATGTAGTATACTTTTCCAATTGTTTTCATTTGTATTTCCTCATGTTAACTATTTGTGGAAGTGTGCCTGCCTTCAGTTTCCTTTTATATATAATTTCACACATTCATGTTCTATTCTTGTAGTCTTTTTATTATATAGTTCTCTGTCCTCTCTTAACACTCAACAACTTCAGCTCACCAATGATGGCCCATGTGTAGCAATGTACTCTGTGGTGGTTGCTGAGGTTTGCATTTTTTAAAAAAAAGCTCAAAATCTGGATTTGTGTCTCATTTGTTGGAATTTCATGGAATAGTTAAACTGATTTCATGACATTTAAGTAAACTATGTATGTGGTCTGTGAGTTACCTTTCAAAGTGCACCTCCAGCCCATTGAAGACATACACACCCAGGCTTCTTCCTGCCCCTAACCTTAGTCTTTGGAGGTCAGTGTCCTTCTTCCATCCTCACTGTCATCAAGCATTGATCATGATTGGCTGTCTTGCTGAAATCTGGCAGTTATCTAGCAACTGCTTAATACACTTCTTGAGCTCAAACTAGTTTAAGTGGTGCAAATGTAGGGTGGGCATAGATGTCTTAATGCAAGTTCAGTTCTTGCTCACCTCTTCTCCTAGCCTGTAGGGGAGAGACAGCTATGCTGAATAGCTGGCTAAAAATTTCCATCTACTGTGTTGGGCAGTTGCAATAAGCTGAACTTGACAGGCTTTGCCCTCATAAAGCATTTACTTCTTTTTAATATGTCCGTATGTTGCTTTTGAAAGACTGTTAAAATTATGCTTTCATTCATTGCATCTATTTTTTATTTTTGTTGTTGTAATTAAATTGAATTGTTTCAGTGTGAATTTTTTTTTAAATAAAAATGATATACGTTTGTAATAATAATAAAAAGTTGAAGTCAAGCAGCTGTGTGATGGAAACTCTGTGAGAATAAATCTGCAGTGAGAATAGGATGAATTCCACAGAACTAAAGCCTGTGTGTGATTTTGTTTAAGACCATTCTAATTGCTTTGCACACCTCAGAAAATGGTTTTGTTTGTGTATTCATTTTGTTTTTAAGTGGAGCTGTTTGTACAACCAGTTATGCTCACTGGTCAGGATAAACTCGCTTGAATCAGAAGAGCACAACGCTAGTGAAGGATCATCCCTTCGTATCCTATACTCACTAAGGAGTCAGTCCCTTCCCTGCCAGTGATAGATTCATCAATCATAGAGTTGGAAGGTGCCTACAAGGCCATCGAGTCCAACCCCCTGCTCAATGCAGGAAACTAGAGGAGGGGTCTCCCATCCAAGTAATAAACAGGCCTGACCCTGCTTAGCTTTCCACGCTCAGACAAGCTGAGCCAGCGTGAGCCACATGTAACACTAAGCATATAAAGGAGGTGATAGAATTTTAGACACTCGATTGGAGCCAATGGAAAGCTCTTTACTCCTTCCTTCTCTGATTCTGATAGATCAGAGAAGGTAGATTCTGATTAACCCTGAAGCCACAGGGTGCTTCCAGACAGACGGCTCCTAGTGCTAGCAACCAGAAAGCATTGTACAGCTGTTCCATTCCTTAATGGATTTTCTGCATTAAGGAAAAAATGGAAGAAGTGATGGGAAAACACAGGGAGGTTATGGGTAGAAGATGATGACATGGGACTCCCCGTAAACTTCCATGAATGAGGCAGGGTGATGATGCCATAAAAGCCTCATCTAGAAGCACCCACAGATCAAGATGCATGGCATGGAGCTACATCTCCCTAGTCCTATGTGTAGAACTATGAGCACAGTGATGTAGGGAAAGCAAGTGGCTTGCGCTGGCTCAGCTTGTCTGAGCGTGGAAAGCTAAGCAGGGTCAAGCCTGGTTATTACTTGGTTGAGAGACCCCTCCTCTAGTCCCGCATTGAGCAGGGGGTTGGAATCGATAGCCTTGTAGGCTCCTTCCAACTCTATCCTATGAAATCTATGAAGTGAGCAGTCTTAGCACAAAGAACACACACAAGTAGACAATGCTATGCTAGGTGGATCAATGGTCTGACTTGGTAGAAAGCAACTCCCTATGTTCCTGTGACCTTTTCCTCCTTGCCAGGACGTAATGGAGCTAGACAAATGAAAACAGTGTTTCAATGCTACTCCCAACTTTGGATGGGTGATTCTTTGATGACCACATTGTAACGGGTGACTCCCGAGATGTAGACATCAAGGGGGCTACCATTGGGAGAGTGGTGAGTTGGACTGAAACATGCAGGATGGAAGAACACCCAGGTGATAGCACCCCTTTGCCCTTACCAAACCCTAATGAGCACCCAGTCACAGGAACTTGTTTCCGCTGCTGCCCATTCGCCGCCCTGTTTCTCTTGACTTTTCCCTAGGTAACCAGGCAGCTATTCAACTGGCCCAGAGAGAAGGATGATTCATTTGCCTCAAACTATGCACGCCACAAGTTAGGGCTTCAAGTAGCTGTGGGAAGCCAACTGCCTTTGTAAGGTTGCCATCTCTAGCAGGCCTACTGTGCCTCATCCATGATGGACAGGTTCAGCTCTACACAGCATGGAAATACATTGATAGGGAAATTGCACCTCTGCTATGTGGCTTCCACCTACAGGGTCAAAAAGGCTGACAATCTTCCTTGTCCTTGTCTCTGTGAAGATGTCATAACTGTCGACAGACAACTGATGTTGCTCAATGAAGCTGACTGTTTCAGTGGTGGGTCTGTACCCATGGTGCAACTGCCACCCTTGTTACACTTCTGTTATGAAAACAACACCTCACCACTGCATCCTGTCTATGGCCCTTGGAGCACTACTGAGGCAAACAGGAGGTCCCAACAGTGGAAAGCCAGCCTAGATTCCCACAGTGGAAAGCCAGCCTAGATCCCCTTTCTGGTTAGTGCTGGCATGATGGTGAAGTTGACAGTTGGGTTGCAGGAAATGGAAAGGATAACTAGGTGTTCTAAGACAATGCCAAATGAAGTGGGGAGGTGGCAAGATGGGATGAGGGGCATCCTGAGGCATGAAGGGCCAAAATGTTCTCTGAATGAAACTAGTGGTCTATGTGCCAGTCACTTTGATGATAAAACAGCACTGCTGGATGTGTGTGAATGTGCCTAAGCTTCTTCAAGCCCTACTAGGAGACAGTAGCCAGAGATCAAACTCAGGATCTCCTGTATGTGAAGCCTGTGCCTTTCCACTAAGCTCCAGCTCTAGCTAGAGACCCTTCAGGACCAGATCTATGTAGCTGGATTCATATGGGCCTGAGAAGCAGGGGCTGTGTGCTAGTCCCAATGTGTCCCTTTTTTTATTGCCATCAGAACCCTGAAAAGGTAGACTTTGCTTTGTGGAGGCCACATATGCACTCTGCCTAAAGGATCATGTTCGCAGTTTGGGGGTGCTCTTGGATCCAGCATTGTCACTAGAGACAGACTTGGCGCAGAGCACTTTTTATCAACTCAGGTTGATATTCAAACCACGTCCTTATCTGGACAGAGATAGCCTAGCTACAGTTATCCATGCTCTGATAACCTCTCGTCTAGATTACTGCCATGTTTTATACATGGGGCTGCCTTTGAAAATGGTCTGGAAACTTCAGCTTGTCCAAAATAGTGCAGCAAGATTCTCAACATGATCATATTATGGCAGTGCTTTGTGATCTACACTAGCTGCCAGTCTGTTTCTGGGCCCAATTCAAATTGCTGATACTAACTAAAAGCCCTAAATGACTTGGGGCCAGGTGACCTGAAGGATTGTCTCCTATATATACCTGCCCAGACCCTAAGATCATCTTCAGAGGCCCTCCTCTGGGTGCCCCTACCAAATGAGGTGAGGCAGGTGGCTATTAAGGAGAGGGCCTTTTCAGTGGTGGCACTCTGGTTGTAGAATGCCCTCCCCATAGAGGCTTGCCTGGTACCTATATTGTGGTCTTTTTGGTGCCAGGTGAAGACCACCTTATTCTCCTAGGCATTTTAGTTATTTACGGTAGTTGTTTTTAAATCTGTCATATTTTTAAACCATCACACTGCTGCTGGTTTTTACTTTGATTTTATATTGTGGTTTTAAAATTTAAAAATATATGTTATGTTTTATTGGGCTTATTTTATGGTTTTTACTGTTGTGAACTGCCCAGAGAGCTTTGGCTATTGGGCAGTATACAAATGTAAATAAATAAATAAATAAATAGTAAATAAACGAACTTGCTGGAGTGGGACCCAAATCCACACATCCTATTTTCTATCACACTGCCCTTTCTCACTGAGCTCCCAGGCAGTTCACAATGTTGCAAGCTGTAAGCCTGCTGTCCGTAGCTTCTCTTCTTCCTTGTCCATGTGTGGCCCTCCCCCTGCAAAAGTACTGTTCCCCTTGGAGATAGCAATATAATCATGCTGTGAGCAGTGCTATGAGAACTGTCTGTATGAAGGCAGGGTTTCCATAGTGCCGTAGTAAGACTCAAAGCCTTTTCCAGGGAAACCTCTGGGTTCTCCATGCAGCTTTCTTACTTACCCATGGCAGCATGTGCAGATAGAAGAGCATGCTGCGGTCTCTTTCCATTTGCCTAGTTGTGTGTGGAGGGTGTGTGTACTGGGGTTGGGTATTATCATGGGAGTTATTTGGCTGTCACCATGCATTGATTAGCTCAATCAATGAATGAATCATGGGGTGAGATTTCAGTGTGCAACATCATGATTGGTGGATGGCGGGGTTTCCAGCGATGCTGTGGATGTCTCTGTTGGTGTTGGCTGGGTTAGCTTTTGATTCTTCTGCAACTCTTGCTGTGCTGTTGTGTTGAAGATGCTTAGGGGCAGTATATGAGATGCTGGGTGACTGAGTCACGCTACGTTCTGGGAGGATTGTCCCTTGAAAGCAGCTGCAGACACAGGAGAACCTTGGGAGACTAGTGTGGGAAGGGCAGTTGTACTTGAACCCATGTAGATAACCCAGGTCAGATGTGGGCTGTTTGTGAGGGGAGGAGAACAGCCAGTCAGTGGAAATAGGAATGGATGCTGGGATCTGAGCCACACTGCTTTGAAGGATTCCTCTGAGGTGGGGAGAAAGCGGGGGGGGGGGAGGTGGTGGTGGCGGCGGCACAAGAGAGATATTTGTTGGCCAAGAACTGTCTTATAATTGGTAAACAACCTCTGAAAAGAGGCATCTGCTGTAGGAGGAGCACTGAGGGGTAGCTTGTTGCAGAAGTCCGGCTGTGTGTGAATCTAGAAATGGTAGCTTTCATGCATTTTTGGAATAGGTTCACATGTGTGGGATACTTGGAGTGTCTAGTGGGAACCATGTGGCCACATATATTTAGCAAAAACAGGAGGAGATAAGCATCCAATAACAATGCAAAAGGGGGGAGGGGAGAGAACAGGTTCTCAGGATGCAATTCTTTATTATTTGTTTTCAGGTGGAGGAGCCTGAAACGCATTTCGGCCTATGTTTTTTTTAAGGCCTTCCTCAGGGGGTTGTGAAAAGATGTCTGCAGAATTCTTCAACAACTAGAATGTCTCTCACTGTTAGTCATCACTATAATAATAAAGAATTGCATCCTGAGAACCTGTTCTCTCCCCCCCTTCCCCCCCCCACATATATTTAGCAGAAATAAATATGAACCTGTGTGGGGAATATTTTGGTTTTATTTCATTTATTAGTGTATTCTTTATTATTTATGAATGTTTATGTACTATCTTATTTGCTAAAAAGTCATCAAGGCAGTGAATAACAATCAAAGTGCAACACAATAAAAAGAACATTAAAACTGTAAAACATAAACAACCACAAAAATTTAAATGGCTAGATTAAAAGGATGTGTCTTCACACCCTTTCTAAAAACCAAGAGAGTGGGGGCCAATCGTAGTTGTAGAGGAAGCACATTCCAAAGTTTGGGACAACACAGGAGGAAGCCCTTTCACGTGTGCCCAATGAACGGGCCTTGCAGATAAGGATGTCCCCAAAGGACCTCTCCTGCAGATCTTGGTACAAGGGCAGCTTCATAACAAGACAGGCAGTCTCTTAGATAGTCGGGTCCTAAACAGTTCAGGGCTTTCAAGGAAAAAAAACAACACCTTGAATTGAGCCCAGAAAGCAATTGGCTACCAGTGCAGGTCTTTCAGGACAGTTGGAATATAGTTCTGATAACATACACCAGTTAGCCACTTATCTGCCACATTTTGCACCAATTGTAGCTTCCAGATGCTCTTCAAGGATAGCCCCACGTACAGCACATTACAATAGTCTAACCATGATGTAACCAAGGCCTGGATAACTGTTACTAAGCAAGACCAACTTGGTCTTGGTTGCAGCTGGTGTACCAAGTGTAATTGTGCAAGCACAATCTTGCCACTGCTGTCACCTGAAGATCCAGGGACAGTGCCGGATCAAGGAGCACTCCCAAGCTACAAACTTGATCCTTTAGGTGAAGCACAACCCCTTCCTGAACAGGTTGGAATGGATCCCAATCCCGAGTCAGGCTTTCTACTGACCAACAACACTTTCACCTTGTCTAGGTTTAACCTCAGCTTGGTCACCCTCATCCAGCTCATTATTGAACCCAGGCAACTTTCAAGGGTTACAGTTGCTTCCTTGGTGTTAGGTAACAAAGAGCAATAGAGCTAGGTGAAATCAGCGTATTGGTGACACCTTACTCCAAAGCTCTGAATGACCTCTCCCAGCAGTTTCATGTAAATGTTAAATAACATGTGAGACAAGATAGATCTCTTTGGGACACCATAAGCCAATGGCCGTGGAGTCAAAAAGTAATCCCCCAGCACCACCTTCTGGATCCAACCCATCAGAAAGGGACCTCTACAAAATAGCAAGCCCAAGGACCAGCCTTGCCAAGCAGTCCATAAGGATACCATGGTCAATAGTATGGAAAGCTGCAAAGAGGTCCAGGAGAACTAATGGGGCTGCGCTCCCCCCATCCAGTTCCCGGCATAGGTCATCTATCAAGACAATCAAAGCAGTCTCAGTATGTGTGCCTCTTTGCCTAAAGGGCTCTTGTTTTGAAATTAGTTTGTGGGTAGCAAAATATGCTTTTCATGTGGGAACACATGTACTCAAGCTCCACCCACTCTGCCTGTAATGCAGCCCCACCTCTGCTTCTAGCAGTTGCCAATGTAGGCAAGAGAGATCATCACTCAGTGGTTCATCTTCCGGCTCTTAGACAGTTGGGCTTTACAGCAGTGGCTTAGTGATGCATTTTACTGCACTCTGCGTATAAAAAAAATCTGATACTTCATTTTCTACGTGAAGCTATTTCACTGTTGCTTATATGGCTCTGCTAGCACAACTCAAAACTATCTTCATTTCTGCCTCATGTGGATATACATTCTCTCTCTCTCTCTCTCTCTCTCTCTCTCACACACACACACACACACACACACACACTTTACTTAGTAGCTTTCATACAAATAGGCCAAAATGTGGGGTTGAGGCAGTCTGTTACCTGAAAATGTAGCAACAGAGGATGGGCCACTCTTACTTACAAAGTACTAACCAAATATAGTTACTCTTGACACTTAGTGTACGCCACCAAGGGTTTCAGATGTACATGAAGTATCTCAGCATTCCCAAAAAGCCAGTGTGGCGTAGTGATGAGAGTGTTGGACTGGGACTCGGGAGTTCCAGGTTCTAGTCCCCGCTCGGCCATGAAACTCACTGGGTGACTTTGGGCCAGACACGGACTCTCAGCCTAACCTAGCTCACAGGGTTGTTGTGAGGATAAGATGGAGAGGAAGAGGAGGAGGAGGATTATGTAAGCCGCCTTGGGTTCCTTGCAGGAAAAAAGGTGGGGTATAAATATAATAAATAAAATAAATGCATAAAACCTGAGAACTTCCTTCGGCTGGATGAGCTACTGCCAATGTCCATCCCTACATCTTGCAGAGAGTAAAGTCTTTACCTGGTCAGTGGTACTGATGTGTGTCAAAATACCTCTCTCCCCCACCCTCTCCCAATGCTAGGCAATTGTATATTATGCATGAATCGCAGGCTTGGGAGTATTTCTTTCTTCCTGGAGTCTTTCTCCGGTTTCCTGCCCTCCTCTAATAGTGATTGGATACCTTGGGAACAGTTTACAGACTTTGATCATCCAGTGCACAAACTACAGGGTAAATTCTGTGGGGATCATGGTTGTTTTCCCCCAGCTGCTCTGCAGAACAGAAAAGAAGAGATGCCTGTCCACCCAAAAATCAAAGGGATTGGCTCCTAAAACATGAATTTAAGCACCGTTTTTTGCTGTTAGGTTGCCTCCTCATACCGCTCTTACCTGATGGTACTCTGGTGACTTCACATGTTCAGCAAGCAGAAGAAATGTTTTACCCACATGTCAAAATGTTTGAACCTGCTCTGAGAACACCGCATCTGGTGAATATAGTCCACTACTTACTGGGATATGTGTCTATTGCATACAAACTCTTGGCACATGCAACACTAAGACACACTGTTATGGTAAGGACCTCTTTCCATGTAAAGCAGCCTTCCGCAATGTGTTGCCTGCCAGATGTTTTGGACTACCAACAATGCTGGCTGGGGATGATGGGAGTTATGGTCAAACACATCTGGAGGGCACCAGGTTGTGGAAGGCTGAAGTAGGTCATACCTCTCTTTACTAATAAATGCTCCTCAGGGACATTCAGCTGGCACTGCCTCTGTTGTCTTTTAGGCACCCAATTACAGCCATTTTTATTCTCTGGATACTTTCATTTCTGTGTTATGGTTTTATGGCTGGTTTTATTGTTGTCTTAGTGCTGTTTTTATCTGCTATGTAATTGTTAAATTTGCTTTTAATGCATGAATTCCTTCTTGTTTGCTGCCTTGGAAGCTTCAGCTGAAAAGAAGCCTTTTTGAAACACACACACACACAACAACAACCCCTTTTAACATGCCTCAGTAAATGCTGGAGTGTATTGAATGTTCTCTCAGATTCTCTGGCCTGGCCACTTGACTCCCCCTAGCAAAGACAGAGGGGAGAAAAAGAGGACAATTTTACTACTTTTGTTGCTAAGCTGTTAGAGTAACTATTCAAAAATAATAACACTTAATTGATGAGACACCTGCTACAGTTTGTGTTCCAAAGGTGTGTTTAAAATGGTTCATGGCAAAAGGACATTGGCACACCACAGTAGGGCTGGTTTGCATCCTGCCTGCTGCCCATTAATTAGTGTGTTTGGACCTCAAGTTAGTGGAGACCCTGCCCAGTAGGAATTTGAGCTGAGCCAGTAGCTATCCCCCCAGGGCAGTTCTTTGGGGCAGAAGTCCAGGGCCTCACATAGCAGAAGAACCAGGAAGTCCCCCAAACACAGTAGGGCTGGCTTGCCGCATTTTGAAGTAAGCGAAGTAATATGCATTGCAGGAGAGGGATCCTTGTAAGACTAGAATCTAAAAATCCAAAAGTCCATTAAGTCCAGAATCTAAAAATACCCAACTGCACCATTGTTGGCTGGGTGAGGGCTCCTCCATTGCCTTGTCCTCCAGTCACGCTGTCAGCCAAGGTGTTGGTCTACCTGGGGGACAGTCCTCTCTTCACTATCACCCAACCCAACCTTATCCAAGCTGGTGGCCTCCAAATGTTTTGGACATCAATCCCCATCAACCCCATCCAACATGGTACTGCACTCAACAAACAAAAGTGAATGGGAAATTGCCCAGATAGTCAGTCCTACATTGTGAGATTGTACCTTCAGTATTTTTTCTGCAATCTTGTCTCACATTAACTCATGACACAAACAGCATGAGAGAGGCTCAGAGATGCTTTTGGTATCCTGTGTGAAACCAGTGTGAGACAGCACTGGAGGTTTACTGTGAACATGCTCCAGGTTTCTCTGTGTGTGGCTGCTAGTAACTCTGAGAATAAAGGCAGTTTTGCTTATGCTATGTTAATTGGATTGCTCTTCTATTGCATTTGCTCCGAGATTCAAGTCTTCTAGGAAATATGCTGGAAAGAAAATGTCATTTGCGAGTTTAGCCCATCACTCCCTCTCCTCTTTGAGTCCATTCCAAGTTCTCCACTTCCTAGTGTGTAGCTGAAACAGATTTGATGTCATTCTCCCCTTGGTACAGCAAATAAAATAAAAGTAGAGTCTGGAAGGAAAAAAACTTTTCTTTGATGGACACAGTATTCATAGAGCCGGTTTGCACATCTCAGAAGCAGTTTTTAGGTTGTTTAACCCAGGAATTGTGGAGATGAATGGAGCGTGTTGTTTCCGCTTTTAATTAACAAACCATGGGCAATTGTTGGGTGAACTCTGGGTTGTTTAACCCATAAATAACCCAGAGTTTCTGTTGGGAATGAGCAGTCAAAACCTCAAGCCATGTATAAGTACATGATGTAATTGGGACCACAGAGTCTCTGCATCCTAGAGCAGACACTCTGTGGAATGCTACCCAGGACTCACCTGGTGCAGGATGTGGGCGTTGCCAGTCGCCTTCTCTGCCTGCCCCGGGAAAACAGTCTGAGCCATGAAATTGTGTGTGCAACATGTCTGAAGATGTAGCCGAGTTGCAGTTCTGAACTTTTCCCAAGTTCAGAACAGGTCGACTACCATATGGTTCCTGCACAACTGTAAATACATTCTTAAGCCTGCCTGTATCCAATCTGCAAGATCTGAGTGAGTAAACTATGTTTTTAACCTCCAAAAGACTGTTTGTCTTCAGGGCCGGCGCTACCGCTAGGCCAACTAGGCTGTTGCCTAGGGCGCGTAGCGGAAGAGGGCGCAGAACGCTGCGCTCCTCTTCGCTGCCGGCGCGCTCCTGCCCTGCCCGCCCGCCCGCCTCTCCAAGAAAGCCAGGTCAGGGATTGCGCCCGGAGTAGTGGTGGGGCCGAGCCTGGGCGCCTCCCCCCCACCTTGCCTCGCCTCTGCGCCGCCTCCCCCCACCTCGCGCCGCCTCCCCCCACCTCGCCTCGCTTCTGCGCCGCCTCCCCCCCACTTCGCCTTGCGCCTCCCCCCCCCTCGCCGCCTCCCCCCCCTCGCCGCCTCCCCCTCGCCGCCTCCCCCCCTCGCCTCGCTTTGCCTTGCCTCGCCTCTACTCCGCGCTGCCTCCCCCCCCGACACCTACCTTCTCCGTGCTGTTTCCGGAGCCCCGCCCACGCTCTGTTTTGGCGGGAAGAACCAGGGCAACAGGGCTTAAACAGCCCTGTTGCTCTGGTTTCCCCCGGCCAAAAACAGAGCGCGGGGGTCCCTTTTCGGAGGAGGCGTGGGAAGGTAGGTGGGGGGCGGCAGCGGCAGCGTGCGGGGGGGTGTCCGGTGGCGGGGGGGTGTCCGGTGGCGGTGGGGGCGGGAGGTTGCAGAGCAGGGCTGCTTTCCGGAGCCCCCCCCACGGCACTAGAGGGGGGGGCGCTAAATATAATCTAGCCTAGGGCGCCAAACTGCCCTGCACCGGTCCTGTTTGTCTTATTGGTAGTGTAAGGGAGAAACCAGGTGAAGATCCAACCTGTCCAAAAGGGACGGTCTGTATCAACCAAATGCCCAGCCCTGCTTTAACCAGCAGCTCCGCATGCACACGTTTTTCGGCTGTAGTTGAGTATACTCTGCTGTGTTTGCAAAAGCAAGAGGGGAGAGATAATATATCTCAATATCCTCTCCCAGGTCTTTTGGCAATCCCCAACAGTTTCTGGGTTCGCACATCACGAAACAACTGAAAGCAAAAACGACGAGTGTGTGGTTGCCCCCACTGCTTGTCTCCACAATTCCTGGGTCAAACAACCCAGGAACTGCTGCTGTAACATCCAAACCAGGTCAAAGTGAAGAAGTAAGGCAGTTCTTTTTGTGCAGTTCTTTTCTCATCTCAAACAATTTCCCATCCCATTTGCCCTCTTAAAACCCTTTGTCTGCTGAGGTCTGCAGATGATGAGATTCTGCTCCCAGTTCTCTCTTCTTGGAACATTGTATGGTAGCTTTCCCAACTTACTGCCTTCCAGATGTTTTGGACTACAACTCCCAGCATTCCTGACTGCTGGCCATGCTGGCTGGGGCTGATGGGAGTTGAAATCTAAAACATCTAGAGGATACCAGGTTGGGGAAGGCTGCTGTATGGCAGATTTTTCTCTGATGGTACTGCTCCACCCAAAGTATCCTCTTTTCAAAGCTATTTCAGATTTTGTCCCAAGCATTTTAAAAAAAATGTTTAAAATGTTACTGTGTTGGGGTGATATCTAATGCTGCATGAGCAAAAGGCAGTTTGTATGATGGATCTTTCCTTTTCTCTCCTTGCAGCCCTCTGTGCACCCCCCAAAAGGGGGGATCTACCAAACACTTTGAGCAGTATTTTATGGGACTGCAGTGGGAGGGGACAATCGGGTGAAAGAATCTTGCACAGCTTGCGCAGTGTTCCCTATTTCAGTGATTCCCACAATGCTGTTGGGCCTTGTGGCCTTACTAGACTTGGCTGCTGATTTTATCTTTCCCACAGTCACAGGAGCGGATCATGAAACTGACATGGATTGAAAGCCCACCTATGTCTTATTTATACACTACAAATGTATTTAGTGTTGTACCACTTTAAATGTCATGGCTTCCCACAAGGAATCCCCAGGGCTCTTGTAGTTTGCTGAGAATTCTCTGTTAGACACACACACACACACACACACACACACACACACACACAGAGTACTTTCCAAGGCTCCCTGGAAAAGGAATGACAAATCATATCAAGTCCGTGGCCTGCACGTGCCCCTTGCAGCAAAGCCATCACACACACACACACACACACACACACAGTGTCAATTTACACAATTGAGGCCAAAACTGGCCACGATCTTGGAGAGTAGATATGCTGCAAAGAAAGAACTGGAGCAAGGCGTACTTTTGGAGATGTATGAATAGATCCCACTTGGCTACTTTAACTGTTCATTTATTTACATTTCCTGTAACCAGAGGGGCCATTCTGCTTATGTGTAATATCTCTCCAAAGAAAATGTAAGCAAAGACCGTTCCCGGTCTCGGTGTCTCTTATGTCACTCAGCAAACTCCTTCTTCAATATTTGCAGAACAGTATAATATATCCCCAGTACCATGGCTGGTGCAGCTCTATTTTCCCCCTTTGTATGTCTGCAGAAAGCCTTCTGCGTTGGGATTGTTTTTCTGCAGCTCAGGTTCAAGAGACTGGGCAGTTCTTTTTCCAACCCGTAAATAATGTACTGGCCACGTACTAATCTGGTTGGCAGCCAATTACAGCATGTCATATGCAAAATGTGGAAGTAGCAGAAGATTCAATCATGGCATCTGCAAGGAAAAGCTCGTTCTATTTGTTGTTAAATTTATATCCTGCAACCTTCAGCGCAAATGCCCTCGGGACGGCTAACGAAAAGAGAAAAATAACAAGTTCATTTAATAGATAGGCTGCAAATCCGTACAGCACCACACAGGAAATACGTTTACTCTATTATGATAGCTGCATTTTTAGCCTGGACTAGCAGAGAGGAGGAGGAGTGTGGAAGAGGCATGAAAAAGAATTACAGTAATACCTTGGATTGCAAGTAACTTGGTTTGAGAGCATTTTGCAAGACAAGCAATTTTTAAAATATTTATTTAATATTTTTTTACTTGATATACAAGCGACGTCTTGCAATACAAGTACTGTAGTACAGCTTAAATTAAAAATCTCAGTACAATTTTTTGGGGGGGGATTTCGTTTTGATATAAGTTTTGGATTACAAGCACGTTTCCGGAACGAATTATGCTCTCAATCCAAGGCATGACTGTATGACTGTTTTAAAGTCCCAGCCTTCAAAGAGACTGTCTTGTTTTAGGATCATGTAGGGCAGCCTTACCCCCAACTTGGTGCCCTCCAGATTTTCATAGATCTGGAGGGCACCAGATCTGGAGATCTGGAGTTGGAAGGAGCCTACAAGGCCATCGAGTCCAACCCCCTGCTCAATGCAGGAAAGTAGAGGAGGGGTCTCCCATCCAAGTGATAACCAGGCCTGACCCTGCTTAGCTTTCCATGCTCAGACAAGCTGAGCCAGCGTGAGCCACAGGCCTGTATGTATGTAGTATGTATGTAGTATGTATGTATATGTATGTACATATGTATGTATGTACTGTGTATGTATGTATGTAGTATGTGTTGTACTACAACTCCCATCATTGCCAGCCATTCCTAGCTGGGAATGGTGAGAACTGTAGCCCAAATGCATATGGAAGGCACCAGGTTGGGGTAAGGCTGATGTAGGGTAATTGTGTGCCTTTGTACCAGAGAAGATCTTTGGATTGCAGCCTTTATGGAGGCTGTGTTAAAACCTGCAAATATTGATGCGCAAAGAAATGTTGAACTTTCTTACAGCTCAGAACCTTGTGAGACCATGAATGATTGTTTAAACAAGGAAATACTTGTAGCACCTTATTTTATTTGCAGGGATGTTGAAGAGTCCTTGGTCCCGAGTCCCGAGTCGAGTCCCGAGTCTTTGGACCCGAGTCTAGAGTCGAGTCTAGAGTCCGAGGTCCAAAATGATGACTCGAGTCGAGTCCCGAGTCCCTCCCAAAGCGGCGGCCCATGGAGGGAGCAGGAGGGTCTCCGCGAGAGGAAGAAGAGCTGCCCTTCCTCCCGCAGAGACCCTCCTGCTCCCTCCATGGGTCGCTGCCGCTGCCGCCCTCACCTCCACCTCCGCCGCCCTCACCTCCACCTCCGCCGCCCTCACCTCACCGCCGCCGCCCTCGCCGCCGCCCTCGCCTCTGCCGCCGCCGCCCTCACCTCCTCCTCCTCCGCCCTCACCTCCTCCTCCTCCGCCGCCGCCGACCTCGTCGCCATCGCCGTTGCACACAGCACGCCGCGTCACGCCGCCAGCGACGGCGCTCTGTTTTTGGCGGGGTTGCTGTGGTTAAAAAACAGAGCGACGGTGCTGGCGGCGTGACGCGGCGTGCTGTGTGCTACGGCGATGGCGACGAGGGCGGCGGCGGCGGCGGCGGAGGAGGTGAGGGCGGAGTGGGACTCGAGTCAGAGGGGGGACTCAGTCGGACTCACGAGTCGAGTCCCCGAGTCCGAGTCCCCATCCCTGTTTATTTGCAAAGGGACAGCAATCTCAGCAAACACAGACTGTGGGCCGGTTCGTAAGACACGGAAACCGCGGGGGAGCAGAAGCCCCCTGCGGTTCCCATGTCGTGCAAATGCCGGCTGGGGGCACCCCCACGGGACAGCCACACGTGCGAAGCATGCAAAGTGACCATGGACGGTAGAGGGGTAAGCCCCTACCTACCGTGTGTGAACAGCAGGCGGCCGTCCCGCGGGGGCTGCACAGAGGCGACAGCCCAGAGCGGCCGGAGCTGCGGCCACTCTGGCCTGTAGGGGCAAACGGCCACTCTGGGCATCCCGAGCTGCCGCCCCCTAGCGCACTGTGGTGTGGGGACTGCCGGCTCCACTGGGGTCTGCCCACGCGCGTGGGGTGCAGGTCGTCTGTGGTGCCCCGCCGGACCTGGCAGACAGCCCCGTGGTGCCTCCCCCGCTTGCCGCTTGGGTCGTACGAACCGGCCCAAAGAGTCTGGTGGTCCTTTAAAGACGAACAGATTTATTGTGGCACAAGCTTTCATGGACTTTTGTCATGCATGATAACATCCAATCAAGTGCAATCCAATCCACAAAAGCTTATGACATAATAAACCTGTTAGTTTGTAATGTGCCAGCACACTAGTAATTGTGTTTGTTTTCTTTTAAGATCACAAATTTCCATAGCGGAGTGTAGTCTATGGCAACTTGTGCTTTGAAAAAAAGTCTTTATAAAGATGCTATTGCTACAAAGACCAAGATTTTTCTTTTTGATGATGTTTACTGCTATGCTTACTATAGAACTGCTTACTCAGAGCTGGGAAAGCCAGAAATCAGACAATTAGACTGTCTTTGTTCTTAGAAAGGTATGCCCAACACATAATAAATAGCAAGGGGAAAAAACTACTCAGTAGGGTGGTTTCATTATGCTTTTGCTTCTAGCTATCCTTTACTTTAAATGAAAGGTTGTTCCTTAGATGTGGTTGTGTTGTGTCTGACTCCACAAACATAACTGGTTTCAGAATTATTTGGCAACAAACAGTACCTGCAAGAACAGCTGTCGTGTTCCTTACCTTTGTGTCTCATGGCTGTTGCAGAGGAAATACTGGAGAAAATGTCAGCTGCCTTTCTGAAAATTCCACGCCTGTCTATCTAATTAGGGGAAAAACACACGCTAAACTTTATGCTCAGGCTACCTCTGATCCAACACCACTAGTCTGAAATGTAAGCCCTGAGGAACCGATGGAAGTCTGCCTTTCTGTGGGAGGACAGTCATCCTCTTGCTCACTGCTTTAAATAAAAATGTAGGTAGAGAGGGAAAATATGTCTGATGCTGAAAAATAGGAGTGCACAGTGTTAAAAAATTAAATTAACGGGGTGGGCATTGCTGTACAGAGGAGTAAGTTTGCTGCTGGACACTTAAAAGGCACATAAAGCACTCTTACACTTGAGTGGTTCAGCACTAGGGCACTCAGCCTATAAAGAGAAACATTTTTTTTAAAGTCAGAGAATAATGTAGGTATTATAATTAATGATGTCCTATAGACAGTAACCAATAGGGACCTATTAAACTTGAGAAGTCACATTCCTTAAAGCTGTACTGTACACATATTATTAGGAAGAAGAATTGCATGTTCCCTCAGTAACAAAAATAACATGTAACAGCCAAGTATCGGAAACACTGCCTTCCAGAGGGATGTTTGGGTGCCTCACAACAAATAAGTAACAGCCGAATGTCTATTGCCTGTAGAAATTTTTTTATTTTTATTTTTATTTATTATATTTATACCCCGCCTTTTTTCCTGCAAGGAACCCAAGGTGGCTTACATAATCCTCCTCCTTTTCATTTTATCCTCACAACAACCCTGTGAGGTAGGTTATGCTGAGAGGCAGTGACTGGCCCAAAGTCACCCAGTGAGTTTCATGGCCGAGCGGGGACTAGAACCTGGATCTCCTGAGTCCCAGTCCAACACTCTTACCGCTACGCCACACTGGCTCAGCTGCCCTGGGACTGGCCATCAGACATGAAGCAGAAATTAAAGTGTCCAGGCACATAGCTGTTCTGCCTTCAGCTGCTACTCTCTGCCCAACTTCCTTTTGCTTGTGTCTAGCCAGTTAAATTTGCTCCCTCCACTGACCTCCCCTATTTGCTCCTTGTCACCCCGAGACCTGCCTTTTGACATGCCAAGGAATGTCCAAATTCTTTAAGAACTAGAATTTTATATACCTAATTTCCACAATGTATTCTCCCCATAATGCACCTCTCCTTGGCTTGGATATTTGAGGGGCTCAAAGAAATGGAGTGGATTTAATCCCCACACCATGGACTACAGGGCTCTGCCTTCTAGTGCCTAATTCTGGCCTCCTGCTCTCTCTTCTTCTCCAAAGACCTGAGAGGGATTTGGGGGGGGGGGGGGAGAGAAACAAGGACAAATGTAGCTTTGTTACTGCATTGTCAGACATCAGCGCTTACCACAAACGGCTAAGATGAACCCAAGTTTTATCTCCTGCAATATGGTTGCTTATGCATTAAACATTTGAGGAGGCTGCTGTTCCTCTCTGCTAAACATTTTCTGATTACTCATATTTGCATGGAGTGTTTTTTTTTTTGTTTTTTTTAAGGCTTTGCTTAGTGGGTAAGGTGTGGCTAATGTAGCAGCTCTCTCAAGCTTCGGGTGCCATCTGCTGGGGAATGTGGTGGGGAGGGCAGCAAGCAAGAAGGAAAAAACACCAAACACTTAAAGCCTGCACTCAGCAGAAACCATAAGGAACAATTACGGTACACACTGTTTACTGATCCCAGGAGTCCCAGCTTCATCCCATACATTAATATACCAAAAAGGGATATAAATAGTCTTGCTAGTATTCTTCAATCCTTGTCAAACAGACCCTACTTGGCTCAGATATGTATGCGGCTTGTGGATTTCATAGACCTGATAAGAGTTGGAAGGAGCCTACAAGGCTATGGAGTCCAACCCCCTGCTCAATGCAGCAAACTATAATGATGTATTCGTTACCAATCAAGCAGCAAATTCACTTTGGCAGCAAAGAAAATTCGTACCAAGTAGGGAAGGAGGCTAAGTTATATTATGTAAGCATGTATGTACGGTATGTATAAATATGTTTTATTGTTTTAGCGTTGTAGGTTATAGAATGTATAAATACGTTTTTATTGTTTTATTGTTGCTGATATATTGGGGTGGCCTATAGTTTTAAGCAATAAATATATAAATGTAATAAATAAATAGTTTCCTACTTAAAAACAACACCGTTTCGTACTGTAAATAGGGTTGCCAGGTCTCCGGCTGTGGCCCTGAGAAGCTAGTTTTGGGGTCTACTCTCAGGGAAGCAAGTCTAATCCCAGGGTTTCAGCTAGTCTCAACTAACTACCATTGCATCTTGAGTTTTGCAGCAATAGTATTTTAAAACAGAAATTAAAAAAATAAAATAATAATCACTCATTCTGAAACAGAAAAGATTCCTGAAGAGGTTTGTTTTTCCTCACCAAGGTTTTTCCCAATTTCCGAGGGTGGGATACATGCTGCTCCCTGCTGTTTATCTGAAGTAGAGCAGAAGTGTGCTCAGTGCAGGCAGGCGGCGTGGAGGTGACTTCAGAGAGAGCGACTACTAAACTCATCAGCCCAGGAATGATTCAATCACAGAATAGAATACAGGCAAGACAGTGAGTGAGTGCAGAGGACGCTCCTTTATAGGGCAAAGGCGGGCGGAGCACTGCCACTCAGAATCCATGATGCCCACAGACACTCTATAATATTTCCCTCTATCTCTTTCTTCCCACCAATACCCTGATCCTGCCACTCGTTATTGCTTTCTTTGGATTTAGCCGTGCTACTCCTCTTTTGCTGGCTGTCTTCCGCCAGTAGCCTTGTAGCTTCATTTTGTTGAACTGAGCATGTGTGATTGCTGCACATCGGCGGATCATTCAATTCAGCAATGGCAAATTTCCTGGAGGGAGCCTTGGGAAAACAACCCGCTGTAAAAGCTTGGAAATGTTTCTAAAAACCAGAATTTGCTCATACGTAGTCCCTTGTGGAGTGGAGGGGTTAACATTATCCTATTTGCTTGCTCGATGGGCGTTGCTGCCATTGCGCTGACCAATCAGGCATGACAATAAGAAAATACACACAAACAAACACAAACAAACCCATGTGGCTGCTCAGCAACCGGTAGCACTGCAGGTCGCCTGGTCAGAGGCTGCAACAAAGAATGTAGCTTTTTGAGAGAGGCAAGGCAAACAAAACACTATTTATTTATTATTTATTTATTTAATACATTTTTATACCGCCCAATAGCTGAAGCTCTCTGGGCGGTTTACAACAGTTAAAATCATAAAATACAATATAAAATTTAAAACCACAGATTAAAAACAAACAGCAGAGCTAGCAGCAGCAGTTACTATAACGGAATTAAAAACAATTACAAGATTAAAATGATTAAGATGATTAAAATGATTAAAATGCCTGGGAGAACAGAAAGGTCTTCACCTGGCACCGGAAAGAATACAAAGTAGGTGCCAGGCGAACCTCTTTGGGGAGCTCATTCCATAACCGGGGTGCCACAGCAGAAAAGGCCCTCCTCCTGGTAGCCACCTGCCTCACTTCCTTTGGCAGGGGCTCTCGGAGAAGGACCGCTGATGCAGATCTTAGTGTCCGGGCAGGTACATATGGGAGGAGATGATCCTTCAGATACCCTGGCCCCAAGCTGTTTAGGCCTTTAAATGTTCGCACCAGCACTTTGAATCGGGCCCGGAAACAGACTGGCAGCCAGTGCAGATGAGAAAGCACTGGCATAATATGTTCTCGTCGGCCAATCCCTGTTAACAATCTCGCTGCCCTATTTTGGACCAGCTGAAGTTTCCGGACCGTTTTCAAAGGCAACCCCACGTATAACGCATTGCAGTAATCCAAATGAGAGGTTACCAGAGCATGGATAACTGTAGCTAGGCTATCTCTGTCAGATAAGGACATAGTTGGTATATCAGCCTAAGGCCCTAAGCTGATAAAAGGTGCTCCGTGCATTACAATCTCTGCATTAGGAACGAGGAGTGGGGTTGGTTAAACTGTCTTCTGCTGTCTTTTAATTTCCAAATCCATTGTGCAGGGTCACTTGCTATTATCTAGTTTCATTATTACTAATAATAATAGCTAGCGTTTTTAATTGCTTTTGGAGCATTCAAAGCACCTATCCTACATTGGCTCAGTAATCCCGATAGTAATCCTCAGTAATTTTATGAGTTACCATCAGAGGATGCCGTTGCCGTCAGTGACAGCCTTCTTAGGACTTTGAACGATCCTGGGTTATCTTTTGAAAACATAGTTCTTTATACAGCAGACAATACTGCTGTAAATTAAGGAGCAAAGAAGTTTATTCTGGGCTGCTGAAAACACACAAGAGTTCTCTTGTCAGGGCCAACTGTTATTACCATGTGCTCCACAATGCTGCCAGGAATGCCTGTTTAAAGATCAAGTATGATATGGAGGCTCTTGTTCATAAAGTTTATGCTGAGTTGTCCTGGAGCACCCTTAAAAATGAGAAACTCAGAATGCTTTGAGGAGCTTGGCAAGAAGTTCCATACACTTTTCAGCCATGGAAACACTTGGTGGCTCTCCTGCTGTCGAATGGCTTCTCCACTTCTCCTCTCCCGGCCTGCCATTAAATGCTATTTCCTGCAGCTGAGGGAAGAGCAGACCAGTGACACTAACTGGCAGTTTATTAGTGATCAGGCAGATGAAATGATAACCAATAACACTTCCCAAATTTCACTTCCAGAGTGCTGCCTTTATTTTGTGCATCATTTCATGAATTTTCCATTATTATTATTTTGCAGAAAAATAATATGCAGTCAGTCCACAGTTGCCTACATTGGTACGCAACTTGAAGGAGAAACTAATTAATCATAGGAACAGCAAAAAAAAAAAATTGGAGCAAAATTGTTCTCAAGTTTAAACAGCTACTTGATTCTCAACGTGTATGTTTCAAAACAGATGTGCCAAAATGTACAACTGGCCAATAACATACCTTGAGAAATGGTATGACTGTGAGAATGCACACCTACAGGACTTCAGAGCCTTTGATCTAGAGCTAGGTCTTGAACATGCCTTGTAAAGTTGCCAAGATTCTGGACACTGAGGTTAATATAGAAGATCTTTCTGATGAGCTCAACCTAATTCAGAAATCCCTGCCAGGGGTGAGAAAACTGGATCTTCCTCTGGACCAAAAATGGGTGGAATTACTGAAACATACCAAATCTACATCCCTCACACAGGTTGTTAGTGCTGTGTTTGCCATCCCGGTACATAATGTATACGTAGAAAGGGTGTTTTCTTACATGGGAAACATATGGACAGACAAAAGGAACTGCATGCTAGCTCCCCTAGGTAAAGCAGAGCTCTGTCTTAAATTAAATTATGAATTGTACTATGTCCAATTTTTCAAATATATAAAGCAGCAACCACAGTTGCTTAGAGCATGCATTTCAAATTGCAAGTATAAATTTTAAGCACTGTGTAAATATTTCTGTGATTGCAAATTCAGTTTGTTCATTATTTTAAAAATGATTATAGTTAAACATAATTCATCTTGTGTATTTAATTGAATACACAAAACCCACAGTGTGTGTGTGTGTCTCACACACCACACTCTCACACCCTATTTTGCAAAGGTTACTGGAGGGCCCCGCCACCTGGGTCTCAGGTTTGGCCCTGAAATCTCAGGGAATTGGATGCTGCTGAACCCTAATGCAAATAAGAAATAAGGAGCATCTGATTTCAGTTGCAGTGCTGAACACAAGTTATGCAATACTATGGGAAGAGCATATGTTCCCTACCAGCAGAACCAGTAAGCAGTACAATCACTGGAATAGTGTTATCACATTGCAATCCAGGATGCAGCCGTTTTGTTCTGCTTGCGGAATAGTTTATCAGAATGCCTGATTCTAATTTCCTAATTTATGTTCTGTGACTGCAGTTATAACTAGTGTCACCCGCAATGTTTTTTAGGTGGGCAGTAAAAATATTTTTATTCTCTCAGGCCTTCAACGGTGTTTAATTATGATGTTAAAATTTTAACTCTGTCTTTCTAATCTCTGTCTTTTAATTATATTTAATATTGTTTTAGTGATTTTATTGGTTTTAATTGCATGGCAAAGTGCACTGGGGGTCCTTGTTGGGGCTGAAAGGCATTCTAGAAATATTTTTATAACAAAAAATAAAATAAAGAAGTGCTTAAATTGAGAGAGGTAACATACAGATTTCACCGAATCATCCCACTTCTGGCAAATCCGTGTAAAGCAGAATTAATTTTGGAATACATTAATCTGTTGACAGGTAGGATCCATGTGTTACTGTTTTGCTTGCAAATGTTTGTGAATGTGACTGTAGTTTGCTGACTGTTTCAGTCAGCACCTTAAGGAGACAATATGTCATATAGACAATATGTGCAAATATTTCAAATCAATATGCAAATTCCAGAGCCGCTCAGATGCTTGCCCGATGTACACCTTTTCTCTGAGATTAACATTCCCTCCCCCCACCACGTGTATTTTAACACACAGCTGCAACTCCATATATATGTGTGGAGGAAGGGGGGCTGGCTGACCCGCCACAACGCACCCTTCCCTACCCAAAGGCCCAAGACCCCCAGAGATCTCAATGTGCCAGACTGCCAGCCTCAGCTCTTTGCAATCCTACTTGAATCTCTGTTCAGGGACTTGCCCTTGACTATAACTTGGATTTAGCTGAACCAAGCAGAGCATCCACAAACGCCATGTGGGGTAAAAACCGAGAAGGTTTATTCAGGTAGCATATTACAACAAAAGGTGGGCAATGAGGGAAGGACACAAAAATAGAGAGACGCTTTGGTACACAGACAGTAGAGCTGCAAAATAACAAAAGAACTGATTCCTTATAGCTCCCAGGCACACACTAGTTACCTGGGGGCCGGTTCCCTTCAGGGTTGGTTTCAGCACAGCCCTGCCGCCAGAGGAGACTACCACACCTACCCTAAGGTCCGAGATGGGTAGCCCTCCACAAGGCTTGCCTTTGCCAAAGCCCTCATTCAGCTAATTTCACCAGGAGCTACCTGGGGCCAGATCCTGTGTTGCTGCCATTGATCCACAGCAACCACGCGACGACCAAAGACAAAAGACAAAAGCCACACCTTGGCAATATATCTTTTCCCCCTCCCCTCCTCCTTTCTGTAGTTCCGCTGCCTCTAGCCAATCAGGATGCACTTCACCTGGCCAGGCAGGGGAGGGATGATTCATGACTCATGACATTTGCATTTTGCATCTCAAAAGCCTGGTAGACCTTGGGACGCCAGGCAGGGGAACTATGTACACCCTGCCCCCCCAGCCTATGTACACCCTGCCCCCCGTCCCGGTTCACACACGAGGAGGTGTGCGCGCATGTGTGAGTGTGTGTGTAGGAACCCCCAGAGGCTCTTTTCTCCACAATATGTTTTTAAAACACACATGGAAGCCGCCCTAAATGTCCTGAAGAATTGACAGGATTTGTGGATAGATGTGTAGAGATACCTCCGCTGCTTCTGGTGCTGTGTCTGTAAATCAACTGACAATGTTCTTTGGATTCCTAGTAGCAGAATGAACAGAATGACAAGTCTCTATGGCAGGGTTGTTGAACCTCAGACATGCAGGCCAAATCCTGCCTGCCTGGGATCCCAATCCAGCCCTGTGGGGCTCCCTAGACAGCCCTACCACTTTTCTCTGGCCCCACCCATTTCGAGTCAACCACAGATCAATTAGTGGATTTATTTATTTAGTTATTATATTTATATCCCACCTTTTTTCCTGCAAGGAACCCAAGGCAGCTTACATAATCCTCCTCCACCTCTCAAATTTATCCTCACAATGACAACCCTGTGAGGTAGGTTAGACTGAGAGTCAGTGACTGGCCCAAAGTCACCCAGTGAGCTTCACTGCCGAGTGGGGACTGGAACTCGGATCTCCCAAGTCCCAGTCTGACACTCTCACCACTATACCACACTGCCTCTCCAACTTTGTCCCATGTTTCTCCATTCTGAAAGGTTGAAATGCCTTTCCTAAGGCTTAGTTACTGGCAGTAAGACCTTTAAGCTAAAATAGGCTGGCATTTTTGGTGATTTTGCCCCCCCTGGAATGCAGCCCCCCCCCCCGACCTTCTCTGAAATTTAATTAGGCCCTCAGGCTGAAAGAGGTTTCACCCTGCTCTGTGGGAACCATTTCTCTGAGCACTGCAAACTAAAATTGAAAAACAAACAAACCCCAGTATGACTCAATATACTGAAGAGAGAGATTGAGAGCAGGGGTGGTGTGGAGGTTCAGATCCCCACTCAGCTGTGAAGCTCCCTGGGTGACACGGGGTCAGTCATAATCTCTCAGCTGAACCTACCTCAAAGGGTGGTTGTGAGATTTAACTGAGGAGAAGGAGAACAATGTACGCGGGCTTGAGTTCCTTGGAGGAAAGGCGATATATAAATGGAATAAATTAATAAGACCGAGAAATGTATTTATTGGGGAACTGTAGCTAAAGCAAAGAAAGTCAGTAGCATATAATGTGGGGTTCAATTTATTAGCAGGTATAAGTTCTCTTTCGAAACCTACAAAGGCTTGCTCAAGCCTGCCTGCTTCTGTCTTCAGCCCTGCAATTTCTCTCTGCCCTCACTCCCACCCACTTTTCTCTGAAGCCGTGTTCATTTTTCTCGTGCTTGGACTGCTGTCATCATCTCTCTGCCTGATCCTGTGCTTGTCTTCGGTATACAGGCAGTCCCCGAGTTAAGAACGTCAGACTTACAGACAAGCCATACTTAAGAACAGACTTCTGGGTTCCCCGGTGCTACGTCGTTTACGTAGAGTACATAGCGTAGTATACTGCGCAATTTGCGTAATTTACGCAATTTGAGTAAATGCCGATTTTAACGTATAGAACGCCATGCTGTTCCGACTTACATACAAATACGACTTAAAGACATTCTTAAGAATGGAACTCGTTCATAACCTGGGGACTGCCTGTATCTATATATTTTAAAAATCTGTTGAAACAAAAATAGTGAACAAGGAAGGCAACTGTATTTGATGACACACCACCATCTTCTGCCTGGCATGACAGCTTCACGTGCAGCTCCATTATAGTTACATGAAGACATCTTAGCAGCAATTAGAACTGGCTTTAGTTGTCCATCACTACCTAAGGAAATTCTTCCTGGGAATAGATGTTTTGCCTTCACTACACATTCAGGGTTGGATTCAGACTTAGGGTGCAATCCTATGCAAGTTTAGACAGAAAAAAGGCCTACAACTCCCAGCATTCCCAGCCAGCATGCTGGGAGTTGTAGGCCTTTTTTCTGTCTAAACTTGCATAGGATTGCGCCTTTAGTCGTGCTTAGAGTAGACCCGATGAAATCAATGGGGCTTAACTAACTTAAGTCCCCTTGAGTTCAGTGGGTCTACTCTAAGCATGACTAAGTCTGGATCCTGCCCTGAATGCTTGAGATAATGCACTTGCTACCTTGGGATTAACATGGCTACAGTTATTGTTGGATAATTAAAATTGCAGTCAAAACCTATGGCTAATGTTTCACCAGGTAATTGGGTGAAATGGTTAAGATCACTGATACCTTCTAGGATGGTTTTCCTAGAAGGTACTCATTGAATTATTAACAGCCTGAACAGGAAGTGGGCGTTGCTCCCAGTTTCTTCCTCTTTCTGTTCAGACTCTAGTGAGCGTGGCACCATCAGGTTGTTGTCTCCACGTGGTCCTTGTAGCAGCATGTAGCCAGAGTTGCTGGTCTGAACTCCACAAATTCAGGCCCCAAGTAACTACTAATGTACTTGTAACCAACTGTAAGAAATGCTTTTAAGCCTGCCTGAATGAAACTGCATAATCTGAGTGAGTAAATGTTACTTTTAACTTTTACAAGACTGTGTCTCTGATTATTGTTCTGAGGGAGAGAAAAGGGGGCAAAACCAGGGAAATCCAGTCTGCCTTAAAGCATCCTGGATTACCAAATGCTAACTGGCTAACACTAGCCAAATCTAAGCTTCTTTTAAGCTGGAAAGGGACTCTACTCTGCTGATCTCACTAACGTGAGATAGGAAGGATATTACTCCACAATATATCCTCTCCTAGTATCTTTTTCAAGTCCCAACAGTTATGTTATGGGCCTTACATTTTAGAGCAGTGTTCTCCAACCTTGGGTCCCCAGATGTTTTTGGCCTACAAGTCCCAGCATGCCCCAGCCAGCGCTGGCTGGGGCATGCTGGGAGTTGTAGGCCAAAAACATCTGGGGACCCAAGGTTGGAGAACACTGCTTTAGAGTATTCCTCTCCTCCCCCTCCCGCCCCCGCCATTTTTACACTTTGTTACACAAAGCTTAATCCTATCAGTGCCTAAGGAATCAAATCCTGATATTTGTTCACCAGGAGCAGAAGGGAATGGGCTGGTTATGAGCAAGAGGATTGTTTTCAAATGTGGGCTATGTTAAATTGTTCTGGGGCAGTGAGGAATGTGCATTTTGTTTCCAGCTCAGTTCTGAGAGATAAGCCACTTAGTAGCTAAGACAGCCTGGCAGTTGCAGTTGTCCTGTAATGTCAAGCAAATAGTGACGTTTTGAGACTGCTGACAGCACTTGTTTTGTGCCACCTGTGAGTATCTGTCAGTGTTAATGAGAGCAACCACATTTCTAGAGGCTCACAGAAAGACTGCCTAATTTCTCTCTATGATCCACTGGTAAGGGAGCTGTGTGCTTCTCCAAGGATGGCAGAGTAACAGCTGCATTTTATATTTCCAAAATGGGGGGTCCAACATTGTTCCCTTTCTTGTTCCCAGTGTGACCCTAGGGGCAGCTCCATGTCCAACCTTGTAAACATTGCATGATCTGCAGACCCTAATTTGAATGTCTGCAGTCCCCTCCTTCCCCACTTCATCTTGGGACACTGAACATGTAGACACTGGGCACATTCGCACGACACGCTAAGCCACCCTGTGAATAAATTAGACAGTGTGGGTTGTGCAGAGAACAGATGATCAGGCTCACCATGGCTTGTTCTCCCCCTCCTTCCCACTGGGTCCTCCAGCCGGGATCCCAGTGTCCTTTGCGGCGGAACCCATCTTGTCTCCCCTCCCTGTTCTGATAGCTACCTCTTTTTGTTGGCTGCTGGGTTTGTTTGTTTGTTTGTTTGTTTGTTTTGCGGAACCTCAAGAGAGTGCAGTTGGAGTTGCATTTTTAAAAAATGTTTTGGCCCCAGATAATTGTGCAACTGTGTTCATAGTTTAATCATTATTTTTGATGGTACTTCGCAAGTGGGCTTTTACAGCTGCTCCATATGTGTAAAGCAGCAAAAGAAGGTGCACCAAAATGGGGCGAGGGGAGCAACATCATCCACTTAGAAATGTAATCCTCTCGATTAAAAAAAAAAAAACCAACCCCTGAGAAGGCAGCTGAATGTTGGCGCCCCGTTTCTCCATCCAGTTCTGCAACCCCTAAGGAAGTAAATGGAGGGGAAATCTGCACCAATTTAAGGGCAGGGCAGTAAATGGAGGGGAAATTTACTCTTCAGTATATTGAGTCATACTGGCTTTTGTTTTTTTTTTTTCATTTTAGTTTGCAGAGCTCAGAGAAATGGTTCCCACAGAGCAGGGTGAAACCTCTTTCAGCCTGAGGGCCTAATTAAATTTCAGAGAAGGTCTGGGGGGGGGGGGCTGCATTCCAGGGGTGGCCGCCAAAATCACCAAAAATGCCAGCTGTTTGTTTTTAATCTGTGGTTTCAAATTTTATATTTTATATTGTATTTTATGATTTTAACTGTTGTAAACCGCCCAGAGAGCTTCAGCTATTGGGCGGTATAAAAATGTATTAAATAAATAAATAAATAAATTTGCACACCTGCAGTAATGGAGCAGTTACTGCAGGTGTGCAGATTTCCCCTCCATTTACTTCCCAACCCTTAAATTGGTGCAATGTCCCCCTCCATTTAGTTCCCACCCATTACATTTGTGTATATGTCTGTGTTGTTGTTGTTGTTTTAGAACTGTCAGGGAGCCACATTAACTGCATCAGGGAGGAGCTCTGAAAAGGAGCTGTGAAAAGGGGGGTTGGGGTTAATATCGCCCCTTCCTGGATTAGCTGGAGACTCGGGGAAGTGTTGAAAAGATGGAGGACACTGACAAGTGTCAGGTCAACACTTAAAATTGAGAGGATTACATTGCTAAGTGTTATCCCGCCCCATGTTGCCACCCCGCCCCATTTTGGTGCACCTTCTTTTGCCACTCCCCCCCACCCTTTACTGGTGCTTTTCAATGGACAGCCAAGCAACTGTGCGCAAATTAGCCTATATTCAGTCTCGCCTTGTCAATTTGCATGTATGGTACCTACTCCACTTGGCCTCTCCCTTTGACAGCTGAAACATACAAGAAAATTGATGAGGCATGACTACACATCTTGGACAGCTCTAAGAGCGCACTTGCAAAGGACCAAATAATAATAATAATAATAATAATAATAATAATAATAATAATAATAATAATAAATAAAATAACAAACACAGCTGCACAATTTCCTGGGGCTGATTTTTTTTTAAAGGTTGGTGAGCCAGTGATGGTCGCTCCAAAGTTTTGCTTGGGCATCGGTGGAGGGGCTGTCAGTGGCAGCAGCATAGGTGAGATTGCAAAGAGCAGCTGGGTTGTTCGGTGTTGTTGTTGTTTTGCTGCTCTTGCTGAGTGACTCACTAGCCAATCTCTGCAACCCATGATCAACTGGCTATCCTGGGTTCAGATGACATGACAACCCATCGTGGGCTGGACAGCTTCTAGAACAAGCCATGGGTTGTCAGGGTTGCTTGTTGCTGAAAAATAAGCCACCCTGCAGGAAGCGGTCTGGGTACGGATGACACAACAACCCACTGTGGCTAGTTACCCATGATAGGTTGTCATGTCATGTGAACCCAGTCAGAGTGACTTCACCATCAAATCACACTTTTATAACAGCTTGCCTGGTCTTACCTCAAAAGCTTGCACATTTTTTGTGATCTTTTTCTTGGCCTAATAAATGTATTATGCTAATAATGGATTTTAGAATTTCAAGAGGGGTGTGCAAGAGAGAGAGAGAGAGAGAGATGCTGGGCTGGAGCCAAGTGTATTTTGTTTTCTTTGTAGTTCCTTCCTCTTAACTAAAAATACATATTGAGTTGTCAACCTTTGTGCATTTTGGTTCTGCTGTCACCATTAAAATGCATGGTCCAGCCCCCTCACACATGATTTCTGTGTAAGTACACATAGACCTCTAGACTGGGATGTCAGTATGCAGAAGCACTCAAAGTAAAAATACATCTTTATCACTCAAAATTCAGATTAAATCTAGTTTCAAGCTCAAACTGGTTTTGCAAGGTTTGGAAGAAGTACAAATACCTACAAAACTTGTAGAGAGTGTGTTAAGCAGCCTGTACCATGATCCTCAATACCACCTTAATTGTTTGCCTGGTGTCTTAGACACAGAGGCTCTGATCAAGATGGTGTTCAAGGGTAGGACATTTCTCTGGGTCCACTGTATTTTGATCCACTGCTATCCCTGAGGATTCTTGCTCCATGCAACAGAACACAGCACATTTACTTGCGATGAGAAGCCAACACCAGACAGAATCCAGGTGCCCCCTTTTCTCCTTGATAGTTCTAAATGCCTGTTTGGAGTGTGGGGGCATCTCCTCTCCTTTCTGAAAGTGCACCATTCTTTTTCTTCCTAGAACAGGAGGTCCATAAGCACACCCAGATCACCTTTGCTGGATCATGGGAGCAGAATCTTTTCTGCCCAAGAACAAAATAGGTTCAAGAAAATAGGGTTATCTCTGCATTTGTATTGTTGATCAAGTTGACGCTATTTGTCTTTGTTAGGTGGTTTACAGAAAGGCTTGGCTCAGTGAAAAACATCTGATCAGATTCAATTCCTGTTGTTGTTCAGTCACACCAGTCCAGTGTATGCATCGGTTAACCCTCATTCAGCAATAGTGTTATGGTTGCTGCCCAAGGATTCCTTTAGTGGAAGACCGACAACCTGGTCTTCTGCGCGGGTTCAATGCTAAGGGGGTAGCGAGTCCTGGGGGCGGGCCTTCTCCGAGGTCCCCCAGCGACTATCACCCTTAGCCCAGAACAAAGGGATAACTTATAGTCACAAAAGTATCTTTTAAAAAACAAGTTTATTTACAAAATTACCTTCACCAACCCAGACATACGCCAGCAATACAGCTTATCAGTACGGTACAAAGTAGCAAGCAAGAGGTCTCAAGGACACCGTGATTTCAGGGCTCTCAGCTAGTTAGTTCAGCTCGGGCTCCAGCAGAGGCCCGGTCAGCCGCATGCTGCTAGCTGGGTTCCCGGCGGAGGTCCGGTCTACCCAAGTGGCTAGCTGGGTTCCCGGCGGAGGTCCGGTCTACCCAAGCGGCTTGTGAGTGATTTCAGCTTGGTTTCCCGGGGGTCCGGTCAACCCAAGCGGCCAGTGATTTCAGCTTGGTTTCCCGGGGGTCCGGTCAACCCAAGCGGCCAGTGATTTCAGCTAGCCGGAGCACGCCGGGGTTGCCGATCCCTTCCCGGGGTTGTCGATCCCTTCGTTCCCTTACCCCAAGCATGGGGCAAGATTGCTGATCAGGTCCAACAACTCAGTTCCCTTGCGCAGGGTGTTTTATACCTGGGGTTTCAGGTAGCCCCTCCCTCTGCAATCAGGTGGGTGGCCAATCAGGTGGGTTGCCACCCTCCTCACGTGGGCGGCCAATCAGGTGGGTTGCCACCCTCCTCAGGTGGGCGGCCAATCAGGTGGGTTGCCACCCTCCTCAGGTGGGCGGCCAATCAGGTGGGTTGCCACCCTCCTCAGGTGGGTGGCCAATCAGGTGGGTTGCCACCTTCCCCCTGTGGGGTGGGGTCCCTTTGAAGCCACTTGCTTAATGGTCCCATCTTGTGGTGTTGAATGGTCCTTTCTTATGGGTGCCGAAGTGTCTGCTCTGGCAAGGCATTCAAGTCTTATGTAGATGGGGCTGATATATGAGAGCATTGACGAACCTGGGGATGCTTCCTGCCTTCCCCCCTGGGGTGATTCTATGCAGATGTTGTTTGTCCCCTTTGGTCTCTGTGGAGACTGGCTGTCTCCCCCCCCTGGGTCTCCTTCCCCCCTCCTTGGTGAGTGTGTGTGTGTCAGAAAGGGGTTTTAGGTTGGCTTTCTCCACACCTTTGTTGGCAGATTACAGGTGAATAGCCCAGGATGGTCTCTGTGGATGATACATCAAGGGGATAGGAGATAGCTGCAGAATCAGATCTCCAAGCTGTTTTGAAGGAGACAGCCATCAGAGCTTGGAGCAGGTGACACCCTCCACCTGAGGGTGGGGGGGAGTATGTTCAGAGAAACTACTGTTTGACAGAGAGAGAGCTCTGTGAATTAGCTGAAAGCACTTGGAGGATGTAGGTCAGGGAAAGGCAGCCTGGTACCCTCCAAAGGCTTTGGAGTACAACTCCCATAAGCCCCAGCCAGCATGACCAATGGTCAGGGGCTATGGGAGTTGCAGTTCAAAACATCTGGACAGCCCCAGGTTGCTTATCCCTGGTGTAGGTGCCATCTCTGGGGATCCGGTATAGTCGATTTGCTGTCTTTTAGGAGTAGCTACTGTTAGCCTCCACTTAGTTTCTGCTTGTATATCTGTCAATAAAACAACTGGTATAAAACACTGGTATCTGAAGCCTCCAGTGTGCTCTCACCCTAAAGAAGGCTGGACCTGGGCAATGCCGCTGCCCCACAAACTTCTTGCAGCTTGGGGAAGCGGGGAAACAATAATTTCCACGTCAGCTTGAAAAAATAAGTGCAACTTCTCTCACTGCAAAAGAATGCCATCTATCACGCTTGACGGGTACAGTTCTGGAAGATTGCATGTAGGATCCCAGAAAATGAACCAATCCCTGTGGATGATGGAGAGAGAAATGCAAGCTCAGTAATTGGATGCAGACCATCCCATGAATTAGCAGTTACAGAATTAAAGTGGCCTGCAACCACGCTTGAGCTGATTTATGAAGGCTCTCTTGGAATTTAGCTGATATGGTAATTCCATACTGGGAGCACAGCATCTTGCCCACAGTCTGGAAACAATCATTTCCAGAAAAGGGGGGGGGGGTTGTATTTAATCTCTGATGCAGGAAAGTGGATATAGATGACCTGCTTTCCATTATCTTTGATTTTGGTTCCAGCATCATGGCTGATTTGACAGATGCCATTCATTTACTTGAGCAGCTTAATGCTGGTTTTGTGCAAATAATGTTTCTTACAAGTTTTTTACAGCACCCCTGTAGGCAAACAAGTCTTACAAAAATTATAAGGTTTAATTATTTTGAAGAGCAGAAACAAATGAACAAATAAGCACATAAATTTGCTTCTTTCCAACATGTGTTCCAAAGCATATAAATATCATTCAGCAGCTTTGGCATACTCTGGTTAACAGCTTGGGTTTCTCATTTTGGGGTTCTAATGCACATGAAAGGTATGTTTTAATAGGTTGGATGGGGGGTGATGGGAATGTTCCCAAACACCCCCCATGCCCGCCCCTCTGGCAGCCATGTATTTCGCACTGCGCTGGTAAGAAAGGGGCTCTACGTACATACATCTACGCCGCCACACTGGGAACACTGATTTCCCAGGGGTTTCCAGTTGGATGGAGGAGCCATAGGCACAAAGGAAGCTGCCTTATACTGAGTCAGACCATTGGTCCATCTAGCCCAGTATTGTCAACACTGACTGGCAGCAGCGGCTCTCCAGGCATTCAGGCAGGGATTTTTCCAGCCCTACCTGGAGATGCCGGGGATTGAACCGGGGACCTTCTGCGTGCAAAGCTGGTTCTCTGCCACTGAGCTACGGCCCCATCCCATATGCATGTACCACTCCTTTCTCATTAATGCCAAGCATGCTGCCGGAGGAGTGGCTGGCAGGGGCGGCTGACAGGTGAGGGACGTGGCTAGCAGGTGCATTCCCTTGGGCCTGCTGTAGAGGGGTGTATGGTATGGACAGCAAGCCAGCAAGTTGTTGGAATATGGAGTTCTCATATTCAGGTTTGCCTTCGGGCAAGGAAGCAACAGAACCGGCAGACCTGATCAAGGTCATGCCTGAGCAAAGTGTCACCTTTGGCCCAGTGTGGTAAATGTACAGTTTTTTGTGACCAGGGGATCTGGAGCAGGGGTCATGCTAGATTGCTTGCAGCTGGGGTGACATCATGCCATGATGCAGCTGGCATTACATCATATTAGCATGTACAGAAGTGTATAAAAGGTGTGTAAAGTCTTTGTGTTCTTGTTGGGGGAAAAGGAGTTTAATTGGATTAGGAATTATTGATTAGAGAGCATTCTGTAAGTAAAGAGATAGTTTGTGTGTCTAGACTGTATCTGTTTTGTCTGACATACTGTTCTCTTTCACTTTTGTACAATAGCACTCTGTGTATGTTCTGTTCATGTTTTTGCAAGTCTTAGTTTTAGTAAACCTCTATGTTTAAAAGAAACAGACTTGTTGTTTTGTTTTTTGCCTACTGGACTAGCACACGTTTCTCACACTACCCTAACTCCACTGCACGATTCTGCAGCCACTGGGACAAAGTTGTTTAACTTTGTTCCCCCCCCCCCCAGCGGCTCAGATTTCCAACACAAGTACTACTATAATTTATCTTCTCCCTGCCAGGCATCTCTCAGGCAAGAACAGTCTGTGGCTGGCTAAACATAAGCATTAGCTGTGTGCAGGCCCGGTGCAAGGCAATTTGGTGCCCTAGGCAAGATCAGATATTTAGCGCCCCCCCTTCCCACTTGAGCCCTCCCTCCCTCCAGCCCTATGCCCATTATGAAATAAATTTCCCTCCCTGGGAACTGCCGAGCCCCATAGAAAAACTTTGTGGACTTTGAGACTTTTCCTTTGTGTTCACGAGGAAAGCAAAGAGGCAACATCAGCCCAGCTATGCCAGGAACTCCCAAGGGCCTTCTCCTACTCCATATATATGTCTCCTCCTGCAGGCAGCACAAGGGATATGAAAAAAGGATGTGAGAGAGGTGTGGTGGCGCTACCTGTGAGGAATAGAGACAAAAGGGCGTCTTGCAGCCTGTCCTACCTCGCAGGGTGGAGGTGCAGAGACACCGGTTTGACTCGTACACCTTCTGGGTTGCAGGGGGGGGGATGCATGTAGTAGAAACATAGCAAAGAGAGAGCCCGTGGATCATCTGGTTCAAATTTAGGAGGGGATTTACGAAACTTGCTGCTTCCCCTCCTCTCTCTATCACTTTGTTGCAATATTTCTTTATCAGAATAATGTATATTATCCTGTCTTTCCCTTTACCAGCCTAGTGCTCAAGGCAGACAACAATATTGTAAGTACAGTAAAGAAAACATCAACAGCTCGGGGCACAATCCTAAACACGTTGAGGCAGAAAAAAGCCCCGCAACTCCCAGCATTCACCAGCCAGCATGGCTGGCTGTTGGAACGCTGGGAGTTGTGGGGCTTTTTTCTACCTCAACGTGCATAGGATTGCGCATGACTGGCTGGGGAATGCTGGGAGTTGTAGGATTTCCCCCCCCTCCAAACACGCATAGGATTGCATCCTAAAACCATTTAAAACCAAAACTCAGAAACAGCATGGTAAATAATTAAAACATTGGAGCCCCAGCTAGCTTAAAATACCTTTCCCTCCCTCCCTGGTTGCTGGAAATAACTGCTTTCAGGGGACCTTGAGCTGAGGAACCTGAGGCTCGCGCGAGGGAGGGAAGGCGAAGGAGGTGTTTGCAGCCTCCCATCATTGGCCCCTGCCCGCCTCCCCTCCTCCAGTCTGTAGCCTTCTCTGCCTCTTTTGATGCTGGTTGTGAGGAGGAGCCTGCCTGCTGCTGTTCCTGGTAACGAGCTGGAGGAGAGGGAGGGGTGCGCTTCTTTCGCCTTCCCTTCCCCGCCACAGGACATGATTGGTAAAACAAACTTGGTAAAATACGTGATGTATTTTTTTTTCCCCCAAGGCATTTCTGGCGCCTCCTTTAGCCCGGCGCCCTAGGCAGCCGCCTAGTTGGCCTAATGGTAGCACCGGCCCTGGCTGTGTGGTCATTTCTTAGTGATAGAAAGGAGTGGGGGCGGGTTTGCCTCTCTCACTGGTTTTTTTTTTTTTTTACAAGCCTCAATTCGTTTGTTACATTTATATCCCACCTTTCCTCCAAAGAGACGTACATAATCCTCCTCATTTCCATTTTATCTCCACAACAGCTCTGTGAGGTAGGCTAGGCTGAGAGTCAGTCAGTGACTGGCCCAAAGTCACCCAGTGAGCTTCATGGCCAAGTGGAGGCTAGAACCCGGATCTCATGGGTCCCAGTCTAACCATGTGACCATTACACCACACTGCCTCTCAAGGAATTTCTGGGATCAATAATAGACATTACCACTTAACTGGTGATTCCACCCCTTTCCTGCTGCAGAGTGTGTAGGGCATCCACACACTGGATGTATATGTGTGTTTACAAATAAGTATATACTGGTAAGTGTGGACTGTATATTGGCAAGGATAGTTTTTCATAGATTCATAGATCATAGAGTTGGAAGGAGCCTACAAGGCTATCGAGTCCAACCCCCTGCTCAATGCAGGAAAGTAGAGGAGGGGTCTCCCATCCAAGTAATAACCAGGCCTGACCCTGCTTAGCTTTCCACGCTCAGACAAGCTGAGCCAGCGTGAGCCACAGGCCTGTTCCATTTATATTTTGACAGTAGTGCTAAATAGCCACATTTTAGCAGCTATTTAGGGACAATTAATATGGTGGTGAGGAAAGGAGATACTGTTTGATCAACTGGGTAGCTTATAGCATGGATTTGCTTCGGAGAAAAGGATGCATCTACCACAGTCAGATTATTGGAAGATGCCTCCATACCAGTTGCACTCAGAACTTTGGCCAGGAGGTGTTGTCCACTTTAGGCAGAGAAGGAGAGAGAGAATGTATAGATGATTCAGGTGATGTGAAATAATCTAGAAAATAGAAGACATGCTCTATAACCGCAAAGCTCTCTTTCTACCAAAACATCATGAGCTTTGGTCATGGTTTCTTGGACCTTGGTACCCAAACGGCTACTTGCCTCAAACAACTGAGGCATCTAAAGCATTTCTGAAGTGGATTATGAGGCTTTTGGAAGCTCAAACAGAAGGCAGAAGCAAGCAAGCGTATGAGGACCTGCTGCTGATGAGGCAATGGAGGGAAGAGGAGCAAATCAATGGACACCTCCAGTGTTACCACAATTTAAGAAGGAAGGTCATATTTACTGTTTTATGTAGATGAAGTAACAAACACCATCTGCTGGCAACTGAAGGAATAAACTGAGAAAATGGTAAAATATGGGAATGAAAAGGCAGAGGAAGATTTGTGAAGACTTGGTGTATTGGTGTAAGAACCGAAGGAACTCAGCAGGTGATGAAATGTGCAGCAGCTCAGCTGCCATGTGAGATCCAGACATCTTTCCGGAGGTAACAAGCCAGGAGGAAGCAGTACTCATGCCACTATGGTGATGTAGAAGTCAGCTGTCTTATTTCCCTTGCTTTCCCTGCTTCTGATATAAGGCCTGAACCAGAACTCAGAATGAGCATTGATGTTCCCAGATGTTCCCTGGAACTGTGGGTGAGAGGCCTCCTGCAGCAGAAGCTGTACTGGTAGAACAAACAGGGCCTGTTCGCATGATCACGGAGGGGGAAATAAGCTACAATAAAAATAAATCTTTTTGCAGATGATACTCTTTTGACAATCGAAAACCCTATGGAAAATATGGATAGAGTGGAGAATCATTTAAAGGAGTTCGGGGAAGTAACGGGGCTACAGATTAATTGGGATAAATCTAAATTTTTGTTGTTTAACTATAGTATAAGAGAAGAGATTGAAATGTGTAAAAAAAAAAAGTAATTATAAGATTAATAATGTAATTAAATATTTAGGAATTGTAATTCCAAAAGATATAGATAAATTGGGAGACCAGAATTATAGGAAATTAAAGAATGAGGTAAAGAATAAAATAGAGGAGTATAAAAAAATTGGGCTTTCCTGGTTTGGTAGAATCGCTTTGATTAAAATGAAGATTTTGCCAAAGATAATTTTTTTATTTCGGATGATACCAAGTGCGATATCAGATAAGGAACTTAAAGATTGGCAATCAATTATTAATACATATTGTAATGGAGGGAAAAAATCTAGGATTACTAAAACAAGATGGTATAAAGCACAAAAAGTAGGGGGTTTGGGTTTGCCGAATTTAAAATGGTATTATATAGCGAATCAATTAAGACATATAGTGGATATTATAGCACGCCCTAAAGAAATAATGTGGTTGGAGTTAGAAACATGTGAATTACGTAGTACTTTGGAGAATATTTCCCCCCAAAAAAATAATAATAAATTGATAAAAAATATAGACAAACCTTTTCTAAGAAATTTTTTAATGATTTGGGGTACTATGAAGAGCATATTTATACCAGGGATATCTCCATTAACTCCGGTGGTAGCTCTTAAGGATTTTCCTGAAAACTTAAGATCAGAGCTGGAGGGTAAACTAAGAGAAGTTATTAGATTGTCCGATTGGGTGGAAAAGATGGGGACTAGAGATCAAATAATGGAAATTGTTGGGAGAAGAAGATTATCGTGGTTAAATTTATTACAGTTAGAACAGTGGTCGAAGAAATGGTAAAGGAAAACTGAGTACGAGAGAGATTTAACTAATTTTGAAAAGATGGTCATGTCTAGAGACGGCCTACCAGGTAATGCATCAACAAGAGGTATAACAAGGGATTTATATAGATTGATTCAAAAAGCAAAAGAACAAGAGGATCAGCTTAAGGCAGTATGGGATAATGAATTTGAAGAGGTGACCTCGAAGGTGGGGTGGAACAATATATGGGATAGACAGATTGTGAAAATGATGTCAATTAGGATAAAGGAAAATTTTTATAAACTAATTTGGAGATGGTATTTAACTCCAGTAAGATTAAATAGAATAGATAATAATTGTTCTGCATTATGTTGGAGAGGATGTCAGGAAAAAAGGACATATACTCATATGTGGTGGAGTTGTAAAAATGTATTGGTGTTTTGGCGAGAGGTTTTTACAGAAATATCAAAAATTATTGGTACTAATTTAGAGGTCTGTCCAAAATTAGCATTGTTATCAATAACTGAGAAGCTTATTTGTGATCAAAATACGAATGAGTTAATTGTAAACTTGTTAACTGCGGCCAGGCTAATGATAGCGAGAAATTGGAAAGTACAACATGTTTTCCTAATAACAGACTGGTATAAGGAAGTTTGGGACATAGCACTAAATGATAAACTAACTAGTAGCATCAAATGCAAAAAAGGATTGCTAAAGAAGAATAATTTTATGGAGATATGGAATCAATTACTAGATTATGAATTAATAAAGGGGAAGGGTAACATGCCTTGTCAGGATATGTTATATTTTTGGAATTTAGAATTTATTTGATCAAGAGGATAGAAGTATATTAGTTGGACCCTTGGAGGGGGGGGGAGCACTTCATGATTTATTGTATGTTGATTATGTTATATTTGTGTGATAATCTTGTATTTTGTTATATATATATTTTGTTATAATTTGGTTTGAAAAATAAATAAAATATTAAAAAAAAAAAAAAGGAAATAAGCTACAGTGACTTATTTCCCCCACTGTGCGTGCCAGGGGGTTTGCATAATTATCCTCAACGGCGCAGCTTGCCATGTCGTGCGAGCCCACTGAAGGTAGCTCATTGCAGCGGTTAACATGGGTTCTAGGTAGCTTGTTTTGGAGAGTCTTTCCCAATCCCACCTCTGTGTAGTGTATGAACTGGATCTAAGACCATTCCCATATTCCACCCATCTCCATGTGAAGGTAGAAATGTTCTAGTTTAATAATTTTCCAATGACAAAACTCTGTGTGAGTTCTTCAAATCTCACTATTTTTCAGTGAGTGCAGAACAGTTTGCATCTGTCTGTGTATGTGTATATTTGTGGGTGTGTATTATATGTGTGTGGGTGGGTGTTTATTTAAGGTATTTATATACCACTTTTCAAGCAAAGCTCCCAAAATGTTTTTTTTAAAGCATCAATATGATTAGATAATACAGTGGTAAAAACACGAGACATACAGGATTTATTTTTATTTTTTTTAAGCCAGACCCCCTCCTCCCCTCATGGCAAGGTGGCCCTTAAGTCACTCTGTGGTGGCACTTGAGGGAGGGTCCACCAGAGTTTTATGATGGGTGGCAGCTCACCAGGCTCTTCCGTCTTTTTCTCTCTCCTCCCCTTCTGCCAAGAAAGCTCGAGCAGCTGTGTGCTGATAGCGGTAGGACGGAGTGTGCGTGTATATAGATAGACACACACATACACAGAGGGCAGACAGGAGAGAGAGAGATCCCCCAATCCTGGCAGATTCCCCAACTGTTATGGAGATTAGCTGAGTGGTGACTGCCCTCAGAGATGCAGGCCCAGGCCAAATCTGGCCCTCTTGGAGCCCTCAGACGGCCATGTCCCTTCCCCTGGCCTCACCTCCTTTCCCCAACTACTGATCATTTGGTGGTTACTCAGCTTTTCTGCTGTTCCCCCCTTCCAAAAGGCTGAAATGCTTCTCCAAGGCTTAGTTACTGGCAGTAAGAGCTTTAAGCTGCAGTATGCTGGTATTTTTTCTACTTTTGGCCACACCAGTTTTGTCTTTGGCCCCACTCACCACTGGAATGTGGCCCCCAAGAGCTTCTCTAAAATTAAATTTGGCCCTCGGGCTGAAAGAGGTTCCCCCATCCCTGCCATGGATGACTGTCCTGGAGGGGGGCTTACCTTTCTCTTCCCACTTCCTAAGAAATATGTTAATTCAGAAGTCTGTGAGAACAATAAAAGCAAGCTAAGTCTGTAGTTTGGTCCGTGTTTGCATACCTTCCAACTGTCCTGAATATCCCAGGACCTTCACTGATACCCTTAAGCCATCACGCAAAGTCCCAGATTCTCCCGTGCCTGGTACCTCCCTCAAATTGCTTTAAATTTTTAGCTTAGCTGCAATTTTGCCGATGGCCCCTTTAAGAAACAGTAAGCAGGGAGGGAACAGATACTGTGTGTGTGTGTGTGTGTGTATGTATACGCCCACCCCCCAAAAGAAAAGGAGGTGGAGGCAGGCACCAGCTGACTCTTTGCCTCTAACAGGTGATGTTACAGTGTCAGAAGGAAAAGCAAGAAAGTTTCCTTTCTCTCTGAAGCTCTGTGTTTGGGGGTGTGGGGTACATGGGTGGGTAAACTTCACCTGTTGAATTTGTGCCAATCCTGACAATTTTAAAACAAAAAGTAAGGGATTGCCCTGCAAACACTGACACCCCCCCTATGTATACACACTTTCCTGTGAGTAAATCCCATTGAACGTAATAGGACTTACTTCTGAGTACATGTGCACCATTGCACCACCACAATGATTGCACCATTACTCTGTTTTCAGAGCAGTGGTAAATTTTACTTGGCTCTACCTGTGTGCCCCATGTGAAAGTCTTTTTCTAACACAGCTGAAGTGCCATGGAGAAAGCTCTCTACAGTAATGATTAGGATTATTCTGCAGGGATTTTGGATATTAAAAAAAAAAAAAATGCACTCGGAATTTTTTTAAAAATAATTTTTTAGCAGAAAACACACCCTCAAGAGAAAGAAAGAAAAAAATCCCAAGTACCTCAAATAGCAGCAACAAACATCATTATTCCATTTTGCCATTGTTGTTCAATCACAGCGTTGTTGTTCTTGTTTTTTTTTTAATACAGTACAATAGAACCCACATGTTTTTTTCTGAGTGGAGAAAATAGGAGCTTTGAACCACTTTGCACATTTAGAGATATCTAAATGTTAAATATTATTATTTCTTTGGCAAACTACTAATGAGAACAAAGCCACCATGGAGGGATCCATTTTTAAAGTGGGAGGGAAATCATTAAAACAAGGAGTTTCCTGCACAATGTGGGGAAAGTAGGCTGAAAGTTATATTTGACTGAAATAATGGCATATTCGTCCCCGCTTTACCCCTTCCTACCAATTGTTGTCACCTCTATATTACATTTTAGATTGTAAGCTCTTTGGGGCAGGGAACTGTTCTCTTATACTCGGTAAAGCACCATGCACATTGATGGTACAATAATAATAATAATAACAACAACAGCAATCACCACCATCACCATGGGTCTGGATGATGGTGGCTTCAGAGTTGTCAGAGCCCTTAAAGGGTTAGAGCATCCTGGGGTGGGTGGCCAATGGCCATACCCTTGGCCACGCCTTCACGTTGCCTGACCACACCCTCTTGATCACACCTTCATGTTGCTTAACCATACCTCTTTCAAATTCACATGTGTGTCCCTATTTTCATCTGTGAAATGTTGGAGGGTATGTGTTTGCTGGAACTGGAACTGAAAAGGAGGCAGAGAGCAGTCTGCAAATCCTATGGCACCATGACTTTCCCTAGACATCTGATGGGGAGCAGGAAATCTATTGGAGTGTTAACACTGTCAGCCTTTGTCTTATGCTCAGTATATATGTGTAAATAAACCTTATATCATAGAAACACCACAGATCTCCAGTGACCTCCTTCTACGGAAACTGAATCCTGGGTAAGCATTGGGACTTCTGAAAGTTTTCATTGCTTGGAAGTAGGGTGCATGCGCATAACGATATGTTATTTGTAAGCTGCTCTGGGAGTCTCTTTCCGCTGAAGAATGGGGGGGGGAGTAGTAGTAGTAGTAATAATAATGATGATGATGTGTTTATGTGTATATATGTATGTATGTCAAAAGGTCATCTTAGCATCCTCTTTGTCCTGCTGATTGTGAGGTTTCTTGGGCATATGGATCAAAGGATCTGGATAAGTAAAGTACGGTATCTGATATTTTTGTTGCTAGCAATGGTTGAAAATAGCATTCAGATGGCTACAGCAAATGTACCCCTCCTATTCCCCAAGCCTGTGTAATATCTGACTCTTCCTGGGCCGCCACCATCCTTGACACCTCCCTTCAAGAGGTCCATGTTGTCTCCCCTGTTTTCTTCCCACTCTTGTCCTCCAATCCAAGCCCACCTGTCCTTTTCAGCAGCTGATTGCTTAGCGTTTCCTGGAGCCAGGAGAAACATCTCACCTATCCAACGGACATGCAGCCATCCTCCTTGCTGTTTCTCAAGGCCTTCTTTTTTGAAAGTCTCTGAAAAGGTCATAATGGAATAAGTTCCAGTTTAATTATACGTGTGCTGAATATTAAATTGTGCGCTTCCCACCATCTGTTGTACTGGCAATGCTAACACTGAATTGCAATAAGAATCTAATCCAAATGTGTTTTGCAATTAATAATAATTTGGGTTCAGCTATTTAATTAGCATGCCAAATAACAAAGTGTTTTGTTATTTGTTGCCAATATATGAATTGTTTCGCCTTGTATTTGCACATACTCTGTACAAAACATTTTTTAACTAAACATTTGAAAAACATTGCCCAACACAAGCCATACCATGTGTGTGTGTCTTCCCATAGAGCTGCCAATATTTTTTTTTCTGGCAACACTCCTGCCTTTGACAGATGTGGTTCCTTATAAAGAAATGGAGCGTTACTATCTCATAGATAAGATTAAGAATGGAGAAGCCTGTTTGTATAACTATATAAAAGAACAGCTGGATTTTGCCTGGATGGGGTGTGCTTCTTGGGAGAAGCCAGGACATAGTTGAGAGCAACGCACACTGCTTCTGGCCTGAGGAAAGAGAGGCCACAGCCTGACAGAGCTCTGCAGAGGGGCCTTTGTTTAAAATAAAACCTGGAGGTTTGTTTATAAAGCAGAGTCTATTTGGTTCCCTGGGGACCAGCTCTGAAACAACTTGAAACTACCTTAATAGTCAGCTGGCCAAACTGCCAGGCACATCTTTTGTTAGGGAAATTATAGGTAAATGGTCCGTAATGACTTGGAAACCTCTGGAAGGTGAGAGCCCTTTTGGCAAAAGGCATACTTTTCATACTTTTAATATAGCAGTCTCTACAAACAAATTGAAGCACCATTCATTGTGCTTCAAAAATGAGAAGATACGCAACCTGTTATGAAACACTTTTTCAGCTTAATGAGTGGACAAATGTTTTCCAGCAGGAATCTCAATGGCCTGATTTGCATGTAACGACAACCCTTATGGGTTGGTGTTGAATCATGGGTTGTCATTATGTGCAAACCCTGCACTATGGTTTAACTATGGGTTGTTAACTACAAACAACCCAGGAAGAGAACCCATGGTTTGTCATTTGATTGTGAACTCTGGGTTGTTTGTGGTTAACAACCCATAGTTAAACCATAGTGCATGGTTTGCACGTAATGGCAACCCACAATTCAGCGACAACCAACGATTCAATGACAAACCATACTCAACCTGTACTCTGGGTTGTCATTACGTGAGAACCAGGTAATTCTCTCTGGATGGCCTGGGTGCCATTAATGGATTGGGAGCAGTCATGCATGTTTCTGACCATGTGACATTTTTCAGGAGTGCATCTCTCTGGTTATTATGAAATAACCACAATAAATGCTCTTAAAATACACTCCTTTTCCAGTCATTTTGACCATATAAAGAAGAGGCCTTTCAGCTCTGCTTGCCTTTACCCAGCCACCCTAGCTTGAAATGGCACCCCTAAAAGATGGTTTGCTTCAGCACTCAAGGCCATTTGGGAATTATTTCTGTGCTCTTCCTTTTGGAGTGAACTCTCTGTCTCTCCTCTGAATCTATTTTAAGCCTGGAGATTTTCATTCAGTGTGCCAGTTACATTACCTCATTCACCTATGCTCTAGTAGTGTTAAGACTACTATGCTCTAGTAGTGTTAATACTTCCTTACAGTATTCCTTTCTTCCTTATAAAGAAATGGAGCGTTACTATCTCATAGATAAGATTAAGAATGGAGAAGCCTGTTTGTATAACTATATAAAAGAACAGCTGGATTTTGCCTGGATGGGGTGTGCTTCTTGGGAGAAGCCAGGACATATAGTTGAGAGCAATGCACACTGCTTCTGGCCTGAGGAAAGAGAGGCCACAGCCTGACAGAGCTCTGCAGAGGGGCCTTTGTTTAAAATAAAACCTGGAGGTTTGTTTATAAAGCAGAGTCTATTTGGTTCCCTGGGGACCAGCTCTGAAACAGTTTGCATGTCAAGGGACAAATGCCGCCTTATTAGGTACATAGGGTCTCTTCACATAGAAAGCAATGGAACAGGTTTTCTCTCTCTCAAAGTAACATGAGAAGAAAGTGAAACCCTCTCACGGTACGTTTTGGCTCTGTACTCCTTTGAGTGTTGGCTCTGGACAGGTGCTATTCTAAGTAACTGGTCTCAAATGTTCTGCTCATTCAGGATAAATGACTTTTGTATATATTTTTCCATTTAAAATACTACCGTAGATGAATTGAGGAAGCTCAAAAATGTAAAACAAAAAAGCCAGCTTTTACCACTGTGAATTTTCGTTTTCCTGGAAACAGTTGGATATGCTACAGCAATGTTAGCCAACAGCTGCCACAGAGCCGGACAAATTCTTTGGGCCAGTTTAAAGTTTGCTCTTGACAGATTGTAACAGGAGGGGGAGCTTTTACTGCGCAGGAGCCAAGGAAGAAAGCTGCTCTGAGCCACCTCCAGATGCTTGCTGCTCTCTGCTCCACTGAGTGTCCCTCCCAGCGCGTTACGGTAGGTGCTCTGCATTCCCAGGGCCAAGCGACGTGTGATGGGGCGGGGCAGGCAGCCATGGGTATATTATGCATCTGTCTGCCCAATTCACACCTGAAGTATGTTTGGGGGTAGTGACAGTTCCTACCTTTTTCACAAAAAGGAGCATGCGAGGAAGGGGAGCAAAACCATATGGCCGCCTTCCTCAACCGGGTGTCCTCCGGAGACTACAGCTCCCAGCATCTCTGACCATTGGCCATGCTAGCTGGGGCTGACTGAAGGGCTGGGGAAGGTGGCCGGATGGTGTGGGTGAGATTGGGCTCTGAGGGCCCGCCTGAGAGCACGTGGCCCCTGAAGCCAATTCTCTCCCTCTGCCCAGCTTGGTCCCTACGCAGAAGCGAAGTAAGCAGAAGGCCACTCAGCTCCCTTCGGCGTCACACCTCCCCTGCATACGTGTTTGGATGCACGGTCCTTTGTCGGTGTTAGGAGGCCGGGCTTCCATTTTATTTATTTTAAAATATAAGATCTTGCTACATACCTTTGGGGGCCTCGGCCATCTGTAAGGACACACTTTTGTTCAGTCCCCCACCCACCCCATTTCGTTGCCCTGTGTGTAGCATACGAAGATAGGGAGTGACTGTGTTGTGTGAGTGTTTTGTTGTTAGAAGATAGGGGTAGTATTTGTGAGAGCCAGTCTAAGGGTCACACTTGATGTGATGCTGGAAAAAATGCAATCAGGTCTCCACTGCTAAGTCTTGTTGTTTTAATGTAAAAGCATCTGGGGTGGGTGGGTGGCAGGTTGCACATGATACTGTGAGAGCCGTGAGAGCCGAGGTTAACCTTTCCCCGTTATGTTTTCCTGATATAACCCTTTCTCCCAAAGCTGCTATTTGCTGGGTGGAGGAAAACATGCAGACACCATATGGGTACCAGCGTATCACCGCAAATAGCAGCCTCCACTCCCTCAGTTCCACATCTCCCGATTGCCAGTACCAGCTCCAGGCTTGATGGGGACCTTGGCCTAGTGTCAATTGGTTCCAGGAGGTTGCCATTTTAAATTTCTCACAATGCCTCGCTGCAGTGCCTGTGCTGGGCATTCATTTCAGGACGTTATGGGAAATTTAAAACAGTGGCTCACAGTTTCCTGCCAGCTGCCACCAGTGCTGGTGGGCCTTGCTGGAGACCTGGGGCCTGGCAGCTGCCCAAGGCTGTCAGTTACTGGTGCCAATTGTCCCACCAGCTGTTTTCATCTTTTAAAAAGAGAAAGAAATGGAGGAGATCCAGTCACAGATCTCCGGACACTGATGGCATCTAGTTTTGCCCTCAGGTCCGAGAGCAGGGTATTTAAGGAAGGGGGGGAACGGGGGATTGAAATGGGGAAAGGGAGTGTCAACTCAGAAACATCAATCTAAACTGTAAGTCGGGGACCCCTCCCCAACCCAGGAACCTCCAATGGTGCCCACAAAGCTCTCCACCCCCCCTTCAAAAATGTATTTTGAATTAGAAAATAACCCTTGAAAAATATTAGGACGCCAAGTTATCCTTCCTGTTCCTGAACCTGCCACTGATCAGCTGTTTGGCTGGCAGGAAGAGAAGAGATGCTTCCTGGCCTCACCCAATCATTTTCTGTCCATGCAGACCTTTTCCCTTTGATTTCTCTCTCCACCCCCAGGCTCTGGCCTGGCTATTTCCAGGGATGGGGACTCAGACTCCAGGACTCGACTTGGGACTCGAAACGAAGGACTCGTGTTCCAAAATCGTGTTCCTCAAATGCAACATGGATAAGTTTTAGGAAGTACAGCAAGTTTATTTTTTTTAATCATTTTCCTAAAATGCAACCTTTCAGACATTTTGGGTTTGGCTGCCTCTGCCTGCCTGTTTGGGGTTCCCTGCCTCCTCTGCCTGCCTGGTCTCTTCTTAACCAGTTCCACAGTTTGAATTGTCCAAGACAAAGGCCTCTGCCTGCCTGTTTTGGGGTTCCCTGCCTCCTCTGCCTGTCTGGTTATTTTGGGTTTGTCTGCCTGGTCTATTCTTGCCAAAATCAGTTGCAGAGTTTTGAAATAAAAAGGCACACTTGTGCCTAGAATTTATTTAAGCCACACATCTGAAATAGCCTTATTTTGTTGGGAAAACCCCCCATTGATTTTAATAGGGACTCTTGGAGTCAGCTTTGGAAGTGACTCGGGACTCAGGACTCATGAGTCACCATTTTGGACCAAGGGCTCGGACTCGAGACTCGGGTCCAAGGACTCGTGACTCACTCGAAACCAAGGACTCTTCAACATCCCTGGCTATTTCTCTCCACCCAACCCCTCTCCTCGCTATTTCTCTCCCTTCCCCATCCCAAGCCTTCTATTTTCTCTCCCTTCCTACCTAGCCTTGCTCTCGCTCTCCCAGTCACCCCTTTATCTTGCCGTTTCTCTCCGCTTCCAGCCACAGGCCTTGCTATCTCTCCCCTCCCCCTTTACCTCACTGTTTCTCCCCACTCCTAGCCTCCAGCCTCGCTCTTTCTCCCCCCTCTTCCCTTTTGCCTAGCTATTTCCCACTCCTTCCCAGCTTCTAGGCTTGCCATTTCTCTCTCTGGACCAGGGCCAGCGCTACCGCTAGGCAAACTAGGTGGTTACCTAGGGCGCGTGGCTGAAGAGGACGCAGAAACGCTGCGCTCCTCTTCGCTGCCGCTGCGCCACCCCCGCCAGGCCTCCGCCTGCCCGCCGCCGCGCCTCCCCACCCGCCCACCCGCCGCCGCGCCTCCCCCTCGCCCTCCCTCCCTCCCGCCGCCGCTGCGCCTGCCCGCCGCTGCGCCTGCCCGCCGCTGCGCCTTCCCCCGCCCGCCGCCGCCACCCCCCACCTACCTTCTCCGCGTCGCGTCGCTTCCGGAGCCCCGCCCGCGTTGTTTTGGCGGGAGGAACCAGGGCAACAGGGCTTAAACAGCCCTGTTGCCCTGGTTTCCCTGGCAAAAAACAGAGCGCAGGGGTCCCGTCGTTGCGTCACTTCCTCCTTGGAGGCGGCGGTGGCAGCCAGGGCGGGGGGAAGGTAGGTTGGTGGTGGCGGCGCGGGGTTTTTTTTGCAGAGCAGGGCTGCTTTGCTCCAGAGCCCCCCCGGCACGAGAGGGGGGGCGCTAAATATCATTTTGCCTAGGGCGCCAAACTGCCCTGCACCAGTCCTGCTCTGGACTAGCCAGGCCCCCGTGGCAGCCATTATGTGACTAGCCACTCCATGGAAGCCATTTTGTGGTGGAGCCCACAGCAGTTTTTCAAATGTGCCCATGGGTCCAAAAAGTTTGTAAGTTGATCCAAAGTTATGCAGGTGGTCTGCTTGTCTAAAGGATCTTTTCATTTCCCTCTTCCAGTGGCAACTTTTTCAGTGGAGAGTGAAAAAACTCTCCGAGGTGGTGGCGGGAGGGAAACCCGCCATAGTGGCACCTCATGAGGTGTGAGGGCCTGATGCTGGAATATGACCCCCTCCCCTATGTACACAAGTGTGTTCTGTTCACACAGTGGGGTGGATTCTGGCCATTGTCTTCATTTAATACTTACAAAAGCCTCATCAAAGGTTATGAACAGGGGAGATGGAGCGTTCCAGCCCTTTCTTCCACCTTACTCCTCACCCCCCCACTCCCTTATATAGTCATGCTAGAGCAGCCTTTCCCAACCTGCTACCCTCCAGATGTGTTGGACTGTAACTCATAGCCATGCTGCCTGGGGATGTTGGGAGTTGTAGTCCAACACAGGCACCAGACTGGGGAAGGCTGTGCTTAAGTGTGACAAAAAGAATGTTGGGAGAGATTACATTTTCACAGAATCTCTTATCTATTCTAACAATATTGCATCTTAACCCTGTAAAAAACCAAATGTGTCGCACTGATTTCAGTCTAAGATGTGTATTTAGGTGCAGAATGCCAAAATTATTCTGACTCTGTGTTTACCATTCACAAGGATCAAAGAGAGTTCCGTTATCCATCCTAACATCTTGGCAAGGTCATGCCAGGGCATACTGAGGTTGACCCAGAAAACATTTCAATGCCTGGTCTCATTTTTGGAGTATGCAAAATAAAATAAAAAAAGGTTTGAGTTGGGCCAGGGAGACCCGAGTTTAAATCTCGTTTGGGAGTGAAGCTGTCCAGGTGACCTTGGGCTAGTTGCCATTTCTCAGCCTAATCTACGTTACAGAGGTGTTGTGAGGACTGTAACAGGAAAACCGCATGTATGAACGTATGAGCCCCTTGAAAGGAGGATATGATAGGATAAGATTGGAATGAGGAAATGTAATTTCACTGTGGATATGTAGAGCAGACTCTCTTTCCCTCACCACTGAATATCCAGAGCCTTCCCCACTATAGGATTAAGAGGCAGAACATCTGAATCAGGGGAGGTGGTGGGAGCTTAAATCTCACCAGTTGTTTTGTAAAGGACACTAGCAGAGTAGCTGAGAAATTAGGCCAAGTGAAATTAAAAAAACCCTTGCAAAATGCTCCGGTTAAGCAAGGTCACTGCATTAGAACACGCAGAGCCAAGTGTGTCAAAGCAAATTATGCTGGGCCATGGCTTTTTCAAGCATTGGTAGAGAACATGCATAGGATGGCACCCCTATTCAGTCATATTTCCAAAGTGGCACTGACTGCATAATCCCTAAGCACGCCATATCCTGGAGCAACCCATATGTCTCCTGTGCAGCCATTTAGCACTGAGAATGGGAGAAAGAGAACAACATACCAGCTTTCCATTGAAAAGGGCTTGCACCAGGGAAAAGTCCTTCTCTCTCAGGCTCACCTACCTCACAGCCCAGGATGAAGGCGCACCAAGCAGGGCCTCCAAAGCATATTATATTGTGATTTTTAATCGGTTATGGACTTGCGTAGTTGCAGGTGGTTTGCATTTGTCTACTTTAGTTCAGGGAGTGTGTGTGCCCTGCCCCCTCTGGAGCTTGCCTCTTTGGAAGATGACATAGAGCCTGCTGAACCAATCATAAGGGAGGAGCTGCCCTGTGTCAAGGGACCTTGAGGCTGGGGGGGGGATCCTGGGCCCTTGGGGAGATGGCATTGACCCTTCCCCTCAAGATGCAATTAGCCCCCTTTCAGGCTCAGAGGCAGATGCCAAGTGGCCACCTAGCCCCAGGGAGAGCAGGCACCTGAAGGTTCAGGCTTGGCCAGCTCAGCTGCCAAAGGCAGAAGTGCCCACCTGAGGGATGAAGACTCTTCATGAGCAAAGGGATACTCATGAGCAATGTAAGAACAGAAGAAGGGACGTGCTGGATCAGACCAAGGGTCCATCTAGTCCAGCATTCTGTTCACACAGTGGCCAACCAGCTGCCTACAGGAAAGTCACAAGCAGGACATGAGTGTAACAGCACCCTCCCGACCATGTTCCCCAGCAATTGGTGTACATAGGCATATTGCCTCAACGCTCTGCTTGTGAATAGACTCCCTCAGGTGGCACTGATGGCAGGCAGCTGTGCTCTGGGTGGGGCTCTGAAGGGTCAGGCTGACAAGTATTCTGTGCTCTAGGCACAGAATACTGGAACAGTGTCTGTGCACCAGCTCCCAGATTCTTGCCTTGTATTTCCCTGATAACTGCGCTTTTCTCTGGGGCTCCCTGTGTTTCCTTGCCTTTGGTACTGACCCTGACATTAGAGTTCTATCCTCACACCTCCACAAGCAGGACAGAGGGAGAAGGGCCAGCTTCATTGATGAGAATGGAAGTATTCAGTTTTATCTTCCACCTTACCATGTTCATAGAATGCTCCTTTTAAATACAGTAAAAATAAAATGCTGTAGGACAGCCACCAGATTATAGTGAGCAGTGAACTGTGATCATGGGCATACATAAGGTGACCAGATGCAAGGAAATCTGGTCACCTTACTTGTGTAACAAAAGGAATTTTCGCATATACCTTGTTAAGAAAAGGTGGAAAAATACTGCACCTACTGACATTTCCTCTCTTACGACTGCAGCCAATATGGGTACACCCCCCTCCTCCTCCATTGCATCTGATCACCCTAAGTGAAAAGTGTGCTGATGCTATATAGGCCTTTAATGGTAAAGCATTAGGGCTGCTAAAAGATAATGCTTTTGCTAGTACATTATTGAAACTTAGCAGAACAAATGATGTTATCTTGCGCTGCTTCACTCACTGCTGGTTGAGTAACAGTCACTTGAGGATGAAGCCTTTTTTTTTTTTTTAATATATTTTTAAATTTTTTCACATCTTACAGCTACTAATGGATACAACAACAACAAAAATACAACATAAACATTGTGCACCCCCCCACCTCTTGGGACCAAGTTATATTTCTCCCCCCCCCCCCAATTTATATATATATATACAAGATATTATTCTATATTCCAAAAATATAACAAATCTTGACAAGGTTTGTTCCCCTTCCCCTTCACCAACACATAATCCAAAAATTTACCCCAAATGTTCACAAAGGTGTCTTTCTCCAATTGTCCTTTTTGACACTTAATATTACAAGTTAATTTATCATTTAGCGCGATATCCCATACCTCTTTATACCATTCAGTAATTGAAAAGACATGTTGAACCTTCCAATTCCTAGCTATCATTAATTTTGCTGCTGTTAACAAGTTCACAATCAATTCTTTTGTATTTTTTAAACAAACTAACTTTTCTGTAATTGTTAACAATGCTAATTTTGGGCAGACTTCTAGTTCCATTCCAATTATTTCTGATATTTCTGCAAATACTTTCTGCCAAAATTCCAGAACATTTTTACAGCTCCACCACATGTGGGCATATGTACCTTTTACATTACATCCTCTCCAACCCAATGCGGAACAATTTTTATCTATCCGATTTAATCTTACTGGAGTTAAATACCATCTCCATACCACTTTATAAAAGTTATCTTTTATCCTAGTTGACATAACTCTTACAATACGTCTATCCCAAATATTTTTCCAACTTTGTTTCGATATTTCTTCATCAAATTCATTATCCCATAACACTTTAAGAGAATCTTTATGCTCTTCTTCTTTTTGTAACATCGTATATAAAACCTTTGTTGTACCTCTTGTTGAAACATTACCTTCTGGATGAAGCCTTATTCGGTTTAATCTAGAGAAGCAATAAAAATCCATGAAGAAGAAAAAAAGAATCCCACTACATTACAGGGTTGCAATGATTTAAATCAGAATAATTTAAATCAATGATTATAAAATTATCAATAAAAATCGATTTTACCTGTCGTGTAGGTAGCCTAGTAACCGATAATACTGATAATGTAAAAAAAAAAATGAGGAAAGTGTTTTCTGTATAATTTGGTGTTCTTAACTATTAAGTGTAGGCTATTTGTACATGTGGCTGCCTAAAACTTTGAATTTAATTTTACTAAAAAAAAATGGGGAGAAATTGATTAAATAAAAAAAATCATTGATTTAAATAAATAAATCAATTTTTTTGCAAAAAAAATATCATGATTTTTTGCAACCCTGCTACATTACTTACACAGCAACCCTATTAACATTTAGACTAGAGTGACCTTACAAGAAATGTATACACCTACCCTTTCAAAATAGTCCAGGCCACAGCATTTGCAGAATATTGAGTGACTTTCCATAGAAGTGTTCCTTCTTTAATTCCTTGTGCAGTTCAATCAAGAGACAAGAGCTAGTATAGTTGGATTGTTCTCCCTCTCCCTGTTAATGCTCACTCCCCAATTTTTAGAGCAGCCCTTACAATCCATGGGTTTTCCCCAACCCTGGATTAACCATTAAGCAATATAAGCATGTGTTTAGGGCACCAAGGGAAGGGGGGCACCACAGAGTACCACAAATTTTTGCATTTGCATTTCCCCCCTTATAACAGTTGTATTAAAAAATGCATAAAACATTGATGAAAATTTGTATTTCTTTCTGTTGCCCTAGTTATAAGTAATTGGCTTATATTGCTTGCTGCTATTTAGTGTTAAATAAATATAATAAAAAAGTTTATTTTTTAATATAGTTGTGTGTTCTGGCATGGGGGATGGCTTGAAGAAAACTAAGTTTTTAATGTCTTACTTCACCTTCAGCACTTATTGAATCTTAATGTCTTGCCAGCTAAGCAATAGAAGGGCCGAGGGGGCACCATTATTGGGCTGTGCTTAGGGCATCAGCGGGCCTTAATCCGGCCCTGTTTTTTTTCCATTGCTGGCTGTCCACCAGGGGAATGAGAACTGCTGGTGGCAGGGCCGGATTAAGAGCATTATGGGCCTGGTGCTGAGGATTTTGGTGAGCCTTTTTATGGAAATAAATAAAATGAAGACGCAATTTTATATTAAAACAAATTAAATATTTTAATTACCATTAAAGTGCCAAAACAGAAACATATTGAAAATATTTCTTTTTTTGTAAACAATAAGCTTGTTAACTCAATAAAACCGTTATAAATAGAACATTCACAACAACCATTTTTAAATAAACATAAACCATATAAACAATTTAAATATAAGTGTATGATGTTTGGCTCATAAAAATTTGTTCCTTAAAGTATTATTATTATTATTATTATTATTATTATTATTATTATTATTGCATCATAATCAATACAGCCTGCGTTATGATTATGGTGCAGAGAGTAACTCTTGAAATAAATAGCAACCACTAGTTTTAAACACACAAACAGGTTATTCACTGAACTCTAACCTGCATTTAAACTAAATGAATCAAGCTGGTAGATTAAAATAAAATTACACATTAACTTTTCTTGCTTTTTTACTTGCAAATTCCTCAATTGTAGAATCAAGATTAAGCTCGTTCAGCAAACCATTTTCAATGCACAACAGAGAGAGCGCATTTAAACGCTCCTGACCCATGGAAGACCTTAGTTCATTTTTCACACGTTTTAATGCTGAAAATGAACACTCACCACTGCAGTTGCTGACCATGTTACATGCTTCGTTGTGGAAAAATCGGGAGTCCGTTTTAGTTTAGTTTTTGTGGTGTTTTGTTTGTCTTTAACTTTTTGTGCTTGTTTTTTAAATAAAAATTTATGGAAAAAAGAAAGCTTTCAAAAGGGGAGCTGCCGCCGCCCACTTCCCTCCCCCTGTGGGGGTTCCTGCCCACTTGCCATAGCGACTCTCCGAAGAAGAAAGGCATGAGCCTCCTGCAATGGGCTGGTTGCCCCGGGAGTTTGCAAAAAAGAGAAGTTTCCGGGAAAGTTTTTTGGGGGAAACACTAAACTTCAGGGGGCAGGAAAAGAAGAGAAGGAAAAGGGTGCGCGGTGTTTCAGGGGGTGCGGCCGGGCAACCCATGAGACGCTGCCCTGCCCGTTCCCAGGCAGAGGGGTCTGCACGGCGCGGAAAGGGCGCACCCCCGGGCTAAGCTCACCGCTGCCTGTCCGGCGCTCAGACTGGCACGGAGGGCAGGTCACAACCGGCCCCATCGTGGAGAAGCAGCCGCTGCGGAACCTCCTTCGTGCGCATCTGCGGCTGAGGTGGGGAGACACTTCCCATAAGAACCTCCTCCTCTTCCTCCTTTTTCTCCACTGGCTCTCGCCACTGGGGCTGCTGAAAGCGGGGAGGGGCCATTTTCCTGGAGGGGGGGCATTCCCCTCAGCGCAAAGAACTTCCGAAGAAAATCCATTCCCGCCAGAGTCCCACATTCACCCCTTTAAAAATCCCTCCGGGGATAGCGGCTGAGGCAAAAGGGGCGGAGTTTGCGCCGCATCAGGTGACCATTACTGGGCCAATCAAAGTCGTGAAGAGACGGGCCCTTCTTCAGCACCGGATGGCCTGTGTGGGAGGTCTGGCGGGGACGGCGCAGCAACAGCAGGTTTTTTTCCTTTTTCCTTCCGACCGGAGCTGCTTATTAAAAATTATTTTAATTTTACTTTTTCAAGAGGAGGCTGCAGGAGCGAGCGAGCAGCGTTCTCCTCCTCAAGGGCAAGTGCGGCAGCAGCAGCAGGCGGCGGCGCGGCTCGGGCGAGTGGGCGCTGCCGGGCCTGTGGGCCTATTTTGTGGTAGGGGCCTGGAGCTGCAGCTCCAATAGCCCCTATCTTAATCCGGCCCTGGCTGGTGGAATTGACTTTCCTTCCCCACTGCAGCCCCCCAATCTGCTCTGGAGGGTTGAGGGACCCTCCAGAGCAGACTGAGGGCTGCAGGGGGAAAGAGAGCAAGAGGAAGTCCCATCACGTGAGCGGAAGTGTGCTCATGTGATATTGGATTTAACCCCTCCAGAAGATCCTTTCATCCTGTAATTGCTCTGCCTCAAAAACAGAATTTATAGTGGATCCAGATGTTGGCATCTTCCATTCGTAACTCTCCTGTGTGATTTCCCACTGCTGTTTCTGTCTTTTTTCTTACTAGAAAAAGATCTGTTAAGGAGAAAAAGATAGAACAGGTACACACAATGCCTTTTGATTAGTAGCACTAGGAGCTCTCTATCTGGAAGCATCCCTAAGGAAAAAAGAGACACAAACCACAAATGCAGCATAATACGCATTTTAAACACACAACCAATATAAAATCAGACTTGTCAAAATGCTACTGTTGGGCAGCACACATTTGAGGGATAGGACATGAAATAACGGGCTTAAGTTACAGGAAGGCAGATTTTGGTTGAACATCAGGAAAAACGTCCTAACTGTCAGAGCAGTCAGACAATGGAACTACAGTCATGCCTTGGATTGAGAGCATAATTCGTTCTGGAAACGTGCTTGTAATCCAAAACACTCTTATATCAAAACAAAATTCCCCCCCAAAAAATTTGTACAGAGATTTTTAATTTAAGCCGTACTACAGTACTTGTATTGCAAGACGTCGCTTGTATATCAAGTCAAAAAAAATTTAATAAGTATTTTAAAATTTGCTTGTCTTGCAAAATGCTCTCAAACCAAGTTACTTGCAATCCAAGGTATTACTGTAACTGCCTAGGGAGGTGGTGGGTGGTGGGATTCAAGTTGAGACTGGACAGACATCTGTCAGGGATGCTTTAAACTGGATTTCTGCACTGAGCAGGGGGTTGGACTCAAATCAATGGCCTAAATGGCCCCTTCCAACTCTGTGATTTCAGAGGAAGGAAAAGTTTTCCAGTAACAGGTCACCAATGAGAACTACTTAAAAGTGTGTGTGTGTGTGTGTGTGTGTGTGCGCGCGCACACACACACACACAGAAAGGGTTTTTCTTACTACAAGTCAGAAACCATTTATGTATAGTCAGTCAGTCAGTCAGTCAGGCGATCACTCGTGACCGAGTAAGATTGTCTTCCAGGATTAAAAAAAAAAAAAAAAATTTACAAAAAGATTTTAAAAGGAGAAAAATTCTAAAGAAAATTGTGTAGACTCTAGCGATGGGTCCGTAAGTGACTGTGGAGGCCAATTCTAGATCCACACAGCTTCCCACAGTGAGGAGACAGGTTACCAGATGGAAGATGGTCCTGTAAAGGATTCATTTGACGTGCTTTTCGCTTAGCACGTTTCTCCCTTTCACCTTGCACTCGGGCTTCTTCAAAGTCCATGGAACCTTTGTGAAAGGCCAACCTCCATTTAGATCATTCATGGGCCAGAGCTTCCCAGTTTTTGATGTTTATATTGCATTTTTTAGATTAGCCTTAAGAACATCTTTAAACCTCTTATATTGACCACCGGTATTCCGCTTCCCATCCTTGAGTTGGGAATAAAGTAACTGCTTTGGGAGACGGCAGTCAGGCATTCGAACAACATGACCGGTCCACTGAAGTTGGCGTTGAAGGATCATTTTTTCAATGCTAGTAGTGCTTCTTCCAGTACACTGACATTTGTTCGCCTATCTTCCCAAGTAATTTGCAGGATTTTCCGGAGGCAACGTTGATGAAATCTTTCAAGGAGTTGGAGGCGACGTTTATAGATAGTCCATGTTTCGCAGGCATACAATAAAGTTGGTATGACTGACTGGATGTCATGGAAGGCCAGCTTTAGTCACCCCCTTAAGGTGCTTTTAAAAACTGTAAATAGTGTTACACATGCCTATTTCAGCTGATTCACTGAGCTGATTGTGTCTAAGCAGAATGACTCTCAGAATGTATCTGCAGTGCACTAAAGTTTGCCATCTAGTTAAAGCACATTTGAGAATCTTCCCTGGCACAAAGAGTAGTCAACTAGTTTAAAAAGTACTCCAGTATAGCTCTTCCACTCTTAAGATAACTCTTAATAAACTGAATGGTCACTTCTAATGGACAGTTGCCAGTGTGTGTGTGTGTGTGTGTGTGTGTGAGGATTCCCATGTATGCTCTATAATCGGACTTCAATTGTCACATACAGATTATTGAGGAAGATCCATGTTCATCTGGTGTATGGACTGATCTTACCACTGAATATTTTCTAATGGGTATTTTAAGATACCTTTGTTAGCATATACAAATTGGTGTGCTTGAAATTTTTATTGCTTTTGAAAAGCATTGTGTATATAAATGCTTGTTTGTAATATGATTTTCTAGTGATCCTTTCTCTGAGTTTCATTAGACATATGTTGTTAGTTTTTTTCTTAAACTAGGCTATTGTCTTTTATTTGGAGGGTGGGTCAAATATCACCGCATTCATAAGCTCACTACGTAGCCTTAGGCAAACCATTGTTCTCTGTGTCAGCAATATCTTTCCTTCTAATTAATAGCAAGCTCAAGTGGTGAGTGCCAACAGGATTAGATCCAGAACAGGGCCACTGGGAAACGAGGAGGTATGCTTTGGGAAACTGCAAAAAACAAAAAACCCTAGGGGGGCAAAATACCCCCAAACAGCTCAATGAGGACCAGCATGTGTTGTAGTCACAGAATGTTGAGTATCAATTGGAAAAGAAAATTTGAAAAATCCAGTTCAATTTGGGCTTTGGAACTGGAATGGTCTGTTCAAGCCCTTCACAGCTTATACAGTAAAGGACAAGGCTAGAACCCTGAACAGGAGCACTTCTGTTAGGAGCTGAAGATACGCTGTAACATTTTGTTGTAGGTCTCACTTCTAGGGACAATAATACTGACCTACCTGAGATTGTGTTTGTAAAAGATATACTGAGATAATGTATGCTATTCGGAGTGCTTATATAACCTTCTCCCCCCCCCCCTTCATATTGTATAGAATCCCTAAAGTATGGAATGGCGCTCATCCTTCCACTCCCCATATCCTTAGGGAATTATTGTTGCAATTATTCCTACAAGGGTCACAATCCAGCAAAAAGTCCAGGGAGCTTGACCACCGCTAGCTTAGAGGTCTGTAAGCTGCAGCCCATAATAGTCTGAAGTACACCCCTTATCTGACATTGCAAAGGGAGAAACCTTCTTTTATACATCTATGAATCTATGTGGCTCAGTTTAAAGGACATTTAAGTATACTGTGTTAATTACAGTGCAAAATAATAGGTTTGGTTTCTTCTGAAATGTGAATTGTTTCATAATGGTAAGACACTCGACTGCGATGACATTAATTGATCCTTATCTGCTCAACAATAAAATTAAATGGACACAATTTTATACCAAGCCTCCCCCGCCCGCCCACAGCTCCAGAATGCGTTCTCAAGGCGATGTGAACTCCTGCTAGGAAATCAATGAGCTTCTTCAAGAGCTGGTCTCACCCTTTGCTTCTGGCAGTGTTTCCTTGTTTTGTAAAATCTTTGCAATATTTCATACTGTGTTTTGGGCCTGCTTTATGTGTGGTGGGGGTGTTTTACCAAAGTCCCATTCACTAGTTTCTGTTGGACATCTTTTACTTCAGATCATGTGCCTTTATAAACCATTACTGGAGCTAGGTTCAGCATAACTCTAGGTTCAGCACATGCTCAGAGTATTTTGCTTAAATTTCAGAGTTGGCAGTCTTGTTTGCTCGTTTCGCTCTAACGTATCAGAAATGTAGAAGTCCTTGCAAAGCATGGAGGGGGGGAGGGGGCGAAGAGAAATGTTACATGTCTGTTTCACAGCTGGAGTAATATATATAGCTTTCTATCCCCCACCCCCAAATAAGGCCATTAAACCCAGGGTCTAAAATGACTCCATCGTCGTTCCCCAGTCCTCACCTGCAAGTTCTCGCTGAATAAAGAATAACTCTCCCCCCCGCCCCCGCGCGCCACGCAATCCTAAATAGATGCATTTACACACAGGTCGGCGCATCGTTCCCTTGTACCGTCTCCTAAATTACACAAAACTGAGTCAAAAGCTGGTCTAACTTAGCTGGGTCCGGGCTCCACTTTGGGAGGCACAGGGCGGCGGGGCTGCATGAAGCGCGGCTAACTGTGGGGGTGGCCATGCGGAAAGGGGAGGAGGCAAGGCCGGGGCTGGCACCTACCCGCGGCCGACCCCGCCAGGGGTGGGGTTGCCGGCCTAGAGGGTCCGTTGGGTGGGAGGGGGAGGGGGAAGGGGCCGCCCCTCCCTAGCAGGCGGGCTCAGGAAAGGGGGGTGGGGGGGAGCGTGAGATGGGACTCGGTCTGTCCCCGCACATCGCCGAGCGTCCCCCGCCATGGCTGGTAACTTCGACCTCCTCTTTGACTCCCTGGGACACTTCGGCAGGTAACGGAGCCCGGAGGAAGACGCGCGCGCACACACACACAGGGAGCCCGCCGGTCTCGGCCACTGGTGCCGTCGTGGGGGAGCAGAGGCCGCCCTTCCAACAGAGCCCAGCCTATTCACCCCTATAATATCTTTATCCCGATCTTCCTTCCGGGAGCTCAAAGCAGCGCACGCGATTCTCCGCCACCACTATCCTCACAACAACCCCAAGAGGGAGGTTAGCCCAAATAGGGATGTGTCTGGCGGCACAAGTTCACGCTGTCAACTTCGTGGCTGAATGCGGATTGGTATCCCCGGGCCTAGCCCTCCGCCACGTTAACCACCACTACACCGCGTTGGCGTAGTGTCTGCGGGGGGGGGGGGGGGGCACCTGAAAGCCTAATAAATGTCTGGGGAGGAGGGGGCATAGGCCTTCGTTGGCCGGAGAGCCCCCGTTGTCGGATGCAGGTATAGGACAGCGTATGAGGGTGAGAAGCCACAGCCTTATGGACGGTTTTTATTTTTTAATCCTAGACACGCTTATCTGTGAGTCTCATTAAATTCAGTAGGTCTTTCTTCTGAGTAGACATGGATTACTCTGTAAAAAGAAGAGTCCGAGGCTCCCTTTGTAGAAATCTCTTAATCCCAGAATTACAGTCGTGGTTATTTTGCACATGCTCAAGGGAACTCTTTTCATTATTATGTCGAGCCCGACTCTGTACATGAGCTTTGAGGGCACTGCTCTGTAGGGTGAACCTTGGCTTCTATTAAGCTCTGGTGATGGAATATGTTGTTTGAATGGGGTTCTGGATGTTCTTGCGTTGTGTGTGTGTGTATATGTGTGTGTGTGTAAAGCTCATGGTGAGCTGTATGTGAGTAGATGGCACTGGGGTGTATGTAAGTAAGGATGTGACAAATCTGTGTTCTTGGAATATGTCCTCACCTCTAGGGACTTGCTGTTCTCTGTGTGTAGTAGTACCGGTATGTTTATTTGTAGTGTTAGTTGCGTTGCTAGTGAGATTTTTCTACAGGAAGAAAATATCTGTGCAGTTTCTAACTAGTTTATTTGGCTTACACTGGCTCAGCTTGTCTGAGTGTGGAAAGCTAAGCAGGGTCAGGCCTGGTTATTACTCGGATGGGAGACCCCTCCTCTAGTTTCCTGCATTGAGCAGGGGGTTGGACTCGATGGCCTTGTAGGCCCCTTCCAACTCTATGATCTATGAAATCTATGAAATTAATCCTTTATTATTGTAGTTTGGCCAGCTCAATCACTGTGAATGAGCAATCAGGGGTTTGATAAAAGAATGTTGGTGGTTAATGAATGAGCACTCCCAGTGTTAGAGAAAAGTGTGCTTAAAAGGGATGAGATAAATTAATGGCTATATATTACCTCCTGTATCAGAGGTAGTATGACTGTGTACACCAGTTGCTGGGGAACATGGGCAGGAGGGTGCTGTTGCACTCATGTCCTGCTTGTGGGTTTCCTGTGGGCAGCTGGTTGGCCACTGTGTGAACAGAATGCTGGACTAGATGGACCCTTGGTCTGATCCAGCAGGGCTGTTTTAACGTTCTTAAGTGAGGTTTACAGCTATTCTTTGTAAATTCAGTGTAATTGAAATTTCAGTGTGATGATAAAGGGGCAAGTGCCAAGTCTTGACCACCCAAAAGTATACAGGACAATGTATCTTAATAGTCAATTGTAATTTACGATGACTATATCTGAAGTTACGTAATAAGATCTCAAGCTACTGAAATTTTAAAAATGTACATGTATATGCCCTAAGAATGAAAATATTTATTTTATTAATCCCATAATTATACTTAACATTTTAGTTTGAGCTGTATGAATAAACATGATGAAATGTGGTTAGCCAGATGGATGCAGAGGAAGACTGGTGGGCTTCCCCTGGCCACTTCAGCCCCTTGCTTGCCTACAGTCTGGTTGGCAGTCTGATATTGGTCTATAAGCAGCCTTTCCCAACATTGGGTATGCAGATGTTGTTGGACTACAACTATCATCATCCTCAGTCAGCATGACCAATGGTCAGGGATGATGGGAGTTGTTGGCCAACAACATCTGCAGACCCAAAGTTGGGGCAGGTGAGATTCATGTTTCGTTTCTGAAGGCTGTGATGTGGTCTCTGAGGGGCAAATCCTATCAGCTACATGAGTGGGAGGGAGCCCATCTCCCATCAGCCCACTTTCTCTATTGGTTGCTCTCACCTGTCACAATGATGGACATCTAGTTAGTGACCATGTTATACTTGAGTTCTTGATTCTAAAGGAAGCAAAAGCTGAGTGCAGCCAAACACGTACCCTGGATTTTAGGAAAGCCAATTTTAACAAACTCAGAACAATGATAAGTAAGGTCCCATGGCAAGCGACTCTAATGAGAAAAGGAGCCCAGGATGGATGGGAGTTTTTTAAAAAGGAAATTTTAAAGGCACAATTGCAAACAATTCCCACAAGGAAAAAAAGCAGAGGGCAACAGAAGAAGCCAATGTGGCTTCACAATAAACTCAAAGATGACCTGAAAACAAAAAAGGACACGTATAGGAAGTGGAAGGAAGGACAGGCTACAAGGGAAGAGTACAGGCAGGTAGCACAGAACTTCAGGAATAGTGTCAGGAAGGCTAAAGCTGAGAATGAGCTAAGGTTAGCGAGGGATGCTAAAAACAACAAGAAAGCTTTCTTCAGATACATGCACAGTAAAAGACAGAGGAAAGAAATGGTGGTTCAACTACGCAATGAGGATGGCAAATTGATAACAGAAGACAAAGAAAAGGCAGAAGTGTTCAATTCCTACTTCAGCTCGGTCTTCTCCCAAAAGAGGGTCTATGACCCCCCGGGCAAACCTGAAGTGCAGACTGAAGGGGCAGGATTGCAGCTTGAGATTGATAGGCAAATGGTCAAGGAGCACCTGATTACTCTGAACGAGTTTAAATCTCCAGGGCCTGATGAGCTGCATCCTAGAGTAATAAAGGAACTGGCAGAAGAACTCTCAGAACCACTGTCTATTTGAGAAATCATGGAGGACAGGTGAAGTGCCAGATGACTGGAGGAGGGCAAATGTTGTTCCCATCTTCAAAAAGGACAAGAAGGAGGAACCTGGGAACTATAGGCCAGTCAGTCTGACATCAATCCCTGGGAAATTTTTGGAGCAGATTATAAAGAAGTCAGTCTGCGACTTCCGGGTGAACATGGAGTCTTGAAGTCACAACTCTATAATCTATGAAATCTATAAGGACACAGAATCTCTGTGGGACAACTGATACAGCGTTCCTGGCCAGAGAAATTCTGACTGGGGAATCTACTTCTGATAAGAAGCTAAGATTTGATGTTACCCCCAAAATACCTCGCAGGGTTATAGATTGCTTTCTGTTTGCCTTTCGATGGACAGATTGTCGCTGTAACCTGAGGGGGGGGGGGAAACGGCGCCGTATTCAGGAGATCGGCTTGTACCGATCATTAGAGGTGTACGTGTTCGCTTCCAAAATGATGGATTATATCTGGACTGGCCGATTTGGAATCTTTCTACAGCACAGTAGGAATTATAATTAACTGTAAGTTGAATGTGGGTATATCTGGGAGGCAAAGAAGATAAGAAGTGCTAATTGGAAGGAGGGCTATAATTCTTTTATGTGCAGTGGAATTTTGGAAGTACAAGGGCAATATGACTTCAGCATTTATGTTGCTCTGGAAAAAGTTGGAAAACAATATTCTAAATAAACTGGAAAGAAGAATCCAAGGTTGGGATGTAAACTTTGAAGTAGCCTTAACAAAAAAAAGACTAGAATTGGACATTTCACAGGAGGAGAAAGAAGTAATTAAGGATGTTGGAGACTTTCCAGAAATTCACAGAGGCGCTGAAGTTTTAACTGGACTGAATTTGTTTAAGGAGAATGCTCGGAGAAAAGTTATGACGCAGTTTTTAAAACCCAAGATGGCGAATGCTGAGATTCACGGAGGCTCTGAACTCTGGACTGGACTGAATGTGCCTGAGAAAATTTATGAAGCCGGTGAGCAAGATTATCCATTTGACAGAGGGAAATATGAGCTTTTTAAAAAAAATCTGATTTTGTTTTGACTGGGAAAAGATACAAGGTTGTTTATTGAATTATTCAGATAAAGGGATTGCCTATATGATTTGTATGGACATTAAACATTTAAGAAAAGGGATTGCTTATATGATTGGTCTGGATTTCTAATATAAATGATGATGTAAGAGAAAATATTATTATGAAGATATAAGCATATTAGGTCTGTTTGGAAATATTTACTTAAAAATGTCTTTTTAATCTTGTGTGGAATATTTGACGTATTGAAGGAGAAGGTTGTTCTTTGTTTTTTGTTTTTTGGGTTTTTTTTTTTGTCTTTTACAAGTAGAATGATGACTTATGTACTTCTGTTGTTTGGTTAGCTGTTACTTACTTTTTAACTTTCAAACTTTTCTTTAAAAAAAAAGATATCTTTAAAATTAAAAGTGAAGTGGTTTATGGATAGATAGAAAGAAACAAGGAGTAAATGTACTATACTAGGGAGGGATTCTTAATATTCTTAATAATGGGATTTTAAATTGGATTAAAATGTTGTTTTGCTTTTGGTTTGCCGTAACTGAATGTGAGGTTTTGTTAACAGAAAATGTTGTAAGAATAACTGTGGTTGCTTAAGCTGTGGAGAAGATTGGAAGTCCTTTTTAATTGTGTATATTGTTTGTTATATACCGGTATGTGTTTTTGTGTTTGTATGAAATGAAATTAAAAAAAATTCACACACAAAAAAGAAAAGAAGTCAGTCTGCACCTTGAAAACAATGCAGTGATTACTAGAAGCCAGCATGGATTTGTCAAGAACAAATCCTGCCAGACTAATCTGATCTCATAACCTCCCTTGTGGACTATGGGAATGCTGTGGACATAATATATCTGGACTTCAGCAAAGCTTTCGACAAAGTGCCTCATTATATCCTAATTAGCAAGCTAGCTAAAAGTGGGCTAGATGGAACAACTATCAGGTGGATCCACAGTTGGCTACAGAATCGGGCTCAAAAAGTGCTTATCAATGGTTCCTTCTCAAACTGGGGAGAGGTAGTGCAAAGGCTGAGGTCCAAAGAAGAACAAGAGAACTTAAGAACGCCTGGTGGAAAAAGAAAACTGAAGAAATTCAACAACTTGCAGAATCTCATGATGCACGGGGCTTTTTTAAGGCCACAAGGGCCATTTATGGACCAAAAACCTATGGCACAAACCCTTTACAATCAAAAGATGGCACCAAACTCTTAAAAGACAAAGAGTCTATTGCACTGCGTTGGAAAGAGCATTATTATGACCTTTTAAATCGTAAATCTAAGGTGGATAATGAGATTTTTTCGCAAATCCCGCAAAAACAAATTAGAGAGGAACTTGCAATACTCCCCACTTTGGATGAAGTAAAAAAAGCCATTAATCAAATGAAGAATAACAAAGCTAGTGGACCAGATGGGATTCCTGCTGAAATCTTTAAAGAAGGGGGACCCGAACTTGTACAACATCTTCATAAACTCATCGAAAAAATCTGGGTAAGAGAAGAGATCCCAGAAGACTTCAGGGATGCCATAATTATCACCCTCTTTAAGAAAGGTGATAGAACAGACTGTGGAAACTATCGGGGCATTTCTCTCTTAGCTACCGCAGGTAAAATATTTGCCAGGATTCTCGCAAACCGTCTTCTATCTATTTCAGAAGAGATCCTCCCTGAAACTCAATATGGTTTCCGCCCCTCTAGAGGGACAGTAGACATGATTTTTACTGCACGTCAGCTCCAAGAAAAATGCTGGGAGCAAAATCAACCCCTTTATATGGCATTTATTGATCTTGCTAAGGCCTTTGATACTGTAGACCGAACAGCTCTCTGGACTATCCTTATGAAAATTGGATGCCCCAATAAATTTGTGAATATCTTGCGACTTCTCCATGACAACATGACGGCTACGGTCTTGGACAACAACGGCTCTCATGGTGCTCCATTTAAAGTGGGATCAGGTGTTAAACAGGGATGTGTTATTGCCCCAACATTATTTGCTATTTTCATCACCATGGTTTTACATCTTGTCGAGGGGAAACTTCCCACTGGTGTGGGAATTATATATCGAACAGATGGAAAGCTTTTTAATCTCAGCAGGCTGAAAGCAAAAAGTAAGGTAATTACAACCTCCGTTGTGGACCTTCAGTATGCTGATGATAATGTGGTCTCTGCACATTCAGAGGATGATCTCCAAACTATCCTAAATGCTTTTGCAGAAGCATACGGAAAACTTGGTCTCTCACTTAACATCAAAAAAACCAAAGTGCTTCATCAGCAAGTGCAAGCTAACCCTTTGGTGATGCCATCTATCCAGCTTGGCGGGACAATACTGGAAAATGTCGATCATTTTCTCTATCTTGGCAGCTATCTTTCTGTTACAGCTAACATCGACAGTGAAATCCAGCATCGTCTGAGCTCCGCAAGTGCCGCGTTTTCTCGAATGAAACATAGAGTGTTCGAGGATCGGGATATTTGTAAGAAGACCAAAACCCTGGTTTATGAAGCCATTGTATTGCCAACTTTATTGTATGCCTGCGAAACATGGACTATCTATAAACGTCACTTCCACCTCCTTGAAAGATTTCATCAACGTTGCCTCCAGAAAATCCTGCGAATTACTTGGGAAGATAGGCGAACAAATGTCAGTGTACTGGAAGAAGCAAAGACTACTAGCATTGAAAAAATGATCCTTCAACGCCAACTTCAGTGGACCGGTCATGTTGTTCGAATGCCTGACTGCCGTCTCCCAAAGCAGTTACTTTATTCCCAACTCAAGGATGGGAAGCGGAATACCGGTGGTCAATATAAGAGGTTTAAAGATGTTCTTAAGGCTAATCTAAAAAAATGCAATATAAACATCAAAAACTGGGAAGCTCTGGCCCATGAATGATCTAACTGGAGGCTGGCCTTTCACAAAGGTTCCATGGACTTTGAAAAAGCCCGAATGCAAGGTGAAAGGGAGAAACGTGCTAAGCGAAAAGCACGTCAAATGAATCCTTAACAGGACCATCTTCTATCTGGTAACCTGTGTCCTCACTGTGGGAAGCTGTGTGGATCTAGAATTGGCCTCCACAGTCACTTACAGACCCATCGCTAGAGTCTACACAATCTTCTTTAGAATTTCCTCCTTTTATCCCGGAAGACAATCTTACTCGGTCACGAGTGATCGCCTGATGATTTTGTGTGTTTCTCTCATTTCCCTAATCTTGTTGTAAAATGCTACCAGAATAAACGTCCTGGTTTTACCCTACATGGGTTTTGTAGTACTCTGTGAGTTCAGTATCTAAATCCAGGTTATAGAATTGAAGGCGAGTCCCTCAATAGAGATACAAGCAGGATTGCAGACAGCTGAGGCTGGCAATCTGGTACCTTGAGATCTCTGGGGGTCTTGGTTCCTTTGGAGTAGGAAAGGGTGGGGGTGTGGCGGGCCAGCCAGCCCCCCCTTCCTCCACAGTGTGGAAAGTTGGCTGAAAGTTATGTTTGACTGAATGGCATATTCCTCCCCGCTTTACCCCTTCCTACCAATTGTTGCCGCCTGTATATTACATTTTAGATTGTAAGCTCTTTGGGGCAGGGAACTGTTCTCTTATACTCGGTAAAGCACCATGCACATTGATGGTACAATAATAATAATAATGACAACAACAGCAATCACCAGCATCATCATGGGTCTGGAGATCAAAGTGGCTTCAGAGTGGTCAGAGCCCTTAAAGGGTTAGAGCATCCTGGGGTGGGTGGCCATACCCTTGGCCACGCCCTCACGTTGCCTGGACACCCCTCTTGATCACACTTTCATGTTGCTTAACCATACCTCTTTCAAATTCACATGTGTGTCCCTATTTTCATCTGTGAAATGTTAGAGGGTATGCTATGGCAGCTGCATACACAGCTCCTGCTCTCCCTTCTGGTTAACAGGGCAATCTTATATTACAGGCCTGTGGCTCACGCTGGCTCAGCTTGTCTGAGCATGGAAAGCTAAGCAGGTTCAGGCCTGGTTATTACTTGGATGGGAGACCCCTCCTCTAGTTTCCTGCATTGAGCAAGGGGTTGGATTCGATGGCCTTGTAGGCCCCTTCCAACTCTATGACCTATGAAATCTAAACACAATCTCTCCCCCCCCCCCCGGATTTTTGGAAAATTTGTGGGGAAATGGTTCCCCGCCATTTCAGTCCCACCGCCTTGCCTTTATATCTCTAATGGAGCCTGGAGGTAATTAACTTCCTGCAGGTGACTAGATAATTGCTGCATGTTAAGACTGCATCATTTGCTTGTCTGAATGCTTAAAAAAACCCTCTTTCCCCTATGATGTTTCCCCACTGAAACGGCAATTTCACCCACCCCAGTGCCATTTGCAATAGCAGCGGGGGGGGGGGGATTTTCAGCTGGTAAAATGGTATGAGAGAAAAGATGGGGGGGGGCTCCACACTGATCTTGTTCGCACGTAATGACAACCCATTCTCTGGATTGTTGTTATGTACAAACCAGGCCACTGTGCCCCAATCCTAGTGCTGCTGTTAGTTTTTTAAAAAAGAGAAGAATCTCAAGTCTGGGAATGAAAGATGTGGTTAATGTCGCATTTAGTTCCAACTTCCAAGTAGCCATCTTTGTGGTTCCTAGTGCTTTAGTTATAGGTGCATGGATCAAGTTCTTTGTATATTCTTATACTATTCAAGAGCAACGTGCAAGAAAGCACTCCTTGCCTGCGGGCTCATAGAGTTGTTTATTATTCCATTGCTGGGCATCTGCTTGAATTATTAAAATACTTCTGTTTGGTGCACAAGTGAAGTCTTGTTTCAGTATGCTGACCAGTGCACCTGTATTGTCATACAAGAACACTGCAAAGCCTCAGGCAAATCCACAATTCATTCAATAGCTGCTGATATGTCAACACATATTCTGTGCAGACTTTTTATCAGTTCCTGCAGACTCTGAGCAACGGTTACAGCCCTGTTAAGCAATACAATCTGAACACATACGCATCCACTGTTACTTGCTTAGGCAGAGCAATCCTGTGTGTGTGTGTGTGTGTGTGTGTGTGGCCGGGAAGCAAAATGGCAGATTGTCACTTTCAAAGCTCTATCAGATCATGCCGGCCAGGGAAGAAGGTGTGTGTGTGTGTGTGTGGTTTACTGGGCTTTTTAGCTTAGCGGATCTTTATTTTTTTAGAATCTCCATTCCCCCCCCCCCCCGGAAGCCAGCTACACCAGCTCCAGGCTGGCATAGTAGAGGGGCTCATTCCAAGGGGCCCTTTGGGGAATGTGGGGAAGGCTTTGGAACCAGCAGATCCAAAGCAGCTCCTGTCCCTGAATGCCCCAATTTGAGGCCAGCTGCTGGCAGGAACGCTACTGGTGGTTGATCTACACCTGCAGAACTTTAAGCAGGCATAACCAGGGTGGATCAAGCCCTCCCACTGGTGGAGTTCCTCTCTGCTGTTAGAGGGCCACCTTTGCCCTATCTTAACCCGCTCCAGGCAGCAGACCTGGGGGTTAGGATTGCACTGTAAATTGCATTCTTTTCTTGGAAATCAAGAACTTCTGTGTGTTCAGGGCACTCTGGGTTTCACTGATATTTGTTAAGTCCAACAGCCAGTGGGGTGGGGAAGGGAATGGAATAGAATCTAGCTTCTGCCTTGACCAGTATTGGAGTATCCAATATGGAATACACTTACAAATAGGAGCAAGGTGTAGTTATTCTTTGAACATACTTGCTGTTCTAAGAATGATGTTTTTAGCGGTGTTGCTTTCTACACATCAGTTCCCTCAAATGTATATTTGATCCAGCAACTTCAGGGTCTTAATATCTGTCAAACAGAGAGATGCTAATAACTGGTTCAGTCTCTGCTCAGCATCTTGGCCTAACCTAGCCTATCTCACCTAGGCTGTAGTGAGTATAAAATGGGACTGTCATATCTGATCTTGAACTCCTTGGAAAAAAGGGTGGGATACAAATGTAATGCACCATTTGTTTTATGTACAAACTTCATGAGTCTACTGTGGGTTGCTTGCTTCTCACTCTACATTTGTACTTGGGTACTGATACAGTAATACCTTGGATTGCAAGCATAATTCATTCCGGAACTGTGCTTGTAATCCAAAACACTCTTATATCAAAGCGAGTCTCTGGCGGGCGTGAGCGGGGCTGATTTCGGCCCGCTCGAGGCGAGCGGTTACATCCCTACACTACTTGTCTTGCAAGACGTCTCTTGTTTATCAAGTCAAAATTTATAAAAAAAATTTGCTTGTTTTGCAAAACACTCTCAGACCAAGTTACCGTACTTGCAATCCAAGGTATTACTGTACTTGCAAGAAAAGCAGTGATTGAGACATGTAAACAGCATGACACACAGAGTGTTTATATTTTGACTTGGATATATTTGTATACAAATCATAAAGTGAGAAGCAGCCCAGAGATCCAGAATAATGGGTAAACCTGGGAGGTGGGAGAGGAAAGATGCACTAGTCAGCTGTGCCTTCCTACAGCTGCAAGAAGACAGATTCTTATAAATAGCAATGCTTCTGGATCTATTGCTCATTTACACCAGTTTCATAAATCATTATGCCTTAATAACTTTTGTTATTATATCTTCAATGTGTATTAAAAGATACCTGCCAAAGCTTCTCAGATTTCATGTTAGGTCTTTATAAAAAAGTATGGAAATTCCAGGCTACCTGTGTTAGTCATAACAAATAATAGTCACACGAAATAGTCACAATAAGGAGTCTTGCAGCACTTTAAAGACGACTAGATTGATTGTGGCTACGATAATTCTATTAATATTTGTTAAGCTGCCACCAGGCTTTTATTTGTAAAAGTATGAAAACGATTCAGAAGCAGTCTCGGAAATGCATCCAGTAGAATCTGAAAGTACATGACAAGAGACAACCTATGCTTATCTGCTGTTCTGGTCTTCTTGCTATTAAGCTACTTTTGCCTTATGTTCTGGAAATATGTCTTGTGATAAAGGTAGACATAGCAATGTTCCCAGTTGCAGAGAAGTTTAAAGGAGCCCAGGGCAGGTAGAGAAATAGGCTTATAATGCAAACCTGGGGCTTACTCCCAGGTAACTGTGCCTAAGATTACAGTCTTACTTCTTTGGAGTCTCAGCTCTGATGTCAGGAAAGAGCTAGGAATCCACGCTCGGAGCGCCCTCCCCCACACTGCGGCCGGCTGCTTCTTCAAGGTCGCAAAAGTGACCCTTGGAGAAGGGGTTTAGGGGGCAGGTCAGGGAGGGGAGGAGACCAGTGTTGCCAAGATATGAGGTATCCTGGTGGCGCCTCAGACTCCTTCATCTCTGCTGACTCTTCCGCCCTGCATAGGATGCCCGTAATCCTCTAAGTTTGGAGGGTTATGGGCATCCCCATAGGATTGTGCCTTAGTCTCTTTACCCTAGAAAACTTTCAGACAGCTATATGATATTGTAAAGTCCTCATTTGTAGTGCTGGAGTGGGATAGGATGAAGTTAGATTCCAGGAGCCAGTCACTTTTGTATCTGATGAAGTGAACAGTGTCCACGAAAGCTTATGCAAGAGTAACTTTGTTAGCCTTTAAGGTGCCACAAGACTGTGTTTTTAAACAGCTACCCCTGTGGAAGTTGGAACAGTGATGGGTAGTTTGTGTACAGGAAAAGTCTCAGTAGAAGCTCATTGAAGCAGGATATGAGGGGCCAACCAGGCATGATGAGACACAAATGTGTGTAAGATAGCCCCAATGCTGTGTTGTTGTTTTTTTTAAAAAGAAAAAGCAGCTTTCAGAGGTGGGAATTTGAAGAAGAGTAGCACTGGGAAGGGGGAGTGAGTGTTTCCTTCACCCTTTCCCCAGCTGCAGCTGCTTTGCTCAAAATGAAAGCCGCTCCCTACTCACCCAAGCTGTTTTTCCTTCTCTGGGGTTCCAGATGTATTTGTGAAGTTGTTGGCCCCTGAGACATGTACAGTGCCAACATAATTATTGTGAGAATTGCAGCTTGGCTTCCATTCAAATGACTGCCTAAGGCTTCATTTGTGAGTGCCAGTGAATCCTCATGGGACTGTTGCTTGATGGTCCACAACTTTAAAATACAGGTAGCAAAAAGGGGCACTTAGACTTTGTCTGACTTATCATTGCCTCTGTTATGACATGTTGCCAGGATGTCTGATATGTTTTCACTAAGGTTATGTTTCATCTTACTTTGGCACGTTTTCATTTTCAGTGTTTGCACAGACAAACACCTACCCACCTGTACCCCTTTGGCAAACCTGATTTCAATCAAGAGCTCACATTTATCTTTTCTGATGCTTATGAGATGATGTGTTCCTTTCAACCAGACTTAGAATCTTAAGGCTGGAAACAACCTAAATAAATCCCTTTCAGATTCCCACTTTGCACCAGTCCCTCTTGCACAGTTTGTTTATCGTTCTTGTAGATCTACTCTTTCTCCAAGAAACTCTGGAGAGCATACAATTGGGCTTTCCTATTTAATGCTCACAACAACCTACGATGTAGGTTAGGCTGAGAGATATTGATTTGGCCAACCAGTGTGAGAGCCAGTATGGTGTGCAGCAGATGCAGTTTTGGATTTGGATCAAGGAGATCTGTGTTCAGATCCTTACTCTGAGCCACGGAGCCTACTGCGTGACCTTGGGCAAGTCAATATCTTTCAGCCTGATTTTCCTTAAATTTTATAAACAGCAACTGGGCATATGTTCCTATCCCATGATGAGACTTGGCAGGGAATGAGTTTAAGGAAGATGGCACCAGGCTACTAAGGAACACTTTGGGGGCAGTGATAAATGAGTTCTTTGATGAAATTGCAGTAACCTGCCCTAAGCTCACAAGGCAGGCTATGCAATAAAGAAATGTTCACACAATTGCTAGAGGGTTTAATACAGTGTTCTCCAACCTTGGGTCCCCAGATGTTGGGGCATGCTGGGAGTTGTAGGCCAAAAACCTCTGGGGACCCAAGGTTGGAGAACACTGGTTTAATATATTAATAAGATATAGACTGTCTATCTGTTGTAGGCACCAGAGAGGCAAGTACTCTACTGCTTCACGTTGGCTGGAAGGTTTATTTTCATTTATCACATGACTTGGCAGCATCGTGTTAGGAGTATCCCCTTTCCTGCCAGCAGCAGCTTCTGACACGGAATACAAATGAGGATGTTTCTAACAGAATGAGACATTACATATTAAGAACATGTAGATATGCTGGGGTGATATCTATGTTGAGTTTGCCATGGGAGCCATAAAGGCAACCAAAATGTAGACCAGCTCTAAGATAAGATGACTGATAATAACATATCAGTTATTATCTGATTATTAACCTCTTGCTTAACATACAAGTGCCTAAGGGCCCAATCCTATACATGTTTTGACAGAAAAAAGGCCTAGAACTCCCAGCATGCCCCAGCCAGCTCTGCTGGCTGGGACATTCTGGGAGTTGCAGGCCTTTTTTCTGTCTAAACATGCATAGCATTGTGCCTTAAATTCAATTGTAAACTGCCCTGTGGGCTCTGCTGAAGGGAAATATATATTGGGTGGAGCCAAAGACAAAAGGGGTGGGGCCAAAGGCAAAAGAAGCAAGGCCAAACATACCAGCATATTTTAACTTAAAGCTCCTTCTGCCAGTCACTAAGCCTTAGGAGAGCCATCTCAACCTTTTAGAACAGGGGGGGAAACTGCACAAAATATAGGAAACCATCAAGCAGTTGGTGATTGGAAGAAAGGGTGTGGGGCCAGAGAAGAAGGCATGCATGATCATCTGCAGAACCCCAGAGGGCAGGATTTGAATCCTGGGCTTAAGGTTCTGCACCCCTGCCTTAGCTGGATGGCAAATGCTGGAGCACTGCAGATTCATTCTGCAAATGATGACTCTGGCTAGGCACAATAGGTTCAACGAATCAGCAGAAACAGGCAAATGAGCACCATTTACACATTTAAAAGCACCTCAATCTGTGACTGAAGTTGGCCTTCTATGACATCCAGTAACACACAAAGCAGCATCTATGAGGAACAGTTTGTACTCTGTAGCCTGGCAAACTTACCATGCATCTGAGTCTATTTTCAGACAGTTTTATAATTCAAACGAAGAAACATACAGATATTTATACATAAATTGCCTTTGGCTTATTGAAAGAGCTGTATTTTTCATCATGGGTTTAATTATTTTTTTTGGTGAAAAAGCAGTACTTATTGGTGACCTTCTATTTTTAAAAAAACCCTCCTCCCCTGAAAACACTCCTCAAAAATGTGTGCTGTTTAACAGTAAGCTTTCTGTCCATATATAAGCAATTTCCTAGTAAAGCTGTTTGGAAGGACAGAAAAAGTATCAAAATAATGTTGGTGCCCATAAATTCTGTGGGGTGGTCTGAGGATTCCTGATTAAAGGGGAAAATGAAATACCTTGCTGTGGAATGTTTGTGTTTCTCCTTGTCTGGCCCCACATAGTTTAGCCTGCTTTTTAAAAATATAATAATTTTGTTGGGGCCATTCTATATTGATTCTTTTTAAATTGTGATAGTGGGGTTTTTTTTGCCTGTATTTATTAAATTAATTTGAGAATTTTTTTATTTTGTTTTGGGAGATCTGGACAGCTTGCATCCTGAGATAAGTTAACTCAAGGAACTTCATGGCAGTTACCCTTCCCTCTGTGCCCCTGAAAAGCCCCTCTGGAGGGTTGGGGAACTCCTTAACCAATGTGGGAAGGTGCTGAGGAGAGGGGAGAATCACCAAAAACTGGACCTCAGCAGTGCTCTGTGCTCCATACTACTGTATATTGTTTTGGAGGATTCCTTAATGATCCAGATAATCTTTTGGGGCACGGGTGCAGGTACAGTACCTTGCAGAAGTATTCACCCCCCTTTGACTTTTCCACATTTCGTTGTGTTACAACATGGAATTGAAATGGATTTAATTGGCATTGTTACCACTTGATGTACACAAGATACTCAACACTGTGAAGGTGCAAAATAGTTTTAGTGTGGCACAAAAGTTAAGTAAACAAAAGAAACTGGCACTTGTTGGTTGCATAAGTATTCACCCGAGTCAATACTTACAGCTGCGAGTCTTCTTGGGTAAGTCTCTCTCAGCTTTGCGCATCTGGATCCTGTACTTTGATATGGGCTTTGATATGGGTTTCAGCATTGTCGCTTCACTCATTTTCTGAGCAATATCCCTTAAATACCAACCCTTTCTTCATTTTTTAAAAAGCATTTTAAGTTACATTAATAGCAAAGAGCTCTTTCACAAATTGTACTGAGAAGAGTACTTTTTAGTACTGTACTGTTTGCCCCTTCTTCCTGGCAAAATGGCTCCAGCTCTGTCAGATTGGACGAGAACCATTGGTGAACAGCAACGTTCAAGTCTTGCCACAGATTCACCATCGGATTGAGGTCTGGGCTTTGACTGGGCCATTCTACGACTTTCAGGTTCTTGTTTTTAAACCACTCCAGTGTGACTTTGGCTGTGTGTTTAGGGTCATTGTCCTGCTGGAAGGTGAACCTCCGCTCCAGTCCCAGGTCCCTTGCAGACTGAAACAGGTTTTCCTTTAGAATTGCCCTGTATTTGGCTCTATCCATCTTGCTATCAATCCTGAGCAATTTCCCAGTCCCTGCCAAGGAAAGGCATCCCCACAACATGATGCTGCCACCACCATGCTTCACCGTAGGAATGGTGTTCTCAGGGCAATGGGCACTGCTGGTTTTGCGCCACACACAGTGTTTCTATTTTGGTCTCATCAGACCAGAGAACCTTTCCCCACATATTTGCTGTGTCTCCCACATGCCTTTTTGCAAACTCCAAATGGGCTTTGATATGGGTTTCAGCAATGACTTTCTTCTTGCCACTCTTCCATAAAGCCCAGCTCAGCTGCGGATCTCTCCAGGTCCTTCAGGGTTACCATTGGCCTCTTGGTTGCTTTTCTTTGGTGAACCGTCTTCTCTAGGCAGAGTTGTGGTTGAGCCATTTGCAAGTAACATCATCTGAAACTAAAAAGTACTCTTCTCAGTACAATTTGTGAAAGAGCTCTTTGCTATATTAATGTACCTAACTTAAAATGCTTTTTAAAAAATGAAGACAAGATTGGGCTTGTCAATCACCCCAACAACCCACTGTCGCCAGGTTCACATGTAACGACAAGCTATGGCGCGCTTGAATATTCAAAATGGCGGCAGCTGCCGCAACAAGAAGTCCCACAGGGAAATTCACCCACAGGAGCTTCTTGTTACATGCGAACCAGGTCAGTGTCCAACTATTACGGTACATCTGAACAGGATTCAGGGTTTAATGATGACATTGTCGCTTCACTCATTTTCTGAGCAATATCCCTTAAATACCAACCCTTTCTTCATTTTTTAAAAAGCATTTTAAGTTACATTAATATAGCAAAGAGCTCTTTCACAAATTGTACTGAGAAGAGTGCTTTTTAGTTTCAGATGATGTTACTTGCAAATGTTAATATAAGCCATTTTAAAATCAAAATGTGCAACCGATTGCCTAAAATCAATGGTAGTTTTGTAATATTTTGTAATATTGGATTGAATGATGCTCTGGGAGATGTTCGTAGTTTGGGATTTTTTTGATAACCCAACCCTGATTGGTGCTTCTGCACAACTTTATCTTGGAGTTCTTTTGATAGCTCCTTGGTCTTCATGATGCTGTTTGTTTAGATATGCTCTCTGACAAACTCTGGGACCTTCCAGAAACAGGTGCATTTAAATCATGTGGCACTGGAATTGCACACAGCTGGACACCATTCAACTACAGAATGTGACTTCTCTAGGCAATGTGTTGCACCAGAGCCTCTTTAGGCATGTCACAGGAAAGAGGATGAATACTTATGCAACCAACAAGTGCAAGTTTGTTTTTACTTACTTAATGTTTGTGCCACAATAAAACTATTTTGCACCTTCACGGTGTTGAGTATCTTGTGTACATCAAGTGGTAACAATGCCAATTGAATTCATTTCAATTCCAGGTTGCAACACAACAGAATGTGGAAAAGTCAAAGGGGTGTGTGTGAATACTTCTGCAAGGCACTGTAGCTGCAAGGAGGAGGAGAGGGTGGGGAACCTTCATTGTGTGACCTACCTTAAGTTAAATGGTCTTAGGATCCAAACCATCTTTTTTTAAACCTAGTGCCTCTGTTGCAGAAGTGCATGCCTAATCTATTGCAGGCCTCTGTACAGATGGCATAGTGGGATCTACCCCATTTGTGTCAGAAAGGATTCAATTGTAACTAAGCTTGTGCATGCCACTGTGTTAGCAGTAACTTTATAGGCTTGGCATGTTAATTGCAAGTAAGAGTGCCTAACAGTTGCTTTTTAAAGATCAATCATTCCCAAATCATAACAGATTGTTTGGAGTGTAAGCTGAGTCAACATGTTTTTTAAAAAGGAGGAATGAGTTTCCAACTCAATGTTGCTATTTTTATCATCACAATTGTTTGCACGTGGTTTGCTGCGATAAGGATTTATTATAATTTAGAAGTCTCCTATTTTTATTCTAAAATATAAACTAGATTCTCTTTCTTTCTTTCTTCTAAATCTTATGTCAGCATCTATACCTTTGGGGTACATGATGCAAGGCTGGGAAAAACTCAGTTCAGAGATAACGAATGGGGTTGCATATAACAAGAAGCCACCATGGGTGAATTTCCTTGCGGGGTTTCTTGTTGTGGTGGTGGCCGCCATTTTGAATATTCAAACCGTAGCGGGAGTGTGCTGTAGTTTCTCATTGCGTGCGAACCCAGCAAGGGTAGGTTTTTGGGGTAGTTGACAAGCCATCCAGAAACCGTGGCCAGTTTTAGGTTTGTCGGTGGCTTGTCAATTACCCCAACAACCCACTGTCGCCAGGTTCACATGTAATGACAAGCTATGGCGCGCTTGAATATTCAAAATGGCGGCAGCTGCCACAACAAGAAGTCCCACAGGGAGATTCACCCACAGGGGCTTCTTGTTACATGCGAACCAGGTCAGTGTCCAACTATTACACCTGAACAGGATTCAGGGTTTAATGATGACATTGTCGCTTCACTCATTTTCTGAGCAATATCCCTTAAATACCAACCCTTTCTTCATTTTTTAAAAAGCATTTTAAGTTACATTAATATAGCAAAGAGCTCTTTCACAAATTGTACTGAGAAGAGTACTTTTTAGTTTCAGATGATGTTACTTGCAAATGTTAATATAAGCCATTTTAAAATCAAAATGTGCAACCGATTGCCTAAAATCAATCGTAGTTTTGCCATTAACTTCAATTAGATGTATATTTTACCATTCAACTGAACCTTGCACAACAGTTTAGCTACCCTCTGGAAAGTTTAGACCTTGGTACTGTATATATTTGCCTTAAACAAGGCATACCAGATCTGCATGCATATTGTTTACTTTAATAAGCCTATCTTTTCCTTTAGTGGCTCTCTTGAACAAGGTTGCGTTTTTTACATTCCTTTGAGTTTAAAAACCATTTGAGGGTTGGGCAAGGGGACGTCTGGAGCAAAAACTTTGTGCTAAATCCCCATGTGCAATTACTGCCTCTCCTGTAGGCATGTATAGAACCCTCTCCTGAAGAAAGTCTAAGGACGCGATGCTATGCATGTTTAGACAGAAAAAAGTCCTACAGCTCCCAATGCTGGGAGTTGTAGGACTTTTTCTGCCTAAACATGCATAGGATTATACCCGAAACATGCATAGGATTGTTTTGAACATTTCATTTTCTGATTCTGCCATTTTTGTAAATATTACAGCTATTGTGGACAACATTTTAGATTCGAACCAGGGGGCCAGATTTCAGAGCCCTGCTTAATGATGATTTTATTTAGAGCAGGGGTGGGCAACTTGTGGCATTCCAGATGTTTTAGCCTACAACTCTCATCAGCCCTCACCATTGGCTATGCTGGCTGGGACTGAAGGGAGTTGTAGGCCAAAACACCTGGGGGGGGGGGCATAAGATGCCTTTCCCTGATTTAGAGGCTGTAGGCAAGTCAGTATCTGTTAGCCTTAGTTCTCATCTGTAAAATGAGAATAATAGTGACTTATACAGTTTTGTTGTGAGCACCGATGACGTAAAGGTTATATTGCCCTCCTTGTACATTAAAGTTTTGATTAAGCACCCAAACATTAAGGTAAGTTCCTTTGAAATAAATAGGATGTTCTCCGAAATAAGTATGTCAATACATGTAGAGTGTCAAGGTATATACGGTAACTTAAATGGTAAATATAATGATAATGAATTATCTGTCTTCTTTTTTCAGATATCAGGCATGGGTTTATTTTGCATCTGTGTTTCAAGCAGTTTCTTGTGGTATCCACTACTTGGCCTCTGTCTTCTTGGCAGTTACGCCAAAGTTCGTATGCAGTGTCCCTGGAAATGTGAGTAGCGTTCTGACTTACAATTTGTCTAGTTCAAGAATAGAGGATGTCTGGACATTCTGGACATCAGCACACAGCTACATCTTGGTCCAGCTGGAAAATGGGGACGTTTGGGAACTTAACCAGTGCAGCAGGTCCAAACGAGAAATCACTTCGGAATTTACTTATGAGTACAGTGGCAACAAGACTGATTTCCCGTGTACTGATGGATTCATCTATGACCAGACCCAATGGCAGAGCACCATTGTTACGCAGTGGGATTTGGTCTGTCAGCGGGAATGGCTGGCCAAACTAACACAGCCCACATTTATGCTGGGAGTCCTTTTTGGAGCGGTGATCTTTGGAGATATTGCTGACAGGTACAGTACTGAATTTGCCTAAACTAGCTTGGAAACCCAGGTTCCAATCGCTGCTCACTCAAAAAGCTGACTTGGTAACCTTGGGATAATATTATGTATGCTGCCCAGAGCTCCTTGGATCAATGAATAAATGAACTTGGCCTGGTTCGCACATAGCACTAAGCCATGGTATGCATTGTTGAATTCTGGATTGCTGTGATGTATGAATGTGGCTGTGCTAACAAACCATGGTTCGTTAACCACGAACAACCCAGAAAGAGAATCCATGGTTTGGTGTTGGGTTGTGAACTCTGGGTTGTTTAAACCATGGTTCTTATGTGTGAACCCAGAACTGTAGGTTGTTCATGGCTTGTTTCACCAGGCTACAGAGGGAGTGGGCAAGTGGTTAAAAAAAAACCCAGGTGCTCTACATGCCAGTACCACAGCACTGCAAAGACATTTGGGATACAGGGAGGGTGCAGGTGAAGGAGGAGGGAAACAAGCAACCCAGGGATTGAGAAAACAGGCAACAGTTTGTTTGATTGTGTACCTCACAAATAGGGTTAAAAAACCATGGGTTAGCATTCTGTGAAAACCAGATTGTTGTCACCTGGCCCCTAATCCTAGAGCTCCTGTATCAGGCACCTTCTCCTTCCATACCCATCTTGTCTGCATCTTTCAATGAGCCTTTACTCTCAGGCCCTATGCTGTTCCACTGCCTGCACCTCACATTTGAAACTTGATAACAGGCAAGCAAAGAAAACTGAGCCATGTGGTGCAGCATGTAGCTGGTGTCTCATTTAAGCCAGGCCCATGGTGGTCATTAATTGTGCAATGTTAGCATGCCAGGTTATGGGTCCCTGGTGTCCTAACACAGCAAGTGCAGGCGAAGCAGTCTGTTTTAAGTGAGGTGCCGCCAGGCATGTACGATGCTGCATGGGTAAGTTCTTTCTGCCTGCTCCATGCCACATTTAAATTGCCCTCAGTTCTAGGCCTACTGAACTCATGTGCCTCCACTCAGCTGTCAGCAGGACTTCTTCCCTGCTGGCTCTTCCTTATCTACCAGAGCAGCAAGGCTGGGGCTTAGTAAAAGATGTAGTGCTCTGGACAGTACTATACTGTATATTACAGGCCCCATTCATGCAACACAGAATGGGGTTAGCATCCTATAATCTGTAAGCCGGAAATTCATTGTGTTTTCTTTTCCATTCGGCTTGTTGGGCTTAGCCTCTTCTGCGTTGATAAGGTATAGCATGTTCTAGCAGATTTGCGTGGTTTTTGTCCCCAGTTGATGGGCCACTGAGAATGTCCCTGAGAATGTATTCATCTACCGTAAATATATTTTTAAATTTAGACTAAACAATATCCATTTTTTAAAATTAAGTATATGGTCTGCCTACCTAAATTAAGTATACAGCCCTGTGACTTCAGGGCAGGTAGCTACTACTGCGTGTAATCTAGGTAAAATCAAGCATTAAAAAAAAAAATCCTAAAATTTAAGCGGGGGAGTTCAATTAAGTGCTCTCTCCTACTGCAATCAATGGGACGTAGAAGTGTGTAAAACTGGCTGAATTGTGGCCTATTATTTATTTATTCATAAAATGTCTTACTGCACAATCCTATGCTATGTTTACTTGGATGTCCCACCGTAAGTCCCGTTACTCTTAGGTTAGTGGGAGAACAACAGTGGGAGAGGGCTATTGCAATCATACCCCACTTGTGGGCTTCCTGTAGGTATCTGGTTGACCACTGTGGGATACAGGATGCTGTACTAGACAGACTTTTGCTCTGTTCCAGCAGGGCTGCTCTTACATTCTTAAGTGTGTATAGGATCGCAGCCTTACAGTTCAATGATATACATGCCTACTCAGAAGAAAGCCCCATTGAGTTCTGAATAAATAAAAAATGTAAAGCTAATTGCGAGTCTATGAAATGAAGACAATTCTTTTGTTTTAAAAAGAGATTAATACAAATCTGTTCTATCCCACTTCTTTTGGTTGTTTCCATTTTGTCCTAGAATTCTAGAAATATCAACATAAAATCTAGGACTCTTGTGGTAAAGCATAACTGTAAATGTATCATTGATGGGACTTTTTATTTTTTGTCGTCAGGTAATGCACACCCCCAAAGTTAGAAATGTTTTTCTAATGCAGTGATTGGAATATTTATTATTATGGTTGTTTTTGTATTGTATTACACAGGATGGGGAGACGGTACGTCATGTGGGTTACAAGCACTGGCCAGTTTATATTTGGCATTGCAGTGGCGTTCACATTTGACTACAATAGTTTTGTTATAGTCCGTTTCCTCCTTGCGATGGTAAGAACCCAATTTTTCTTTACCCTATTTTTCAAACAAAATATTTTCCTTTAAAGGCTCTTTCGTTATTAACCATCCAAAAGTGCCCTATAGCTGCAATCCCCAAACCAGTTAAGCCAGAGCACTTGGATTTAAATTAAATTGGCTTCAGTGGGATTTCAATGGCATTAAAATGATTTAAACCCAACTGCTCCTTTTTAAAGCCATGATCCAGGACATTCCCAATATTCTGGGAATATTGCCTACCACTGTTTTATATGCACCAACAGTAAATAGATTCAGGCACAATCCAGCCAAAGTTAATCACTTTGAAATCCCATTGATTCTAGGTGGGAGAGTTAAGCATGTGCATCTCTATCCGCCCCTCTTAATCAATGGGACTTACGTACTAAATGTTTTATTATTTATATATATACTTGTATCCCACATTTTGGCAAGGATTTAGGGCAGTGAACATGGGCTGCCCTGTTTTTGTGTGTGTGTGTGTGTGTCCTTTTTCCCCCTTTATACAACAACTTTGTGAGGTGAACTAGACGTAGAGAGAGTGATTTGGCCCAAGGCCACATACTGAGTTTCATAGTTGATGAGAGATCTGAATCCAGGTCTATGTACTTTGTCCCACGGGCGCTCTTTGGCTGGATGGTGTCCTATATTTGTATCATGTGCTGTTGCATCATTTGTTCTTGGATCACCGCTTTCCTCTTTATCACAGATCATGTGGACTTCTTGAAATTCTGAGCCTATGCAAGCCTTGAACAACTGACCATCTATTTTTATTTTTGTCATATAGAGGGAGACACAACTGAAGCCATTTTCTTTTTTCTGTTTCCCCCCCCTCAGGTTTCAAGTGGCTATCTGGTTGTAGTGTTTGTTTATGTGACTGAATTTATTGGCATAAAGGCTCGCACGTGGGCATCCATGCACGTCCATGCGTTTTTTGCAGTGGGAATTATGGTTGTGGCCCTGGTAGGCTACTTGGCACAGACCTGGTGGGCCTACCAGATATGCCTTTCCGTAGCAACTCTCCCCTTTGTCTTGTGCTGCTGGATGCTCCCAGAGACGCCCTTCTGGCTGCTCACAGAGGGAAGATATGAAGAAGCACAAAAAGTAATTAATGTAATGGCAAGATGGAATAAAGTAAGCACTCCTTGTAAAATTTCTGAACTGTGTTCAGTCCAAGATGATCTTGTCAGTAGCAGAACGGGTGATAATGACAATTCCCCCGTGAAGAAGCACACCATCTTAGATCTGTTTCGTAACTGGCACATTGCAAGAAGGACGATTACAGTCTGGCTGGTTTGGTTCACTGGGAGTTTAGGATATTATGTATTCTCCCTCAGTTCCGTGAACCTTGGAGGCAGTGAATATTTAAATCTGTTTCTCATAGGTAAATATTGCTTGATGTAACTTATTGTACTTGCAACAGAAATACAACCATATCGGGGGGGTTTGTAAATAACAAGTGATTGTCACTTCCAAACTCAGGCCCTTATTCATATATGCACATTATGGTGTGGTAGCCATTTCAAAGTCAGTGTTTCACACAAATAGTTTGCCAGGTAAAGCTGGCTCTATGTGTTACGTTTCAGTTTAAAGCAGTGCTGTGGCCTTGGGGGCGGGGGGGTGGGGGCCATCTCGGGGATATTCCAGGCCCCCTCCACTATGTTCACCGTTCCTTAAGTATCTGGCCTTTTTACTTGTGGAGATATAAGGAGAAATGTGTGGACAATATTCTTCCCAATTGCTCAATAAGGTTAAATAACTTTGCAAGTGTTAGGCTATCTGTATTTATATTCTGGCTGTCTTGCAGTGTTTCTCTATCCATTGAAGCCCCTCGCCACAAAACCTTTGGCTATAGGCTTGGTTTCAAGCAGCTGCTATTTGCATGTGTTGGTTGGCCCTCATTTAAGGCTGCTTGACACAGTTGTGGTTTAGAAACCCTGCCCAAACAAATCAGACCCGCTTGTCTCTTCTACTGTGCACGTGATCAGGTGTGTGCGATGCTGGTCTGCATGTGTACATCTATGTGCATGAATGCTCAGTTCCCCACATCCTTCCCTTCCTCCCCCGCTTGCCTTGCCTAGGAATAGTGCAGTGCTGTAACTGGTGCTGCACAAGTGTCTCTGTGCCACTAGCTTCTGAAGCTGTGGATAGGAGTGGACTCTTCTTTCCCACAAAAAATCAGCCAGTATGTTAAGGGTTTGCTTCAATGTCAACTGATGTGGCTGTGAAAGTGAATCTTTCTGTAATTAATACAACAGTTTAAAAAGTTTTTTTTAAAAGGAATTTGCTAACCCCACTGGAAGTGAGCTGCTAACCCAGTGTTCTCCAACCTTGGGTCCCCAGATGTTTTTGGCCTACAACTCCCAGCTATGCTGGCTGGGGCATGCTGGGAGTTGTAGGCCAAAAACATCTGGGGACCCAAGGTTGGAGAACACTGTGCTAACCCCTTGAGGCATGATTCAGCCAAAATGTAACACTTTTAAGTCCTACTGACTTCAGTGGGAATGTTAAGTATGTGCTTAAATCCTTTCCATTGAAACCATTGGGCCTTCATACTTCAGTTTGGATTGTGGCCACTATTTGGATGTATTTAGGATCAAGATGTTAGTCATAAAAGCTCCAATTAATTGGAATCCTAAGGCTGTGTGGTGTGTGTGTGTGTGTGTGTGTGTGTGTGTGTTCCCGCCCCCATGAAAATGGCAAAGTGGGCTCTAGCGTAGGAAAGCTTATGCCACAATAAATGTATTAGTCTTTAAAGTGCTGCAGAACAGAGTCCTTTAAAAATCCTATTGTGAAGGGTGCTTCAAAAAACAAACAAGCCATGGTAGTGGGCTAACCTTTTAAGAACTGGTAAAGGTGGTTAATAATAAGCTTCTGTTTATGTAGATCATTTCTTCCAAATGGTGAATTTATTTCACATTCATCACCTTTAATAATCTGTACAACTCTGTAAGGTAGGCCAAGTCTTATTATCCCCATACTGCAGAAGAGCAGGACTGAGGCATAGGGGCTTGCCTAAGGCCACAGTGAATTTATGGCTGGACCAGGGAATTCCTTGTGCAAATATTTGCTTTTAACTACTGTGCCTCGTCAGATCCTTTTAATGAAACATTTTTATAGAGAGCAAATCAATGCAGCCATGTCTCTATATATTTTAAGGCATTTTTATGTGAATTCTCTAATGGCAGGTGCTGTGGAGCTTCCTGCATATGTCATTGCTTGCATAGGAATGGACAAACTGGGGCGAAGAAACACATTGATCCCTTTCCTCATATCGAGTGCAGCAATCTGTGCTGTAGTAATGCTGATACCTCAGGTGAGTGACTCCCAGCTGGACACGAGATGTATACAGAACACAGTGGGCCTTGTTTGGATGGACCAACAGGGACATCCAGCAGCAGGGGATCTGTGATGCTGCCTGTCAGTTGCAATTCAGTTATGAAAGGTTACCAGTACACATTCAGGTGGAATTATTACACCAGTGTAGCTGGTCTCAGTATGGCTAAAATGCCTTTAGGAATGCTGTAGAAATGAGTTGTCTCCAGTTCCACCCTATTCCATCTCTTCTTGGCCAGTTTTGTACCATGAGAGGCCACATTTACTGGTAGTGACTCTTGTCAACATTGCAGCAATTCTGGGATGGCCTCCTGGTCTGGCTCATCGGATTGCTATTGTAAAATAATTGCAAACTGTGTAGCTGGTGCCATGGCTTAAACGACTGGGCCAATGAAATTTGTATCTAATACTGGCAATACTCCATTTATGAAATCAGTAAGCTGCTAATCTAACATTCCTTCCCAAAGTAGAACGATGTACATGTTTAGATGGATCCCAGAGGGGATCCAGGAAATTACAGGCCAGTTAGCTTAATGTCTGTTCCAGATAAATTGGTGGAAAGCATTATTAAAGATAACTTTAACAAGCATATAAAAAGACAAGTCTTGCTGAAGGAGAATCAACATGGCTTCTACAAAAGTAAACACAAAGCTAGAATTAACTACTTAATAAAAGAAATCTGACCATTATCTATCACGAACTATTAAAAATGTAACAGGAGTGTTCCTTAATGTTTAGAAAATAACAAGTCTTATAATATGAATTCTTGCACATAAGTAGAAAACTGACCATAGGTGAGTTCATTCTCCCCATGCTTTATCAATGTTGCTTCCTCTTAACAGGATTTCAGCATTCTAATTATCTTAGCAAATATGGCTGGAAAGTTTACAATAGGTGTTGCATTTGGCCTCATTTACCTGTATACGGCAGAGCTATATCCAACAGTTGCTCGGTAAGGTGAACATATTTTTTCCGTACAATTAGAATTGTGTCCCATAGCTCTGCTATGAGAAACGGTTTTCTGCTACAGCAGAATCCAACTGAAATGGATGGTCTGCTTACTCTTCAGGTCCCTTGCTGTCGGAAGTGGGAGCATGATGTGCCGAGTAGGGAGTGTGGTAGCACCATTCTGTGTCTATCTGTCAAGTGTTTGGATCTTCATGCCACAGGTAAGTGCCTCGTCTAATTGCACCATGAAACTGGACTACACTAGTAATGTATTGGATAACTAAGTGTGGGAACCGCCATCTACTGAGCTGGCCTATCCCTGGCTTGAGGCCTATATTTATATCTATCCTGAGGGCCAGTGTGGTGTAATGGTCAGAGTATTGGACTGGGGAGACCCAGGTTCTAGTCCCCACTTGGGCATAAAGCTCACTGGGTGACTTTGGGTCAGTCACTGACCCTTCACCTAACCTGCCTCACAAGGTTGTTGTGAGAGTAAAATAGAGAGGAGGACCATGTAAACCGCCTTGGGCTCCTTGCAAGAGGAAAATAGGCAGGATATTGATGATGATGACGACGATGACGATGATGAATATCTATCTATCTATCTATCTATCTATCTATCTATCTATCTATCTATCTCTTTCTCTGTCTGTTTAAATACATGATTTACATTGATTCAATATGTGTAGGTTCTACAATTCTTTATTTAGATGTTTAATTCTAGTCGGGGTGTAGTGCATTGCTGAGTGTTGTGATCGCATTGTGAAAGTGATTTGGGAATTCAGTGTCCTAGGAGCACGGGCTTTCCTTTAAAGACAAAAAGATGTGTCTAGCCCTTCTAGCAAGACAGATGTGAAAGTACGCATGCAGCCCTTGCCACAATCTCAAAGGCTTAAAGTAACTTGCTTTTTAAACATTTCTTATTCTTAGGGCAGTTTGCACAGTAGAAAAAGAAAACAAATATTTAAAAGATATATCTGTCAAGGGAAAGACTGGGTAGAGGGAGGGAACACGTGCCCAAGTACAGTGTGACACTGTGACGGAGTCGGCCAGTGGGCCAGATAAAAATAAGCATAGGCCCAGATCTGGCTATGGGGCATAGGTTCCCCACCTCAAGGAACTTGGTCTGATCCCGCAAGGCAACTCTTATATTCTTCTTTTCCTTTTCTCGTTGGTTTGCTTTCTGGCCAAGTTACTGGGGTGTGTATTTGTGCATATTCAGTATTACACATTTTAAGTTATGCCCACAGAGGACGAAACACATGTGAACAAGACATTTGTAATGAGAGGGGCCACAGCTCAAATGCAGAGAATGTTCTTTGCATTAGAATGTTCTGGATCCAAGCCCTGTCCTCTAGGCTGTGAGACAGCCCTGCCTGACTTTGGCGAGCCACTGCTAATTGAAACAGATGGAGGAGAAAAGAAAATGAAGGAGAAAAGAAATAGATGGAGGAGAAAAGAGAATGAATTCTTACTGCAAACCGAGTGGGGCCAACACTCCCTGCCTTGCTATTCAACACCGGTGGCTTCATTTCCCATCTGTGCCACACAGCTGGACTTTCACTTTGATCCTTTTCTTGCTGTGTGTAGTTACGCGTAGCTTGTCATGGCAAAATGGGGCTGGGCATCCCACTGAAAATGGGGCGAAATCCATATTCAGTAACTGAATTTCAGTTATACATCACCATCAATGTTCTGCCTCAACTGCTCACAGCTGGACCAGGGTGAGGGAACTCTCAGAATGCTTTCGTTTGCAGTGATTTATTTATTTATTTATTTATTTATTATATTTATTAATCGCCCATCTGGCTGGTCACCCGGCCACCCTGGGCGATGAATGTTCCGTCCTCCCTTCCCAACATCCATCCCCTTGCAAACACTTTCACACCCTTTCTCAAAGAGATATGAAAAAAGCACCAAAGGGGGGGGAGCACTACTGGTAAGAGCGAAAGGGGTTTGTGAAAAATGCCACTCCCCTCTCGGCTCAGTACTAATAATTAAGCTCCTCTGTGCCCTTGTAACAATAGTAATTAAAGCATCTTGCTTCGCTTTTCATTGCAGTTTTAACACCCCTCACATAAAATTTTGTTTTCTTCTAGTTGATTGTTGGAATCATGGCCTTTGTGAGTGGATTTTTAACACTGACGCTGCCAGAAACTCTTGGAAAACCGCTGACAAATACATGGGCAGAAGCTGCCCAACTTGATGGCCATGTCAACAAAGACAGTGGTTCAGAAAAAACTCTCCCAGCACAGAGTGACGCAGCACTGGAGAAAATTGAGATGCTGAACCAAGAGGCACATGGCATGGATGGATAATATTGCCTCTTTTGTTTTAGCTACCATGTATTGATTTCCTTTATTTACAATATCCACTGGTCTGGGCAGTACATATGCCTTGTAATGTGTACACCTCTCTTGCCTTCTCAACAAGGGAGACCTTGTAGGGCCTTGTAAAATATATTTTTGGAGTTGTTCTGAAGCATCTTTTTAGTAGCTGAAGTGAGTCATGTTAATTTTAAGAACGATTTTTTTCTGAGATTCATTTTTTTAAAAAAACTTCATAAAATTTCTCTTTCACATTTCCTGCTGCCTTCTCTGTCACCTCATTTTAAAATCATAGAATCATAGAATAGTAGAGTTGGAAGGGGCCCCCTGTCAATAACTCCTATGTTGCCAACAACAAGCACAGGAAATCATGAACTGGTATCTTCATGTTTGCATGCATTTAGATAGTGCAGGACAACACTCTCATATTATTGCAGTGATCTCCTAGTAAATGGAAGATGCAGAATTACATTTTCTAAGCTTTTGTCTCATTACATAGGAATGTCATTGCTTTAAAAGAAGGAGTATCCAGTCTGCAGCTTCTGATGAAGACAGTTTAAATTTGTACAATGTGCTGATAGTATATATGCTCCTTGAATGTCAAAGGGATTATATGTGACTGAAACAAAAGATTGTTGGCTTGTTGGATTATTAGTAATATCTGTCTAGCGCAGATAAAAACCAGACTTAAAAATCACACTCCAGAAAATCTCTTTCCTTTAGTTCCCTGTACAATGCCTAGAGAATTTATTTAATGGGGCATTTATTTCAGTTAAAATCGTTGACTCTTGACATAAACATTGGACACACTGCTCTACAAGTTTGGGAGAAAGGTGTATGAGAATGCTTTAAACTTTTTGGATGCTTAAAATATGCTTAAAACTGAGGATGATCCAGGATATTCTGTTTCTTAACTCATACAAGCCCCATGGTCTTTAATATGCCTTAGCAGTAAAACCTTGCACTGCTGTGTGCTTGAAAACCAGAAAAACCAATGAACAAAACCATGAGAGGATTTTATGTACAGAATTGTATTTTCTACAGACAACATCTATGGGGGAAAATAACAGCTTTGGGGGTGATTTTCAGTGGGGGAAATGGCACCGGTTAACCTGTCCCTCTCCTTGTAGCGTTTTCCAAGTCTGCATTGGGTCCTCTGAGGTTGCTTTTTATCACTAGAGAGACATGGCAGGTCCTAAGCACGTTATTCTAAAAGCCTGATTAATGTAACTTGGCCCTGAGGAGTCTTGTTACTTCACGCACAGTTAAAATGGACATGGCTCTTGGTCTTTAGTCCCATGGCTGACATTGCATAGATGTCGAATGTTTTCTTCATATATACATATCAAGTTATTCATAGCAGTGGAGACCTTAGAACAAAGCTGCTTGGCCATTTCTCAAACTTCCACTGATTCAGTTGCTTATCTTGACACTTCTGCAGTTCTCCCACAACTGATGTGTTTTTCTGCTGGCAATACAACATTCCCATCTGTTCTTGCAAGGGAAACAGAGGTTGAGGGGCATTTATTTACTGATTTTTAAAAACTTAGAATCCTGCTTTCCCCCAGAAAAAGAAACTTGTAGCCGCTATCAACAAGAAAATATACATACAATAAAACCAAGTCCAGAATATGCATTAAACCTGCCTTCCCTCTACCTCATGCTCTCCAGCTGGCTATGGGAGTTGTATTCCAACACATCTGGAGGGCACTAGGTTGGGGAAGGCTGCATTATAATAATCATCTGGTGCTCCCAATCTCACTCTTTGGTCCCCACCGTGATTCCCTGTGGCCTCAGATGGATGGGGCATGTGGGTCATGCACTCTTTTATCGTCCTCCAGCTCTGCATTCAATTCAGACCAGAACTGCTGCAGGGGTTCCTCCTTGGCCTCGCCTTTCCTCTGGCTCCCCAGCTTTGCCCTATTGCTGGTTCCTTTCCTTGTCTGCCAGAAGCTGTCACTTCTCAGGAAAGCAGCCCAGCAACCCTGTTGCCTTTGCCACAAGGTCATCCCCTGTCCATCGCTTTCAGGTTGCCCATGCCAGGGGTGCAGGCATCCACCTCCCATGGGTCTCAGCACCTCCTTCGCCCATACCTCCACCTTCTGAAACCCTGTAGCTGCTGCACACAACAAATGTTTCACTGTGTAGAGAAGCACGCATCACAGCCTAAGATAACGTCAGGGCGGGGTGTGGATCTCTCATTGCACAGCAGAAGAGCAGCTCTTTTGAAGCAGATGGCTGGCCCTATGAAAGCAACTTTTAGAGGTTTGACCATGCAAAGGTATGTTGCAGTGTATTTCCAAGACTGTGTTCAAGCAAACACTGCTTGCCTTTGATGGCACCAACACAAGATAATTTCAGGATGCACTCTACCGACAGTCCCCCCAGGTTACAGACGAGTTCTGTTCTTAAGAATGTCTTTAAGTTGCATTTGTACGTACATCGGAACAGTATAGCGCAGTATACGGCATTTACACAAATTGCGTAAATTACGTATACTACGCTATACTCTACGTAAATGACGTAGAGGCGGGGAACCCGGAAGTCCGTTCGTAAGTATGAGTTAGCTGTAAGTCGAATGTTCTTAACCCAGGGACTGCCTGTACTGCAATTCAAATTAGCTTCGTGTAGGCCTTACACTGTAGGACAGAGATGGGGAACCTCCAGATGTTGCTGCAACTCCCATAATCCCTCACCATTGGGGCTGATGGAAGTTGCAGGCCAGTAACATCTAGAGGGCTACGCGTTCCCCACCCCTGTTGTAGGGTATGGCGGTTTGAGGGTTGCATTTAGGACACCTAGAGTTGGGAATGCTCTTTGTCTTCCTAGCTGCTAACGCCCTTTTCCCCTCTCCAGTTCTTGATCCCTTCTTTCCTTGGTGAGTGGGATTACACTGTTTGTTACATGCCCCATTTTGTGTCTGCCTGCCTGCCTTTCCAGGTTGGGTTGGCCGAGGTATTGGAAAAGAGATGAAGTGCTGGGTGTGCCAGGAATGGGGAGGGATGTATCCTTATTTGGTTCCATTTTAAAGAGTGAGGGGAAGTTTGTGATTGAAAATGTGATTGGATTCAGCTCTGCAGGATAATTTTTTTTTTAAATTAATACATTATTGTAAACTGCTCAGAGAACTTCATTATCGAGTGACATATACCGTAAATGCTGTTAATAAATAAATTAAATGAGGACTGGGTTCATGGGTGATGTTACAAGACATACAAAAAGGTTTTAGCATTTCTATTGAAACAAACAATCTGTAGATTCAGACATTTTAATGATTCTATCTGCTGGTATGAAATAAAAAACTTTAGGTAACAGAAGTTTGTTCTCGGATTATGGGCTTTGAATATATTACGGCTGCAAATAAGCCCAAGCAATCTTGGGGAAACGGCAAGACTAACAGTGCACTCCTATACATGTCTACTCAGAAGCAAGTCCCATTGAATTCAGTGGGGGCTACTCCCAGGTAAGTGGGTTCAGGATTGCATGGAGATATTCAGGAGTATGGATACATTATGTCCTGGAAATCGGTGTGTGTGCAGTATCTTATTTTAACAGCAGAAATCTCTGGCTACCTCTGTTATTGTTGGCTACAATATGGATTTTCTGGTCTTGATCTGTGTACCTGACCCATTATGTAAATGCTTCATGGCTGGCGGGGCAATCCTATGTCCCTACTATGCTGATGCCATTGACAATAACATAGTCAAAATAGTCAAAACACAGGCACCAATCACCATGTGGTGATGGTAAAAATGCCCTGATGTCATCTCATGTGATCTTCACACATTCCACACACACTGCATTAGCAGACAGTCTGGAAGAGCTCATAACAGCTCCCCTAATACAGACTATTGCAGCACAGGCAGCAGGTGAACAGCACCCAACACTGAATTAGTCATAGGCTACAGGCCTCCCTTCAGAAAGGGATTCGAATTCCCCTAGCAGCCCAGACAGGCAGTACTGCCCTGCAAATAACCCTTTTGGCAGGGAAAAACAGACCAGACAGGAAAGGAAGGGGTGCCATTCTAATCACAACAGCCGGTCAACTCCATAACTCATAGTAATAACCTCTGTGGAGGAAGGGGGGGCTGGCTGGCTGGCCCGCCACAACCCCACCCTTTCCTACTCCAAAGGAACCAAGACCCTCAGAGATCTCAAGGTACCAGATTGCCAGCCTCAGCTGTCTGCAACCCTACTTGAATCTCTGTTCAGGGACTCGCCTTCAATTCTGTAACCTGGATTTAGATACTGAATTCACAGAGTACTACAAAACCCATGTGGGGTAAAGCCAGGACAAGGTTTATTCTGGTAGCATTTTACAACAAGATTAGGGAAATGAGAGAAGCACACAAAATAAAGAGAGAGACACTTTAGTACACAGTAAAGCTGCAAAACAATAAAACCTGATTCCTTAATATCTCTCAGGCATACACCTATGTTACCTGAGGGTATTCTCTTCAAGGGTTAAATCCAGCACAGCTTTGCCGCCCGATGGAGAATTACCACACCTACCTGAAGGTCCGAGATGGGTAAACTCCTACAAGGCTTGCCTTCACTAGAGCCCTCATCCAGCTCATTTCACCAGGAGCTAACTGGGGTTGGATCCTGATGCCCCCCCCAAAGGCTTGGGGCCTCTCTTTGGCTTGCCGCCATCACCCAATAGCCAGGGTAGCCGGTAGCCACGCGATCCAAAGACAGACCACGCTTTGGGAAATATACCTTTCCCCCCCCCTCCCCTCCTCCCTGTAGCTCTGCTGCCTCTCAGCCAATCAAAATGCATTTCACCTGGCCAGGCAGGGGGAAGGGAACTCATGACTTACTGGGTTTGAATTACATCTGCATATGAACGCTTTCAGCCTGGCTCCTCCAGATCTCCGGGCGCCAGGCCCCATCCTATGTTTTATGTACCTTTCGCTTCCTCCCAGCCCCCTCAACTGGCCCCACTTGGTTTACACATGAGGAGGCGTGTATGTGTGTGTGTGTGCGTGTGCGTGTGCATGTGCATGCATGGATGCATGCAGGAACCCCCAAAGGCCTCTTTCTCCACACGCTAACTATGCACACCCCACCTCAGCCGGTTCACACATGAGGTGTGTGTGTGTACCCCCAAAGGCTCATTTCTCCACAACCTCCCTAGGAGAAGGGTTCAAATTCTACTCCTGTACCAGTGATTCCACACAGAAGTGCACAGTTGAGATCGTGAAGTGCTGAAGCCAATCAAAATCTTATACAAAGATCCCAAAGGCTATATGCCAGTTTACTCCAGCCTGGTGCCCTCCAGATGTGTTGGGAGTTGGATTACAACTCCCATAATTTCTAGCCAGCATAATTGCAACACAGCTTGAGGGCACCAGGTTGGGGAAGGCTGCTACTGGCTGACATGATCTGAACTGGCAATGACTAACCAAGACAGCTCCATAATACCAGAACCCGTAGGATTGGCCTAATAAAGTTTGTGCCCCAATCTGCATTTTGGGATTATTCTTATGTGTAACACGGCTACTTTTGCTTTCTGTGTGACTTGGAGAATACTGAATTTAGCCATTCAACAGCACAATCCTTACACAGGAAGAAGAGGATTTTAACAGATTTTATTCTGAAACTTGGACTTTATTCTCTGAGGATACACCACTTCAAACTACTAGGTAAACCTGCCCCATTTGGCTTTTACTGACTCCCCCCCCCCTTTTTACCTAGTACATCATCTAAAATTATCTTCTGATTCATTAATATAAAAATGATCTAATTTCTCTCTATGCCTGTTTTCCACCGACCAAGGAACCTGTGTGTTTCCCCTAAGGATGGAGACAGGTCTGAGTAACAGATGGATTTCATATCTTGTGGCATTTTAACAAATTTATTCTGGCATAAGGTTTCGTGAACTAAAGACCACTTCATCAGATGCATGGAGTATCATGGGAGAGTTTCAGGTTTATATGCAGTATATTCCCCACCGCCCATATGTACTTACTGTATATAAACCTGAATCTCTACATAATATTCCACGCATCCGATGAAATGGTCTTTAGTTCACGAAACCTTACGCCAGAATAGACTAACGGGGGCTCTGGAAATCATAATGCAGTTAGGTCGCAATCCTATGCATGGTAAAACAGAAAACAATCCTACAGCTCCCAGTATGGCTGGCTGGGGAATGCCGGGAGTTGTAGGACTTTTCTCTCTTTCTAAACATGCACAGGATGGCACCCTTCGCCGACTCAAATGATTTCTGTTCAGGAAAGGGTCGATCCCCCACTTCTGCCGGAGGGCTCCGGGCAGACGAACCTAGACCACCAGCAGGCAATTCCCCCGCCGGCCGCAGAGGAAAAGCTGCGGATGGGGACGTCACATGAGGCCTCTCTGGTGGCAATCGGAAAAGCCGCACCGCCCAGTCAAGGACTACGAGCAGAGTCGGCTTGCTTGGCATGATTGCCCCGCCCTCCGAATCCATGTTTTCCTCCGCCCCTTGTTGCAATTACCGCTTCTGTAGCCGACCGTAAGTAAGCTTTTGCTTGCGAAGGCGCCACTAGTCAGAAAGAATCCGGATTCTGTTGCACAGAAAGGTATTTCTCTTCTCCCCCCATCCCCGCATTGCACCCCTCTTTCTTAAAAGGCCCATCGGATGAGTGGAGTAGTCCAGCCTTCCCCCAACCTGGTTTCCTCTAGATGTGTTGGACTACAACTTCCAGCATCCCTAGCAGCAATGATGGAAGTTGTAGTCCAATACATCTGAAGAGCACCAGGTTGGGGAAGGCTGTAGTAGTCCATCCCCAGGTAAATGTAGGTCCGCATGGGAAGCATATGCTAGACGGCGCTTTGTAACAGATATGTTTTTCTACAGCAGGCACCTGGAGAAAGTGGGTCGCGCCGCCGTCGCCCCCGCCCTGGTTTGGACCAGACACATGCCTCTCCTGCTTTATAGCTCTTGTTCGGAGCCACATTCTGAAGCAATTTGTTGAAAATTGGTGTTCCCGACGAAACAGAAATGATCTTTCAGATCTTATTTTTACAGCGTTTCTGAAGGGAGATTCGGCACAGTTTGGAATAAAGCCAGAAAGACAAAGACATAACGATCTTTAGGGTGCAATCCTATAGCCTGTTTAGACAGAACAAAAGGCCTACAACTCCCAGCATTCCCCAGCCAACTATGCTAAGTCCTACCACCGGCTATGCTGACTGGGGAATGCTGGGAGTTGCAGGACTTTTTCCCTGTCTAAACAGGCATAGGATTGTACTCTTAGGGATGTTTTAGAGCTGTCTCCTCCAAGTGTTAGATTGCAGAGGAGAAAAAATGGGAAGATTTCAGAAAGACCTGGGGTGGTTGAAGTAGACTAAGCTCAGTTCATGCTGGGGAGAAAGTGCTGGAGCTCTTAGCTCTCATAAACTGGTTTGGACATAACATTAAACCATAGCTTAGCCTTCTCCTGAGCTTGCATACTCCACTTCCCCCTCTGGCGTGGCTGTGAGGAGAAATTTGGAAGCTTTTGTTGATTAACTGCAGCTTGCCATATCATCTGAACCAAGAGAAACTGTGGTTAAACTTAACTATGATTAGTGGAAACAAGTCAACATTAAACCATAGTTTATGAAGCTGGCTTGTTCTCAGTAACCACAGTTTAGAGCACGGGTGGGCAATGTGTGTCCAGATTGTTTTGGCCTACAGCTCCAGATGTTTTGGCCTACAACTCCCATCAGCCCTACTCAGCATAACCAGTGGTGAGGGATGATGGAAGTTGTAGGCCAAAACATCTGGGGGACCACAGATTGCCCACTCTTGGTTTAAGGTTTGGATGACATTCTATCCTGTAGTTAATCTAAAATGGAAGCAGAAGCTTCCAATTTCCTCTCTGCAGCCTCATCAGAGGAGAAAGGAGGAGGGAGCGCATGAGCCTAGCAAGAAGCTAGAGGTTCAGTCTCATAACGCAAACATTTAAATTATGATTTAGTGTTATGCCTGGAAGCAAACATTATCTCCTCTCCCTTCTCTTTGTAAATGCGTACAACAGACAAGCACAATGTAGTTCAAAGAGGATGGTGACCTTCCAAAAATACAATGGTAAGCAGGAATTGAACCCCAAATAGGAAAAATAAATGAGAAGTTATAAATGCGTTGTGGAGTATGTGAATGAAGAAACCAGGGGTGCTTCCAGATGAGGCTTTTATTGTGCAATTGTCCTACCGCATTCACGGAATTTTACGGGGTCGGGGCCAAACTTTGTGGTCTTTCACTTGTATCCCTCTCGTGTCTTTCCACCCCTTCTTTTGTCTTTTTTCTTACCACAAAAAATCCGTTAAGGAGGGAGAGCCAGAATAGCTGCACAACACCTTTTGATTGGTAGTGCTAGTGCTAGGAGTAGGAGCCACCCGTCTGGCAGCACCCTTGGCCTACTAAAACTTTCACAATGTGCTTTTTGAAACAGTCAACCTGGAGAGAACTGAACCATGCCCCAATGTTTTGAAAAGCCCAGATCTTTCCTGGAAGGGACAAGGAACAAATACTTCAAGTGTTCTTCTTTCGACTGGCACTCGTTTCTCCAGAAATATATTTGGGGAATTATCAACCAAATTCTACTTGCCAAGTTCACCATTTTGTATTAAAAGGAGACAAAAGCAAGTCCTGATTGAAAATAAAACGTCAAAGACTCAGAAAGTTCAAAGTCTAAGTTGTTTTGAAACAGGGTAGAAAGGACACTTTCCAGATCATAAAAAAAGAACATGCTGATCCATAAACTGTGCTCAACATGGTATGAGGTAATGATTAATTCAAACACTTATTCTCTGTCAGACAGACACTTGAAGCAGCACACAAAATGAAACAAACACAACTATACAGTGCCTTGCAGAAGTATTCATCCCCCTTTGACTTTTCCACATTTTGTTGTGTTGCAACCTGGAATTGAAATGGATTCCATTGGCATTGTTACTACTTGATGTACACAAGATACTCAACACTGTGAAGGTCCAATTTTTTTTTTAATCGTGGCACAAATGTTAAGTACCGTAAATAAAAACAAACTTGCACTTGTTGGTTGCATAAGTATTCATCCCCTTTGCTGTGACATGCCTAAAGAAACTCTGGTGCAAACCACTGCCTCCAGAAGTCACATACTGTAGTTGAATGGAGTCCAGCTGTGTGCAATTCCAGTGCCACATGATCTCAGTTTATGCACCTGTTTCTGGAAGGCCCCAGAATTTGTCGGAGAGCATATCTAAACAAACAGCATCATGAAGACCAAGGAGCTACAAAACAACTCCGGGATAAAGTTGTGCAGAAGCACCTCAGGGTTAGGTTATGAAAACATATCCCAAAGTATGAACATCCCCCGGAGCATTGTTCAATCCATTATTACAAAATGGAAAGAACAACCACGGCTCTGCCTAGAGAAGGCTGTCCACCAAACTCAGTGACTGGGTAAGGAGGGCATTAGTCAGAGAGGCAACCAAGAGGCCAATGGTAACTCTGAAGGACCTGGAGAGATCCGTAGCTGAGATGGGAGAAGACGTCCATGGGAGAACTATCACCTGGATGCTTCACAAAGCTGGGCTTTATGGAAGAGTGGCAAGAAGAAAGTCATTGCTGAAACAAACCCATATCAAAGCCCATTTGGAGTTTGCAAAAAGGCATGTGGGAGACACAGCAAACGTGGGGAAAGGGTCTTTGGTCTGATGAGACCAAAATGGAACTTTTTGGCCTTGCCGCAAAGCACTATGTGTGGCGCAAAGCCAACAGTGCTCATTGCCCTGAGAACACCATCCCTATGGTGAAGCATGGTGGTGACAGCATCATGTTGTGGGGATGCTTTTCCTTGGCAGGGACTGGGAAATTGCTCAGGATTGATAGCAAGATGGATCAAGCCAAATACAGGGCAATTCTAAAGGAAAACCTGTTTCGGTCTGCAAGGGACCTGGGACTGGGGCAGAGATTCACCTTCCAGCAGGACAATGACCCTAAACACACAGCCAGAGTCACACTGGAGTGGTTTAAAAACAAGAACATGAAAGTCTTGGAATGGCCCAGTCAAAGCCCAGATCTCAATCTGATGGAGAATCTGTGGCAAGATTTTAATGTTCACCAACAGTCCCCATCTAACCTGACAGAGCTGGAGCCATTTTGCCAGGAAGAAGGGGCAAACTTTGCTGGATCCAGATGCACAAAGCTGAAAGAGACTTCCCAAGAAGACTTGCAGCTATAATTGCTGCCAAAGGTGCTTCTACCAAGTATTGATTCAGGGGGGTGCATACTTATGCAACCAAGAAGTGCCAGTTTGGTTTTGTTTACTTAACTTTTGTGGTACAATAAAAACTATATTGCACCTTCACAGTGTTGAGTACATTGTGTTCATCAAGTGGTAACAATGCCAATTAAATCCATTTCAATTCCAGGTTGCAACACAACAACATGTGGAAAAATCAAAGGAGGATGAATATTTTTGCAAAGTACTGTAGCATGAATTGCAACATAACCTGTACAAAAAAGAAATTCTAAAACATATACACTTAAAAGCCAGAGTTAAAACACCAGTAAAAGTTAAAACTGACAAAGGCTACCAGAACATTGGGGCCAAAATAAAATACAGTGCATCAGCTAGATGGAACAGCTTTTAAGAACCATTTTTGTAGCTTCAGCAGAAAGGGTAATGTGGGAGCCAGGCAGGTCTGATTTGTTGATGAGTTCCACCAAGGCAGGAGGGTGCTAGGAGACGTGAGCAGCCGCACAGTCTAGAGTAGGGCTCTCCAACCTTGGGTCCCCAGATGTTGCTGGCCTACAGCTCCCAGCATACCCAGCCAGCATGGCTAATGGCAAGGGATTCTGGGAGCTGTAGTCCAGCAACATCTGAGGACCCAAGGTTGGAGAGCCCTGCTCTAGACCACCCTCCCTCAACCTGCTGCCCTCCAAATGATTTGGAGCTGGCTACTGTGGTCACTTATAAATTGCCAAAAAAAGAGGAAACGCATCACCCAAAAAGAGGGTGCCGATTTGCATAAAATTTGCATATGCTAATGTATACAGAGGTTCAAATTTAGAAATAATTATAATAATTTAAATAGAAATACAGTCAATCTCACCATAGTGCGGAAGACTATGACCGGGTGACCTGTGTGCCTGGCTCTTCAGCTTGCTGTTCAGATGCTAATGGTGGGCAACAGTTCTTCTGATTCTTTCTTTTTAAACTGGAATTAGCCTGGAGAACATTCAAGTCCTCTGTCAGCCCTTCAAATATAGGACTGGTCACCCTACAGTTGGCTCACCCCTGACTTAGGGCGCAATCCTATGCAAGTTTAGACAGAAAAAAAGGCCTACAACTCCCAGCATGCCCCAGCCAGCATGCTGGGAGTTGTAGGCCTTTTTTTCTGTCTAAACTTGCATAGAATTGCGCCTTTAGTGGTTTAAAAGCATCTCATACTGGCCTGTATGTATCTTGCTTCTTTCAGGGCAAGCTTCCAGCATGTTAACTTTGCTGCATATGGAGTAACACATTAATGAAGCAGTTAACCTGCCTCATAGTCATGAGTGTTGTAGGTCACCCAAAACCATAAACACAAAATCTAAAATCCACGATCAGGCAATAGCTTTATTAAGACCAACCAAATATGCCTAAAATTGTGGGCAAGCTTTCGAGATCTCGAGATCTCTTCATCAGGCAAGATGCTAAAAAAAAGTGTGGGAGGAGAGGAGAGTTTAAAAAAGGCTGACCATGCTGAAATCATGAAATCTGCATGGTCAAAGATGGAAAATGTAATAATTAAGGGAAAACATCTGTGTCCTTCAGCTAGATATTTGGGGAAAAAACATAGGAAGCAAATTTGAAAAAAACAAACCATACTTGTGTGGAGGACCAAACAGGTTAACCGGCACTGAGAAAATGCCCTTTACGCAGCTTCTGTGCGCTTTAAACAACCGCGACCAGCCAGTGACAAAGAATCGTGTTGAGGTCAGAAATAGGTTTATTTACTACGCCTTTAATGGGGCGGAACTAATAGACTACCAGGAATTTCACAGTATAAACAGAACAGTCCATAAAAATCACTGAAGCAGAAGGCTTCAATCCACATACGAGATAGAGGCTTACTTAATACAGAGAATAACTTCACATCAGAGAATCTGACTTACGGAAAATAGTGTAGCAGTCTATGCAGCCGATCTCTGGGCGCCCTGCCCGGGGTTGGATGTTGCTTGGTCTTGACCAGAGTCAGAGACCTGACTTGTGCGAGCCTGCACCGTGTTCCCAACGACCCTTTGTTCTTGAGGACTGGTCTTTTCTACCCTTCCTCGCCCCCCTCCCCGCCCTTGATGACCAGGTGGGCTGGTTCCACCCTGCGGGGTGGTGGCGCCTCTTGGATGCTGGCATCTCCTGGATACTTTGGGGTACTTTGCAGCTCTTTGAGACTGCTCCCCACCTCTGGAATGTTTATGCCCTTCCTGGAGGCTAGATGTAAATGCGCCCTATTGAGGGTATGCAGAGGTAGCTATGCAGATGTGACCACGTACAACTGGTCTGCCCAGAACTGTGTCTCCTGTCCCCTGGGTGGGGATTATGTAGAAAGGTGGGGGGAAGAGGGGTGTCAGCGAAAGGGGAAAACTATGTCAGGGTTCAACTGCATGTGCTCAGGCTTTCTCCACAACTTGCATTACCCAACAGTTCAAAATCTCTGGATTCTTTTGTTGGCATAGACAGTCAAGGGCACCATAGATGTTACTCCATGGTTGTCAGTCCATCACATGGCTGGCTAATCCTCTTAACTTCAGCAGGATGATCTATTATGGGTTAAGAGCCCTCCATATCTTTTTGTCTTGGAGGCTATTTTCTGCTCCGGACTCATTAGGAAAGAGAAAGAGAACCAATAGATTTTTTTTTTTTTTTAAATGCATAGTATAAGGAATCTTAATTTTGTCCTTAGAAGTTTCTTTTAATCCCTCCTTCCCTTTCTCTTAGCAGAACATGCCCAAGACCAAGATTGCAGTTGTTGGCGCTGGGCTGATTGGCCTCTCCACCGCTGTGTGCATTTCAGAGTCTATTTCAAACTGCAGTGTGACTGTAGTTGCTGACAGATTTACTCCCAACACGACAAGTGATGTAGCAGCTGGGATGCTTATTCCACATTCTTACCCAGGCGAGTGAAATTTTCATTCCAAAGTGCAAAATATAAAGATTTTTACATTATGATTTTTCATTTTCACTATACAGTCACCAGATTGGCTTCCAAGAGGTATAACTGTAATTTTCAGGGCTGATTCCCTGACATATGAAATCAGTACACCCTGAGGAACAAAACCAGATAGTGATTGCTCTTAATTTGTAAAATGAGAGCTAGTGCCTCTCTCATTCCCTCATTGAGGGCGTCTTGTCTGAGGGCCCTCAAAAACCTGGAGTCAGCACTGGCTCCATGCTCTATGTGGCAAACATGATTGTTGCATGTACACCAGTGGGACATCAATGTATTTGTGTCTGTTGTGTACAGTGTGGAGCTGCTCAAAGTTTCTGACCCCAGATTCCTTCTTACCCTTATCCCAGACATACAGAGACTTGATCTTGTTACTGGGTGGTACAGAGAATCTATTTCTGCACATGTTCATGTTGTGATATGTATCACTTTACCAGCTGCAGCACATTGTTTACACGTGGAAGAGACAGCATGGCTCGGTATGTCTTGCCAGGATCCTTGTATTCTTGTATGGGAACCTGGGCTGTGGGAACAATATGGGCTGGTCACATGGTTTGTATGTTCTGATGACGTGTTAACTTGTTTTCTGTCAGAGGCCATCTTAGGGAGAAGGTGGACTGCTTTCTCTGGTCTTGTTCTTTTTCCCTTACTTTGTTCCTGCAACAATGTAACGTCTTTGCTGAGGTGGAGTGAAGCTCAATTTACTCCACTGGACTTAATGCTTGCTATGCATTTATACTCTGCACATGGACTGTAACTAGGAAATGTATACTCTGTAGAACTTTACTTGCTAAGTAAATAAACAGGTAGAATTAGAACCTGTGGTGTTCCAGAGTGTTTCCTGACTCCATGGATTAATCTGCAACAGGGAAGCTGGAAGCAAGTGTGATTACAGGGGCAGGCTGGGCTGGCCAAACTGGTACCGACGCTGCACGCTGCGCAGGGAGGTGAGATCTGGAAGATCTGTGTGTGGAATTTCAGGCATCTGTTAGCACACAGATAGGATGATAAATCTCCCAACTCGCACAGCTCCTTCATGTGAAGAAGAGGCACTCCCCTCTTCTTATTACTTAACACTGTCTAGTGAAAACAGGTTTCCGGTCTAAATCTTGGTGAGGCTGGCTGCAGGCCACTTCATACATGACATTCTACTTACACATGGGTGTGGATAAAAATATGTACACCACCACGCAATTGCCCACATGACTTTTTTTTTCTTTCTTTGCCACATTCCCAAATGTTAGGAAGCTGTATTTGGCAGCAGGATCCCAATATGTGCATATGTAGTGGAAGAGGCACAATATCCTCAGATGTACATAATTTCCCCCATTCACTTGTGAACACCCCTGTAGGTAAACTGTGATGTGCCCTCAATTCAAGCCCTCTTTCCTTTCAGTGGGACCTTCGCAGAGGGAATTCCCATTATGCCCAAATGTGTGGAAGTGTGCAACTATAGCCCTTGCTTTCTTGACCCATACTAGGTTTTCTCTCCATCCAATCAGTGTTCAAATCTAATCCTAGGTCAATTTTTTGCTTGTCAGGTGACACTGATATTGTATCCTGGAAGCTCAGCTATACTGGTGTATGATGGGAGAAACATTTCTGGAGCAGTTCACCCCCAGGAGACTCTCTCTATCGTTGCACTAGTTCTATAAGAAAAACGTAGCGCACCTAAAAGATTTTATTTTCTTTCAGTGTTCAGAAATTGGAGGTGATTGCCTTAGTTTTCAGAGGCCTTGTGCTCAGCTAATTATGGTAGATCCTGCACTTCCAACCAGTCAATAAACTATTGGCATTCCCTGCAATATCACCAGACCAAGGCCGGTCCAGATTGCCTTGCACAGAGTACATCTATTGATGCGTAAGGATCTCTTATTCTGGTTTCTGTTGGCAACCTGGAGCCCTCTAGATGTGTTGAACTACAACTCCCATAATCTCCAACCGGCATGCCCAATCACCTGCTGGATGAGGATGCTGGGAGCTGTAGTCCAACCATTCTGGAAAGCAGTGGGTTGGTGAAGGCTGTTCTACATTTTCAACTGAGTATGGAGACAACCAGGATTATGCCCACTATGTGTATTCTACAATTGTACACATTTGTTCATATGGGATATTGCTGTTATCCTGGATACCTAAATTTTCATGTTGATTCTTGGTTTTCCTAACCTGCTCCCTCTCCATTTGAAAGCTGCTTTCTTTCTTCTGTACAGGGACACCAGTTCATCGACAGAAGCAGTGGTTTACAGAGACCTTTGATCACCTGTCGGTAATCTGTAATTCCTCGGAAGCTTCAGAGGCTGGGATTCGTTTGGTATCTGGGTAGGGCATGTCCTGCAGCCACCTTCTGCAGCTATGCAGGTCTGGATCTGGCCAGTGCCTGGCTGGGAGGTCACCTGGGTACCCCATGTACACTTCCTTGTGTTCTTCAAAACAAGGAAGGAAGGATATAAGTGTAATAAATGAATAAGCACTACATTGGGATCGTATTTTGTGACCATATTAGGAAAGAGGGAAGAGACAAGACCAATATGGTGCTGATCGTACAAATCCTGTTTGTGCAAATAACATCCCAAACAACATTTAATATGTGCCATGACCCACAATCCCCACCCATGTACATCTTTCTTTCCCTTGTCACATAGGTGCAAGTTTTAGTAACATATTCACAAATAGAAGAAATCTGCTGAGGGCGAGCTTCAGCCATTGGTCTAATACAGAGGCTCTCAAACTGTGGTCTCTGAGCTCCATTCAGGTGGTGCATGGAAAAAATTGTGGGACAATTGTCAATATCTGTGCTTAGCCCTGAATTCATTTTTTTTTTTCTGATGATGGAGATCAAGGCTGTTTTGACCAGGACTGGATTATCTGATAGGCTAACAAGGCCTTCACCTAGGGCCTGTGATTATAATAGTACGGTGATGGTGCAGTCCACTAATCTTTCCCTTTAAAAAAAACAAAAACCAGCTCAAAGGGGTCCTCTCCACAGCCAGGGCCAGCATCAAGGTAGGCATGGATGGGCACCTGCTGAGGGCTCACACCCCAGCAAGGGCAAGCTGACAAGAGACCCACGGGCCTGCTTTTCCTCTTCACTGCTCAACCTGCGTGTTCACTTGCCTCTTGCTCTGGCCCAGATAATGGTGGTGGTGGTGAGGAGGAGCAGCGGATGCCCCTGCCTACTTGCTCACTGGTTCTCTGCTTGTCAAGCAAGCAAGTGGGAGCAACGATGAGAAAGAGGCGGAGGAGCAAGAGCATCTGGTGACAATTGTGGTGAGAAGGGAGACTCGGGACCGGTTCACACGACACGGGAACCGCGGGGGAGCAGAAGCACCCTGCGGTTCCCGTGCTGTGCGAACGCCGGCCGGGGGCACCCCCGCAGGACATCCGCGCGTGGGAAGTACGCAAAGTGACCATGGGCGGTAGAGGGGTAAGCCCCTACCACGTGTGGCCACCCTGCCATGCGAACAGCGGGCAGCCGTCCTGCAGGGGCCTCCCATGGCCGCACAGAGGCCTGCTCTGCGGCTGCTCCAGCCTGTAGGGGCAAACGGCCCCTCTGGGCATCTGAGCCACCGCCCCCTAGAGCCGGGAGGCCCGCACTGCGGTGCGGGGACTACCGGCTCCACCGGGGTCCGCCCACGCACGCAGGGCGCAGGTTGTCTGTGGCGCCCCGCCAGACCCCGCGGACGGCCCTGTGGTGCCTCCCCCGCTTGCCGCCTGGGTCGTATGAACCGGCCCTCACTGAGGGAGGGGGCCCATTGAGAGTGCCTTGCACAAGGACTCTCCGAAACATGGAGCTGGCACTTTCCACAGCCTCTGTGTCTCATTAAGTACACACATATACAGCACCTCCATTCTCTTCATAGTCAGAAAATGATCTATGCACTAAATACACGGTATTATAGCTACCTCTGGGCTATTTCTCATCCCCTGAGCTGAGAAGTGTAATATTTAAACTTGAGTATACAGAGGGTGCTTCATTACATGTTTAAGAGGTACCCATACAATGTTTTACAGATGCACCTAAAAACTTAGTGGATGCATAAGATAACTGGATATATTTCATGCTGGCACATGGGTGCTATAGGGATATTTGCTGCTATATAAAGTCTGAAGCAGTTCTGATACGCTAAACAAGTTTGTTCTTAAATCATTATTTTCTGATAGAGAATTAAAAAATGCAGCACAACAGAATGCCTGTGTTTTATACGATTATTCTCTTCCCCGTCTATGAGCTGGCAGATTTTTAAAACCATTCCTGATGAGAAGGCACCATTCTGGTCTGATGTGGTTCTAGGGTTTCGCTCAATGACTGAGAAGGAGCTGAAGAAATTTCCACAGCACAAATTTGGTCAGACCTTTACGACGCTGAAATGTGACTGCCCATCTTATTTGATCTGGCTGGAGAAAAGGTATGTAAGTATTTTTTTAAAAAATTCAGTGGCTTTTATCATTTAAAATGTACTGGTACAACAAAAGGAGTTGTAATCTAAAACATTTGGAGCATATTGAATTTAACCCTTTCCTTCCCCAACCCATCTAACCCTTCCTGATAAAACTACAGGCCCCCTGAAATACCCTTTCACCTCCGTAGGATGCCCACACCACATTTATTTATTTTTCTGTCGCCCTTCGTCTTACAGTACCAGGGTGGTATATAAAATGTAATTTTAAAATCCCAATATAATATATAGTGAAAACAATAAAACAACATCAATTACAGCAAAAAAGGCAGAAAATACAGGTATGTTAACAGGTATGTATGTTTGATAGACACCTTTCTATATTTTGGCAACCAATTAGCATAATCCCTTCATCTTGCTTTTTTAAACAGGGTAAGGCGGCAATCCTGGACACACTTACTTGGGAATAAGTGTCATTGAACTCAGAGGGACTTACTTCAGAGTAAAGTCTTGTAGGATTGCACTGTTAAACATGCTTTTTAAAAAAACTTCCAGTGGGTTGCATTGCATCCAATGTTAGTGTAATGTAAATACACTACTGGAAGAAGCAAAGACTAATATCGTTGAAAAAATGATCCTTCAACGCCAACTTCAAGGGACCGGTCATGTTGTTCAAATGTCTGACTGCCATCTCCCAAAGCAGTTACTTTATTCCCAACTCAAGGATGGAAAGTGGAATATCGGTGGTCAGTATAAGAGGTTTAAAGATGTTCTTAAGGATAATCTAAAAAAATGCAATATAAACATCGAGAACTGGGAAGCTCTGGCCCATGAACAATCTAACTGGAGGTTGGCCTTTCACAAAGGTTCCATGGACTTTGAAGAAGCCCGAGTGCAAGGTGAAAGGGAGAAACGTGCTAAGCTAAAAGCACATCAAACGAATCCTTTACAGGACCATCTTCCATCTGGTAACCTGTGTCCTCACTGTGGGAAGCTGTGTGGATCTAGAATTGGCCTCCACAGTCACTTACGGACCCATCGCTAGAGTCTACACAATTTTTTTAGAATTTCCTCTTTTTATAATTTTCTTTTTTGTAATTTTATCCTGGAAGACAATCTTACTCGGTCACGAGTGATCGCCTACTACTATAATGTAAATACATTCATTTCAGTTGGTCTAAGTAGGACTAACATTGAATGCAACCCTGTGTGTGGAAATCAAAACCAATACCCATTGTCCAGACAAGAAGCAGGCATCCTGTGAACAGCTGCCTTTGAAAACAGAGGGGGAGCAGTTTTTTCTTGATTTTTAGGGTGCCTTCACAACATGAGTGAGAAGTTCCATCTGCTAAGACACAATAGTTTGTTAAATTTGTCTTGGCTACCCCCAACAAACCCTTGTTATGCTAAACATTAATTTTAGGAGAGGATCCTCAGCACAGAGCTCTACTTCTCAGAGTTCCTTTTGAGGGAAGTCAGGGCAGTTAAACCAGTTTGAAACCATTTATGATTTGTATTTGATTTATTTACTGGTATTTATTTACAAGTTATTGATATAACTGGTGCTTCCAGATGAGGTTTTTATGGTGCCATCACCCTGCCTCATCTTCCATCTTCAACCCTCCCATATTTCCCCACTTCTTCTTTTGTCTTTTCTCCTACAGCAGAAAATCCGTTAGGAAAGAAAAGATGGAATAGCTGCACAATGCTTTCTGGTTGCTAGTGTTAAGATTCCTCCATCTGGAGGCACACATTATCTTTCCACCAATGGTATCCAAGGTGGTTTATAGTTAATGAAAGCAGACATTTCTAGGCCATATCTAGATTTTGGGCACTTTTTTTGGATTTTTCATATATAACACATATAATACTTCCAATTATAATCCAAATAAACTACTTTGCTGGATAAGACCCATTTAGTTAGCTTCCTATTTCCAACAGCCATCATAAGAAGAGCCCTGCTGGATCAGACCAAAAGCCTATCTAGTGTAGCATTCAGTTCCCACAGTGGCCACCTGGATACCTCTGAGAAGCTTACTAGCAGGACATGAGCGCAACAGCACTGTTCTGCTCATGTTCTCCAGCAACTGGTATTCAGAGGCAGGGTGACTCTGATACTGGAGGTAGCATATAGCCATCAGGACTAGTAGCCACTGATAGCCTTATCTTCCATGAATCTGTCTAATCCCCTTTGAAAGGCATCTAAGTTGGCAGCTGTCACCATGTCTTTGGAAGCAAATTCCATAGTTCAACTACATGTGTGTGAAAACCTGTCCTGGATCTCCCACCATTCAACTTCATTGGATAACCCTAGGTTCTAGTATCAACCAGATGCCTCTGGGTGCTCCCAAGGGAGAGCATGACGGTGACAGTGATCTTCTTTATTCTTTGTCTCCAGCGTCTGATATTCAGAGATGTACTAACATCTACCAGATGCCTCTGGGTGCTCCGAAGGGAGAGCATGACGGTGACAGTGATCTTCTTTATTCTTTGTCTCCAGCGTCTGATATTCAGAGATGTACTAACATCTACCCATGGAGGTTCCACATAGTTCTGATGACTAATACTCATTTGTAAACCTTATTATCCTCCCTGAACTTGTCTATTCTGGGGGTTTTTAAGCCTCCTAGGCTAGTGACCATGACTGCATCTTGTGTCAGGGAGTTCCATAAACTGTTTATGTGTTGTCCATCTTTTAGCCCAGAATCTATTGCCTGACAACTCACTGGGTGAAGTGTGTGTGTGTGTGTGTGTGTGTGAGAGAGAGAGGTGGAAAATATTTTCCTTTAAATACACTGACTGTGTGCCTTTTATCAATCAAGAGTGATGTGATTCAACTTGTAATGAAAGGGAGTCCAACTGTTAATAAAATGTGTTTGCCGTTAATCAAATTGTGCTGCTGTTTTCACACCATGTTAAAACATGGGCGAGCACATTTTGCCTTAGAGTAATGGTACACTGAGTGCTCTTTATTCTAGCACTGCACTCTGCTGACATATGAGCTATCTCATGGGGAAAACAGGACCTGTCATGTTTCATTTCTTAAGCAATGCTGAAAGTGGTGCTGATGCTCAACTAAATCGCAGAATCCATTTAGTGTCTGTCAGGCGAGCCTGTGGGCAGAGGCCTCTGCTGCCCCTTGTTTCTGTTTTACACTCATGCAATTTCCCAAAGGAGCGCCCTGATCCTCAAAGTGATATACTGGCATGAAAACCCCTGCAATGGATGGTGTTTTGTTGATAGGCCTGTGTGAAGGATGGAGTCCAAGGAGCTGAAATGAATGATTAAGATTTCTTCCACCGAGCAACTGAGAAAGAAGCATCCATTACATTTGTACTTTATTCTGTAACACCCACCTCCAGAGTGCCCCGACTCGAGCACTGTTTCTGGTACTTCATCAAGACACCGAAAGGGAATCAATAATAAGCACTTGGCTGGAACCTACAAGTTACTACTGTAGGCAATAAGGATTTTGATTTGGCTGCAGTCTCTGCTCTGTGAGTTCCACTACTTGTAACATTATTCGAACCCAGGACACTACACTGATACATGCAGCAGTGTGAGTTGGTACGGCCACATTAGCAACAGTCAGTATTGCCAAATCTCCTGTGGTGTCACTGGACAACGTATGGCACTGAATTGGACCCTGTGGTGGGATGGCAGGTGATTGGAGCAGCAGGGCTGGAAGCAACTCACCTGTACATCATGTTTTGCCCCATGGAAACAGCTGTGTTGGTCCGACCCTAGGAGCCTCTGCGTGTGTATCATTATATATACAATATATGTATATACACACACGGGGCTCCATGGGATGCTTGATCATGTGTTCAATGGTTGTTTTTTTAACTTTTGTTTTTCTTCTTCTTTGAACAGCAAACTCCCCATGCCATATCACAAACCCTCCTCTGTTCCAAAATCGCCATGTGTCATTGTGGGAACTGCTGCTGTTCAAGCAACGGAAATCTAAAGTTCCCAGGGGTACACAGAACTAATGACACGAGTCTTGGGATCCTAGCTCAGCACCTTTCCTGGATACTATGAAAACAGCAGATTAAACTGGGGATAAGAGTAGATCTCAGCAGTGATACAAGACCTGTGATTGGCTGGACATTTCCCACATGCTCAGTTGTCCTCCTTTATTCTCTCTTAAACAGGCCACTCTTCCTGCTTAGATTTGCAGAGGTATTGCTACCTATGTGAAAAATAAACCAGCCCCACTTTTTTAACGTTGTTTCACTAACTGCTTTACAGGGAGGAGACATCCTACAATTTGGATGGATACCTCCCTGTTAACTGAACTGGAAGCTGCAGCTGAGCTGATAGCTGAAAGTGATAGGATATACCCAGCTCTTTTTCCATCTATGCATGCTTTGTCTGTCGATGTTATCTTGATGGCATATTCGGCCTATTCTCTTTCCAGCTTTACTTGTGGCTGCACAATTTAAACACGCTTTATAGATGCCCTTGGCCTGAGTAACAACAGAGAATTCACACTGCTAGGTAATTACCATGGTTCTCAACTCTGGCATTTTCTTTGCAGGCTGAAAGAAAAGGGGGGCCAGGTGCATGCTAGACACATAGAAGGCCTCTGGGAACTGCACAGTGACTATGACATCGTAGTGAACTGCTCCGGCATTGGCTCCAGAAAGCTCGTAGGTGACCTAGAGATATACCCCACCAGAGGTCAAGTTCTCAAGGTTCACGCCCCTTGGGTCACGCACTTCATCCGCGATGGGGATGGACTGACGTACATCTATCCAGGGATGCACAGTGTAACGTTAGGTGGGACAAGGCAGAAAGACAACTGGAAGCTGTCCCCGGATCCCAGCAGCAGCAAAAACATATTTGGTCGGTGTTGTGCTCTTGAGCCGTCACTTCGGGCAGCTCGGGATATTAAGGTGAGGGTGGGCCTGAGGCCATCCAGGTCAGCTGTGAGGCTGCAGGAAGAGATACTGGTACAAGGCGGCGAGAAGCTACCCGTGGTCCACAATTATGGGCATGGTGGCGGCGGCTTTTCAGTGCATCAGGGTACAGCCAGAGAGGCAACTCAGCTGGTTCAGGAGTGTATTGCAGCACTGGAAATGCCTAGGAATAAAGCTAAGCTGTAAACCCTATGGTGAAAACTCCCGTTCCCTCTCATTTGTAATAATTATAGTAATATAGTTGGATCAGAGCGCTTATTTTGAAATAAAATTTGGAAGAGGGGTGGGGAACCTCTTTCAGCCTGAGGGCCGGATTCAATTTTGGAGGAGCTCTCAGGGGCTGCATTCCAGTGGTGGGTGGGGCTGACGGCAAAGGGGGCGGGGCCAAAGGCCTAGGGGCAAAAATACAAAAAAATACCAGCATATTGTTGCTTAGTGCTCTTACTGCCAGTGAGTACGCCTTAGGAGACGCAATTCAACCTTTTAGAATGGAGAAAAATACTGCACAGAAGCTGGGAAGCCATCAAATGATTGGTGGTTGGGGGAAAGGGGGAAAGGCCATGGCCGTCTGGGGAAACCCAGAGGGCTGGAGTGGGACCCCAGAGGGACCGTATTTGGCCCCCAGACCTGAGGTTCCCTGGTCTGAAAGAATGCCATGGGGTTGGTTCACAGCCAGGTACATGTATATCAAGTGATAGCTCATAACATAAGAAGAGCCATGCTGGATGAGACCAAGGGTCCCATCCAGCAGCCTTCTGTCCACACAGTGGCCAACCAGCTGCCCACGGGATCCCGCAAGCAGGACATGAGTGCAACAGCACCCTCCCACCCATGTTCCCCAGCAACTGGAGTACATAGGCATACTGCCTCTGATACTGGAGGAAGCATATAGCCAATCAGGACTAGATAGCTGCCGCCTCCATGAATTTGTCCAATCCCCTTTAAAGCCCTCCAAATTGGTGGCCATCACCACATCTTGTGGAGGTGGATTCCATAGTTTAACTATGCGCTGTGTGAAGAAGTGCTTCCTTTTATCTGTCCTGCTCAGCACTTGATGGCTTGCAGGGGAATGTGAGAACTGTCTGAAAAGGATCATGTTTGAGGTGAGGTGAAGGTTCTGTCTGCAGGGTTGGATTTGTAACCGCTCGTTGTCAGGAACTACCTGGCTCTGTGTACAGCTACCCTATGAGGTGAGGCATAGAACTGCAGTTTGGAGCATCTCCCTGGGCAGTGAAGCATGACTGGACTTTGGACTGGTCCCACCCACTCAAGTTGGCCATTGGGCCCTTCGAGATGGGAAGGGCTAGAAAACACTTTCTCTTTGTGCTGAGACTTTGACTGAGCAGCAACAGTCTTCCTGGCTCTGGAGTGTTGTTTGGCTCTGACTCCTTGCTTGGTCCCTTGGCTCTGACTCTCTGGCACAATTCCTGGGCCCGCTCCTGACTACTGTCAGCAACCTATCTCTGGCACTCATTCACAAATGCAAGTCACCACTCAAGGCTGCAGTCATGAAGCGATGAACATGCCTGTGTGAACAACCCCTTAGTCCCCCTGGTACCACTTACAATTTGTTTAATTGTTTCCTGGGGTATTATGGTTCACTTAATCTATGGTTCCATCATTTCCTTTACAATCCTGTAACCCAGAGTCTTTTATTTTCCCATATGCCAATCAAACTAGGGCTTGTTCACACATAACATACAATTAGTTCTTAGGATAACTTTGGGTTGTTTAACCCACAAATAACCTATAGTGTGCGGGTTTGCACATCACAAAGCAACCTACGATTGGGCTGATTGGAGGTTGCATATTCAAATCGGAAGCGGCTCGCACACGGCACACAACCCTGCAAATAATGGGTAATTAACCTACGATTAGCCGCTGTTACATGTGAAAAGGGTCTAGGTCTCAGAATAATTTCAGTTGGTCAGCCACGTTTTATTGCATGGGCAAAGCCATCACAATATTTTGAACACAGTCAGAAGCATATATCAGCAAACCAGAATAAAAATAGCCTGACCACTCCAAATTAAACTGTGTTGTGTGTGTTTTTTTGAAGTGCCGTTTGACAAGATGAAATCTATAAAATCTTTCCTAATCTTAGCAGCCTGTATGGCAAATTATGCAACCTTAAAATTAGCTAATTAAATCCCATTGGGCAAAGTTTTCTACTCCCCTTTGGAAGGAGAAAAGCAGCCCTGTGGGGTTGGAGAGAGAAGAACCTCTACCTTTTTAGTTTTTCCTTAGGGCTGTTTCTTCCACCTGGGGATGGACTCCAGAAAGCTGATCTATGAATAGACAACAAGACGTATTAAAATTTAATAATTAAATAAAGCAAATTTGATTAGCCAATGAAAGATAGGTTAAATTAAGAAAACTATTTCCATTCTTATTTGGACTACAACTCTTTCTGACTAGAGTTCTTTTGTGTGTATTCCCCCCCGATTCTTTCCCTCCAATAAGGGTGCAATCCTATGCATGTTTAGACAGAAAAAAAGTCCTACAACTCTCAGCATTCCCCAGTAATTATACTAATAATTCTTCAGCTCCTCACAGAATGTCAGTGTGTTAATACAGAAACACTTTAACAGTCTTTGGATATAAATGTCAAGTAAACTGCATCTGACTCAAGTACTGGAACCTGGACTGTATCACAAACTGCCAGGGACCAGAAACTCTGCTGGTTGGTGGAAAAGCTGCTCCAATAGGGCTGGCAGCCTCTTTACCATCATCCAGCCTGCTGGTTCTCTGCACAGCTCCTTGTAGCCCCTCCCTTTGGAGGAAGGAACCTGGAACCGGATCACCACCTGCCTGGGGGCCGGAAGGTGCTGCAACCTTGGCTGAAAAGGGGGTCATATACATATATTAAATTAAGAAGACATCCTGTATCATCATATGATTTTCAGTCCTGTCATTCAAATGCTGCATTGGACAGATGGTGCTGTGTCACAATGAAAAATGAAATGTGAATGCGCAATTTCAGAATTAGAAAAGGAACAATTTTACTAGGAAACCATTCTCTTTCTTGACAAGATAGGCAGCAGGTGGGATTATATGCATGGGCCAATAATCTGACCCTGAATTGTAATAATAAATAAATATCAAATGGTTAACAGAAGAAGAATGTTGCAAAGCAGTAGTCAACGTTAGCCAAAGAAATATAATAAGTTATGGTACTTTGTAAAATTTTGAACCTTTTTGAATAGAGTACAAAAAAAACATACTTAATCATGTCCTTTGAAAGACATTTGTCAAATTTCTGGAGTGGGAGTGGGGGGGGAGTATACATGTGGCAATTATAATTCTATCGCCTAATAACTTTTTAATTTCATGTTGTTTCACATGCAGTAAATCGGACAAGGTAATCAATTACAGCATACTTTCAGGAGCAGGCTATGATCTTTTTCAGGATTGCTGTCAATGGAATAAATGCAAAATGTAATTGTGTTCTTTTTCTGCATCATTTTTTTGTGTACACCCTCCCACCCAATTTTCCAGCTTGCCAGTAGAGGGCAATATTGGATCAGTCACTTATTTGAGCCCTATTCCAGAAGTACATGAATGGGAATGGAGGTTGCTCTGCTGGGTTTCTCCGTTCTTAAAAGCCAGGGATGACTTGGATGGGAAGGAGGGAAAGTCCTACAACAGCGTTTCCCCATACTGGCGCTCGCCAGATGTGTTGGACTACAACTCCCATCACCCCAGCTAGTATGGCTTCTGGGTGGGGTGATGGGAGTCGTAGTCCAACACATCTGGAGGGCGCCGTGTTGGGGAAGGCTATCCTGCACCACCACCACCACCACCATGACATCATCATCATCATAATAGCAGTGTCGTCATCTGTGAGGAAAGCATGGGGCACAATTTACAGGGAAATTGTTCTCCACAGCATACCTCATTGAAATGGATGGAAGCCTCCCATTCATTCCAGTGGGGCTTGTGAATAGAAAGAGGGGGAAAGGGGGCAGAGTATGCCAATGTGATGGGTTGACTAGTTCATTCATTTTCATTCATTTCATTTCTATACCGCCCCACAGCCGAAGCTCTCTGGGCGGTTCACAATTTATACATAAAAACAACAATAAAAACATACAATATAGTTAAAAAGATTAAAAACCAAATTTAAAAGCACAATTTAAAATGACAATACAAAAGTTAATAAAACTAAGCCTACAGCTAACTGACATCAAGGGCCCTGTGGGGAAGAGGAAGGAGTGAAGGCGGCAGGAGCGGGCAGAGGGGACATCAGGGCCTGCTCCAGTTGGACTGCCCCCCCCAGGGCTAACTGACACTCTCTTTTTGGGGGGGGTTTGTATTTAATTAGACTGTACATCGCTCAGAGTGGCCAGATGACTGGCCAGATGGGCGATTCAAAAATAGAATAAATAAATAAATACAGGTGACAATTCCCTATTTGCTATTTTGAGCTCTTAACTGCTGAATGCCTTGGCATAGAGGGAAGTCTTAACCTGGCGCTGAAAAGATAGTAAGGTTGGCGCCAGGCGGGTCTCAGTGGGGAGCTTATTCCATAATTGGGGGGCTAACACTGAGAAGGCCCTCCTCCTTGTTGCCACCAACCGAGCCTCTCGGAGGTGGCAGTCGGAGGAGGATCCCAGATGTTGAGCGCAGTGTCCAGGTAGATTGCAGTTGGGAGAGACATTCCATCAGGTATTGTTGTTCCTTGAACGTATTTGTAGAAGCAGTGACAAATGATAGTTGTGCAGTGTATATGCCTTCCTGTGTGAGCAGGATTATGCGAACACGCGCGAGCAATATCTGCCATTCTTACACAAGTGCAGTGTGTGGCTAGGATGTCAAAATGCCGTCCTTTGAATGATAGAGCAAAGCTAAGCTGCAGCCTGTGTGGCTCCAGGCAGTTGTAGATAACAGTTGCCATTATCTTTATGTTACTGGCTACTCCTGAGCCGCAAAATGCCTGTGCGAAGCGTGTAACTCGTTACAAGTAGCTGTGAGCAAAACTGCTCACCTTTCATGAATACTGAACTGCATTGCTTGCTACAGACACCCAAGCTGTATTTTATCTTGCTGGACCGAAGTATTCAGGCCAGACTTTTTGGCATTTTGGGGAGGAGGCAAAAATGACCCCTGAATATATTTTGTGATTTTCATGGGTTCAGAAAAATTTCTTACATTTTTCAGGGAGGGTGGGTGTGACCCTGATAAATATGAGGCGGCAGGGGATTGCATTCAGTCTTTCGTTGTACATGTTTTAAAAAGAGGAAAAAAGCAGGGGAAGAGCTGTAATCGGTGGCGGCGGCAGCAGCAGCAGCAGCAGCAGCAGCCCAGCAACATTCCTCATTGAGATGCAGCGTTGTTCCCTGGGGTATTCTTGGTAAAAGAACCAAACAAGATGGCTGCCCCTTTTGGCCACTTTCACAGAAGACAAATTGTCCTGTCAAAGTGGGAGGCCATTTTCAGTCCAGCTGTAGTATTTTAGATGCCTGTTTGGGTAGAGCTGCCAAGTTGCCGCCCTGAGATTTGGTGCTGTAGCTTTATAATAACTGGGGGAGTAAGAAAAAGCAGGGCTAGTCAGTTCCATTTGTTCATCCCCCCCCCTACCCTACCTGTTGCACTGGCAAATCCAGAATCCAACTTGTTACAATATAAGGAGAGAAATGAGTAGGGAAAGAACAGGCAGGAGAAGCTACAGCTGCTTCTCTTTCACTTCCTCAGTCATTCTGGGCACAATCCTATGCATGTTTAGACAGGAAAAAAGTCCTACAACTCCCAGCTTTGCTGGGAGTTGTAGGACTTTTTTTCCTGTCTAAACATGCATAGGATTGCGCCCTTTAAACCTGCAGCGCCAGTCTCCGGGTTTATTTAGCTCTGTTTAGCTCTTATTAAAAGTGTTCACTTGTTTCCTTTGTCCACCTGCTGTTTTCATTGGTGGAATATAGACAGAGAGCAATACGGGACAGTATCCAATTGGACACCAGCGCTAATGTAAATTATGTTGTGCTAGTGTAAGGGACCCATCGCACCACTAACACTATTGGCGTTGTGCTAGATGTCCTTTGCACTAGCACAATCTAAATTTACATCAGCACTAGTGTCCAGTTAGATACTGCCAACGGTTCACTATTCTGTATACGCTTTGTTTATAAACATGATGCAAAATCCGAGCAAAGTTTAGTGCTTTCAAGTCCGACTGATTTCAGTGGGAGAATTTTAAGCATTCTTGTGGAAACCAGTCGGGATCTGGAAGTGCTGCACTTGGATCACATTCATTCTTTGTATTCCTGGCTTCTGTCCGGGCTTGCCCAAGACATTTTGCTGCCTGAGTTGGAGCAACATATGGCACCACCAATCTCACAAGGCAAGGTAGGTAGTAGCAACCCAGGCCAACCAAGCTATTTTGGCACCGGCGGCAGAAAATCCCACAAGCAAAATACAGTAATAAATGAATGAAAAAGCCATTTGCTGGCTTTTCATGAAGCCAAGGATCTGCTGCCTGCCTCACTCTGCCCAATGGTAGGGTCAAGCCTGGCTTCTGTCACTGCCATTTCTCTTCCTTCTGTACATTTACATGGGAAGAAAGGCATTGTTCCATATTACTAATTCAGGTTTGCCATCCGCTGTTTTTTAGTTATGAAATGGAGAGCATTTGGGAAATCAGCAGGGAAGCATTTTGCCCACCTGGACGTAATAGAAGATGCTGCTTCAGGTTGATGGAATATGAAGGATAAGGCCATTTTATCTCTTTTAGTTCATTTCCAGTGCTATGTACTAATGGAGAACACTAAGGGCAAAAGGCAAGGGTCCACAAATGGACTCACCAGCTTGTCACTGGCAAGTACATTTTTTGTAGCATGAACTTGGGGAAACCCCCCACCCTTAATCATAGAAAAGTAGAGTTGGAAGGGGCCTACCAGGCCATCGAGTCCAACCCCCTGCTCAATGCAGGAATCCAGGTCAAAGCATCCCTGACAGATGGCTGTCCAGCTGCACCTTGAATGCCTCCAGAGTGGGAGAGCCCACCACCTCCCTAGGTAGTTGATTCCATTGTCTTATTGCTCTGACAGTCAGGAAATTTTTCCTGATGTTTAGGTGGAATCTAGGTTCCTGTAACTTGAGCCCATTATTCCGTGTCCTGCAAACTGGGATGATCGAGAAGAGATCCTGGCCCTCCTCTGTGTGACAACCCTTCAAGTACTGGAAGAGTGCGATCATATCTCCCCTCAGTCTCCACTTCTGAAGACTAAACATGCACAGTTCTTTCAGTCTCTCCTCATAGGACCTTGTTTCCAGTCCCTTTATCATCCTTGTTGCCCTCCTCTGAACCCTCTCCAGTCTGTCTACGTCCTTCTTAAAGTGTGGTGCCCAGAACTGGACGCAGTACTCAAGATGAGGCCTAACCAGTGCCGAGTAGGGGGGAATTATCACTTCACGCAATTTGGAAGCTATACTTCTATTAATGCAGCCCAAAATAGCATTTTCCTTCTTTGCAGCCACATCGCATTGCTGGCTCATATTCAGTTTGTGATCTATCACAATTCCAAGATCCTTCTCACTTGTAGTATTGTTGAGCCAAGTGTCCCCCATTCTGTAACTCTGCATTTGGTTTCCTTTCCCTAGGTGCAGCACTTGGCATTTATCCCTATTAAATTTCATTCTGTTGTTTTCGGCCCAGCGCTCCAGCCTATCGAGGTCGCTTTGAATTTTGTTTCTGTCTTCCAGAGTATTAGCTGTTCCACCCAACTTTGTGTCATCTGCAAATTTGATAAGCATTCCCTGTACCTCCTCATCCATAAGGAGAAGCATGAGGACTCTCCCTGATATCACTTTGACTTCAGAAGCACGGGAGACTGGCAGGGACTATCCCATATGCTGCACCAAATCTTTGAGATGCTTGAGAAGCCATGAGACTTCTTTCCTGCTGCTTTCTGAGAATCTGGGTCTTAGCACAATGGGACAGAGCTCCCATCCTTCTCCTCAGCTTTTTAAGATGGAATATCTAAGGTTTAATATCTCTTTTATATCTCTTCTCAGGAAACAGAGACTTCTGTGACATCCAGTTGGGTACAAAAATGGGCTGAGGAATCTGTTCAACACCAAGGACTTTTTCTGCCATACGTGACTTATTTAAAATTAACTTTTAGCCACTGCTCTACCTTGGTTATATCAGGGTTGTGATACCTATCCCTTGGACACATTGAGAAATTGGCAAAAACATTTATATAAGTTTATGTGGGAAGAAAAGAAGAAACCAAGGGATGCAGAATTGCATGAGGAGTAACCGGGCTTTTCGCAGATCTTACCAGCTCTGCAGTGTAGCCCATGCCAAGAAGCTGCTGACAAGCCACACTTCCAGGTTTGCATGTCACAACAAGCCACACTCAACAACCCAACCAGAAGCCATGGGATCTTAGGGTGGCTTGTATATGATTAACAAACCATGCTGAATTGTCCACACTGGGTTCAGACGTCACAATAAGCCATGCTGACACAAACAAGGCTCACAACCCACCGTGGCTTATCATGATGTGCAAACCTAGTGGGCAAGTTTTCACATCATGCTAAGCCACCCTGAGAATAAGCCAGGGTGGGTGGGTGGCTTGTCTGTTACTCCTGACAGATGATCGCCTACTTGGTGGCTTGCCATGACTTGTTTCTCCCTCTGTCCTTCTCAGTCCTCCCAGCCACTACTGGCACCCCAGGGGCCTTTGCAGCAGAATCCTTGTTTCCTTGTTCCCTACGACGGCACCCTTTCTGCAATTGGTCAGCTGGGGTGGCCAGCGCACAAGGGAAACTCCCCCCCCCCGCGCCGCATCAGATTGCCAAACGGATTTAAGTTTCTGAATCCTTATGAATTGGGAACTTATTCACACACTTTTTTTAAAAAAAAATAATATTTTAGGGGTCTTGTGCAAGTATGCAGGACTGCAAGATCATCTGTCCACTATTGAGTCCAGCGTAGCCATATCCCCCCTCTTGTCAATGTCTGTATCAATTTAATCTTCCACTTCAGGGCTTCCCTTGCTAGTGAACACCTTTTTTTATTTTTTTAAATGCTGCTTGCTTCATGTTCTACTGAAGTAATAACACCCACCCCTAAAGCTCCTTTGCTCCTACAGCTGCCCACCGCTTTCGGTTCCCCACCACTTTGTGCTTGTTGCTCCCCTCCACTGGTCTCCATTGCTTTTTTTTTTTTTTTTTTTAAATGAATACAACAACAAAAGATACAACATAAACATTGTGCACCCCCCCACCTCTTGGGACCAAGTTATATTTCTCCCCCCCCCCATTTTTTATTTTTTATTTTTTTTATGTATATATACAAGATATTATTCTATATTCCAAAAATATAACAAATCTTGACAAGGTTTGTTCCCCCTCCCGTTTACCAACACATAATCCAAAAATTTACCACAAATGTTCACAAAGGTGTCTTTCTCCAATTGTCCTTTTTGAAACTTAATATTACAAGTTAATTTATCATTTAACGCGATATCCCATACCTCTTTATACCATTCAGTAATTGAAAACACATGTTGAACCTTCCAATTCCTAGCTATCATTAATTTTGCTGCTGTTAACAAATTCACAATCAATTCTTTTGTATTTTTTAAACAAACTAACTTTTCTGTAATTGTTAACAATGCTAATTTTGGGCAGACTTCTAATTCCATTCCAATTATTTCTGATATTTCTGCAAATACTTTCTGCCAAAATTCCAGAACTCTGGTCTCCATTGCTAGCTGTCAGATGTACATGAGGATTACAGAGCAGTGACCAGAATCACTAAACATATGTACATTTCAAGGCAGAGCAGGGACTGAGTAGGTAAACATACGCAAATTTAATGGTAAATCCACTAAAGTGCAGTAACTACTCCACTTCAGCACAGTAGTTACTGTGTTAAAGTGGAGTAGTTACTGTGCTTTAGTGGATTTGCGTAAATCACCCTGAAACTTGAAATAAATAAATATAACTTTGCGCAAATCTCCCTGAAGGTGAAAAAAAGGATGTTAAATTTGTACAAATCTCCCTGAAGGTGGGGTGGGGGTGGGGAAAAGGTGTCTGTGAAGAAAAGCGTATGGCTGTGTCTATGTTCTCCCTAACAAAACAAATGTAAATAATTTTAGCCTCAACTGGAGGCTGGGAATCTCCTGTAAACTTTGCATAATCCTCTCCAGGGGGCCCTGTGTCCCCTCAGAGTCTGCTGCGCATTCATATGAAAATGGCCAACGGCCATCAGCCCAAGCACTCTAGGTATGGTCAGTAAGTCACCTGTCTGACACCCAGCAGCCACCCCACCCCTCGTACCTAGTTCTGACAAAACAGTCATGATTGGCCAAGGGGGAGTCGTGGGGGGAAATCGCTATACAGCCAGCCCGTGCTTGTACTGAGGAATTGCTATCGATCAATTACTCAAAGACCAAAGTGTTGGTATTTGGCAGGAGGAAAATCAAACATAAATGGACAATTAATGAAAATCTTATTGAGCAGGTTGCTAGCTATAAATACCTGGGAATAATGTTTCATGCATCTGGATCTTGGCTCACCCATATAAATTATGTTGCGGCAAATGCGCGGAGGAGTGCCGCAGCATTGATAAGATTCTACTTTACTAAAGGTGGGCAATATATCCCCTCCGTGATCCAGGTGTTTGTGGCTAAAATCATTGCCCAAATGTTATATGGGTCCCAACTGTGTGCTCACTATAATCTTCGCCCCTTAGAAATTATCCAGTCTAAATTTCTAAGAGTTATATTTTCTGTACCACATTGTGTTCCCAATGCAGCTCTACGGTTAGAGGCTGGTTTAATTCCCATTGTAGCCCGAGCCAAACTGTACATGATAAATTATTGGCTAAAACTTATATTCTTGCCAGTCAGGTTGGCTCCATTGATACTGCTGGATCCCTTCCAATCAAAATGGAAAAAGCATTTATCTAATGAATTATCACGCCTGGGATTTTCTCCCAATGCGTTAATAGTAATGGGCTACTCTAACACCAAGGTGGCTATTAAGCAGAGAATCAGGGACATTGTATTACAAGAACATGTAAGTTCACTATGTAAATTTAGCCCTCGAGAAAATAAGATCTTTGGGCCTCATGCTTATCTGGCTGATTTGACTTTTCCCAAGTATAGAAAAGCTTTTACTCTAGCCAGATTTGATGCTTTGCCTTCTATGGTTTTGGAGGGAAGATATCAGGGAATACCATTTAAGGATCGTCTTTGCCCATGTAATAATAATGGGGAAGTCGAATCTGTGGGGCATGTACTTTTATATTGCCCCTTCTACCGGGATCTTCGTGAAGAGCTTATTCTTCCTATACTATGTAATTGCCCAGGTAGAACTGATAGATTCTATATTTCCCTGCTACTCGCAGATACGGTCCCTCATATCACTAATAGTGTGGCTAAATTTTGTGCGACTGCCATAACATGCCACACCTTTTTAACTTCTGACTCTGGCCTTGCTTGACTGTTATAATTTTGATATAAAACTTTGCTGTGTTATGTATGCTGGATGATGTATAGTAGTAATTCATGTTTTATTGATTGATTATTTCCCTGTTTTTAATGTTATTGTTGGATCTGGTCAATGACCGTAATAAATATTCATTCATTCAGCCAGCCAGCCCGTGGCTTCTGGGTTTTATTGTTCTGGATGCTAAGGAGCGTGAAGTAGGGCTGTTGCTAAGGCAAGTCCTAAGAAGATCAACCCCCCAAGCAAAGTGGGTGTTTAACGAGAGTACTAGCTTTGTTATTTTGTAGCTCTGTGTGTGCCAAAGCATCTCTCTATTTCTTTCCCTTCTCCTATTGTAACCAATTTACCCTAAATAAACTTTCCCTGGTTTTTACCCCATACGGTGTGTGTAGTTTCTCTTTCGTGTCAGGGTCTGTCCTGCAGTGCCATCTGGCGGCAGCTTTGCATATAACTGGCCGCAGGGCTTCGCAGGGTGTGAGCCCTGGCTGGTAAACCCTTGCAGAGTTCAGGCCCAGATCAGCAGACACTCCCAGGTGGTGGGCTAATGCGGACCAGCAGCAACACAGTCTCTCCTGCTAGTGGCAGCCTGTTCCTGATCTCCTGCTGCATCCAACCTTGCCTCGCCATGCTTGACCTCCTGCTCACCCTGAACAATGCTCCTGTCTCCAGCCCTGCTCAGCCTGGTATGTCTTGGGTCCTGTTCCTGCCTCTTCCTGAACCCTGCCTATCACTGGACCCTGCTGCTCACCTTGATCTGTGCTTGGACTCTGCTTGACCTTGTGCCTGTTGCCTGGACTTGCCCTCTGCCTCTGGCCCCGGTTTGGACTCTGTTGCCCTGAACCCTCATAGAACATTGGGCCTGTTGTCTGTATCTGCCTCCCTCTTTCCCAACCCCCGTGTTCCAGCCCCGAACCCTCGCTACCCAGTGCCCACGACCTGGACCCTGACAGTCGGTTCAGTGCTAATTCCAGTGTCTTAAGATCCAAGGGGCAGAGTCCGGAGAGAGTAGTCTGAAGACGACAGAGTCAAGGCTGACGGTTTGTTGCCTTTGAGCTCTCAACTCTCGTCTTGAGGCAAAGGACCAGTTGCAGTCCTTCACAGTGTCGATGTTTAAGGAGGTGATGAAGTGGAGGAATAAATGGACTAGTGTCAACTCAAGAGGTAAGAGAGAGGATATTATTAGCGAGATTGCGAGGAGCGGCTGGCAGGGGTTTTCGCCACTTGTGCTAGGCGGCTCTCTCACTGTTTTAAACAACCCATGCTGAAGCAACTCTGCTGGGTTCAGACATCATGATAAGCCACTCTGAGAACAAGTCACCAAAAACAGCCCTACTACAAGCCATGGATTCTCTGGCTGGTTTGTTTGTGAAGGACAACCCACGATGGAAAGGTCAGGTCTGGACGTCACATTAAGCCACCCTGCAACCACCCATAGTGACATCCCACCGTGGCTTAGTGTGACCTGCGAACCAAGTCAGTCTATGGTTTGAGTGTGGGGTTGCATTTGTGGGGCTTTTCTACAAATTTGTTGTAGGGATGTTTCTTAGATGCTTTTTCCTATTTTCTGTTGGAATGCTTGTATCACTGTTTTGTTTTTGATTTGTGTCCTTTGCATGCTAATGGTAGTGGTACTAGGGACCTTTTAATTATTTTTTGAGAAGTACCCCATAGCATTTCAAATGTCTAAGATTCTCTCCTAATGTGCTTCCAGATGGCAAAGGAGAATTCCAGTTTTGTTTGCTTTTGCTTGAAGAGGATGGAAGCCTGATAGCCAAAGAAATATTAACAAGCTCTAGCTTTGTCTATTGTGTTGCAGATTGGTGGTTGCCGAGTAGCAATTCAGTGAAGAACAGTTAAACTTTGGGGCTGGTGAAGGGAAAATGTAACCTGGTGTTTTGAACGTGTGCTGTTAATCATGTATGTTCTTCCATGTTTTGTTTACTCCAGTTAATTTGTATCTTACAGGAGAAGCTGCTGTTTTGGTTGGCCTGGTCATTTGTTTTTAGAAGTCTGGAGTCCGGAACTCTTCAGAAGAGAGAATAGTGTTATGTGTTTGGTGTCAGTCTAAATGACCTTTCAGAGGTCCCTTACAACCCAGTGACCGGGTTCCCCATCAGGGAGGGAAAATAAGCCACAATGGCTTATTCCCTCCCTGCCGCATGCCAGTCACCCATGGCTTGTTCTAGGGTGGTTTGTAAACCACCCCAGCCACACACTTTTCCTGGGTTCAGACCTATAAATTATGCTAATTCGGTGGCATGCATGGGGAGGGAAAATAAGCCCCCCTCTGATGCAAACCAGCCCAGAGCCTCTGAATGTGAAGAGATTCAGGATCCCTTCCATCTATGTGATTCTTTATTCTAAAATTTCTGTAAGCAGAAAGAGCTATCTGTGTAGCTGCCTGAGGCAACACCTCTGAACTCTTGACAACAGACAGCTGATAGCCAGTAATAGTCTGTTGATGTGTTTTAATGGGAGCTGGGATGGCCCAAGAAGATCTAGGTCTGTGAGAGGACTCCTCTTTTACATTCCCCTTCCTCTGTCCCTCCCTAAGGAATGTGCTAATTAAAGTCTGCGGTGAGAACAATAGGAGCAAGCTAAGTCTGTGAGTGGGTTCCCAGGATCCATGGGGGAAGGAAAACAGGACATTGTAGCTTATTTTCAAGTCCTGCGCATGCCGGTTTTGCGCCGCCACTGAATTACCATAATTGCCCTCGCCATGACAAACCATACCCGACGAAGGTAATTCAGCAGTGCAAAACCGACATATGCAGGACTTGAAAATAAGCTATGGAGGCTTATTTTCCTTCCATGATCAATCGTGCGAACCCACCCAGTGTGTCTAACAGGCAGTCTGTGCTGGAACTGGGTCTGAAAAGGAGGCAGATTTTGCTCTCTGCTGGAAATCCTCTAGCACTATGAGTTCCCCATGACATCTGATGGGGAGCAGGAAATCTACTGGAGTGTTAATGCTGGGAACCCTCATCTTATGCTCAGCCTGTATATATGTGTGATACATATTTCCTTGTAAAAACGACCCTGTTTAGCCATGCCTAAATCCCTGTTTTAAGAGGAAGCCTTAATTCTGACAGCTCTCAAAAGCATTATCGAAAATGGGGTGGGATGCACATCTCCTCTTTCCTGAGCACCTAGAGTTTCAGGAAAAGGTGGAAGGGGGGGGCACTGGGAACTATGGAAGGAACACTGAAAACCCTGAGGATCTCACTGTGAAGGGGGGGGGAGTCTCCACCTCCTTTTTGTAAGCAAAGATCCCTCGCGGCTTTGCTTTCCCTTGACAGCTCACCTTTTGACAGCTGTCAAGAGAGCAAAAAGTAAAAAATAAACCTATCTGTAGCCTCTCTGGGTCAACGTCTATGCTTGGTGCCTGCCTGCTGCACTTTGACAGCAAACATCTCCCAGGACATTGCCCAGGTGAGGCTTCCCATTTCAGACCCCTGCAAGTGTGCACCTCTTCACTTGCACAAGACTAATATTTTTTTTTAAAAAAATAATTAACGGAAATATTTGCGCACATTTCCTGTGCTTAAAACAAAAAGGTGGCAAACCAGTAACAGCCCCTCCAATGCTTGGGCACTTTGGAGGAGCTGTCACTGGCTCTCAGTGAGGAAAAGCTGCAGCGAGCACAAAAGGGCTCGCAATCGCAGTGGGGAGAGGAAACAAGGCGGCTTTAGCTGCCAAGTTCCCTGGGATACTGGGTGGAGGACCGAGTGGGAAGAAGAGGGGGGACAACCCACAGTGAGCCTGATTGTCTGTCGGGCACACCATGGGTTGTTGCACGAACCCACGCTGCATAGCCTATTTGCAGGGTGGGTTGCTGTATTGCGCAAACTCACCCGTTATGTAAGGTTTAAGATTTTTGTTTTGCAAATCCAGTCTGTCAAACTACACATTATGTTAATTATGTAGCATGCAGCTGACCCCACTCTTGTTTCCTTACTCTAGAGTAACTGTCTGCAGCCCCAGTTCAGATCAGGACCACTGCACACCAGGAGGGGAGGATTAAACCTTCACTCTCAGCAGTTTGCTTGGTGAAATTCATCCCCCCCCCCCATGGGGGTGGACAGTTTTTAAAAAGGCAAAAAAGCCTCCATTGGTATAATTGAGAAAGGCAAGCAATAAGCAATGTGGGAAGATTCCTGGAGCTCACCTCTTCAGCAGTCTAAAGGTAGTTGTAGCCCACTGATGGGAACTGTTGCAAGATATATTTGCCTGCAATTAAGAGCCAGTCAGGAATTATTAAAACAAACTCTTATGAAACAAGTCTGCTAGAGTGCATGATGCTTTGGTTCAATCCCCGGCATCTCCAGGTAGGGCTGGAAAAACTCCTGCAAGTCAGTGTTGGCAATACTGGGCTAGATGGTCCAAGAGTCTGGCTCAGTTAGCTGTTCCTAACCACTTCTACTCTCGTCTTTCTTCCTGGCTGTGGTTCTCTCAGTCTTCTCTTCCCTCTGTGCTGCAGATTTATTCCTCCCGCCTGTTTCCCTAACTCTCTTGCTTAGCATCACCTACACTGACATGGCGGGGGGGGGGGGGACACACACACCAAGTTTCCTCTTTGCTCCCCTGCCAATGTTGCACAAGAAAGGGGGTCAGACGTGAGGGAAAGTGTCAGTGTCAATGAGCAGGAGGGCCTGGGGACTTCGGATGTATGGGCCAATGACTCCCAAGGGGACCTGCCCTTGCTAGCGTAAATCAGTACCATCACTTATTATTACACAGCCTTTTGAAGCACTGGAACTGTGCGTTGTGCTTATAGAGGAATGCAATTGCCTAACCTTGAACATCCAGTGGTTTCTTTCTGATATGTTGCAACTACCACCCCAGAGCTTTGATAATTAATTACAGGTTTCACCTTCATTTGAGCTGGGATATTGCCAAAAGCTGTGTTTTGCTACAGAAGAATAAATATTGATGCAACACAGCGATTCCCTCTTTTCCTCTCAAAGTCATGTGGAACTACTGTATTGACTAAGAGCTCGCTGCTCCTGCTTGGGGGGGGGGGGGGAGCCACTCACTACTGCAGAGTTCCTGCTCTTGTTTGGAACAATTTAAGATGGTTTAGTAGCTGTGCTGGGAATGACATTATTGTGGGATCTTGAACTCTAGCAAGAATTCTAAGGATAAAAGAGACCATACCTGAAGGTCAAGCCTGCTGCATGTCTGGTAAAGCACCTGTGGAGCTATGTTTCTCACCTTCCCCATGGCTGTCAAAAAAAGAATGACACTACAATGAGATAAAATGGCCTTTCACCTTAACATTCGTCCTTTGCCTTCCTTGGAGCTGTGCTTATAAATGCATCAGTGCTGCTCTCCTGTTTTGCTGGAAACACATGTAAGTTTTCCTTTCTCTCTTTATTCCTCAAATTATATATTGCAGCACTGATGGAATTTTGCACTCTTAGGGGGGAGCTATTGTAGTGTGAGTTGAAGAGACAGAGCTACGAACAAAAATATATCTCCAAGTCAAATGTCACACTGTTGCCCAAAATTCAGCAGGTGGCTTTAGGTAAGCTGCTATCTTTCTGACGCCCAGTTGCAACATAACAACAGACCTACTTTACAGAGGTGTTGTAAATAAATGCTTTAAAAAGTTTCTCCACTGTTTAAAGAGGTCTTGTGGCCTTTCCTCATCTAAAGTTGCACTTCTGTGGCTTTTGCCTGTCAAATGTTGATGTTTGCTTTGTCATATCGTTCCAATTGCTATGTTTCCATGTCACAGCACTATGATTTTTTAAAAATGGCACCAGTAGGCTTTTCAGTTTACCTGGCAGCCCCTGTTGCTCCTCTGCTGTTGTTTGAAACTGGGCTTTGCATGGTGTGGAGGAAATCAACTGAACCATGTTGTGATAGCCACCATATGGAATGGCTTAAAGCAGGGGTGGGCAACTTGTGCCCCTCCAGATGTTTTGGCTTACAACTCCCATCACTCCTGACCATTGGCTATGCTGGCTAGGGCTGATGGGAGTTGCAGGCCAAAACATCTGGAAGGTTACAAGTTGCCCAACCCTGGCTTAAAACACTCCCCTTGTCTATATAGACCTTAGAATTGTAGCATTTCCAAGAATGAAAGTTGTTCTAATGCCTTAGGCTCAAGGGGGGGGGGGAAGTTGGATACTGTTTGATTTTCATACATATTGACCTGGTTCACACCACTGAGGTGTGCTTGACCAGGTATGGTGGCTTGTTAACCCCGCTGTGCATACCGGTCAGATTTCCCTAATTACTGGTACCCTTGCTGGGTGGGCTTGCCATGTCATCTAAACCCAGGCAGCATGGCTTGTTTGAGGTGGCAGCAACTCTCAGATAACCCGTGGCTTATTTCCACAGTGGCTTATTTCCCTTGCAGCGATCATATGAACTGGCCCAATGTGGGAGAATCCAGACCAAGATAAGTGAAAAAGAATCACAAAACAGACTTCCAGAAGACTAAATGGGGCTTCAAATTTTACTTTAACCTACCTAGAGCTCCTTAGAGCTGCCCCAGTTATTCTTATAAAGCTGTAGAATCACATTCCTGCTGGGAAATAGCACACAGGGTGTTTAGACTGCAGGCCTCTGGCTGTTGATGAACTACTACTCCCATCATCCCTCATCATTGACCTGGCTGGCTGGGGCTGATAGTAATTGGAGTCCAACATCTGGAGGACCATAGGTTCCCCAACCCTGGTTTAGGCATGTAGGCTTAAGTTCATGGTCACGCTAAAGCAGTTTTATTAAGGGATCAGCTAACCTGGAATTCAAAACATAAAGAGAAAAGCATGTTTTTCTAGGGCTGGCTTAAAAAGCAAACTCCCATGATAATGTAAAGAGCAAGACCTGCATATGCTTTACTTTCTCTAAATCAGGGGTGGGCAACTTGTGGTCCTCCAGATGTTTTGGCCTTCAACTCCCATCATCCTTCACCAGTGGCTGTGCTGGCTAGGACTTTCCTCTCTGGCTAGGAGAGTTGTAGGACAAAACATCAGGAGGGCCAAAGTTGCCCACACCTGCTCTAAGTCCTTGCTTATGCTATTTGAAAGTGTCATGATGTCTCTGGCCATATGGCTTCTAGGCCACCCGACATAGGGCAATGTCAGCCATGCCATGCAGGTCACACAGATACAGTCATGCCTTGGATTGAGAGTATAATTCGTTCCACAAGCGTGCTTGTAATCCAAAACACTCTTATATCAAAACGAAATCCCGCCCCCAAATTTGTACAGAGATTTTTAATTTAAGCCGTACTACAGTACTTGTATTACAAGACGTCGCTTGTATATCAAGTAAAAAATAATAATTAAATAAATATTTAAAAATTTGCTTGTCTTGCAAAACGCTCTCAAACCAAGTTACTTGTAATCCAAGGTATTACTGTATCATGGGGAAAAAGTACTCTCACCCTAGTGATATTGACCGATCAGTATCTTCCAAGTCCTTAAGAGTGAGTCACCCAGAAAAGCTGATTCTAAAATGAAATTTTCATTTGTTGTGCTAATGAAGGTTGATTTGACTTAAGCACTATTAAATGTTGGACCCCGGCTGGCCAGGGAACTGGAGAATTTTCCAAAGACATTTTAGATTCTCAAGAATGATTGTGCAACCCTTAGGCAAGCTGAATGAAATTTGAGTAGGGCCAGGTAGGGAGAAGCAGGCCTAGATTACAGGCAAGCAAATAAACATATTAACAGTGCAATCCTAAGCAGGTCTACTCAAAAGTAAGCCCCATTGAATTCAATTGGTCTTATTCCCAGGAAAATCTGTGTATAGGATTTCAGCCTGAGACAGCTCGTTTTTGCAGACTCCCAAAATAAAATTGTGCCCTCTTTAAAATGAAGCCCAGTAATGTCAAGTTTGCCTAACCCTAGAAATCAGTGAATACTGTGTGTAGTTTTAACCTTTTATAACAGAGGTGGGCAAGTTTGGGTGGTTTGAGGGCCAATTTCCAGAGCCTGCACTCCCCCAGGGGCCACACACTCTACAGCAGTTTGCTGCTGAATTTCGGTGGCAAACTGCCCATTTCTTTGGTTGCTGCACTGTTGAATTTCAGCAGGGGATGGCAGCAGGGGTGGCAGGGACCGCACTGAAGGCCATTGGGAACCGCATGCAGCCTCTGGGCTGTGTGTTGCCCACCTGTTTAAAAAGTTTTATATTATGTTTTATTATGTTGCTGTATTTTGTTGTTTTATCTGTTGTGAGCCGCCCAAAGGGCTTCAGCCATATAGAAATGGAACACATACAGCCAGGCCAGGTTAGTCACAAACAGGAACACATTTTATATATTTTTGATGAACTTTTCATGGAACTTAGTGTTGAAAAGGAGAAGGGGATTTAACTGGTGGTATTCTTCAGTGTAAAAAATATTAGTCCAAAATAATTGTATTGAACTAACTTGGTGCTCTGGATCATGTGGGTTACAATACAGAGTAGTCAGCTAGAGCTGGCATCTGTCTCGAACAGATGTTTCACGTACCATAAAACAGTTGCATGTGGTTATGGGTTCAATTGGATCATTACTATATTAATATTTACTAACAGTAATACTTAAAGCATTTGTATGAAATTCTGAGTGTTCAAAATGCTTCACATCTCTTATCCTGTTGTAAGCCTTACAACAGTTCTGTAAGGTAGATCAGTAATATTATCACCACATCACAGAGAGAGAGAGAGAGAGAGCGAGAGCTGAGAGAATGGCCTGCTTAAAACCACTTAGGGCACAATCCTATGTATCTTTAGACAGAAAGAAATCCTACAACTCCCAGCATCTCCCAGACAGCCAAACCAGGGACTTGCTGATTTGTTGCTTAAGCTTATCTGGGAGTAGACCTCATTGAACCTACTGGGATTTACTTCTGAGTAGACATGGATAGGAGTGTGCATTTAGTCTCTTAGCTACTGCCATTATAACTTTTTGATTCTCTGTTTAGCACTCCATCTCTGGAGGCAGGTTCATGCTTACAGATGCCTCTGCTGGCACAGCACAGCACAGCACAGCACAGCACAGCACAGCACAGCACAGCAATTGCCTTCCATGGCAGGATCCAGCCCTTGCCAGGGTGCTGGCATCCCAGTTCTCTTCTTCCTTGCTTATTCAACACTTCCTCCAGTCCCTCTACCTGCACTGTCTGTAAGTGATTTGTCCAATCCTTTAGAAAGTTATATTCACATACCTTTGTTGAAACCAATGGGCTTTTAGGCATACATTTCCATATGTGTAGGACTGCAGCTGGTTCCTGCTTTTCATTCAGAAAAAGAACCGTTCTTTAGTATTCTACTCAAACACCCCTCACAATCCTAAAACACACAGCAACTTGAGAGTTAAAAAACAAACAAACCCAAATGCAGTATACTATATGTGCGCTCCATTTCCGAACAACCAATCCTGTGGCTCCCTCTAGATTTTCAAGAATTAATTTTGTTTGTTCTGGTTCATTGGAATGATTTTCAAAGGGTACTGTTTTTTTCATTCTTTACTAATTCATGCAGGGAAGAGACGTAACTGCATTTTCCCATAGAATTTAGTTTTTTTTCTCATCAGGGTATACTAAAAGTAATTATGTTTTCTTTGCCCTCTTCTTTGTGACCCTTCCTTTTTACCCTAGATTGGCTTTGTCCTCTTTTGCTTCAGGATAAAAGAGCTTTTGTCTGGCTGAATTTATCTAGCAACTGTAACTGTTCAAGCAAGCACCGGCTGCCAAGAGAATACATGAGCATGATATAGGAACATGGGAAGCCGCCAATGGGCATCAAACCATTGGTCCATCTCTAGCTGACTACACCAGCCTTCCCCAACCTGGCGCCCTCCAGATAGTTACCCAGCCAGCATGGCCAAGGATTCTGGGAGTTGTAGTCCAAAACATCTGGAGGACACCAGGCTGGAGCGACAGGAGTCTTTCCCAGCCTTGCCTGGAGAACCCAGGGATTGAACCAGGGACATTTTGCATGGAAAGCATGTGCTCTACATGGTTATTTTATTCTGCTCCTGTTTCCTGTATTGTGTTGAAATTGGTTTTATTATGTTTTAATTATTTCACTGCAAGCTGCTTTGGGGACTTTTTTTTACAGCTGAGAAGCTGAATATGCATTTTCTTATAAATAAATAAAATTAAGATGTATTATACAGTTATAAAATATTATCTAGTAACTGCAACTCAAATGCATTAGGCTACTGGTATCTGTTTTTGCTGGTCCGTAGGGAATTACAACGGTCCCTCCCCAGAGTACCTTTAGCCCTTCTCCACACTTTTGACTATAGAGCAGGGGTCCCCAATCCGATGCTCATGGGGACCTCCAACACTGCCCATGAAGCTCTCCATTCCCTCCCCCTTCAAAAAAATTTAAAAAATAAAAACCCTGAAAAATGTTAAGGCACCAGGTTCTCCTCCTTGTTCCTGAACCTGCTGTGGATCAGATGTTGGCGGGCAGGCAGAGAAGGAAAGAGTTGCATTCTGGCCCTGCCCAATCTTCTGCCCACACAAACCCTTTGCTCTCTTTTCCCCACTTCTAGCCTCAGTATTTCTCCCCCTGCAATCCCTTCCCCTGCCATTTCTCCCCTTCTAGCCGTGCTCTTTCTCTACCCCTTTGCCTTGCTATTTCCCGCTTCCTTCTAGTCTCATGATCCCCCCCCCACTTTAGCTCACGTTTGACTAGCCAGGCCCCCACGGCAGCATTTATGTGACTAGCCACATCCTCTGTGGGAGCCATTTTGTGGTGGTGCCCACAGCAGTTTCTCAAATCCCCCAATGTCCCCATGGGCCTGAAAAGGTTGGGCACCCCTGCTGTAGAGGAATTTCCTTGAAGGCTTTTTGACAGCTGCGGAGTTATTAAGGTTGTTGCAAGCATACCACGCCCAATACCCGATTGTGACTTTTTATAATACTTTTCCAGCACTAGGATGAGCTTGACCCACCTTCAACAGAATGGACACCATTGTAGCAGTTTCAGTGCATGCTACTTTGTGCTTTGTTGAAGTTCAGAATATATATATATGCTCTAGGATCCGATGGTTCTCCCTATAAAAGCTACATGACAGGCAGGAATTCAACAGGCACATTTTACCTATCATTCCATCTGCATGAAGGAAAAAGGAGCTTTGCCTATGCAATTTCCACCTGTTAAAAATGCTTTATGGGAAATGCTTCCCATGCTTTATGGGAACCAAAAGTTTAGGGCAGGGCTGGGGAACCTGGGGCCCTCCAAATGATGATTCCCAGCACTCCTCACTATTGGCCAGGCTGGCTGGGGCTGATGGGAATGGGAACAGGGGTGCTAGGTAGCAAAAAGATCTGGGGCTCAGGCCCACAGGACAAACAAAATGCAAATTAGCATATGCTAATTTACATATGCTCTAAAGTGTGTGTGTATGTATGTGTCTTGAAAGGTCTTTGTCTCCTAAGAACACCCCTATTTGTAAAAAGGGATGTACAGACAGGGCAGTGTTGGGCATTTGATTTCAGAAATGAACCTGAGGCAGAAAGATTTGGGGGGGGGGCAGCAGGAGGGGAAGCACATGTGGGCAAAGAGCCAGCTAATCCAGGGTGGTCAGATGCAACAAAGATCATCCAGGCCCCTGTACCTTTATTTCAGCAAGTGCAGATGCTGAAATAAAGGTGGTGGGCGCAGGGTGGTGGGCCAGATGGTCTCCCAGAGATTTGAGGCTCCAAATGAAAGATTTGGGGCACCAGCCCTAACACCACCTCTGAATGGGTCCAACAACATCTAGAGGACCACAGCTACCCCAGCCCTGGCTTAGGGCATCCATTCTTAAACATGACACCTACTAACAAAACGACGAGAAAAGAAACAGAGACGAACATCGAGTCAAACCCCCCAGCCAGCAGCGCAGCGCGAAGAGAAAGTTTGGTCGTGGGGGTCCGTCGCTTTGTTTCCTCGAGCTTCCGTCCCGTGCAGACGTTCGTGGGGCGCTTCCGAGTCCGGCGGCTGCGCTCCTTTCAGCAGCTGCGTAACAGGCAGAAAAGGCGAAGTTCCCACCGTCGTTCCTGCGCGCCGGGAAAAGGCTTGGCCTGATCACGTCCGCCTCCCGCGCAGCAGCAGCTGCTGAAGTGCCAGAGAAGACCCTGCCAAGGAGTAGCCCGCGTGAGGGCCGAAGGTCTGCAGCCCCGCGCTGCTCTCTCGCCCGACGAGATCCGCAAATCCTCGGGCTGCGCGCCGTCCTCCGCCTGGCGGCCGAGAGGCGGCGCCGGCTTAGCGGTCCCCTTCGCTCGGCGGCGAACCTCGCAGCTCCCAAACTTTTCCGACGAGCGCCAGCTCGTCTCCGGGGCCTCCCAGAGCGCCTGTCCCGGCATGTGTCCTTCCGCGGGACACGTGCCCGGCAGCCAGGCGGAGACGAGAACCGCGGCCGCCCACTGTTCGCCCGGCCCCCCCAGCCGCCCTCGCCTCTGCCAGCAGCAGCAGCAGCAGCAGCAGCAGCAGCAGGATGAGCCCGCGGCGCGGCGCGGCCACAGACTGGCGGCTGGGCAAAGGCTTGGCTTTCCGCCTCTGCCTCCTGCTCTCGGCCACCCTCGTGTTGTGCCTCCGACTGGGGCTCAGGCGCTCTCGGGACGGGGCCGACGCCAAGCCCGCGGCGACGGAGCGCGAGTCCGGGCTCCCGCCTGCCGGCCGCAGGGTCGACGGGGCGAACGAGGCGCCCAGCAGCAGCAGGAGGCAAGTCGCCTACGTGAGGCGCGGCCGTCGGAGGAGCCCCGCAGCGCCCACCTGCTGCCTCCAGGGGGCGCCCCCGCGCAGAAAGGTAAAGCGCCGAGAGGAGGAGGAGCCTCCGCGCAGTGGGGCGGAGAAATAGGGTTTTGTCCAATATTAGTCTAACTTAAGTTCCGTTCATTTCAGTGGGTCTACTCGAAGCTGGACTAACATTGGATACCACCCACAAACTGCTGACTGATGGCTTCCTTACTCAGTTGGCTTTTTAATTTCACTAATAGGATTTTTCTTATGGCCAACATGTCTATCTTGGCTTTTAATTTCGCTTGAGACTCCGCTCAGGTCAGTACTCGGGCATGTGAGGCAGTGAGAAAGAAGAGAGGGCCTCTGAGCATGTATAAAGTTCTGGGCCTACTGAGCTTGCTAATACAGCCAGGGGCGGTGCTAGATACTGAAAAGTTCCCAGGTTTAGGCCCACAGGACAAAACAAAATGCACAAATTTGCATATGTTAATTTACATATGCCCTAACATCTCTCTGTGTGTATGTCTTTAAAGGACCCTGTTGCCTAAGGAAGCCCCATTTGTAAAAAGGGGTGTATGGACGGGAGAGGAGGGCATTTGATTTCAGAAAAGAACCTCAAGCAGAAAGATTCAAGGGGGTTCAGCAGGAGGTGAAGCACATGTGGGCAAAAAGCCAGCTAACCCAGGGGGATCAGGCGCAACAGAGATAATCAGGGCCCCTTCACCTTTATTTCAACAAGTGTCCATGGACAGCAGGGTGGTGGGGCAGATGGCCTCCCAGAGATTCGAGTCTCCACATGAAAGATTCCCGGGGCTCCAGTGGGTCGCCCCCTAACACCACCTCTGAATACAACTAATTTTTAAACTGCTACTGTCCAGTCAACATTTGAAAACCATGGGACGATCTTTGCTTGGCTTGCCAGTTCTACTGAGGAGACAGAGAAAGAAAGAAAGAAAGGATATTTTGACAATGAGTGGCATCGATTCCATTCCACAGAGCTGTCAAAGTTCTGACTTGCCCCTGATAAGAGGCTTTCTCTTAAAATGGGAGACATGCAGTGGTCAATTTTGCTTCTTAAATTCATGGTCAGCCATGTACTGAGATTAGTAAAAGGATTGCCAGCCAGGTCAAACTTTCTAAAGTGAGGGGCCCTGTGGAGGTCTCCGCTCTGAAAAAAGTGGTTTATATGGAGCATCCGTAGGACCAAGACGTTCTGGAGTAAGGGGCACCCCTTAGATTAGAAGTAAATATCATAAGGCAGTGATGGCGAACCTATGGCACAGGTGCCACAGCTGGCACGCAGGGACCTCTCTGTGGGCACTTGAGCCATTGGTCACCAGATCGCGAAAAGACTGTCCCCTTCTGCAAAACACCAATGATTTTGTTCTTTCTCTCAGTGTGGAACAGAATGATTTTATTCTAGAATTCCTGTTACAGAATTATTTTCTACATTGTTATCACAATTAAAAGATTTTGAAGAATGATGCACAGAGCATGGCTTGGATGTAAAGCCCTAACAGTTGACCTGAGTGCTGCATGTGTTGCTCTCAAACTAACGGAGTATGAGCCAAGGTTTGACAAATTATCAGCATGCATGCAATAGCAAAAATCACATTAATTGTGCAAAAGCATGCCCAATGCAAACTTTTACCTAATGCAGTGTTTGCAGTCCAAGACATAAAGTGTTTAAAATGTGTTAAGCACGTTTAGTTTTCTTGTTTATCTTGCTCATCCTAGTACAGGTTGACTTTTACTTTTACTAATCCGACACCTGTAGAAGCAGGGAAAGGACCCGGGGTAAAGCTTGCCCCATACAATTTCAGTCTGGCATAAGTTGAGAATCCCTTATCCAAAAATACATGTGCCTAATTATTTTAAAAGTTTGTATAAATTCCCTTCAGGCTATGTGTACAATGTAGTACTATAATAATTTTTTGAGTTGATTTTTTTTCCCAACAAAAGACTGTTTGTATCATTGAAAGCTCTGTTATTGTGTTTTTCTTTTAAGACAAAAGATGTTAATTAGTTCGGACAACTGTATGAGTTGTTTTTCTAAAACTAAAACCTCGGTATTCAGGTTTAATTGCAGTGTTGGCACTTTGAAATAAATAAGTTGGTTTTGTGTTGCAGTTTGGGCACTCGGGCTCAAAAAGGTTCGCCATCACTGTCATAAGGCAACCAACCGTAAGGCATGAGTGCTAGAATGGTGCATTGTTTCAGGTTGCTACATCTGCTGGTGAAATTCCCTACAAAAAATAAGGCTCAGGATGGTTTGGGGGACACTTACTTGTCTGTTTATAACTTTGGATCTCAGACCTGCAGGGTTTCAAGCAGTCGGGCCAAAAAGATCGTGAGAGGCAAATTGGCCTGCTGGGTGAGGGCCGGAAAATGCCTTCCTTATTTTGGACAATAACAATTCAGTGGAAGCAGTACAAGATCTGTGTGATTGTAATGAGTTCAGATTTGATCAAAGAAAGCCAGCCTTACTGAGGCTGTGTCCGTAAGGCTGCAGTCCTAAGGAAACTAATTTGGAAGGAAATCCACTTGAAAGCTGTGGGATTTACTTCTGAGTAAACTTGATTATGTTCAGGCTGTTAAGTTATCACTTGGTGAACTAGATCCAAATAGACACGTATTATAGGGAAATATTGTTTTCAGTCCTCTATGGGTCCTTCCAGAAAGAGGGCTCCTGCCGTTACAATCAAAAGGCACCATGCAACTATTCTGTCTTCTTTAATTGATTTTTTATGGTAAGAAAAAAGATGGAAGAAGTGGTGGGAAAACATGGGAGGGCAACAAATTGAAGACAGATGACCTGGTTCACACAACATGACAACCCACCATGGGCAGCCAGCCGGGGCGTTTTCTGCGGGGTGGCTTATTTTTCGGGAACAAGCCATGCCAAGAACACATGGATTGTTGTAGGGTTGTTCTTGCCCATGATGGGTTGACATGTTATCCAAACCTGGGAGACCAGTTTTATCATGGGTTGTGACAATTGGCTACAGAGCCACTCAACAAGAGTGGCAAAAAAGCCCGTGCTCCTCACTTTTCACGATCTTGCCAGTGACTGCAGATGCTGAAATGGCACTTTGGAGGGACCGTCACTCATTCCCTGGCTTTTTTTAAAAATAAAAAATCAGTGGCTCAGAAATGTGCAATTGGGATCATACTTTTTAATTATTTTGTCAGTCTTTCACAAGTGTACAACTGCGTCCGTTATGCCTGGTCAATTTTCTTGTCTGTTTCAGCTGTCAAAGGGGGTTCTCCTCCTTGGCAATGTGGTAAGTGTTGAACTGACACTTCTTAGTGTCCTCCACCTTTTCAACACTTTCCTGAGTCTCCAGCTACTCCAGAAAGGGGAGATATTAACTGCCCCCACTTTCATGGCTCCTTTTCCGAGCTCCTTACTGCTGCAGTAACTGTGGTTCCCTGACAGTTTTTTTTTTTTTTAAAATAACCTTTACAAGGCAGCTGCAAGGGATGGAGTGAATGGAGCCGTGTGTGTGTGTGTGTGTGTGTGTGTGTGTGTAACTGCTGATGCTTGTGCCCCATTTGCTCTGTCTTGTTCTGCCACTCTCCAAGGGTTGTTATTGTTTTTTAACTGTCAGGAATTTTTGCACATTTTCTTGGACAGGAAAGTAAATGGAAGAGAAATGTACGGAAATTTAATGGCTGGGACATACCGTATATGGAGGGGGGGGGGTAAATGGAGTCCCCTTCATTACTTCGCAGCCCTTGAATCTGTGCAAATTTCCCCTCCATTTACTTCCCAGCAATTAAATTTGCATACAATTCTGTGTTGTTGTTTTTAAACTGTCAGGGAACTGCAGTAACCAGAGCAGCAAGTCCTCCAAAAAGAAGCCCCGAAAAGAGCGGCGCAGGGGGAGTTAATATTTCCCCTTGCTGGAGTAGCTGGAGACTCAGGGAAGTGTTAAAAAGGTGGAGGGCACTGAGAAGTGTCAGTTCAATGCTTTTATTAATTTTTATTTATTTATTACATGTGTTAATCGCCCATCTGGCCGGCCACCCGGCCACCCTGGGCAATGTACAATTAAAACAATGCAATAAAACATGACAATTAAAACAGTATTAAAAATTCTTTTAAAATCCTAACCCACCCCATATTCCCACCTGAAATACCATGTTTTTATTGCGCGGCGGAAGCTCATCACGGAGGGGGCATGGCGAAGGTCACTAGGGAGGGAGTTCCATAACTTGGGGGCTGCCACAGAGAAGGCCCTCTTAGATTTCATAGATTTCATAGATTTCATAGATCATAGAGTTGGAAGGAGCCTACAAGGCTATCGAGTCCAACCCCCTGCTCAATGCAGGAAACTAGAGGAGGGGTCTCCCATCCAAGTAATAACCAGGCTTGACCCTGCTTAGCTTTCCACGCTCAGACAAGCTGAGCCAGCGTAAGCCACATACAGTTGGAAGGAGCCTACAAGGCTATCGAGTCCAACCCCCTGCTCAATGCAGGAAACTAGAGGAAGGGTCTCCCATCCAAGTAATAACCAGGCTTGACCCTGCTTAGCTTTCCACGCTCAGACAAGGCCGTCCGTGGCAGATCTTGTTGAGTGGCCTACTTGATGTTGCTGGAGGCACTCCTTGAGATAAAGTTAAAATCGAGAGGATTACATTGCTAAGGGGGTGAGATTGTCCCCCCCTTTTGGTGCACCTTCTTTAGTCGCTCCCCCCCCCCACTGTTGCTTTTCCATTGACAATTTGGCAATTGGTCCCTGGCAACTGTGTGCAAATTAGCCTATATGCAGTCTTGCCTTGTCAGTCTGTTATCTACTCTACTTTGCCACTCTCTTTGACAGCTGAAACAGACAAGGAAATTGACCAGGCAAGATTATACATATCAGACAGCCATAAGTGTGCACTTGCGGACTTGTGAAAGACTAAATAATAATAATAATAATAATAATAATAATAATAATAATAATAATAATAATAATAATAAGTTTGCACTTGCGGACTTGTGAAAGACTAAATAATAATAATAATAATAATAATAATAATAATAATTAATAATGACATGGTTGTGCAATTTTCAGGGGCCAAAAACAACTACTTCCAACCCCAATTGCACTTTTTTGAAGCGCTGAAAAAACAACAACCCCAAATAGCGGCAAACGAAAAGGGGTAATGATCAGAGTGGGGAGGGAGAGCCAAGACAGGTTCTGCTGCGAAGGATACTGGGATATTTGCCAGAGGCTGGAGGACTGAGGGGGAAGGGGGGGGAACAACCCACAGTAAGCCCAGTTGTCTGTCAGGTGTACCATGGGTTGTTCAGCGAACAACCAACCCACCATGGCTAATTCACAGGGTGGCTTAGTGTGACGTGCAAATGTGCCTGATATCTGAACCTCCCCACATGAAACTCCATGAATCAAGCAGTAGGATTGCACACTAAAAGCCTCATCTGGAAGCACCCTCCAAGTGCCCTTAAACAGCAAGCAATAATTGGCGTCCGTCATTGTCATCTTTAAAATGTGACAGACATTCCCAACCGTGGTTTAGCGAAGAAAAGCATGTGTGCTGCCCTCCAGTGCAGATGGCTTATTTTGTAACCAGTTTCCTTCATTTTATCCTGATAAAATATTTGAAGGGTGGGGAATACACAGGAATGGTAACTGCATGTGTCAAGGCAGGACAAACATTTTATGAACAATACTGCGTAGGGTTTTCACTACTTTTCTGCTTCTCAGTCTTCACTTGCATTGACACACACATGAATGCAAATGAATCAGGTTTTATTCTGGTTTAGGACAGGGGTGGGCAACTTGTGGCCCTCCAGATATTTTGGCCTACAGCTTCCATCATCCCTCACCATTGGCTTTGATGACTAGAGATGATGGGAACTGTAGGCCAAAACTTCTGGAGGCCCACAAGTTGCCCAGCCCTGGTTTGAGAACATCGGGCACTGTTTTATAATATACCAAGTCAGACCATTGGTCTGTCTAGGTTAGTATTGTCTACAGCAGTCTTCTCCAACCTAGCGCCCTCCAGATGTGCTGGACTACAAATCTCACCATCCCCTGCCAGCATGGAGGATGATGGGAGTGGTAGTTCAACATACTTGGAGCGCACAAGGTTTGGGAAGGATGGTCTGCACTGACTGGCAGTGTCTCCCCAGAGTTTCAGGGAGGAGGCTCTCTACCTGGAGATGCCAGGGGTTGAATCCAGGATCTTTTGCATGGAAAATCAATTCGAAAGCTAAGAAAAAAGGAAACCTCATACCATTTCCTTGTATTTCTAGAAGGTTATCAGAGTAGCAAGCAAGCTTTCCAGGACTGGGTTTCAAAGTCAAAAGAGGAAGACAGAGCCTTTAACAATGCATGTCTACTCAGAAGTAAGCCCCATTGAGTTTAATAGAAGTTACTCCCATTGAACTCAATGGGGCAATTTTTCTGAGTAGCTGTGCATAGGATTGTGCTAGAAGTGTAGGAGTTATCCTTCCCCCTGCCTGCCTCTGCCAGTTAAAACAGATTACAAAGTAATTAAAATGGTTGAGAAAGATTGCTATCACATAAGTTTGAAATAATGCTCATAATATGATTCTGAATAAACCACAAGGTTTAGATATTTCAGTTGTGAGAATTCAGGGGAAAGTTCAGTATTCTTTGAGGCATAAACACTGTGGCCATGTCTTTTGGTCTACTTACTAAGGCTTTCCTGTTGTGAGTTATGGGTGAAGAAAGAACCCCATAGGGACCATCCATAAAAAGATACCACATTTTAAAAGGTTGTTTAAAAGAAGAAGAAAAAGCTCTGCCACTCATACACATGGGGGGGCGGGCAGGGCTTGATCATAGACTCCCTCTGTAATCACAAGTAATTACTCACAGGGGTTTGCTCAAATTTTGATTTGTGTTAAAAAGAGCACATTTGAGAGTAGAATGCCTCCCAATCAGTCTTTGGCTTCAAGTGGCTCTTATGTAATGTTACAACTTTAAGTATATTTTTCTGATTTTTAAACTGAGTGTATGGAAAACACCAATTTTAAAAAAGGAAAGTCTGTCCTTTACAATCCAACCATGTGACAGATTTGGTAAACACCAGAGCCACCAATATAACTCCCCATAGGATCTGCCAAGAAGCTTGATGTTTCTGCACTTGCTGGTTTTAGCAAGACATAACCGGACCATAAGACGCACTTACTATATGGTACCAATTTTTTTTTTTAAAAAAAAAAATCAGCTGTTCCGTGGGGAATCAGCTGAGAGGCGCCCTGCCCAGGAGGCCTCCGCTCTTCCGGACCAGCAGAGGAAAGTAAAATAAAAATAAAATAATAATAATAATAATAATAATAATAATAATAATAATAATTTTTAAATCAGCTGTTCCGTGGGGAATCAGCTGAGAGGCGGGGGCTTCCCCCACCCTGCCCAGGAGTCCTCCGCTCTTCCGGACCAGAAGAGGAAAGTAAAAAAATAAAAATAAAATAATAATAATAATTTTATTTTTTTTAAAATCAGCTGTTCCACGGGGAATCAGCTGAGAGACGGGGGCTTCCCCTGCCATGCCCAGGAGTCCTGCGCGCTTCCGGACCACCAGAGGAAAGTAATAAAATAATAATAATAATAATAATAATAATAGTTTTATTTTTTTTTAAATCAGCTGTTCCACGGGGAATCAGCTGAGAGGCAGGGGCTTCCCCCGCCCTGCCCAGGAGTCCTCCGCTCTTCTGGACCAGCAGAGGAAAGTTAAAAAATAAAAATAAAATAAAATATAATAATAATAATAATAATAATAATAATAATTTTATTTTTAAAAAATCAGCTGTTCCACGGGGAATCAGCTGAGAGGCGGGGGCTTCCCCGCCATGCCCAGGAGTCCTCCACTCTTCCGGACCACCAGCGGAAAGTAAAATAAATAAATAAATAATAATAATAATAATAATAATAATTATTATTATTATTTTATTTTTTTAAAATCAGCTGTTCGGCGGGAATCAGCTGTTTGGCGGGGGCTTCCCCCGCCCTGCCCAGGAGTCCTCCGCTCTGGACCAGCAGAGGAAAGTTTAAATTTTTTTTTTTTTTTTTTTTTTTTTTACTGTATTCACTCCATAGGATGCACAGACATTTCCACCTAGTTTTTTTTGGGGGGAAGTGCGTCTTATGGAGCGAAAAATACGGCCCCTGGTGGTCACCTCAGGGAATGGGTGGGCTGGTATGGGCAAAGTTGGTCCAACAAGTACTAGGATACTTACTTAGCCATGCAGATGTAGGGCAGCCTTCCCTAGCATGGTGCCTCCAGATGTGTTGGACTGCAACTCCCATCATTCCCATGATCTGGAAGGCACCAGGTTGGGGAAGTCTGGCGTAGGGCTTTAATGGTAAGCGTCGGCATGCTTTGACTCAAGCTCAGAATCTGCCGCAATCTGGCATTCAAAATCTTTCACAGCCATCCAAAGAATAACCAGTGAAGAGAGATAGATGATGTGCTATGGTTTGTGAAATGAAAGCATGGAGCCCTCTTTATATTTGAGATAGACTTGTCAGATATGGCTCAATATGTCACCATGGGAAAGGAGCGTATAATAAAGATTTTAAAGAAGCCCACAGAAAATCCTCCCCCCCCCCCCCACATATGTACACCTTTGTCCTTCATGGCTGCTGGCAGATCTGAAGTCTACATATTATCCATCCTCTCAATGGCAGCTTAGAGAAGAAAGAAACCTGCGTTTTTAATATTTATTTATTCATTCATTCATTCATCAGGTTTTTATCCTGCCCCTTGAGTGCATCTGTGCTCTCAGGGCAGTTCACAGTAAAAGAATGAGAACAATACCATCTTACATAAAAACCAACAAAAACATCAGGGTAAAACAGCAGGCAAAACATAATAACAAGATCACAGTGGATAAATACTTCCGCTGTGCCTTCAAATGTTTTTAAAGCTTAGGAGTGCAATCTTATGCATGTTTAGACAGAAAAAAGTCCTACAACTCCCAGCATGCCCCAGCCAGCATAGGATTCCACCAAAGGGCCTTTGCTGGAATGATAGCTTGGGCGCCAGGCAAGCCTGCCTGGGCAGACATTCCAAAGGTTGGAACAGAACAATTGAGAAGTGTCTCTTTCCAGCTGCCACCCGCTTTATCTCAGAAGGAGGAGCATCCGAAGGAGAGCCCCAAGTGGTCACCTCAGGGAATGGGTGGGCTGGTATGGGCAAAGTTGGTCCAACAAGTACTACTAGGATGCTTACTTAGCCATGCAGATGTAGGGCAGCCTTCCCTAGCATGGTGCCTCCAGATGTGTTGGACTGCAACTCCCATCATTCCCATGATCTGGAAGGCACCAGGTTGGGGAAGTCTGGCGTAGGGCTTTAATGGTAAGCGTCGGCATGCTTTGACTCAAGCTCAGAAACGGACTGGCAGCTGGTGAAGCTGTTTCAACACAACAGCCGAGTGGAGCCTTCCCCAATCTGGTGCCCTTCAGAAGTGTTGGACTACAGCTCACCACTCCCAGCCAGCATGGCCCAATGGCTGGGGATGATAGGAGTTGTAGTCCAACACATCTGGAAGGTGTGAGGATTGGGAAGGCTGGCCGAGCAACTGTATTTTGAGCTGAATTCACCCCCATGTGCAGTAATCCTAGCTGGAGGAGCTGAACTACTGAACTAAGTACTGAATATTGGAGAGGCCACTGTAAGGGAGTGAAAGTGCAGCTGGTTCTTGGAACACTGACGGTGCGTTAACATATGTGTTTTGGGATAGTTAGACCTAGAGAATGGCAACTGAAGATGATCTCAATGATCCGGCAGGTTCATACTGCAGCAAGTGGTCCTTGGTTTCACAGGTCAAAACCAGTACCCTGCATTGTAGCCAGATGTGCAGAGGCAGCTGGTGGAGATCATTTAACATTGGTGAGATACATTCCATGCAACTAGCCCTAGTTAACCATCTAGCTGTCTGGTCTGACTCTGAAGTTTCCGAGTGGACTTCAAGAGAAGACCCATGTACAACTCACTGCAGTCTTTAAGGCGCCTCCAGACACTTCGTTGTTTTAAAAATTGAAATCATACATTCCTGTTGACTTTCATGCAGATTTATTTTCATATATGAGAGAGAAATGTAGCCTTTCAAACAATCAAACATGCACTGAGTCTTTAAGGATACTTAACAATAACATTATTACAACATTACAATAGTAATGATATTTCATTGAAATGCTATTCTGGGGCAGATCGATCTAGGAAATTATGCCTGACGCTGTCTGGAGTAGATCCTTCAAAGGAAAAATATAACCATGACCATTTGTATTCATTCCTAGGGCTTATTTACATGATCAGAGACACCAGGCTTTTCAGAAGTGATTGATTCAGAGTGTTAATCCTGAATAAACATTTCATGTTTACTCAGGCAGGGAATCTCAAGAGTTGCACACACGTGTGCCCCCATTCATTATCTTGGGTCGCTTTTAGCGCATTGTGCACTGGCGGTGAATTCTGAATGCCATCCATCTCTGAAATAACAATTGTGCTATGCTTACAGAATCTCAAATGTGAGTAGCCTCCTTATGCAGGCCTGCATTTTTCTGTTTTGACCTTCTTTGGTCTCTGATTAGCCCCTTGATTTGCAAACAAATCCCAGATGGTGGCTGTGCACATCCTATGCACAGTTATTTGAGAATAAACTCAACATAAACACGCATGGATCACACTGCACAAATAGCAGATACAGTAAACAAAGGGGGGGGGGACTGGTTTAAAGACGTTGAGCGTGGCAATGTATTCCTTGACCCTCCTGGTACATAGCCAAATTATGTACGTAGTTCTCTTTCATGAACATATAGTAGTAGCGTATCTGGCTGCTGAAATAAAGGACCTGGAAGGCATCCTGAACTGAGCATGAGCTGGCAAGTGTTATGCAGCATCAGGATATGCATGCGCAACAGGCTGCTGCACATGCAAGTTCCCTTGCTGCAGGGGTGAGCAACTTGTGGCCCTCCAGAGGTTGTTGGATGGCAACTCCCATCAGCCCTCACCAGCGTAGCCAGTGGTGAGGGATCATGGCAGTTGCAGTCCAGCAACTTCTGAAGGGCAACAAGTTGCCCACCCCTGCAGCAAGGGGACTTGCTGGATGCCTACTTTCAGCAATCGGGTCTACATGCACAGTTCTTGCCACCATCCTCAGAAGTGAACAAGCAGCACCTCACATATGATCAGTGCAGATGTAATGTGGATTCCCATCAGGACTGCATATGGTAAATGCGCCTTCCCACCACACCTTATGATGCAGAAGGGAACACAGATCCTTATATCTGAGACCACTGTGTGTGGTCCTTTCTCCCACACATGACACCTTTTTGCATGCCACTGTCTCTGGATTAGGACCTTGAAAGGCAACGTGGAGGACTAGATTAGAAGAGCCCTGATGCTGGATCAGACCAAAGGCCTATCTAGTCCAGCATTCTGTTCTCACAGTGGCCAACCAGATGCCCATGGGAAACCCACAAGCAGGACATGAGGGCAACAGCACTCTCCCACTTGTGTTTCCTAGCATACTGCCTCCGATACAAGAATCTCTGGGAAAGGGCAAGCGTGAGTAAGAGTTTCACTTCACTGAAGATATTTATGGGTGTTGGTGCTTGCTCAGTGCAGAAGGGGGAAGACCTTGATCGTGGCATATCTTTTTGCACGTGTGGACTTCGTAGGAACTGACTTGTTTCACTTCTGCTGTGAACAAAACCCATTTATCCTGAGAGCTTTCACAGAATTACCATGCCTGGTACTGTGGTGTCAGGCCATAGGCATCAGCATGGATAACTATGGAAAACTCCAGGGAGTTCTTGTTCAAATATTGCCAGACTAAAAGAGCAGACTGAGAAAGATGGTTGTGTTTGCAATCAAAGGGTGCCCTTTTATTGAGAGTTGTCTTCAGCAGCAAATAATCAAGTCCCAGGAGCACCTGGTACAAAAGCAAAAGCATCTGGGCCCTTAAAAAAAAAAAAAAAAAAGGAAAAAAGAAAAAAGGGAGAGAAAATACAGAAGACCCAGAATTATTTTCAGAGTAACTAGGAAAGGGGAAAAAACCCTGATCTTTTAATTATATTTTAAAGCACTTTCATTTGCAGTTAATAGACCAGAAAGCACTGATTATAACGTGCTTCCTGACAGGGATGTCTCTTGCAAGCTTACGAGGTTAATGAGCACACAGCATATCCTTGATCCTTGCATACTTACCTTAAGTTGAAAAAAAAATTGGTCTTCCTTCATAAATGTTTGAGAAGCAGCTGGGGAATGTTCTCATTCAGAAAGTCATTATAGCATGACATGCTTTAATTATAATCACCTCACAAAATCTCATCAAATTTGACGAGCTGCCGGTGGCTGGGGGATGAAGAGTTCCCGCTCCCGCTCCCCCCCCCCGATATCTGAGTTCCTTTCACCCCTTGCTGCTCCCCATTTCCCAGTTCCTTCTCCCACCTCTTAGGTAGGGTGGCCACTTGTGAATCACCGAAAAAAGAAGAAACGCATCACTAAAAAAAGGACAAAAGAGGGTGCAGATTTGCATAAAATATGCAAATGCTAATTTCTATCTATCGATGTAAATTTAGAAATAATTATTTCAATTTTAATAGAAATACAGTACACCTCAGCACAGTGCAAAAGACTGTGACCAGGTGACCTGTGTGGCCCTTTCTGTTCAGCCACTGTCCTGGTGCCAAGTGCTGATGGGCTGGCTGGAGCATGCTGGGAGTTGTAGGCCAAAAACATCTGGGGACCCAAGGTTGGAGAACACTGAAATAGAGGATGGTCCTCTGTAAAAGAGGACACCTGGGCACTGTCATCTTGGGGCTAGTTCTTCTGGCCCAGCCACCATGTCAAGAGAGGGAAACTGTTCTTGCCGGGTTGTTGTACAATGTGATAGGGTGCAGCCTTGTTTCTCCCTTTGCTGGCACACCCTTGAGCCAGAGCAGCTAAGTGGCTGGGACTGTTGGGGGATCCTTGAAAGAATGTCGACCCCAGAGAGCCACCCAGGAGTCCTGGGGCTGCCAGTGCACGGCACCCTGGAAATTAAGCATGACCAGGAGACCCATGTTCTTCACTGATACATACACACTACACACATATATGTGAAATACAAGGAGAGTCAGTATGGTCTGGTGGTTAGAGTCTGTCTAGGGCTGAGGAGACCTTGGTTCAATGGATTTACTATTTACTGACGTATTTCAATAATTTATATGCCGCCTACCAAGGCGGCTTACAAGTAACATAAAAAATAATAAAATCACAATAAGCTGAGAGCCAGTGTGGCATAGTGGTTAGAATGTTGAACTGGGACTCAGGAGACCCAGGTTCTAGTCTCCACTCGGCCATGAAGCTCACTGGGTGACTTTGGGCCAGTCACTGACTCTCAGCCTAACCTACCTCACAGGGTTGTTGTTGTGAGGACAAAATTGAGAGGAGGGGGAGGATTATGTAAGCCACCTTGGGTTCCTTGCAGGAAAAAGTGGGAATATAATTGTGATAAAATAAACAAACAATATTAAGCTTAAAAAAAAAAAAAGTCAGGATCCTTCCCCCAAGGCAGTTGGTGGAAGATGGCCCTGAGGGCAGGCAGTGTCCAGCTGGAAGAAGAGCAGGTGGCTGGTGTCATCCTCATCTACTTCCCTCTCTCATGGAATCCAAATTAGCTTCCTGCTTACCTGCCAGAGGCAGTGGGAGAAGGGGCAAGGAGAGGGAAGAGGGTGGTCTGTCCCTTTCCCCCTCCCTCTCTGACACACAGCGGGGCATGTAAAATTCACCTCTACTTTCATGCAGGGTTTCCCAACCCCCCTCCCCCCCTCAGTTCTTTCCTGGCATATGTGAAGGATATATTGGTGTTTTCCTTGACAAGAACCCCATTTGGGAGAACCTGATGTGGTGTGCTTCCAGGCAGCAATCAAAAGCGATGTGAAAAATTGCTTACTGTTAAGCAAGAAAAAGGAGATGCGCTTCCCACGCCATGGTGCGCCACCTTGGGAACAGAGAGACCCGTGCTGGGGAGACCTGTGCTGACTGACCCTGGGGAAGCGTCATCCCTCCTCTCTGCATGAGAATGCCTGCACCTGAACAGCCCGATTTTGTCTGATCTCGGAAGCTAAGCAGGGTCGGGCCTGGTTAGTACTTGGATGGGTGACCACCTTGGAATACCAGGTGGTGTAGGGAGGGTCCATAGGTCAGTGTTATAGAGCACATGCTTTGCATGCAGAAGGTCCCAGGTTCGATCCCCGGCCTCCAGGTAGGCCTTGGAAAGAATCCTGCCTGAAACCCTGGAGAGCCGCTGCCAGCCAGTGTCGACAATACTGGGCTAGATGGACCAGTGGTCTGACTCGGTATAAGGCAGCTTCCTATGTTCCTATGCTGCTCTTGTTGCAAGTGGCCGTACCCTTCTCTGTACAGAGCAGCCCCCCCCCCCAATAGTTGCTGCTGCTCCAGGGTGCTCCCAGGCAAGGCTTTTGTGGCTCTGTCACCTGGCCTCATTCATGGAAGTTTACAGGGGGTCCAGATGACATCAGCTTCTCTTCTTGATCCTCCCATGTTGTGTTTGCTTACTGCTGCTTTCGTCTTTTTCCTTAATGCAGAAAATCCCTTAAGGAGAAAAAGATGGAACAAATGCCTTATAATGAGTAGCGCTGGGAGCCCTCTGTCTGGAAGCACCTCCTGGGAAGAGACGAGTCTCCTCTTCCTGCCGGCTGCTGCTAGTGGGGGAACTCAACCCGTTTCCCTGCAGGAGCTCCTGCACCAGTGCTGCTGCTGCTGCTGCTCCCTGGAAGAAAACAGTTCAGACATGCAGGTATGGGTGCTTCCAGACAAGGCTTTTATGGGGCAATTGCCCTGCCCCGCTCACAGAATTTTACAGGGGGTCCAGATGACATCGTCTTCCATTTGTAACCCTCTGGAGATTTCCTGCCAGTTCTTCTGTGTTCTTTTCTTACTTCTGTTAGAGAGGAATAGGTGAAATAGCTACACAATGCCTTTTGATAGGTGGCACAAGAAGCCCTCCATCTGGAAGCACCCTAAGTGTGTGTGTGTGTGTGTAAGAGAGAATGTTGTAATTTGGGGTCTCCATTTTGTTTTTGTGCCTCCTTGACACTGGCTGCAGAGGTGAAGTTCGGAAAGACTTTTTCACTTTGGAAGCAGCCATATCAGGCTCTGATTTTGATCCTAGCTGCAGTATCGGGGGGGGGGGGGAAGAGGATGTTTAATCCTTCCCTCTGCTCCCTTTGCCTGATCCAAATCACAAACGCCCCCAAAGCTGCTACTAGTCACACTGCAGAAACTGGTACCTGCATTTTGCCTATATCTTCTCCAGTGGGACTAATAGCAGCTTCAGGGGGGTCCTGATTTAGACTGGGGGATTAAATGGTGCAAAGGAAGGGATTAAATAACTCCTCCCTTGAGTGTTGCTGCTCCAGTCCAAGTGGAGTCCCCTTGTCTCTGCATTAACATTTTAAAAAAGAAACTCTTGGGGGATATGACTATGGTTCTAAAAACGTAAGAGGAGTCATTCAACTAAAATGATCAAGCAGCTGGAGTACCTCCACTATGAGGAAAGGTTACAGCAGCTAGGATTGTTTAGCTTAGAAAAAAGGTGAGTAAGGGGAGACATGATAGAGGTGTACAGAATTATGCACGGTGTGGAGGAAGTAGAAAGGGGGAGATTCAGGACAGATAAAAGGAAGTTACTCTTCACACAGCGCATAGTTAAACTATGGAATTCACTTCCACAAAATGTAGTGATGGCCACCGATTTGGAGGGCTTTAAAAGGGGATTGGACAAATTCATGGAGCAGAAGGCTATCAATGGCTGCTAGTACTGATTGGCTATGTGCTACCTCCAGTATCGGAGGAGTATGCTCGGGTACATGGGCGGGAGGGTGCTGTTGCACTCATGTCCTGCTTGTGGGATCCTGTGGGCAGCTGGCTGGCCACTGTGTGAACAGAATGCTGGACTAGATGGACCCTTGGTCTGATCCAGCATGGCTCTTCTTATGTTCTTATGCTGGATCACACCAAAGGCCTATCTAGTCCAGCATTCTATTCTCACAGTGGCCAACCGGATGCCTTTGGGAGGCTCACAAGCAGGACATGAGCACAATTTAGCAGCCTCCCACTCATAGACGCTAGCAACTGTATTGAGAGGCATACTGCCTCTGGTACTGGAGGTATGGTAATATATAGCCATCATATCTAGAACCCATTGATAGCCTTATCCTGTCTTGCATCATGTCTGTTTTAGCACCTAGAGAAGTGTTGGATTGGTTAAGACCGTGAGCTGTGAGATGGAAGTTCCTTGGTCAACGTTCAGCCATGAGCTCACTGGATAGCTATTAACAAGCTTCTGAATAGTATTATGGTTGTTGAACACATGCAAAGATACACCCATGTATTTTATAAAATATAATCTGGAATCTTCCCAGTGGGCTGAAACATAAAATAGATAATAAATATAACTAGAGCAATTTCTTCGAATGAAACAAGCTGGTTTGATTTATTGTTTCTAGGCAATATGTCCACACGCCTCTAGAATCTTTGTAATGTATTGATGCAGCATGAAGTTATTTATGCTAGTCAGGTTTTCTTGGAGAGAATAAAGTAAAGGTGACACACTGGTCTTCTTAATGAGCCAGATAATTTATTAGTGTAATAGAATCCTGTATACAAATGTGCTGAAGGCCCTGAATACCAGTGGATTAAAAGCTATAATTCTGCATCTACCCTTGTGGCAATACTCAGCTGCATTTATAGAAGAGATAGTTGAACAGTTACCAACTTTATTTACAGTACATTGCAGCAAAATCAGTTGAACAAGTCTGATCTGCAACAAAATGTTGTAGCGTGGAGTGCTCCTATTCAGGGTGCCTGCCAGGGAACCATACCCTTTTCCAGAATACTCCATTTCATTTCCACTTCCTCCTCATTTTCTCCCCCCCCCTTCCAACAGTCAGGCAACAGCCAGCATTGTCAGTCTTTATTGGGCTGTTTTGGGGTCCCCCTCTTGATTTTTTCCCCTAAAGATTTTTTTTTTTGGGCGGAGGGGGTTACAGAAGCTTGCTGATACCTCTCTCTTGTGTGTGGATGATGCCATTTTGGCTATATAGGGATGCACAGTCTGAGAGTGAGTTTACTATTAATATATAGGATGATGCATTATCATACATTCTTAATGTACAATGAACATTGGCTAAGAGTGTTTGGATCATTTTTCTCTATGCATAAGTACAACTGGGTCGTGTACATTGTGTCGTAAATCCGTCCAGTTCCCAGATAAGCCGTAGTCGTTATCACAGTCCGAGTGTCAAAGCCAAAATATATCAGTCCAAAACAGAGCAAACGTAAACCAGTTTGGGATAAGGCAAAGTCGTGGTCAGGCTCGTTCCAAGGATCAAAGGTACAGAAGTCTGAGGTCGGGAATGTCAGGAGCGTCCAGCTGTAGCTGTATTAGCAAACAATTGCTTCCAGCCTCTGAGTGTGTTTGGGACCTGCCTTTTGAGCAGGCGCTGATTGGTAAGGCTGCCCAGCTGGGTCAGGCTGCACGTAGCCTGGCCCCACCCCAAACACACTCCGGCACGGCTGGTCTCTGTCTGACCTACGGGAGGCCGCACAACACATTGGGTTATTCTGTATACTACCCACTGAAGTAGGGGAGGCTGTGATTAATAGTGGTGTCCAAGGGGAGACCACCTGGTGAGCTTCAAAGCTGAGTAGGGATTTGAACACAGCTCCACCCTGTCTACATACTGGCTTTCTGCGGCATCCTCCTCCTCATCTACATGCTGCAGTTGTACCTAGAGAGAGATAAAAAAAATAAAGATCAGCAACCCTAACTTAATACCTACCTACTCATGTTTTGCTTTTTACTAGAGTTTAGGGGAAACAAAGGTGTCAGTCTAGATATACCAAGAGTGTTTTGGGTAAGGACTGGGTGACTCTGACTACTTGGAGTTGCCTAATTTTAATGTGGTAATGTCCTCACAAATGATATTATAGAGCTGGAAAAGGTGCAGAAAAGGGCAACCAAAATGATCAGGGGCTGGAGCAACTTCCCTGTGAGGAAAAGTTCTGGCATTTGGAGCTTTTTCGTTTAGAAAAAAAATAGGAGAAGTGGATAAGGAAACGTTTTTCTCCCTGTCTCATAATATGAGAACCTGGGGTCATCCAATGAAGCTGAATGGTAGGAGATTCAGGACAGACAAAAGGAAGTACTTCTTCACACAGCGCCTACTTAAACTGTGGGATTTGCTGCCATGAGATGAGGAGGTGGCCATCAACTTGCTTGGATGGCTTTAATGGGGGAGTAGACAAAATTCATGGAGAATAAGGCTGTCAGTGGCTACTGATCATGATGGCTATACTATATATTCCTTTATCTGCCACCAGAATGTTCATATTAACTATTTTTACATGCAGGATTAACTGGAGAAACGAGCAGTAAATTTCTAGTAGTTACTAAGAACATAAGAAGAACCCTGCTGGATCAGACCAAAGGCCCATCTAGTCCACTCCGGCATGTGTTCCCCAGCAACTGGTGTACATAGGCATTCTGCCTCTGAAGATACACCCATTAACATTCTGGTGGCAGGAAAGGTATTTGCCTGCAGCAATGATGTATAATTAAAAAAGCATAGTTCTTGCTTAGAGGCTTAGGGTTTTGTTTTAGATTAGGGAAATTTGTTCTGCGCAGCACATTTTTTCTCGTGAAAGGCTAATTTTCCCCCTTGCTTTAGGCATAGTAATGCTATTTAATGCTTCTTATGAAAAAGTAAAATAAAGGTGTGGTCCTTTAAATGTAATTAGAAGCAGATGAAGTAGATTTCTTCTCAACTTTATTACCTAATATTTACATATATTAAATGGAAATAAAAGATTACGGTTGGAATCTTATACACAGTTACTTGAGAGTGACACTCATTGAAGAGGGACTTGCTTCCAGATAAACCTGCCCTGGAGGATGCATATTTTCATTTTATATATTGTGGCCCAATTATTTTTTGATAGATGCGAATCTCTTCTAATAATGAACACAGGTGGTCAAGTGTATGTCAGTTTGGAAGCAAAATGGGGCCACTGTAAAGAAGGTATTGATTCTACACACCTTGGTGACCTGCTGTGGTTCCCAACCATGGGTCCCCAGGTGTTGTTGGACTACAACTTCCATTATTCAAAGCTAGCATGACCAATGGTCAGGAATAATAGGATTTGTAGTCCAACAACACCTGGGGACCCAAGTTTGGGAACTGCTGCAGGGCTTAGGTATGCAGAAGTATATACATTTGCTTACTTTATTTTTATTGCTTTAAAAAAAATATTGTTCCAAAGAAAAAAAGAGCTACAGCATACTAAACAGCCAAATTATACCAACATTTCCTCTTCCTTATATGGACAAAAATGGGCTGCCACTCATTATAATTTGTTGACTGTTCCAAAATTGTTTAAACCACTTCCCTTGTTGCTCAAAGTTAGCACAAGACCTCCCTCCCAGACTTATTTTATTTATTTGTAGTATTTATATACCACTAAGTATAATAAAATCCCTAAGTGGTTTACATATAAATATTAAAATCACATTTAAAATACAATTTTATAAACAATTCCAACAACAACAGCAACAACAACACAGAGCCATACAGGAAAATGGAGTGGCATGATTAATTTAATTATGAGCCAGGGAATACTTGGGTGAACAAGTATGTTTTCAGGACGTGTTTGAAAGATGCCACATTTTCTGCCTCCCGGATTGCATGAGGGACCGTTTTCCAAAGGGTGGGTGCCACTTTAATAATTGCTCTAATAATCCAACTTAATTTATTCAGAACTGCAGAAGTTTGTAAATGAAGAGAAAAAAAGAACCTACCTCCCCCCAAACAGCCCAATGAGGAATTAGGATGCTGAGTGGTTTCCAGAAATGGGTTGGGAAAGAAAATGTATGTCCCCAAACCTGTGTTTTCTGGGGTAATGTGAATACAGGGGTGAAAGTTGCCAGCAGGAATGAACAGGGCCGGCCCACCCATGAAGCAAGATGAAGTGTCTGCATGAAGTGGCGGAGCTGGAAGAGCGACGGATTGCACCGCTGCCCCACATCAGCCCCAGCCCTAGCCATGAGAGCCCACTGCCACCTCCAGTGGGTGCTCTAGAGAGCCCTGCCAGGCACTTTCCCATTGTGGCATTTGCCACAGCGAGAAGGTGGCCGGCGGGGTTGTTTGGAGCCGCTGCCGTCCCTCTGTTGCTGCAGGGCTCTGGATCTATCGTGAGATCCCAGCTGTGTCCCGCAATATCTCGTGAGATCTTGACTGAGTACCGTGATGTCTCACGGGATCTTGCCCATGTGCCGAGATCTTGTGAGAGCAGTGCAGCACTTGTGAGATGCTGCCAGAGGCCCCACACGGTAAGGGGCGATGGAGGCGTGGCGGCAGCAGGGAGGGGCGTGCGGCAGTGGTGTGAGTTCTGCCTGGGTGCAAAGCAGGGAATCTGGGAGCAGGTCCCAATCACCATAATCTCTGTTCGCTTACACATGGAGGGGCAGGCTGGCTGGCCCGAACTGTGCTGCTCTACTGCGCCCCTGTCCAACAGTGGTGGGAAGAGAAACTGCAGCCAGTCGGCCCAGAAGGAGTCAGGTGAATCAATGGATGGGAGTTGGTTAGCTTATCCCAGTTGCTGGGGAATAGGAGTGGGAGGGTGCTGTTGCACTCATGTCCTATTTATGGGCTTCCCACAGGCACCTGTTTGGCCACTGTGTGAACAGCAAGGCTCTTCCAGCCGGTCCAAGGTATCCCTGACATGCCCCGGCACCCCCCCCTTTTTTTGCTGTTACAGCTGTTGGAGCGCCAACAGTGGAGCAAGAATGGCAGAGGTTTCCCTGCCTGCAATGGAGAGGCTTGCAAGAGTCGCCGAGGCCCGAGGACTTGCCTCTCCATGGGTGGAGAGGGAGATCCTCTGTATCCTGTGGTCCCTGGGATTGCAGCCTAAAGCTGCATTGGATTGCAGCCTATAACTATATTGATTTACCAGTTAAAATCCAGTTAATCCTGCCTCCAAAATTATATTACTCAAAACCTTTCTGTTCCATACTTGTGTGTGGAACTGTAAGAGGCTAAAAGCACATTTTACATACCGTCAACCTTACAGAATCTGCGTGACAAAGATTTGAGCTTAAAATGGGTTTCTATATGCAGAGTTATCGGATGTTCAGTGTCAGCTGGATCCACTCATAAAGGTCTTTAATTTCAACAGCCTAGGGAAGTTTCCAAATGGCCGATTTCTAGCTTTGCAGCACCCTGGTGGGCCCCTCAAGCTCTTTTAAAACCGTTGTTATGCTTTCAAGCACTTGAAAAAACCGAGAGGAGTAGATTTGCAGTATGGTATAGAAAAGCGGTTATTTATTGGTAGTGCTCTCCAGAGTCCTGAAAGGCTCCAAAGTAAAATACAAAAAATCTGGCAAATGAACGGAAGACATGCTTTTGGGGTTAGAGATCAAAATCTCCAAGTCCTTGAGTTTACTGATTCATAATTAAAAGTATCTGGCTCGTTTGGGAGAGTGACCTGTTTTTAAGCTTATCATCTGGGAAATGGCCTGTTTGAAGTCAAGCACCACCAACTCAAAGAAAAGAAAAAAGAAAAAAAGAAAAGGAAAAGAAAAAGAAAAAGAAAAAAAGAGCATGCTCTTTATGGGCAAATGTTTGTCTGGGTAAGAGAGATATACAAGTTGGCTGGTTTGGCTTGTTAGCTCATCTGGCTTTAGTGGAATGCTCTGCTGGTTCTGACAACATAAGCGTAGGAGAATCAGAGATGTATAAGATGACTGATCAACAGTGAATGCCAAGGATAATTTTGGCACCCTGGACATGAAGTGGGAGGAGGGTTGCCAAGTTCCAACCAGCCCTTTTCTTTAAGAGCTCCACAGCAGCAAAAGACGCTGCAGACATGATTTCTTCCACCCTGCTTGGCCCACCATTTAATTAATTAATTAATTAATTTCTATACCACCTTTCTGCCAAGGCACCTAAGATGGTTTACAATTTTAAATACTGCAACAAATGATGCCCTCCACCAAGAAACACCAGAATTTACTTCTCTCGGGTCAATTAAAAGTCTCTTCAGGAGCTGACAGCAGGAGCTCCCCAGCCTGGGCTTTCTCACTTTTGTCCTCCCTCAAGGCACGCAGGTCTTAAGAGATAAAGGGTCTTTTCCCTACCCCCCTTGCTGGTGAGAGGGAGCAGGCCTTGGGAGGAAGCTGCTGAATCATTCAGTCCTGCTTACCTCTGCAATGCTTACTTTTGAGGCTTGCCCTGCTTACCTGTGAGTAGACATGCTGCTCATGCTTACTTCTGAGTACACATGAAGAGACTTGGAATTTGGGATACCATTTGAAAGTGCTACTGAGGCAGAATCTTATGCATGTTTAAACCAAAAAATGTTCTACAACTCCCAGCATTTCCCCAGCCAGCCATCTGGCTGGGGGAATGCTGGCTGGAGAATGCTGCGAGTTATAGGACTTTTTTCTGTCTAAATATGTATAAGATTGTGCCTTTACTCTTGTTTACTTCTGAGTAGACATATATAGGTTTATCCTGCTTGCTTCTGAGTAGGCTTAAAACCAATAAGAACAACATTTTGGCCACACCTACCCTGCCTTTGGCCACACCCATTTTGTCTTGGGCCCTGCCCATAGATGGAACACGGCCTCCGAGACCTTTCTCAGATTGGAATTTGGCCCTTATATTGAAAAAGTTTCTGCACCTGTGTGCGCCAGGAAGTGAATTCATTTTTCAGCCCTGTGGCCACTGACAGCCCTGTAAGTTCTGGTCATTCTGGTGTGGCTGGTCAATCACATGCTACTTCATTGCTGTAGCAATTCCAAACCTTAAGGGTGTGTTTTCAAGCTCCGGAGTTCCCTATGGTCCATTGCTGGAGGCTGGAATATGGCAAGCAGAATGTATTGCTCTGTTGACCAGGCAAATCCTTAAAGGTAAGGTTCCTATCATAAATGCTAGGAATACAGGCAGTCCCCAGGTTACGAACGAGTTCCATTCTTAAGAATGTCTTTAAGTCGAATTTGTATGTAAGTTGGAACAGCATAGCGTTCTATACGTTAAAATGGGCATTTACGCAAATTGCTTAAATTATGCAAATTGTGTAGTATACTACGCTATGTACTCTACATAAATGACATAGCGCCGGGGAACCCAGAAGTCCGTTCTTAAGTGTGGGTTGTCTGTAAGTCGGATGTTCTTAACTCGGGGGACTGCCTGTACTAAATATTACCAACATGTTATTGGATCGAGAGCCAGTGTGGCGTAGTGGTTAGAGTGCTGGACTGGGACTCGGGAGATCCAGGTTCTAGTCCCCGCTCGCCCATGAAACTCACTGGGTGACTTTGGGCCAGTCACTGACTCTCAGCCTAACCTACCTCACAGGGTTGTTGTGAGGATAAAATGGAGAAGAGGAGGAGGATTATGTAAGCTGCCTTGGGTTCCTTGCAGGAAAAAAGGCGGGGTATAACTATAATAAATAAATAAATAAATTATTGCTTATATAGTGCTGTCAATATTCAGGCCTGACAAATCCACAGATTTCATATTGCCTGCCAACTGTGTATATTGACAGCACTCTATTTAAGTATTGAATGATTAAATAATAGTTGGGACTGCTGACTGTTTCCCATGGCCCATCATTCTTAGCATTTTATATTTGGATTATTAATCTTCCCTCTCTCAACGGCTCAGGGTGGATAATAGCACTTAAAGCATTTCGTAATGAAATACTGGAGTGTACAATATAATAATAATAATAATAATAATAATAATAATAATAATGGCAGCAGCCCTTAAAAGACCTTCCTCGCTACTAATCCCCTACCACTAAATTGTCTGAATTAAAAAGGTATTGCATTGCTTCCTGGGGATTTGAGCTTGGATAATCTGTGCATATGCCATTATTACATTTTTTTAAAATATTGTGCTGCACAATGAATTGCTTTTATTAAAAAGTTACTCTCACATGAAAAATGCACTAACAGTGGAGCAAGAAACTTTTGCCCTGATTTAGTGAAGGAGTTCTGCATAGGGAAGCAGGCTTCCACATCTGTATCTCTTGCTGGAACAAGAGCTGTATGCATAAATCTGATGCACATTTATTGTGCATTCAAATACACATCCAAATGCTGATGTCAATCCACACATTGTGGAGCCCCATCCACAATCTGGTGACCTAGTCATTTTTATGCACAATTAGAACTAGATCGGGGCACTTTTCAGTAAACAACCTTATGAAACAAAGTGGGATTTCCAATACATACAAATACTGCTAACAGTGGTGTTCTAAAGCAGAGGTGGGCGACACGCAGCTCAGGGGCTGCATCTGGCCCCCTTGGAGCGGCCCCTGCTGCACCCTGAATAAAAAAATTATATATATATATATATATATATATATATATATATATATATATATATATTTACAGACAAAATGGCACTCCTTAGTGGCTATGGAATGTTAACAAGGTCAAATTTAGCTTGCAAACATACTAAATTTAACCCCTTTAGTGCTACAGAACATTGCAAAGCAGTTTGCCAACAAATTTCGGCAGCAAACTAGTGATTTTTTAAAAGCAAAAATGTACATCATTGTTTTCTTTCCAGTGTTGCCCACAGGGGGGGAGGATCCATGGGGTGGAAATGGCCTTGGACCTCCTGCAGTTGCCCACCCCTGTCCTAAAGTTAAACATCATGCCTTCTAAGGCAAAGCAATCTAGGTTTTTAACAGTTTCACAACTGCCATGTCCCTGCTGGAGGAATCCTCCTCTTAGGAGGAGTGAGTGAGAGCTCCCAAAAACAGACAACGCCAAGGATCCACCCATGTCAGGAGACCTGGTGGAGCTTGGGCTCTCAGGGGAGATCACCGCTAGTCCATTCCCACAGGAGGAGGGGAATTCTGCCTCTGAAGCAGAGGCTGGGCAGCCACCTAAGACCCCGAGATGGATGTTGCCTCCAGAGGCAGGCCAATGGGGCTCCTTTGAGAAGAATTGCTCGATTATAAAGGAGGACTCTCCGAGTAGGACTTTTGCCAGAGGGCCTGTAATGCACTGCAGCTGAGCCCTGGGTGGGGCTCAGGAAGCTCTGCCTATATATATTTTCAGTTGTAGTCTAGCCAGTGCTAGACATTGTTCTTTCAGTTCCAGAGCCTTGTATCTTGTTTTCTGGACCTTGCCTTGTGATTGACCCTCCATGCTCCTGACCTTTGGACTCCAGTCCTGCTTGACTCTGCTTCTGGATTGGGCATTGTATCTGACTGCTTGACTGTGCTTTGACCTTTGCTTGTATCATGACCACTCCTGCCTTAGCCTGATCTGATCCCATACTGGACTGAAACCTTTGTGCTTGACCATTTGCCTGTTTTGTTGCCTTGCCTTTTGGATTGCCTCGTAATTTGCTCTAGCGCTGACTCTGATTCAGCTATAGCAGGACAACAGCATTAGAGCTCCTTGACTTTTGATATTTGGTCTGGAAACACTTGGACTCTCCCCCTGAGCTTCCCTTTGCATGTAAGCTAGTTTGCAAATGCTGTTGGAAAAGAGGGTTCCGTTGAATGAATGCTGCATCGTCGCTGATTTTTGGTCCAAGGCCCTTGTGGGCCATCTTCACGTTTTGTAATAACATACTATTGTAGCCCTGTTGTGCCCTTGTGGGATGGACTCCATATCATGTGAGCAGACTGCAAAACTGCATGAAATCGAATGCTAGTGGAGAGCAAGAGCGTTGTTTAAAGAACTGATACAAAGAAGGCACGTACACCAATACTAGTGTCAAGGAATGCTTTTAAAAGGCTGAAAGAAATGTCTTTGAAGTCTAAAAATAGAGCCAAAGGCTGGAGAAAATGACTGGCTCTTTGCAAGCTTTCCCCCTTTCTGCTTTCCACTTAACTGGATGGGAGTTTGACTCTTGGGCAATTACGGTATCTGCCGCTTCGAGGAAGCAATCTCTGCTTCTCACACAGGCCCTGTGACATTCAGCCAACAAACTCTCAACCTCTTAAAAGCAGACTTTACCGCTATAAGGCTGTCATTTACCGCTATAAGGCTGTCATTTTTAATTTTTTTTTAAAAACCACATTACAATAAGTTTTGCACTCTAGCCCTGAACAGGTTTACTTTAAAGAAGGCAAGCCTCGTAGATTTTAGTGACACTTCATGCTAAGCATGATGGATTAGGCAAACTTTTTACCTAGGCCGTGTTTGAACATCACGCGAAGCCACAGTTTAGTGTGACACAGGTAATTGCCTGTGGCTCACGCTGGCTCAGCTTGTCTGAGTGTGGAAAGCTAAGCAGGGTCAAGCCTGGTTATTACTTGGATGTGAGACCCCTCCTCTAGTTTCCTGCACTGAGCAGGGGGTTGGACTTGATAGCCTTGTAGGCCCCTTCCAACTCTATGATCTATGAGCCTCAGGATCACACGCTCCCCCTTCCCCTGCCCTCTTCCGTCACAGCTGCAATAAGGAGCTTGGAAGCTTTTCCTTCCATTTAATCACAGCTTGTCATGTCTTCCAAACTGGTTAATGTCAACTACGGTTTCTTTTAAACAAGCCAACTTGAAACTATGGTTGTGAACGCTTCTGAACTCCTCCTTCTGGCTGCACCATAGGAGGGGAGGAGAGTCAGAAGCATACGAGCCTGAGGATCACTGTTGTTGTAGCTTGTCCATGTCTGAACTGTGCCGTGGAAATCTTTTAAAACAGCCTTCATTCTAACTTTATCTGCAGAGGCTGGAGAAAAGCGGTCTCCATAATGTTGCCACCTTTCAAGTACACAAGGACAATCTGTTGATGTAGCAAATATACATTTACTAGCTTTTTTTTACCCGGCGTTGCATGGGTCGTCCTTTTCCTATAGGCACTCTTTGTTCAAAATTCCTTAAGGTAGCTGTCCGCTGTGAAATCCCTGCTCCCCCCGCCCAGGACTGCACAATGAAATCCCTGCTTCCCCTCTTCCCGGGACTATGCAACAATGAATTCCCTGTTTCTCTCCCCATCAGTACTACACAATGAAATCCCTGCTCCCCCCCGCGGGACTATGCAACAATGAAATCCCTGCCCCCCCCCAGGAGCACACAATGAAATCCCTGTGTGTGTCCCCCCCCCGGGACTACGCAATCAAATCCCTGCTTCCCCCCCCGGGACTGCACAACAATGAATTCCCTGTGCTCCCCCGGGACTGCACAACAATGAATTCCCTGTGCTCCCCCGGTACTACACAATGAATTCCCTGCTTCCCCCCCCGGGACTATGCAACAATGAAATCCCTGTGTGTCCCCCCAGGACCACACAATGAAATCCCTGCTTCCCTCCCCCCCCCCCCGGGACTATGCAACAATGAAATCCCTGTGTCGTCCCCCAGGACCACACAATGAAATCCCTGTGTGTTGTCGTCCCCGGGACTACACAATAAAATCCCTGCTTCCCCTCCCCCCTGGGACTATGCAACAATGAAATCCTGCCTCCCCCCCCCCCCCGGGATTACACAATCAAATCCCTGCTGTCCCGGCTGTGGTTCATGTGGACATTCTGTTTGGACGTAAGAGAGATTTGCATACCCGCCTCTGATTGGGCCCCTGTGGAGGCAGTGCCTACCAACATTCTATCTGCCGGTTGGAGCTATTTGCATAATGCCTCCTAAATGGCCGCTGTGAGCATTCCAAGCGACGCCATTGGCTCTCATCTATTTTGGGCCGTACAGGCGCGGCGAGGGTTTTTCGGAGATTTTAACCCACCAGTCTTTGTCCCTGGGTGATGGGGAGTATGCGTGCCAAGTTTGGGGCGGATCCGTCCAACCGGGTAGGAGCCAAGGCGACGCAAACCCG